>JAJHZJ010000467.1:0-671363 GCA_023548195.1 Bettongia penicillata ogilbyi
CATGTGGAAAACAATACAATATATTTTCCATATATTTATTCAATACACTCAATAGACAATGTAGCATACAGATTTAAGATATGAGGCCTTTTTATATGTTAGTTTGAAATATAACCAAGTTGTACATTTTAAATGACATCAGGAATGACTAATGTGACAGCTTATTCACATTGACCAAATTCCTTAAAACTTACTTCCTCAAGGAAATTTTTTTTTACTAATTAAAAACATGAAGATGATTTATACTGACTTGTAATTCCCACAGCTTTCATTTCTGTCATCATACATATTCTCCCATACCAGAGGGAAAATGAGGTCAAACTCTGAGTAGACTAGTAGGGAGACATATACATAGAGAACACGCATAGTCAATCTCCCTGATTCTGATTATGAGTTCCAAAGTCTCTATCCTTCGAATAGCAAGACAATGTCCCACCCCCACTTCCTTAGTATTTTTGGTGGGCAGATTTTGAAGATACAATCATGATTTCCAAGGCTAGTTCTCTGCAATCTAAAGTCATTTCTCTCTCTCTCTCTCTCTCTCTCTCTCTCTCTCTCTCTCTCTCTCTCTCTCTCTCTCTTTTTCTCTCTCTCTCTCTCTTCTTCCTTTCTAAGAGGGAGAAAGAGGAATAGGAGGAGCAAGAAGAGGAGGATAAAAAGGGAGAAAGGAAGAGGAGGATGAGGAGAAGAGGGAGGAGGAGAAGAGAGGAAAGAAAGGGGAAGAAAGGAGGGAAGAAAGAGATTTTAACATTTCAGTATTGTATTGGATCGACTTTGTCAATCTGTAGCTCAATCTGATCTTATCCGTTTGCCATTTGCACAATAACATGTCCTGGAAGAGTTGAAAAAAAAAATCTCAAACAAAATGAAACTAATGCGTGTAATTGTCATAAGAGCTGCAAAATGAAAAGTAAACCAATATCTATTTGCTTGTTCTAACATAAACTTTAAAAAAAATTATGAAAATTCTTCCCTTTAAGATTAAGGAGCTCTGTGATTCATAAGTTTACACCAACTAATCAATACCCCCAGTTTATGAGGCAACATATTAATATTTAACCACTTCTTCAGTGGGTTTACCTTCTGGAATTCTCAATGTGGTAACTGGATAGGATATAATGGCTTCCAAGAAAAGTTTGCAAAATGTCTACCTTCAAAATCGGATAATGTAAGGGTACTAATTAAATACCCTTTCTACAAGTTATGAATTACTGAGTTGATGGCACAAGAACAGTACACAAGTGACTCACATTTTTTGTGTTGTTCTTTTCACACATTTTCCCATTCTTTCATTTAAAAACATCTTTCTGATTCCATTTATTTTGATCGATGGAATATTATCAATTTGTTTAGTTTAACAGAGTAGCAAGTACAATGTTTTATCTCTATTATGTAAATGTTTAATAGATGTTTCTTCGTGTGATATAAACCCTCCATTGATTTCTTTATCCTTTTTTCCAGAGCTGATTCGATTTTTTTCTAAATCTGGATATTCCCTTAACATATCCATTTTTTGTCCCGGTATTATAGTACCTTTATTTTTCCAGACTACTCCATATTGCTTCTTTTATTATGTTAATTTTAAGGGAAAGCTAACTGAGAGAGGCTGAAGAGGATCTTGACCAGCGAAAGAGAAAATTTCTGTCAATTAGTTCAGGAGAAAAAAAAAATAAATTCATTTGATGATATCATAATTTTGTTATGGAAAAACAAAACAAAGCAAAACTTATGAACTTGACAAATACCAGACCTAATCATTTCCACATACAAATACTTGACTCCCCAACCCCACCTTGTAGCAAAGTATTGAATATTAGGCTCTAAATGGACTATACTAGTAGTGGTAAGTTACTGGATTCTGTTTTAATGGTTCTATGATTCTTTATTGCTTAGCAATTCCATTTTCTCTGGGAATAAGCTCATTGTCTTATACATTTTTGATATTTATACTCTGGAAAACATTGTTATTCCCCTTACTCCTTGCTGGAGGAGATCCTTAAAATAGAGCAAAAGAAAAGTAGAATCCTTCTTTGAGAATACAAATAGAGCATGGAATTAATATAGTAAGAAGGTTAATTTCCCTGTTGAGTAGATAAAGAATACCAGAGCAAAAATCTCAGAGAAAATTATGAGGATACATAAAGAGTGGAGATTGCTAACAGTAGCAAATCTTTGTGGCATCAGTCTAGTAGTCCATACCTGGGCAATTTGTTAAAGAAAGAAGAGAAAAAGTTGTTATTCAGTCATATCTGACTCTTCATGATATGCAAATTCCTTCTATCCTCTTGAAGTCTCTCCAAGTTCATGTTTGTTACTTTCATGAAAATATCAATGCAGTTCATCCTCTGCCTTCATCTCTTTCTTTTGCTTTCAATATTTTCCAACATCTGGGTCTTTTCCAATGAATCCTGATGTTAGCAATGTTTCTTAATGTCCACTAGGCTTCATTCTTTGAAATGTGTGACTCTAGATCAGTAACCACATCACTGTAGTTATTGGTGATGTTAAGATCTTTCTTGTATTGTTCTTTTGTGTATTCTATACACCTTTTCTTAATCTCTTCCACTTTGGTTAAATCCCTACCATTTTTCTCATGTCCATTTTTATGTGAAACTTTTCCTTGGTAATTCTAATTTTTCCAGAGGATTCTGGGAAGATTGTGAAATAAGAGGGAAAATTACATGGATCTCCAAATTTCTCCTATAAACAAAATAAAATTTCACCTCAAAATGTACCTTGAGGACTTTAAGAAAGACCTGATCTCTGGGAAGGAAGTTTGATCAATTGAAATGCAAACATCTCCTAGCAGACTGGTGAATCAACAAGCAACAAGACCTGGGGCAAGCTGTGTCTGATTGATGCCTCTGCTTTAGGAACGTTCACTTTCACCTCTTGGTCTGCTGTGGACTAGAAGGAGCAAGCACATATCTGCTGAGGGTGGTAACAGAGGGGCAGCATCCTTCTGGCTGTGGGCAATTACAGAAGCATGGAGTACCTAGTTTCAATTTCAGGGCAGAGGAGTGAGCTGAAATTTGCAGCTGCAAGAGGGACTGCAAGGAGCAATAGCTTTTCTAGTGGCATCATGACTGATGGCCTTAGCTGTGTCTTAGGTTCATAGAGGAGTAAGAGAGGTTTGGTGCTGAGATAGGGCTTGAAAACAATGGTAAAAAAGAAAAATCCTGAAGTCTGAGACATAATGCCCCACACCTAAAGATTAGGATCTAACTAAAAAATAAGTTGCTAAAAAACAGTAATAATGAGTAAATAAAAGAGAAAGAACCTAATCGTAGTTAACTACTATGGGAATAGAGAAGATCTGAGTTCATACACAGAAGACAGGGAAGTTTAAAATTCCATTTCCATTTTTTAAAAAAATGTGAAATGGTCACAGACTTTGAAAGAGTTCTTGTAAGAACTTAAAAAGGACTTTAAAAATCAAATAAGACAGGCTGAGGAAAAATAGAAAAGAAATAGAGCAGTCCAAGGAAATCAAGAAAATTTTGGAGAGAAAGTGAATATATTGGGGGAAAAAGAGATCTAAAATGTAAGGAAAAATATAAGTCCTTATAAACTAGAATTGGGCAGGGGGAAGTTGATGATGTTATAAAACACTCAGAAAAAATAAAACAAAATCAAAGTAATGAAAAAAATAGAAAAGAATGATAGACATCTTAGAAAAAACAACACCTAATCTAGCTAGAGGACAGATTGAGGAGAGAATATATAAGATTTCTTGTACTACCTGAAAATTATGATGACAAAATGAGTCTAGATACAATATTTCAAGAAATTATTAAGGAAAAATGGCCCTGACATTTTAGAAAGAGAACCTAAAATAGAAATAGAAAAAAGAAATCAATCATAACTTAAAAGACATCCCAAGATGAAAATGTACAGAAACATCATGGCCAAGTTCTGAAGCTCCCAGGTTAAGGAGGAAATACTACAAACTAATGAGAAATGAGAATGAGAATGAGAAACTAAGAACAAATGCTACAATCAGAATAACACAAGATTAAGCAGCCTCTACATTAAAGAAGTAAAGGACTCAGGATGTCATATTCTGAAGAGCAAAGGTGCTGTGTTTGCATCCAAGAATTAAGGATGCATGTAGCAAAACTGAGTATAATTGAAATGAAAATGATTTGAATGAAAATGAAATGAAATAAAAAATAGCATTTAATAAATTGAAAAATGTTCAGGTATTTGTGACAGAAACAGCAGAACTCAATGGAAATTTCTGGAAAAGATCTAGGAAAAAGTTCAACATAAAAGACCAAATATGAGTGACTCAGTAAGGTCAAACTGTTTAATTCTCATATGGGAAAATGTTTTCTGTAGTCTCTAGAATGGTATCATTACTTGGGAGTTTGAAAGGGTATACATCAATAGAAAGTTTGGGGTTTATTCTTTGAAAAAAATGGGATGATTTCTAAAACAATAAAACTGAGTAGAAAGAGTCAAAACAGATTATATCACAGAAATTATATCACAGAAATGAAGTATGACTGGAAAAACTGTTACAGTATAAGCAGGTAGGGGTGGCCTAGTAATGCTAGAATCTTTTTTCTCTTTACACTGGGTTAAAGAATAGATAGCATACACATCTAGAAGGGTCTAAAAATCTTCTACATGTATTCATTTTTATTTTCCCTCCTCACATTACACCACTGAGAAAGCAAGCAATCTGGTATAGGTTTTACATGTGTAATCAAGAAAAACATATCCATAATAGTCACATGGTGAAAGAAAACATAGAAAAAACAAAACAAATGTAAAAAATAAAGTGGAAAAAGTATGCTTCAATCTGAATTCAGACACCATCAGTTCTTTCTCTGAGTATGGATAGGATTTTTCATGAAAAGATATTTATAGTTGTCTTGTATCATTGTATTGCTGAGAAAATTAAGTAATTCATAGCTGATCATCTTGCAATATTGTTTTTATTTTGCAAGCAGTGTATTTCACTTTGCATCAGAACATGCAAGTGTTTCCAGGTTTTTCTGGGAGCATCATGATCATCATTACTTATGATACAATATTATTCTATCATAATTATATACTACAACTTCTCTATCTATTCCTCATTTTATGGGTGTTCCCTCAATTTATAATTCTTTGCCTACAGAGAAGAGTTGCTATAAATATTTTGTACATGTAGATCATTTTCTTTTTTTTTTTTAATCTCACTTGGGATACATAACTACTAGTGGTATTGCTACATCAAAATGTATTCATGACTTTATAGGCCTTTGGGCATAGTTACAAATTGTTCTAAAGAATGGCTGAATCAGGGGAGGAGCCAAGATAGAGGAGTAGAAAGATACATATATGCTAGCTCCTAACCCACAGCCCATAAAATACTTGTAAAAAAGAACTCCCAACAAATTCTGGAACAGCAGAAACCACAGAACGACAGAGTGGAGGAGATACCTGTTCCAGAGAGACCTGAAAAACCAACACCAAAGATCTGTCGTGCACCAGACTCGGAGCAGAGCCCAGCCCTGCCTTGGCCGTGGCTCTGAGAGGAGCATATCCGAGCAGACCTCAGGGACAGAATCTCCAGTGGCCGTACAGGTCCCTCCACCCACAGGTGCCAAAGGTCAGTGAGGGGGCCTTTTCAGCTTGCAGAGAGGGGAGCAGGGTGTCCGCATAACTCAAGATACCTCGGGAGGCAGCAGTAGAGGCAGCAGCAGACAGGGCGTCCCAAAGCAGTCAGGAGCTCAGATCCATTGTTGAAGGTCTCTGCATAAACCCCCTGAAGGAACTAAGCCTTGTGCGGCAGCCCTGCCCCCATCTGAGCACCTGAACTTAATCTCACACTGAATAGCAACTCCACCTTCACTGAAAGCCCTGAGTCTGGGAAGTGGCATTTGAATCTCAACCTCCAAGCACTAGTTGGGCTGAACAGGAGGTGAGGAGGGGGTGGAGAGGAAACTCAGCAGTCAAGTAACTAGATGGGAAAATGCCCAGAAAAGGGGGGAAAAATAAGACCATAGAAGGTTTCTTGGTGAACAGATATCTCCTCCCATCCTTTCAGATGAGGAAGATCAATGTTTGCCATCAGGGAAAGACATAAAAGTCAAGGCCTCTATATCCCAAACATCGGAAATAGATATCCAATGGGCTCAGGCCTTGGAAGAGCTCAAAAAGGATTTTGAAAATCAAGTTAGAGAGATGCAGGAAGAGAAATGAGAGAGATGCAAGAAAAGCATGAACAGCAGGTCAACACCTTGCTAAAAGAGCCAAAAAAATGCTGAAGAAAATAACACCTTGAAAAATAGGCTAACTCAATTGGCAACAGAGGTTCAAAAAGCCAATGAGGAGAAGAATGCTTTCAAAAGCAGAATTAGCCAAATGGAAAAGGAGGTTCAAAAGCTCACTGAAGAATGGTTGAATCAGTTCACAGATCCACCAACAGTGCACCAATATCTCATTTTTACATGTTTCCCCCAATATTTGTCATTTTCCTTTTCTTTTCTATTAGCAAATCTAACCCTCTTCCTCTCCACTGTAAACATTTTTCCTGCTTATTTTATGTGCGATAATGTACCCCATTCTACTTCTCCATTTCTCTTTCTCTCAATATATTCTTCTCTCAACACTTAATGTTATTTTTTACATATCTTCACTTCATATTAAATTTACAGCCATGCTATCTCTCTATATGTACTTCTTTTAACTAGTAATGAAAAGGGTCTTATGAATTACAAACATGATCTTCCCATGTAGAAATACAAATAGTTTTACTTTAATAAGTCCCTTATGATTTTCCTTTCCTGTTTACCTTTTTATTCCTCTCTTGAGTCTTGTATTTGAAAATCAAAATTTCTATTCAGCTCCGGTCTTTTCATCAAAAATGCTTGAAAGTCCTCTATTTTATTGAATAACCATTCCTCTCCCCCCCGCAAAAGGGATTATAAACAGTTTTTCTGAGTAGATGATTCTTTGTTTTAATCCTAGATCACTCTGGAATATCATATCCCTAGTCCTCTGATCCTTTAATGTGGAAGCTGCCAAATTTTGTCTTATTTTGACTGTGGCTCCACATTATTTGAGTTGTTTCTTCTTGGTTACTTGTACTATTTTTCTTCTTGACCAAGGAAGTCTGAAATTTGGCTAATTATCTGGGAATTTTCATTTTGGGATATCTTTCAGAAGATGATCCGTGGGTTTTTTCAATTTCTATTTTGTCCTCTGGTTTTAGAATGCCAGGGCAATTTTCCTTGATAATTTCTTGAAAGATGATGTTTAGGTTCATTTTGTGTGTGTGTTCACATAATTCCTTGATTTGTTTGGACAGGTGGAATCCCAAATGTTTTATAATGTCTACAGTAATTATGAATGGAATTTCTCTGTCTATTGCTGTTGGGTTTTGCTAATAGTACATAGAAATGTCAATGATTTATGTGAGTTTATTTTCTATCCTGCAACTTTGCAAGATTTGTTTGTTATTTCAAATAATTTTTTACTTGATTCTATAGGATTCTCTAAGTTTTCCATCATATCATCTGCAAAAAGTGATAGCTTTATTTGTCCTTTGCTTATTCTGATTCTTACAATTTCCTTTTCTTCTCTTATTGTTAAATCTCATATTTCTACCTTGTTTCACCTCCAATCTTTTTGGAAAAGCTTCTAGGTTATCCCCATTACATACAACACTTACTGGTAATTTTAGATAGATGTTACCTATCATTTGAAGGAAGATTTCATTTATCCCTGTGTTCTCTATTGTTTTTTAATAGCCATGTGTATTGTATTTTGTCAAACACTTTTTCTAAATCAGGATAAACATATGCTTTCTGTTAGTTTTTGTTGTTTTTGTTGCTGTTGATTTGGTCAAATATACTAAAAGTTTTCCTAATATTGAACCAGTGCTGTTTTCCTGATATTAATTATATCTGGTCATAGTGTCTATTATCCTCTAGATAATTTGCTATACTCATTTCACTAATATTTTATTTATATTTTTTTGCAACTATATTCATAAAGGAAAATGGTCTATAATTATCAGCTTTTTCTTGCTTAGGTATGAGGACAATACTTGTGTCATAAAAATAATTCTGTATGACTCATCCTGCTTTCCCAAATAGTCTATAAAGTATTGGAATTAATTTTTCTTTAAATGTTTGATAGAATTCACTTGTCAATTCATCTGGCCTTGGAAATTTTTTTCTTATGGAGTTCATTGATGACTTGTTCATTTTTTTCCTGAAATGGGATTATTGAAATATTTTACTTCTTCTGTTAATCTGATCAATTTTTATTTTTTGGAAATATTCCTGCATTTCAATAAAATTGTCAAATATATTGCCATGGAGTTTGGTAGGCAAGTTCCTTGATTTCCTCTTCATTCATGGTGAATTCATACTTTCCATTTTTGATGTGGTAATTTGGTTTTCTTCTTTCTTTTTTAAAAATCTAATTATTCAAAGCTTTATTTATTCCATTGTGTTTTTATAAAACCCACTCTTAGCTTTATTACTTTAATTGCTTTCTTAATTTCAATTGTCTTAATTTCTCCTGTTTTAAGTATTTATAATTTGGTATTTAATTGGAGATTTTTAAATTTATTTTTCTAGCTTTTATAGTTGTGTGCCCAATTAATTGACCTTTCTTTCCCTATTTTATTCATGTAATCATTTAGAGATATAAAAGATCCCCTAAGAACAAATTTTACTGCATCCCCAAAATTTTGGTATGTTGTCTCATTATTGTCATTCTGTTAGATGAAGTTATTGATTGCTTCTATATTTTGACCCACTCATTTTTTAGGATTAGATAGTGTAGTTATCCGTTATTTTATTGCATCATGATCTGAAACAGATGGGTTTAATATTTCTGTCTGCATGTGTTTATGAGGTTTTTGTGCCTTAATATGTAGTCAATTAGTGTATAGGTGCTATGTACCACCAAGCAAAAAGTAAATTTCTTTCTATTCAATTTTCTTCAGATGTCAACGATATTTGATACATAAAATTTTATTCATCTTTCTTTTTATTTTGGGAGTAGATTTGTCTGTAGCAATTCTGAGAGGGGGAGATTGAGGTCCCCCACTAGTATAGTTTTGTTGTGTATTTCTTCCTGTAACTCTCTTCATTTTTCTTCTAAATGTTTGGATGCTATTACACTTTGTGCATATATGTCTATTAATGATATAATTTCAATGTCTATGGAACGTTTTAGCAGGATGCATTTTTTATCCTTATCTCTTTCAATGAACATTATATTGTTTTTTGCTTTTTGAGACATCACGATTGCTACTCTCCTTTTTTTTTTTTTACTTCAGTTGAAGCAAAATGTATTCAGCTGAATGTCCATCTCCTCCCCTGAAAGATTAAACTCAATTTCACTGGATAGGTTACCTGTGGTTATAATCCAAGCTGCATTGCCTCATAGAATGTCATAACCCAAACTCTCTGATCTTTTAATGGAGAAGCAGCAAGGTCCTCCATAATTTTGAATATGGTTCCATGATATTTTAAAAGGTTTTCTTTGGCTATTTGCAGTATTTTCTCTTTGACCTGTTACTTTTGGAATTTGGCTGCAATATTTATTGGTGCTTTAATATGGATTTCTTTCATAAGAGAATTGGTGGATCCTTTCAATGACTATTTTACCCTGTTTGTAGGAACTCAAGATAGTTTTCTTTGGTGATATTTTTTAAAAAAATATATTTATTTTTAGTTTTCAACATTCATTTCCACAAAATTTTGAGTTTCAAATTTTCTTCCCATATCTCCCCTCCCCCCACCCATAACACCATGCATTCTGATTAATCTTTCCCTCAATATGCCCTCCCTTCTATCACACCCCACCTTCCCTTATCCCCAACTTCTCTCTTTTCTTGTAGGACAAGCTAGATTTCTATACCTCATTACTTGTGTTTCTTATTTCCCAGTTGTATGCAAAAACAATTCTCAATACTCATTCCTAAAATTTTGAATTCCAACTTCTCTCCCTTCATTCTTCCTCACCCATCCCCACTGAGAAGACAAGCAATTCAATATATGCTAATTATGGGTATCTTTGCAAAAGGCTTCAATAATAGTCATTTTGTGTAAGACTTGCTATATTTGCCTCCATCCTCAACTGTCCACCATTTATTCAATTCCTTTTTTTGACCCTGACCCTTTCCAAAAGTGTTTGCTTCTAATTACTCCATCCTTCCATTTGTCTTTCCTTTCATCATCCCCTAACCCCACTTATCCACTTCTCCCCTACTTTCCTCTAGTGTAAGATAGATTTTCATACCAAATTGAGTGGTCATACTATTCCCTCCTTAAGCCAAATGTGAAAAGAATAAGCTTCACTGTTTCCCTCTCACCTCCTCCCTTTCTCCTCCATTGAAAAATTTTTCTTGCTTCTTTCATAAGAGATAATTTGTCCCATTCCATTTCTCCCTTTCTCCTCCCAACATATTCCTCACACCCTTAATTTTATTTTTTTACATATGGTCCATTCTTATTCAACTCAACCTGTGCTCTCTGTCAATATATATATATATATATGTATATATATATATATGTATATATATACATATATATATATATACATATATATATATATATATATATATATATATATATAGTTACAAATATTATCTATCCATGTAGGAATGCAAACAGATCAAATTAAAAGGTTCCTTAGGATTTTTGTTTCTTGTTTACCTTTTCCTGTTTCTCTTGATTCTTGTGCTTGGAAGTCAAATTTTCAATTCAGTTCTGCTCTTTTCATCAAGAATGCTTGGAAGTCCTCTCTTTCATTGAATGACCTTTTTTTTCCGATGGAACTATTATATTTAATTTTGCTGGGTAGGTGATTCCTGGTTTTAATCCTGGTTCTTTTCACTTCTGGAATATCATATTACAAATCTTTTGATCCCTTAATGTAGAAATTATAGGATCTTCTGTTATCCTGATTGTATTTCCACAATACTCAAATCGTTTCTCTTTAGCTGCTTGCAAAATTTTCTCCTTCACCTGGGAACTCTGGAATTTGACTACAATACTCCTAGGAGTTTATTTTTTGAATCTCTTTAAGGATGTGGACAGTGGATTCTTTCGATATTTAATTTAACCTCTGGTTCTAGAATATCAGGGCAACTTTCCTTGATAATTTCAAGAAAGATGATGTCTAGGCTCTTTTTTTGATCATGTCTTTCAGACAGTGCCAAAATTTTTAAATAGTCTCTCCTAAATCTATTTTCCAGGTCTGCTGATTTTCCAATGAGATATTTCATGTTGTCTTCTATATTTTCATTTTTTTTTGGTTTTGTTTTGTAATTTATTGGTTTCTCATTAAATCATTAGCTTCCACCTGCTCCATTCTAGCTTTTAAAGAATTATTTTCTTCAGTGAGATTTTGAACACCCTTTTTCATTTGACTAATTCTGCTTTTTAAATTTTTTTTAGTATTTTATTTATTTTCAGTGTTCTAAAATCGCTACCATATGCTTTAGATTTTTTCCCTTCCTCTCTCTCTTTCCCCCTTATCTCCCTTCTCACTGCCTGAGATAGCATACAATTTTATATAGGTTCTCCATATACATTCCTATTAAAAACATTTTCACCCTAGTCATATTTGCATAAAATTTTTTTTTATTAATTAATTTATTTAACTTTTTACATTCATTTTCACAAAATTTTGGGTTCCAAATTTTCTCCCCTCTTATCCCCTCCCCCCACCCCAATACACCAAGCAATCTAATTTTCCCTATCACCAATCTGCCCTCTCTTCTATCCTTCTTCCCTTCTCTTGTCCCCATCTTCTCTTTTGTTGTGTAGGGCCAGATGACTTTCTATTCCCCATTAACTGTATTTCTTATTTCCTAGTAGCAACAACAATACTAACCAGTTGTTCCTAACATTTTGAGTTCCAAATTCTTCCCATCTCTCCCTCCCCACCCATTCCCTTTGGGAAGGTAGGCAATTCAATATAGGCTGTACCTGAGTAGTTTTGCAAATGACTTCCATAATAGTCGTGTTGTGTAAGACTAACTGTATTTCCCTCCATCCTATCCTGCCCTGCATTGTTTGTATTCTGTCTTTTGATCCTGTCCCTCCCCAAGAGTGTTGACTTCAAATTGTTCCCTTCTCCCATTGCCCTCCCTACCATCATCCCCCCCACACCCTTGCTTACCTCCTTCTCCCCCACTTTCCTGTATTGTAAGATAGGTTTTCATACCAAAATGAGTGTGCATTTTATTCCTTCCTTTAGTCAAATGTGATGAGGGTAAACTTGTTTTTTTTTTTTTTTCTCAGCTCTCCTCTTTTTCCCTCCACTAAAAAGGCTCCTGCTTGCCTCTTGAATGAGATATAATTTACCCCATTCCATTTCACCCTCTTCCCTCCCACTACATTTCTCTCTCACCATTTACCTTAATTTCTTTTAAGATATGGTCCATCCTATTCAATTCACTCTGTGCTCTCTGTCTCTGTATGTGTGTGCATGGGTGTATGTGTGTGTGTGTGTGTGTATGTGTGTGTATGTGGTCCCACCACCTACCTAGGCACTGAAAAGTTTTAAGAGTTACAAATATTGTCTTTCCATGTAGGAATGTAAACAGTTCACCTTTGGTAACTCCCTTATGACTTCCCTTTGCTGTTTACTTTTTCATGCTTCTTCTCATTCTTGTGTTTGAAAGTCAAATTTTCTTTTCAGCTCTGGTCTTTTCATCAAGAATGTTTGAAAGTCCTCTATTTCATTGAAAGACCATATTTTCCCCTGAAGTATTATACTCAGTTTTGCTGGGTAGGTGATTCTTGGTTTGAGTCCTAGTTCCTTTGACTTCTGGAATATCCTATTCCACACCCTTCGATCCCTTAATGTAGAAGCTGCTAGATCTTGTGTTATCCTGATTGTATTTGCACAATCCTGGAATTGTTTATTTCTAGCTGCTTGCAATATTTTCTCCTTGACCTGGGAGTTCTGGAATTTGGCCACAGTGTTCCTAGGAGTTTCTCTTTTGGGATCTCTTTCAGGTGGTGATCGATGAATTCTTTCAATATTTATTTTGCCCTCTGGTTCTAGAATATCAGGGCAGTATTCCTCGATAATTTCATGGAAGATGATGTCTAGGCTCTTTTTTTGATAATGACTTTCAGCAAGTCCCATAATTTTTAAATTGTCTCTCCTGGGTCTATTTTCCAGGTCAGTTGTTTTTCCAATGAGATATTTCATATTATCTTCCATTTTTTCATTCTTTTTGTTTTGTGATTTCTTGGTTTCTCAGAAAGTCATTATACTCCATCAGTTCCATTCTAATTTTGAGAGAACTATTCTCTTCAGTGAGCTTTTGCACCTCTTTTTCCATTTGGCTAATTCTGTTTTTGAAAGCATTCTTCTCCTCATTGGTTTTTTGAACCTCTTTTGCCAATTGAGTGAGCCTATTTTTCAAGGTGTTATTTTCTTCAGCATTTTTTTGGGTCTCCTTTACCAAGTTATTGACCTGTTTTTCATGCTTTTCTTGCATCTCTCTCATTTCTCTTCCCAGTTTTTCCTCCACCTGTCTAACTTGATTTTCAAAATCCTTTTTGAGCTCTTCCATGGCTTGAGCCCACTGGACATCCCCCTGGGATGTCTGGGATACAGAGGCTGCGACCTCCACATCTTTCCCTGATGGTAAGAATATTTACTCGTCATGAGAATTGAAAGGGGGGAACATTTGCACCCCCTCAAAGTAGCTCTCTATAGTCTTATTTTTCTTCCCTTTTCTGGGCATTTTCCCAGCCAATTACTTGACTTCTGAGATTCCTTTCCACTTCTACCTGCCCTCCTGTTCAGCCCAGCTAGTACTTGGGGTCTGAGATTCAAATGCTGCTCCCCAGGCTCAGGGCTTTCAGCAGGGGCGGGGCTACTATTCAGTGTGGGAGTGTGAGATTAAGTTCAGGTGCTCAGATGTTGGCAGGGCTGCCTCACAGGGCTCAGATCCCTCAGGGCGTTTATGCAGAAACTTTCAACAATGGGTCTGAGCTCCCGTCTGCCCTGGGAGCTCCTGTCTGATGCCTCTGCTACTGCCTCCCAAGGGATTCAGAGGCATGGAGACACCCCACTTCCCTCTCGGCACACAGTAAAGGCTCTCTCACTGCCCTTTGCACCTGTGGGTGAAGGGATTTTGTGGGCGCTGGAGATTCCATCCCTGAAGCCTGCTCAGATCTTCTACTTTCCGGGCCACATGGCCAATTCAGGGCTGGGCTCTGCTCTGGGTCTGGTGCATGATGGACCTTTGTTCTCAGCTTTTCAGGTCTCTCTGGAACAGAAATCTCCTCCACTCCATTTTTGTGTGCCTTCTGGTACTCCAGAATTCGTTGGGAGCTCCTCCCTACAGGTATTTTATGGGCTGTGTGTTAAGATCTAACATATGTGTGTCTTTCTACTCCACCATCTTGGCTACTCCCTCCCACTATTTTTTGAAAGATGTTGTCCAGGTGTTTTGTTTTGTTTCTCATCATGACTTTCAGGTTGACCAATAATTTTTAAACTGTCTTTCACAGATCTATTTTCAAGATCAATTATTTCACCAAAGAGATATTTTGTATTTTCTTGTATTTTTTTCATGCTTTTGATTTTGCTTGACTGTCCTTGATATCTCATAGAGTCATTACCTTCCACTTGCCCAATTCTAATTTTTAACGCATTGTTTTTTTCAAGTAGATATTGAAACTTCTTTTTCATTTGGCCCATTTTATTTCTAATAAGTTCTCCTCAGTGAATTTTTGTGCCTCCTTTTCCATTTGGCTCTTTCTATTTTTTTAAGGATTTGATTTCTTCAGTGTACTTTTTTTTTCCAATTTAGTCAAATGTATTTTCTTTTTTTTTTTTTTTAAATTTATTTATTTATTTAAATTTTTTACATTCATTTTCACAAATTTTTGGGTTCCAAATTTTCTCCCCTTTTATCCCCTCCCCCCACCCCAATACCCCAAGCAATCTAATTTTCCCTATCTCCAATCTGCCCTCTCTTCTGTCATCTCTCCCTTCTCTTGTCTCCATCTTCTCTTTTCTCCTGTAGGGCCAGATGACTTTCTAATCCTCCTTAACTGTATGTTTTCTTTCCTAGTTGCAACAACAATACTAAACATTTGTTCCTAGAACTTTGAGTTCCAAATTCTCCTCATCCCTCCCTCCCCACCCATTCCCTTTGGGACAGCAGGCAATTCAATATAGGCCATATCTGTGTAATTTTGCCAATGACCTCCCTGATAGTCGTGTTGTGTAAGACTAACTGGATTACCATCCCTCCTAAACTGCCCCTCATTGTTTCTCTTCTGTCTTTTGATCCTGTCCCTCCCCAAGTGTTGACTTCAAATTGCTCCCTCCTCCCTTTGCCCTCCCTTCCATCATCCCCCCCCTTGCAATATCTCTTTCTCCCCCACTTTCTTATACTGTAAGATAGGTTTTCATACCAAAATGAGTGTGCATTTCACTCCTTCGTTTAGTCAAATGTGATGAGGGTAAACTTCTTGTTTTTGTTTTTTTTGTTTTTTTTTCTCAGCTCTCCTCTTTTTCCCTCCACTAAGAAAAACTACCTGCCTCTTAAATGACATATAGTTACCCCCTTCCCTTTCCCTCCCCCTACATTTCTCTCTCACCATTTACCCTAGTTTCTTTTAAGGTATGGTCCCATCCTATTCAGTTCAATCTGTGCTCTCTATCTCTGTATGTGTGTGCATGTGTGTGCATGCGTGTACATGTGTATGTGTGGTCCCACCAACTACCCAGATACTGAAAAGTTTTAAGAGTTACAAATATTGTCTTTCCATGTAGGAATGTAAACAGTTCACTCATGGTAAGTCCCTTAAGACTTCTCTTTGCTGTTTACTTTTTCATGCTTCTTCTCATTCTTGTGTTTGAAAGTCAAATTTTCTTTTCAGCTCTGTTTTTTTCATCAAGAATGATTGAAAGTCCTCTGTTTCATTGAAAGACCATATTTTCCCTTGAAGTATTATACTCAGTTTAGCTGGGTAGGTGATTCTTGGTTTGAGTCCTAGTTCCTTTGCCTTCTGGAATATCCTATTCCACGCCCTTCGGTCCCTTAATGTAGAAGCTGCTAGATCTTGAGTTATCCTGATTGTATTTCCACAGTACTGGAATTGTTTCTTTCTAGCTGCTTGTAAGATTTTTTCCTTGAGCTGGGAGTTCTGGAATTTGGCCACAATGTTCCTAGGAGTTTCTCTTTTTGGATCTCTTTCAGGTGGTGATCGATGGATTCT
The DNA here is from genome assembly GCA_023548195.1 of Bettongia penicillata ogilbyi. Taxonomy (NCBI): domain Eukaryota; kingdom Metazoa; phylum Chordata; class Mammalia; order Diprotodontia; family Potoroidae; genus Bettongia; species Bettongia penicillata. Next base: position 16,215 of record JAJHZJ010000467.1, read on the forward strand.
TTCAATACTTATTTTGCCCTCTGGTTCTAGAATGTCAGGGCAGTTTTCCTTGATAATTTCATGCAAGATGATGTCTAGGCTCTTTTTTTGATCATGACTTTCAGGTAGTCCCATAATTTTTAAATTATCTCTCCTGGATCTATTTTCCAGGTCAGTTGTTTTTCCCTTGAGATATTTCACATTCTCTTCCATTTTTTCATTCTTTTGGTTTTGTTTGGTGATTTCTTGGTTTCTCATAAAGTCATTAGACTCCATCTGTTCCATTCTAATTTTGAGAGAGCTATTAAATTCAGTGAGCTTTTGAGCCTCTTTTTCCATTTGGCTCATTCTGCTTTTGAAAGCATTCTTCTCCTCGTTGGCTTTTTGAACCTCCTTTGCCAATTGGGTGAGCCTATTTTTCAAGGTGTTAATTTCCTCAGCATTTTTTTGGGTCTCCTTTACCAAGGTATTGACCTGTTTTTCATACTTTTGTTGCATCTCTGACATTTGTCTTCCCAGTTTTTCCTCCACCTGTCTAACTTGCTTTTCAAAATCCTTTTTGAGCTCTTCCAGGGCCTGAGCCCACCCACCACCCCCCTGGGGTGTCTGGGGTACTGAGGCCCCACCCTCCACGTCTTTCCCTGATGGCAAGAATATGTCCTCATCTTCGTCAGATCCGAAGGTCGGGATCATTTGCATTTGTTGGAAAAAACTCTCTGAAGTCTTATTTTTCTTCCCTTTTCTAGGCATTTTCCCAGCCAGTTACTTGACTTCTGAGATTCCTTTCCACCCCCACCTGGATCCGCCCATCTAGTGCTTGGCCTCTGAGATTTAAATGGGCTTTCCTCCTGCCGGCTGTCAATCAGTGAGCTTTAGTTCAGGTGCTGGGGTGGGGCTAGGGCTGCCTCTGAGACTCTGATCCCTCGGGGGGGCTTTATGCAGAGACTTTCAGGAATGGAGAGGGTGGGGGGCCCGCCTCCCAATCTCAGCTCCCCCGGGGGTCCCGAGCAGAAGCCTTCAGCAACAGAGCGGGCTGTGGGCAGGGCCGTCTCCCAGGCTCAGCTCCGTCAGATTTTATGTGGGAATCTTCCGTAATGAAGATCCTGCCTGCTGCTGGGGGATTCCTGAGTCCTGGGCCGCTGTGGCCTCAGCCGCCTCCCACACCTCTGCCGCCGCCGCTTCCTGCCCCCGTCCCTGCCACCGCCGCTTCCTCCCGATGGGGCCCGAGTCACGGAGACGCCCCGCTTCCCCTCTCCTTCAGCCCGGCCTCTCTCACTGACCTGCTTCTGTGGGCGGAGGGACTTTCCCGGCTGCTTCAGCTTCCGTCTCTGAAACCTGCTCAGATCCGCTTCTCTGAGGCCTCGGCCAGGGCAGCGCTGGGGGTCGGGCTTACTCTCCGGGGCGCGCCGGACCCTGGGGACGGGTCCTCAGGGCTCCCTGGAACGGAAATCTCCTCCACTCTGCCTCTGCACACCTTGCACTCACCCAGAATCTATGGGGGACTCTTTCTACACCAATTCCATGGGCTTTGGTTTCGGAGCTCATAAACCTGCGTCCTTCTACTCCGCCATCTTGGCTCTGCCCCCCTTCAAATGTATTTTCTAAGAACTTGTTTTCTACAGTCAATTTTTGTCCTTCCTTTTCCAAGTTATTAATTCTCTTTTGCATACCTTTCTTTTCTTTCCCCAATTTTTCTTCTACCTCTTCTTTGACTTTTAAAATCTTCCTTGAGCTCTTTCTAGAATGCTTTTTTGAACTTGAGAGCAGTTCATATTCTTCTTTGAGGTTTTAGATGTAGGTGTGTGACAATGTGATTCTGTACTAAGTTTGTGCCTTGATCTTCCTTGTTTCCATGATAAGAATCTACAGTCACTGTCTATTTCTTCTTTTTGCTCATGTTTGCCTATTTCATGACTTTTAAAATTGAGCTCTCCAGCTGGAGCACAGGGGATACTGATCCAATCTTCTCATGCTGGGAGCTTGGGAACTGACCACTCGTTTTCTTTACTTGGGTCTCAGGTGCTTTCACCTGGAGGCGATAGGATCTGACAGTTTACCTGGTGCTGATCTAGGGTCAACAACACTGTAACTTTTCTGTTGGAGAGGGGAAGCTGGCTCCTGGAGGATACTAGCTCACCGGGGTTTCTTTAAAGCATTGAGAGATTGGACTGATGCAGGATGTCTGACTACCCACCTGAATTTGTGACTCATGGAGTTGTGTTTCCTGGAGTTGTCCTAAGATAGCAGGGAGATTTGACTGCTGGAAAATTCCTGCCCACTACTCCATGTGGTGGTTTTTCCACCTGCTGTCTACCAGTTTTCCTGCCTGTGAGGAAGCACTAATGGGATGCTGGTGTTGGCATGTGTCTGCTCCACCACCCTGGGGCTCAGGATCTACCATTGCTTTGCTGAGGTAGGGTATGCTGTTGGCTAACTGGGATGCTTCCTGTCCTATACTGCTCCCCTTCCCTGAAGAATGAGAGGGTCCTTTCCCATTAATCCACCAAACTTTCTGGGCTACCATATTGCTGCATCCCATCTTTCAAGTGGTTCACTTGCTCCAGGGTTTTTCCCTCAGGTAATATTTTCTGCACTTTCAGAAGTCATTAATGAAAAGTGAGAGCAATTTGCTTCTTATTACACCAACTGGGCTTCCAAAAGTTCGATCTTGTCTTAATTCTAATTCTTTTTCAGTTTCTTTTTTTGTGAATTATTTCTATTTATTTATTTATTCATTCATTCATTCAATCATTTATTTATTTTGTTTTCAATGTTCATTTCCAGAAAATTTTGAGTTCCAAATTTTCTCCCCATCTCTCCCCTCTTACATCCCAAAACGCCTTGCATTCTGATTGCCCCTTCCACCAATGTGTCCTCCTTTCTAACAACCCTCCCTTCCCTTATCCTCAGCTTCTCTCTTGTCCTGTAGGCCAATATAAATTTCTATACCCCATTACGTGTATTTCTTATTTCCCAGTTGTATGCAAAAACATTTCTCAACATATATTCCTAAAACTTTGAGTTCCAACTTCTCTTCCTTCCTCCATTCACACCCACACCCACTGAGAAGGCAAGCAATTCAATATATATATATATATATATATATATATATATATATATATATATATATATATATATATATACACACGCACACACATATAAGTGTGTAGTTTGGCAAATGACTTCCATAACATTTATGTCATGTAAGAATAACTATATTTCCCTCCATCCTATCCTGCCCCCGATTTTTTCTATTCTCTCTTTTGACTTTGTCCCTCCCTAAGAGTGTTTACTTCTAATTGCTTCCTTCTCTCATTTTCCCTGCCTTATGTCACTCCCCCCTATCATGTTATCCCCCTCTCCCCTACTTCCTGTAGTGTAAGATAGATTTTAATATCAAATTGAGTGTGCATATTATTCTTTCCTTGAGCCAAATGTGGTGAGGGTAAGCTTCACTTTTTCCCTCTCTCCTCATCCCGTTTTCCCCTCCATTGGGAAATCTTTTTCTTGCCTCTTCTGTGAGAGATAATTTGTGCCATTTCATGTCTCCCTTTCTCCTCCCAATACATTTCTCTCTCACCTCTTAATTTTTTTTTATGTATGATCCCTTCCTATTTAACACAACCTGTGCTCTCTGTCTCTCTGTCTCTGTCTCTCTGTCTCTGTCTCTCTGTCTCTGTCTCTGTCTCTGTCTCTCTCTCTCTCTCTCTCTCTCTGTGTGTGTGTGTGTGTGTGTGTGTGTGTGTGTGTGTGTAATCCCTCCAGCTATCTAGATACTGAGAAAAGTTTCCAGATTTACAAATGTTATCTTTCCATATAGGAATGTAAACAGTTGAATTTTAGTAAATCCTTTGTGACTTCTCTTTCTTGTTTACCTTTTCATGCTTTTCTTGATTCTTGTGTTTGAAAGTCAAATTTTTTTTTCCACTCTGGTCTTTTCATCAAGCATGCTAGAAAGTCCTCTATTTCATCAAATGACCATTTATCACTCTTTGCAGGTGGTATGATGATATAAATAGAAAATCCTAGAGAATCAAGTAGAAAACTATTTTAAACAATAACCAACTCTGGCAAAGTTGCAAGTTACAAAATCCACCCACATACATCACCTGCATTTCTAAATATTTCTAACAGGGCCAAGAGCAAGAGATTGAAAGAGAAAACCCATTTAATGTTCCAGTAGATACTACAAAATATCTGGGAGTCTACCTGCCCAAACAAACCCAGGGACTATATTAAAACACTTACAACACTCTTTTCACAGAAATAAAGTTAAATCTAAGTAACTGGAAAAACATCAGTTGTTCAAGGGTAGGCTGAGCTAATATATGAAAACTGACAATTCTACCTAAGTTAATTACATGTTCAGTACCATATCAAACTATAAGAAAATGATTTTCTAGAGCTAGAAAACATAATGTCAAAATTCATCTGGAAGAAGAAAACCTCTAGAATATAAAGGGCATTAATGCAAGGAAATACTGGGGAAGGTGGACTAGCCCTACCAGATCTCAATTTTTTTTATAAAGCAGCAATAATCAGAACCACTTTGTCCTGGGTAAGAAATAGAGTGGTAGAATAGTATAATAAGTTTTATATTCATGACACAATAGTCAATAAATATAGCAGTCTACTGTTTGAGAAACCCAAGAGCCCCAGCTTCTGGGATAAGAACTCACTCTTTGACAAAACTGCTAGGAAAACCTGATAACTGTGTGGCAGAAACTGGGCATACAATAATGCCTGACTCTCACTGTACACAAGAATAACATCCAAATGGATAGATGATCTAGGTATAAAGGCTGATATTATAAACAAATTAAGGGAGCAAGGAAAATGCATTTGTCAGATTTATGGAGAATGAAAAAAATTATGACCAAAGAAGAGAGAGAACATTATGAAGTTCAAAATGAATAATTTTGTTTTCATTAAATTGAAATTTATTTGCACAAATAAACTCAATGCAGCCAAGATTAGGAGGGAAACAGAAAACTGTGAAAGAATTTTTGCAGCAAGTGTCTGTGATAAAGGCTTTGTTTTCTTTTCTTTTTAAAATTAAATTATTTTTTTTGTTTTCAGTTTTCTGCAATCACTTCCATATACCTTAGATATTTTTCCCCCTCTCTCCTCCTCCTTCCACCCTTCATCTCCATTCCTTCCATGGGACAGCATACAATTTTATAAAGGGTCTACACATACATTCCTATTACATACATTTTCACCTTAGTCATGTTGCATAAAAGAATTAAAATATTTCGGGGGAAATCATAAAACAAAACAAAACATAATACAAAGAAAATGGTCTGCTTCATTCTGCAATCAAATTTCATAGTTCTTTCTCTGGATGTGGTAGGCATTTTGTCTCAAGAGTCCATTGGGCATTCTTTATGTTCCTGCATTGCTGTGAAGGGCTAAGTTTACCAGAAAAAAGTCCCTTTACACTGTGATCATTGCCGTGTACAAAATTTTCCTGGTTTTGCTCCTTTCGCATAGCACTTGTTCATATATGTCCTTTCAAGCCTCTCTGAAGTCTTCCTATTCACTATTTCTCATGGCACAATAGTGTTCCATTACATTCATATACCACAACTTGTTCAGCCATTCCCCAATTGATGGGCATGCCCTTAATTTCAAGTTCTTGGCCACCACAAGGAGAGATACTATAAAATTTTTGTACATGTGGGACGTTTTTCATTTTTGTGTTCTCTTTGTGATACAGTCCTAGAAGCAGTATTGCTGGGTGAAAGGGCATGCACATTTCTGCAACCCTTTGGGCATAGTTCCAAGTTGTTCTCCAGAATGGCTGGATCAGCTCATACCTCCACCATCAGTGCATTAGTGTCCAGACTTTCCCATATATTCTCCAACATTTATTGTCTTCCTGTTTTGTCTTGTTAGCCAATCTGATAGGTGTGATGTGGTACCTCAGATTTGTTTTGATGTGCTTCTCTCTAATTAATAGTGATTTAGAGCATTTTTCATATAACTATAGATAGCTTTAATTTCTTCCTCTGAAAGCTTCTTGTTCATGTCCTTTGACCATTTATCAATTGGGGAAGAACTTATATTCTTCTACATTTGACTCAGTTTTCTATATATTTTAGAAATGAGGTCTTATTTCTAAAATATATGGAACATATCTATATATTAATATATAGAGAATACGTATATATTCTATATAAAATATTACATATATTCTAAATAAAATATATTGAAATTTTTCTCAATATTTTATTGAGAAATTTTTCCGGTAGACTTAGCCTTTCACAGCACTGCAGGGGTGTGGAACTTTCCCAAAAGATTCTTGAGGCAAAATGCCATCCACATCCAGAAAAAGAACTATAGAAGTGAAATGCACAGTGAAGAAGAATATTTTCTCCTGTGTTCTGTTTTGTTTTGTTTTGTTTCATTCTTTCTCATGTATCCATCCATTTATTTTAATTCCTCTGAGCAATGTGACTAATGGGAAAATGTGCTCCATAAAAATGTATGTGTAGAAACCATATCAGCCATCTCAGGGAGGGACTGGGGACAGAGGGGAGAAAAATCTAAGAGCTATGGAAAACTGAAAACAAATGAACTAATAAAACTGAAAATAAATAAACTAGTGTCTACTTGGAAAAATCAATAAATGGGAAAAATAATAAAGATCAGAAGTGGGAACTATTTTTAATACCATCTCCAGTTTTATATACACTGAAAGTCTATGTAGCTGGAGCTCACAATTTCACTTATAATTTCCAACTTTATTCTTTTCATGCCAACATCTTGCCCATGTTATGTTCATAATAATATGAAACAGTTAGAAAATGACAATGGCAACTATTCTTAAGATGAAAGGTAATGGGGTAGATGGAGTTGTGAGGGCACCTAACCATTTCTTAAATCAATATAATTCATCCTTTGATCCATTTCATCCACATAACTCACTTGTAGTGAAAGTGCCTGAAAATTCCAATCCTTATGCTACCAAGGTATTAAAATAATATTGTGGAACCTGAACCAATACAGTGGATTTTTTTGTTTATATGCACACACACATGATATGTACATATACACACAAACACACACATATGTGCAAATACACGTATGTACCTACATAGTGTGTATGTATATGTGCACATATGTGCACTCGAACATGCACACACTCATACACATCCATACATATATCCACACATATAGTTTTACACATATACAGATAAAGATATGCATATCAACATATATCAAAATACATGTATCAAAATATGAAGGATATTGAAAATCTGTTTTCTTCTTTAATTGAGGTTCAGTGTTCATCATGACAGATTCTGCTAACATTTGTAAAAGAAAATAACATTGTTATATAGTTCTTTTAAATAGTTGAACAAGTTTTTAAGGAAGATGATGAAATCACCTCCCCTTCATAACTTCAGAGAATAACCCTCTCCAAAAACCAAACAATCAAAAACACACTTTATGCATACCCTGTGTCTTAAATGGTTCTGGCTAAGTCATCTTTTAGGAAACAGTCTAAAGAAGATAGCCTTTGGAAGTCCTTTCCTTACTTCCATGATTCCACCTTGTCTTTCTTTAGAATGTGTAATGTTTTTGAAACAAAATAAATGTTAATAAGTGTGATCGCAAATAGAAAATGAAATGAATGTAATAAATAACATTTATTTCTTGAGAAATACATTCAAAAGCTTAAGAAGAGTGAGAAAGCAAAAAGCTGTCTGATAACACTTTACAAATAAAGGTAAGGAAAAGGAGAAAGGGAAAGATGTACTCAATTGAATGCAGATTTCCAGAGAATTACAAGGATAGATAAGAAAGTTTTTTTAAATGGTCAATGTAAAGAAATATAGGAACACATTGAATGGGAAAGATGAGATCTCTTCAAGAAAACTGCAAAAATGGACTGAAAAAAATACAAATGTTTAACAGAGACAAAAGAGAATAGGAGGTGGTAAGAATATACAAAAAAATTTTATAAGAAAAATCCTATCAACTGTGTGCTCAGTGGTCTAGAGTGAAACATCTTAAGGGAATGAATTCAAGTGGGCCTTAGGAAAAATTATTAACAAAAAGGTTAGTGGACATGTTATAATTCCAGTTGAACTAATTAAAATCATAAAAGATGTTAAAGTACTGCACTCAATAAACCCTCAAATTTTGAAGAAACAACAATTTGCATTCGATTGAAAAAGTTCATTTTATGTCCTAATCCTAATGGAGGGCAATGCCAAGGAATAGTCAAGTTACTGAAAATTTCTCATGCCAACAAAGTTTTGCTTGAGATTAAGCAAGCTAGGCTTCAGCAATATGTGAATTGAGAATTATCAGAGGAGCAGGCAGGTTTTGAAGAGGCAGAGGAAGTAGGGACCAAATTGCCAACATTCCCTGGATTATGGAGAAAGCAATAGAGTTCCACAAAAAATTTCTGCTTCTTCTTCATTGACTACACTAAAGCCTTTCTGTGGATCAAAACAATGACAACAAAACGTCCTGAGATCTGAATACCAAATCATCTTAATTGTCCCCTGAACAACTTGTATATGGGCCAAGAAACAAGACTTCAAACTGATCATGGAATAATTGATTGGTTTAAGATCAGAAAAGGAGTAAGGGAGGCATCTAAATTGCAACTTTAAGTTTTACATAAAATATACCATTGTGAAATGTTAAGTTGAATGAATCAAAAGTTGGAATTAAGGCTACCTGGAGACATATCAATAGTCTTAGATGTACAGATGATTCCACACTGATGGCAAAAAATGAAAATCTTTGTCGAGGGTGAAAAAGGAAAGTATAAAATCTGACTTGAATCTTAACCTACCCCACTCTTCCCTCCAAAAAAACCTCACAAAGAGTAAGATTTGGCAACTGGCCCCCTTGCGTCCTGAGAAACAGAGAGAGTAGAAATGGAAACAGTGTCAGATTTTATATTCTTGGGCTCAAAGGTCACTGCAAATAGTGACGGCAGTCATGAAATTCAAAGATGCTTCCTCCTTGGAAGAACAGCTATGGAAAATATGAACAACATACTGAAAAGCAGAGACATTATCTTACTGAAAAACTTCGTATATTCAAAGCTATACTTTTTTGTTTTGATTGTTTTTGTATGAGAGTTGGAATATAAGGAAAGCTGAACAACTCTGAATGCATGATTTTGAATTGTGCTCATGGAGAAAACTTTTGAGATTTCCTTGGACAACAAAATCAAATCAGTCAGTACCTCAAAAAATTTATTCATGCTATTCTCTAGAAGGTCAAATGTTGAAGCTGACACTTTAATACTTTGGTCACATAATAAGCAGACAGGACTAAATGAAAAGTAAAACCCTGATGGTTGAAGACAGAAGGTGAAAGGGAAAGACAGAGGATGAAATGGAGAGTGTCATGGAAGTAAATAACATGAACTTGGAGAGACTTTGCGAGATATCGAAGTATAGAAGGGCTGGTGTTCTATTATATGTGGGGTAATGGATCGTCAGACATGACAACGAATGAAAGACATCTTTAAAAAAACAGAAATGAAATGGTGTGCATTAAAAAGACTATGTAGAGAATATTCTTAATAAGTAAAGCATGAAGTCTCATAAAAATAATGAAATATTGAGTGGGGTGAAACAAATAAATTGATCTATCAGAAATATTAATAGATTCCTAAGGTTAGGCTAGAGGAATGGTACAGTGTGCCATTAGACCATTTTTAAACTTGGAATTAATAGCACTTGTGTTCAAATCCCATCTTTAATATTTACCAGTTGCATAACCTTAGACATGTCACTTAATCTCTATTTGTATCAGGAACTCCCTAGGTTTTATATTGTTGTCTATGTGCTTTGCACATATAAGGCATTTAATAAATATATTAGATTGACCAATTATTGGTATTCTTTAAGGTGATATAAGCAAAATCCTCAAATATTTTCACAGTTAGCAGTTAGACTAGCAGTGAGACTGGTAGAGCAAATCACTTCTGACCTATTAGAGAAAAAGTGTGTCATAACCATCCAGAGAAATGATTACAAATGCTAAAACCACATGATAAAGTATACTTCAAGTTTAAATCTTCTTCTGAAAATTATTGTCTTTGGAATAATCAGACTATCTAGTGAAAGTAAAGCAAGGTCATGGGTCAGACTATATTTTTGCTTTCTTTTATCTTTCAATGTCTGTTACAGGACCCATCTGCCAAATTATGGCAGATGTTATTCCAGAGGCCACATCTGGTCTTTTGGTGATTTACACTGACAATTGTATGAGAGTGTTGGAACTGAAAGTGCTGAATTTCTTGGACACAAAATCAAGAAAAAGATTTATAGAGACTCATCTTTGTAAGTTGGGCTATTTATTGTTTATAAAAGAGGAGAACATTAATTCATTGTGAAAAATCCTTCTCTAATAAACTAAGCATGCAGTTTTCATATCTTGTGCCTGAATTTTCCACCGCAATCTCTTTTAGAAGATAGTAGTGACAGTAACACCTCTTTTCTGTGATAGAGTTATCTGTATTTGGTGAAGCATTTAAGTGGAAATTAGGCTTTGTGTATATTTTAGCCATAAAATTGAATGTTTCATTGAAAATATCATACTGAAAATCCACAGTATAAATAATAGTAACTTCAGATAGCAACAGATCTGTATGTAAAAGTCAACTTAATGTCACTGAATCACTCAAATTTTCTTCAACAATTGCAATGATTTTTTTTCCCTTTAAGAGTCAAACAGATCACATCTCTATCACTGGGTCAGTTAGCCCAGAAGAAAAAAAGAATGACAAAACTGGGAAAAGGAAGACCCCACCCCTCAGTCAAACGAAAAAAGTATGTGGAAGGATAGTGAGAAACAATATTTATGTAGATGTGGAGTCAGAGTTAAGTCCTCAAAGAAGAGTCAGAAAAGAATAAATAAAAGCAACTTGAATAAAGAGAATGATCTTTATTCAGTGATGGAAAATAATTTTGGAAGTAATATTCTGAATATTTTGAATAGAAATGATTAAAGTGACAAACAATAATTGATTCCTACATAACTAACGTTTTTGTCAGTCACTAAGCATATATTAACCACTTATTGTGTGCCAATCAGTCAGCAAAGAGTTATTTAGCCCCCACTATATACCCAGGACTGTGTTATACGAAACCACGTACTCCCCACAAAAAAGATATTCTGTCCCTTGCACCTATTGGCTGGCCCTTGGCTCTGGACCTCCCCCTTGCACCTAGCCATCCAGTCACATTTCCTCATGTTCTACCTTCCTCTGCTGATGCTTTGCTTCTTTCCTCCAGATTTACATCCTCTTTCCTTTAACTAGGACTCTTGAACTGGAACCAACAGACTCCATGCTCTGGTGATGTCTATGAACTCATTTATGTAGTTGTCACCCTAGGACCCAACCCAATTGATTAGTGAATGGAAGAGTGCCAGATAGGTCACTGTCCTTACTTTATCTATTGGCTAAACCTAGGTCATGCTGCATTTTCATATTTCACCTGCCTTTCAAGCCAGGACATCTTACTATCCACCTGTCCCTTTGTGCACACATATGCATACACACACACACACACACACACTGTACCTTACTTATTGTTCTTTCTTTACTTGTGCACAGTACTCAAACGAATAGGGTTATAATTTCAAGAAAGGGTGAATCATGTAAATCCACTGACAATCTCTTTGACTCTCCTAAATATATTATCTTCCCCTATTATATGTAAATTAATTTTGGCAAGATAGAGAATTTTTTTTTATATTTGTATCCCAAGCATGTAGGATAGTTTCAGCATATAGTAAGCCCTTTAGATGATAGATAGACAGAGAGAGAGAGAGAGAGAGAGAGAGAGAGAGAGAGAGAGAGAGAGAGAGAGAGATGATAGATAGCAGATGTTATTTAAACCATGAACATTGAATAGAGAAGGGGGACACAAAGACGAACATATAATGTTCAAGTCATTTTCTCCAAAATGTTAATAAGAGCTTGTATCACACTATTTAATCTGCAAGGGCCTTTAGATATCATCCTATTCCTAAAAATTAATTTTTAGAGGAGGAAATGTCAACTTAGAGGAGAGAAACATCTTTCTGAAGGTCAAGGTGGTGGTAAATAGTATAGCTGGGATTTGGTCCCCAATATTTGGACACCAGATACAATAACCCATCGCAAACTTGTAGACATTTAGAAGGGGGAGAAAACCAAAGTCATTAATTAGTAGTGCAAAGATCAGTGGTTATGTCTCCAGGCTGTGGATCAGCCCTCAGTTTTATTGCATCTAACTCCAGAACAGTCACCTTTTAATGAATACCTGAAGTTACAAATAAGAAAAAAATTGCTTGTTAGTTTAGCTAAAACACCCTAAAGATCTATATTAAAAGTTTCTTTTCTACATCTACTACATATTTTTATATGTGTCTGTTTCTCTGACTTATTTGTAGAGTTATAAGTTCATAAAGTGTTAAGTTAGAAGATAACTCAGTGAAATGCAGTACAAATCCATCTTATTGTTCTATCAATGAGGTCTAGAGAAGTAAAGAAATTTAGAAGTTATAGTACTATGTGTTTTTTCATCTGTATTCCCCTCTCACTTTCTCTCTCTTTGCTTCTCTCTCCTTCCTGTGTTTGTAGCTATATGCATCTCTCTGATTCTCTCTGTCTCTATCTCTTCCTTGCTTTAATGTCTGTTTTGTTCTCTACATACAGTTCCTATGCATCAATTCATTGTAATCAAACGAATTTTTGTATCTATCAAATACATATTTTATTGTATTATTATTCCTGATAAAATAATAAAATGAAAATCATCCTTAATTTTATTTTTCCTTATGTAGCTTGTTTGTGTGTTTGAGAAAGAAAAACAGAGAGAGAATTTATTGATTTTTGATAGAAAAAAGAACATAACGTTGCTGTAGTATAACTAGAGGCATGAAAAGAGAGAGAGGAGAGCTAAAGGTAATTTCAAAAATCCAAGCTGGGGAGTTAGAGGGATAATGGCAATATTGGCAGTGACAGAATAAAGAAAGAGAGAAGGAAAGCTTAAGAGAAAAGATTAGGAGCTTACTCCTAGGTTGAGTTTAAATCAGTGTTGAGACATCAAAGAAAGAAGATAGTTGAAGATAAATGATTGAAAAAAAAACAGAAGAGGCCAATGGTTGTGAAGCAGAGCAACTCCATCTAAGCAAAAAAAAAAAATAAAACCAAATCAAATCAGATAGGGGCTGGAGAGGGGTGAGGTGGGAAGAACATAAGAGAAGCATTACATTGTAATTTCTCAGCGCAGGTTAGAAAAGAAAGAAAGTTGTTGCTGAATGATGAAGAAAGCTTAGGTGAAGTTAGTGTAGTATAAAGTGACAAATTACATTCTAGAATGACAATATTATTGCTAGTTAGAATGGAAGATGTGTTCTAATGAATTGTCCAGATTATCTGAACAGAACTTTCTCTATAGTGAGGGAAATGGAAATGGCAAGTGTGGCTAAGATGGCCGTAGTACGGACAGTTAAGATGGGATAAAACTAGAGAGGAGTTAAGAAGCCAACCATTGTTTTGAAATAGATTTTAGATCAACAGAAGGAACATGATAAAGGTGTAAGAGAGAATAAGGGATTATTGCTCTACTTTGAAACAGAGAGAGGAAGGCAGTAGAACAGGGAACTAAAACAGTTAGAACTGAATATTCAAATGTCCTCTGTATCAGGGTCAATTCAAGATTGAATCCTAGAGCTATATAATAAGTGTAATTTATAGGAGAGGAAGGAGTGGGATAAAATATTTGTTTTAGGTAAAAAAAAAAAAAATATAACATTGTAGGGCCCTGAAAATAAAGAAAAGGTCTGAAGTAAGGAAAGTGATATTTCAGACATATGATTTTTTTTTCCTAACCAGGAAGGAAGACATTATTCTCTCAAGTCTTCAGTAAGAGGAAGTAAGGTTAGCCAGAAACTGGCAGTCAGTTAAATAGATAGGAAGAAAGATAAGGCTGCAGAATGAATAAGTCTTAGAGTGAGATGGTAAATAAGACGATTATTTGGAATTTGGAAAAATCTCTATCTCCAGTGATTTCAGTGACCTCTTCATGATCCAGTAAACTCTTTCACCCACAGTAACTTCTCACTCAGTATTACTCATTCTTTCTTCCCACTCCCACACCTCCCAATCTTGGATGGCTTATCTTTAGGGCGACTGCTCTGTTGCATTAATGGGTGAAAAGGTAAGGCTGAGTAAACAGCTGGAGACCTGTGGGGTTTGATGCTAAGATAAGGGAGTGGGAATGGTGAGGCAGGGCTATAGATAATGCTAGATATGTTGAAACAGTACAATAAAATAAAGTTAGGAAATAATGACCATTTTCTCCCGTTTCACTAAAAACTTCCAAGGCATATTGCTCCTGCCTTTGTGAATTGTACCAAATACTCAAACTGTTGAGAATCAATCTGATTCAGCCACTGAAAGGGCATAACCTCCCACCAGGAGGCTAGCTTACAGATCAGGTATATCTCATTCCCCATGCAGCGAAGCAAAATCTTAGACATTAACAGTCTTCTCTTGTAGTGTTAATCAGTGACATCTGTTTGTGTAGGCGCCTTATTGCTATTTTGGATAACTAAGATGTTAAGTGACAACTATCCCTGTAGTTGCTTTTCTTTATTATTGAGCATGTTTTTATTTAAACCTTAAAATGGTGACTTGTGATAAAGAACCAATATGGTGCTTATTAGACTGTTGCACCAGGTACCCCCTTTCTGGGAGAGGGAAAGGAGGAAAAATAGAATAAAGACCAGGACACTGGTCATATGATCTACCTAAGATCATGTATGAAAGATACAAAACAAATAGGGATTCACTGTAGCTTTCAGACATAAAATTCCTACATGCAATGAACATAAAAATGGAAAATGTGGAGAACATATTTTTTTAAAATCTGATATTTCCCTAATATAAATTGGAAAGTAGCTCTTTTTTTCTCACTTTGGAAAGACACCATGAATTCCTTGCTGCTTCTTAAGGTCATGGACACTTCTGGAAGCTCTGGCATAAACAAGCAGTGAGCAAACTCCAAGTTGTATATTGGACCATTCATTCATTCAGTAAAATTTTGTCAAGCACCTGCCACATACCAGACAATGTGCTAAGCACCACTGATGAAAAAAGCACAAAAAAAACAGTCCCTGACTTCAAGGAGTTTATAATCTAATGACTTCAAAGGAAGGTTAATGTCAAGTCCAGTGACTTGGTTTTACAAATGAAGACCCATGAAGGGAGTTATATTTATGGGAGAATCAGTTTCCCAAAGTGACCCAGATAGTACAGAGCAGAAATAGAATTTGGACCTAGGACTTCTGATACAAAATACAAGAAAATTTCCACTATTTAATGCAGTTTACTAAGTATGATTTTGCTCATTTGGGAGCTCTTATACTCAAAAGGAAGAAACAAACTAGTTAGCATGTGTAAGATATCCTATGATTGGAGTAGTTCTTGAGTCCATTTTGTGGGCTCAGTAGCTGTCACATCACAATGAAAGCCTTGCTTTTATCCTTCTTGTACATATCTATTTACCCCCCTTTTTTCTTGTCCCTCCAAGTTCTAAGGCTAATACTTTGCTTTTTCTCTGCAGGAGTAAAACTTCTATTAATCAGTGATGATTTTTTTTTCTTTATTTTTTTATAATAATGAAAACTAAAGAACTTCAATGTTTAAATGAAGAGAAATAATAAAAGGGAGAGAAAAAGGGAGACAGGTTTTGTTACAGAATGTCTCATGAATAAATGAATAATATTTTAAGGTGATTATCTTGTTTAGCCCTACTTCCAGACAGATGTGATTCCCAATGGGCTAAGAGACTTCTGAGAGACAAAGGAAAACAGAGAAAATCAAGGAGAGAAGGCATAGATTTTGAATGTGTTTTTTCTCAAATTCACAGGCATGAGGGGAAAAGCCAGCCTCCCAATATGCCCCTTGATTTCCAGGTCCCACGTAACTGCAAAGACGACTAAGTGGATTTAGCATGAGATATTTTCTCCCTAGTTGAAAAACTCCCTAATAATGGTATATTCTATCAATTTTAACTTTTCTGATTACTATCTTGCTGACTTGGATAAGTATTTTCAATTTTCTATAATAATCTCTTTGTACAACAAACATATGATGAGGAATAAAATCTAAGCTGACAATCTAAGCAAGATTAAGTCAACTGTTGCCCTCCAGGTCTGGGACAAACCTATTTTTCCACATTACACATACATGTGTGTTACTTGATACTTTATTACACATGTGGCAAGAAATGTGCTGAGCATTGGAGATACTCTTCTTTCTAGGAACTTCCCTTGTTTTGTAGGGTAGCTAGCACATATAAGGGAATAATCTGTAGAAAATGTAAGTAGCTGGGGCCAGTTAGATATAGAGTCCCGTGACATATTCATCAATTATTAGAGTGCGGTGTCCTGAATAGGAGTTCCAGCGCTGAGAGGTTTCTGTATCTTAGGACAATACCTGTGGGTGTGGAAAGCAGATTTGGTGTTCTAGAGTGTAAAGTGTTATGCAGGCCAGATGGCAGAAAGTTAGGCAAGGTGGAATGAAAATTAATAATCCTCTGACAGTCTCTGGATCCCTGTGGCTATGGTCTGAGAATTTCCTTGAATTTAAACAAGCAATGATGCTGAGTAGATGATATCATGAGCCCATCCGTATGAGTAGTATGTGAGTTAATTTCTTGTGAGTGTCAATTTATTATGAGGCACATTTTATTGTCAAAGTGCCACTGATATTGTATGCCAGGTCATTTCTCAGACACACTTCTGACTGAGCAGATTTCAAGAGCATGGGATGATACTTCAGTAAAAGCTGAATAATAACCTAAATGGAATTGTTCAGATCTGTAGGACAATTGTCTAGAAACTGAGGCAAATTAATAGAATATTTATTGATTGAATAGCAAAAGCAAGCCTGATATAATGATGTCTAATCTTTATGGAAAAAAAATATAGAAGATACTCTCTGATGAGTTTGAAACTATATTCAAATACATTGAGACTTGATACTAATTGAAGTCTGTCAGCCTACTCTTGCCAAACTTGGATTAAGAAGGCAAGTCCATAATATGTTTTTGAGACACAATCACCTAAAAAATAAATAAAAAAAAAACCTCTGGGAAAGTATGGTGGAGAAAGTTTAGAATCAGTTTTTGCTGCCTTTATTCAGAAGTATTGTAGTTTCATAGCCAATAGCCATACCTCCGCACGTTCATAGAAATAAATCATGAAAGCATACTTATGAATTACACTTATAGCACTTTGTGGACAGAAAAATTCCCAAGGCATCAGCTTATGTTCAGGAGGAAGATATCCTGATTTTTGGACAGGAATTCAATGGGCGGTCTTATAAAAGTCCTTTCATGTTCTTTATAGCATCAAACACCTTCAATTTTTGCATTCAAAACAGGTAGGGAGGTGATCAAGCTGAGCAAGAGAGTAGAGAGTGATTACTTTAAGTCAGGGAGAAGCTGCAGGGATTTGTGGGCACAATTTGACATGGCTTTTTTGATGTTGTACTCACTGTCTTGTGTGTCAGATCTTGGAATCACTTAACAGATACTTTTAAAAATAAGAGACATCTTAACCTTGCTGAAGCATGAGCAATTACCCATTATAGTAGTTTGAGTCTTTTTTTCCTTTTTTTATTCATGCCCCTAATTAACAACATGACATCCCATTTGGTTTACAAATGTCCATCAGAGTGATAGACAAAATTCCTTTTACGTTTGATTTCTTTCTGCAATTTTAAATTATTTTAGCAGAGCTGAATTTAGGGTTATAATTAAGTAGAAATAATTCATTAGCTCCTTTGGCTTTAATTTTAGAAAGCACATCACATGCATGATTATACACACACATGACTGTTTTGTGCCGTGATATCACTATTTCACCTTCCAGATTGAAATTCTGGAATCTGTGCCCAATAGGAATTAAATCGTTAAGCCCTGATCTCCCTGGGATGACTCTATCCAACCACGTGTTTTCCACCTCTTCCTCTGAGAAATATAACCTATTAAATGCTACCACTTCCTTTCCAAAGGGCATCTCATTGATTATCCCATGTTTTATTCTCATCATGTGAATTTCTAAACCAAAGTATTTGTCCCTGAATATCGTTCCCCATCAGATAACCAAAAAGACAAATAACCTCATCTACGATGTAGGGTGATATTTCATTTTTATGAGAAGTGTATATTGGTATAAAGGGTCAGATATATTACTTTTTATTTACTAAAAATGAATAAACTATTAATATAATGAAACAGTTTTCATTGGCACAGATTGTGATGGGACATTATTTTGAGAATTGGTTAAGGCTGGAGCTGCAGATATTTGGATAGGAAGGATAGCCTTGTGGTCCCTAAGCTCATTTGCTTACCTTAAATATTTTAATATTTAGAAGGATAAACCCACAAATTTAAAACTCATAATTATTTGGAGACTGTAGAAGTCTACATAATGATTAAAGAATGTAGACTTTATAGGAGAGATTTAGTGAAATTTAGAATGGAATACAAGTCACTGGGTACCAAGAGATGCTCCTTTTGAAGATAGAAGGGAAGTGCTAGGCACAGGACTATGCACTTTAAAAATTTCTCATTTGATCCTTATGACAATCTTGAGAGGTGAGTGTGGTTACTGAAATTTTTCACTTGAGGAAACTGAGGGAAACAGGTTAAATGGCTTTGCTAGGTCACATTGCTAGTAGGACTCTAAGGCTAGATTTGAAGTTAGGTTATTCTTTCTCAAGACCTGGTACTCTATCCATTGCACCACTTAGTTGCTCCAGGCAAAATTTGGTTGCCGGGAGATGTTCATCAGTACTGTACACCAGTTCATGATGACTTGCTTGCATTCGTTCTGGATAAAGGATGATACTCTTGCACTTTCTCAATCAATGGAGTGAAGCAGAGCTGTGGACTTGCTTCCATGCCTTTTAGTATGATGTTTTTAGCAATATTGTTGAGTGCCTTGAATGAGGATGAAAATGGCCTCAAGATGAGCTACTACAATGATGGAAAATTATTTAACTTGTAAAAGCTAAAAGCCAAAACTAAAGTGGAAGGAGAGTTGGTATGTAACTTTTTCTTTTATCTACAGATCATTATGCACTCAATCCAACCTCTGATGCAACTAAGACTGGATCAGTTCTCTGCTGCTTGTGTTAATTTTGGCTTAGCTATTAGCACCAGAAAAACAGAGGTTCTCCACCAGCCAGCACCACACAGTCCTTATGTGAAACCATGAGTTAGAGCAAATTCAGGCGTTTTAAATGCTCTGGATAAGTTTTCTTGTTTTGGCAGTATACTTGTCAGGTAGATCTACACTGATGATAAGTTTGATGCATGAATTGTCAGAGCTAATTCAATGCTTGGGAGCCTCCAATGAAAAGTGTGGGTGATGAAGTATTAGATTGCCTACCAAACTGAAAGTGTATAGAGCAAGTGTGCTTACCTCATTGTTGTATGCTGCTGAAAACTGAACAGTATATTATCATCATAACAGGAAACTGAATCACTTTCTTTTGAATGGTCATAGGAAGATTCTGAAGAGCACTTTCAAGATAAGGTACCTGCCACCAAGATCTTTCGTGAGCTGAACTGCCAACCAATCAAACACTACTGCAAAGAACACAATTCTGTTGGGCTGGCCACGTTGTGTAAATGCTAAATATACTTTTTCTGGAAAGACTCTTTTATGGAAATTTCAACTCCCACAAGGCAAGTGCTCACATGGAGATCAGAAGAAGTGATTCAAAGACACTTGATCTCTCTGAAAAGCTTTGGAATCCATTGTGAGATATGAGTGATAATGGCATAGGAGCACCCAACATGGCATGCCTGCATCAGAGAACTGCTGTGCTCTTTGAGTAAAGAAGAATTGTAGTAACTCAAAAGAAACATGAGATTCACAAATTCAAGGTGATGTTTCACTCCAAATGTTTATGTGGACTGCTTGTGCCCAGCCTGTGTTAGAGCTTTCTGAGCTTATATTGACTGATTAGCCACAATTGGATACACTATACCTTGATCCCAAAATAGTGATATCATTTTGGTCCTCTACAGCACAAATGACAACCAGACTATAGTTATCTCCTTTAGAGGACTATGTTAAGTGAGATAAAGAGATCAATAAATATGGCAGAATGTTAACAGATAACAGAAAGATAGAAGAAAGCGAACAGATTGGATGATCAAGAATGAGAAGCAAAGACAGCCGCAGAGGTTCAATAAGCAGTTCTGTTGGAACTATTGGAGAAATCAGAGGGAGGAAAAATCAGCAGATGTAAAACTTTCAGTTGTTAGTTTCCAACTGGGTGAATCAAGATTTGAGGTTATTGGAATAAATATTCAATTAAAAATATTACCCTTCAGAGACACCTTCAACTTTAGAGAGATGCTACCTCTGAGAAGTGCCTCTGGATCTTTGTTGCTCTCTCTGGTCGAAAGACCTTAACTGTGCCCTAAGTGGCACAATGGGCAGAACACTGGCATTGGAGTCAGGAAGTACAGAGTTCAAATTTTACCTGATTCCCTCACTGTGTAACTAGGTAAGCCACTTAAGCTCTGTCTCTAGTTTTTTTTCAGCTGTAAAACAGAGAATAATAATAGTAGGTACCTATCTCTCAGGGTTGTTGTGAGGATAAATATGCTATATAAATGCTAATTGTTGCTGCTGAGGCCACAGTATCTGGTGACTTTTGCTAATTGCAATCCTTTACCTACCTTTGAGCTTTGCATTGGTTTCATTGCCCTCATGCCTATCTCTTCAATAATTTAAATTACACCAGCTCCTTGTACTTTAATTCCTCTTCCACCTCAGACTCAGTTTGGGATGTTAATCTCAAGGGCCCTTTCCCAAGAAGGGCCATAGGAAAGAGTAGAGAGTTTCCATCAAGAAATGTGAATCACGTACAGAGCAAAACTTTTACTTGCATACAGGAAAGGGAATACTGAGCACTAAAGAGCCATAGCAGCATTTTAGCTTCTAGATGAAAGAACCGGAGGTCACAACACACAAAGCCTCAAGTTTTGGGCACAAGAACTGTGGGACAAAGCTTCCTGTGCCCCAGATGCAGAGAAGTCTGGAAAGACTTATATGAACTGATTCTGAGTGAAATGAGCAGAATCAGGAGAATTTTGTACACAGTAACAACCACAATGTACAAGGAATTTTTCTGGGAGACTTAGTACTTCATTGACATGTATGGACTTAAAAAAAATTTCCAGTGTGAGGCAAAACACTTTCCACATCCAGAGAAAAAACTATGGAATTGGATCACAGATAGAAACAGACCATTTTCTTGTGTATTATATTTTGTTTTGTAAATACGATTTCTCCTATTCATTTTAATTCTTCTATGCAACACGTATTTAATAGGAAAGTATGAGTATAATCTATATAAGACTGTACACTGTCTCAGGGAGGGATTGGTGAATGAGGTGGAGGGAGGGGAATAATCTAAGATATGTGGAGGTGATTGACTGTAGAACACTGAAAACAAATATAATAATTCAATAAAAATAAAGAAAGAGAAAAGTTTAAAAAATAAAATAAAGTGAATAGGGGAACTATATTTTCCTGCAACAAAATTACCCATGAGAGAGTTTGAATGGAGTTGTGCTTGGTTATGATCCTAGATGTGCTAGTCTAAGAGAAAGCAAGCCAATTCAGAGCTCATATGAGGAGTTTTACAGTATCGATGGATACTCTATATACTTGTTTTACATATCTATTCATTTATTCCTCATGATTCCCACAACACCCGGTAAATTAGATATTGCAAGTATTATTCCCCCAGTTTTCCAGATAGGAAGCTCAGGTTGAAAGATGTTAAAATTTTGCCAAAGCATACAAAGATGATCCAGAATGTGAGCTTAGATCTTTTGGTCCCAAATCCACTTTGTCGCTATCTCCTGCTCATGTACATAAGATCCCTCATCTGTAACATTTTTCATTGGCATTCATTGTCCTTTCTTCTCGTATCTTCTTCCTATTTTCTTGTGTAGGAACACTTAGACTTTTCCTCAGTGAAAAAGCACAAAATGATTCGATTTTACTATTGATAAGATATCAGGACAATGACATGACTCTGGATAGAGCACTGGGTCTGGAGTCAGGAAAACCTGAGTTCAAATCCAGCATCAGACACTAGCTATGTGACCCTGGTACAATGCTTAACTTCTGTTTGACTTAACGCATTGGAGAAAGAACTGGCAAGGCACTCCAATAGCTTTATCAAGAAAACCCCATTAACAATATGGTCCAAGGGGTCACAAAGAGTCTGACACTGCTTAATGACTGAATAACAACAACAGATTATGAAGTTGTGCATAATAAAGAAAGTGATTTGGGTAAGATGAGCGGAGAACAATGACCTTGACTCCCTGTGCTACCTTTTCTCTAGGAAGTCAAATGTGTGTGTGTGTGTGTGTGTGTGTGTGTGTGTGTGTGTGTGAGAGAGAGAGAGAGAGAGAGAGAGAGAGAGAGAGAGAGAGAGAGAGAGAGAGAGAGAGAGACAGAGATCGATCTTGGGGTACATAAGCATAGTTGACTGCAAAAATGGTAATTATAAAACCTTTGCATAGTATCTAAATAGAGAAGTCAGAAAAGAGCAGACCTACTCTTAGTCTGAGGACACTGCCTAGCTTTGCTTGGTTGTGTATAGTGGTTATGAATTAAAAGGTATCAGTATGTCCTCATCAGTGCAAATTCTACTCACCATACCCTAGAAGATTAAAGACCCAGCAAGTAAAAAATCCCAAATTCCACAGAAATTGTGAGACACCCAAGAGGGAGCAGACCCATCAGAAACAAAATTCAGGGGCACCAATAGCATAGTTCTTAGCCTATCGTATGATTAATAGATACTTTTTCATTCCATTTCATTTAGAGAAGCGCTCTAGCAAAGGACTGCTTATATCTTCAAATTGTGGTCATAATATTCAACTTAGCTTGAACTTTTAGCCACAAGAAATTTCAATGGACTTGACTTCTTGACTATGAAGGACTCTTTCCCTCTCCTTATCGTTCCTCCTCTTATGAATTTTTATTGTACCATGAGTTAGCTGCATTTTTGACCAGATGTTTGGTCCTCATTATACCCACAGTACCAAATTCACAGGTTGTAAGAACCAAACAAGTTAATGTACACAGGAAGTTGGCAAAATTTAAAGTTATATATCAATATAAGTTGTTATTAATCAATATAATTAACCACACTTAATTGCAAATGTAACTGCTTAAAAAGGAGCCTGGAAATTTACCAGGCAAGGGAACAAGAGCAAATGCTACAACTAGTACTCTGGTACTGGTTTTATCCACGTTTTTTACCTACACATTTTAATGGAATTAAAACAGTGTCTCACCTCTTAAACTGATTGTTGTTTCTGCAGTGAATATCATTGCAAGTCAAAGAATACAAAGCCAGAAGAAAAATGTAATATAGAAAACTTTTCAAGATAATGAATAATAGTTCATACAACAAAGAATGAATTTTAGTGAATAATTTCTACGCAAAAAAAAAAAAAAAGATACCAGAGAGGGACAAATTCATTTCCCATTTAGGTGCATAAAGAGTCCTTTGCATTAAGAATTATCATTTTAGATCCCTTAGGTAAATACACATTTCAGGAATTCACCAACTGACATTGAAGCCCATGGATGAGAAAATGTAATTTCATCCATTATGTCTATTTTTGTATACTAAGTTATAATAATTGACTGAGAGATAGAATAATTCATTTTTAATTAAGCTTAAAAGAGAACTTTGCCAGAATTATTTTTGTGAGAATATCAAGTTTAAAATTATGCTGGATAGATACAGTTCCTTTATTAAACATGATAATAGTATGAGTATGACAACTTTTCAACGAATGATATAACCCAAAGAAGTTAAATTATGTTTACTATTTTTGAAATCACTCACTCATAGCCTGTTCCTTTCAAAACGTTAACATAATATTTTCAAAACAGTTAAAAATCATTACATACTATGAATTTAGTATATTGTTCTTAATATAGTTCTTTAGATTGAAATACAAAAGAGAAACAATTAAAAATTTGTGTAACTGATATGAGAATTTTCAAAAGCCAGGCATATGTGGTGATGTTGAGGAAGAAAGAGACTACTTGGTTGAGTAATTTGAAAGTTTTTTTCCAAGGACTGAGGTCTCAAGAAGAACATACTCTGATACTTATAAAAATTCAGAATCTCAACAGTGTTGCTACTCCTTCTACCAGTTCTGTGAGATTGTACAAACCCCCATGATACATTTTTCAAAATATAAAATTTATTTGTTTTTCAGTTTTCAACATTCCCTTCAACAAGAATTTGAATTCAAAATTTTCTCCCCATCTCTCCCCACCCCACAGTCCAGGATAACAAGCTCCCCATCCACACCTTCCTCCAGTTTGTCCTCCTATCACCCCCTTCTTACATCTCCCTCCCCTCTATTTTCCTGTAGGGAAAAATAGATTTCTATACCCCATTGCCTGTACACCTTATTTTCCAATTGCATGCTAAAACACTTTTTAACATTCATTATTAAAGCTTTGAGTTCCATATTTTCTCCCCTCCTCCCTCCCCAGCCACACTCACTGAGAAAACAAACTGTTCAATATAGGTCATACACGTGTTGCCATGCAAAACATTTCCATAATAGTTATGTTGTAAAAGAGTAACCACATTTCCCTCGGTCCTATTCTGTCCTCCATTCATTCCATTTTCTCCCTTGAACTGTCCTCCCACAATAATGCTTACTTCTGATTTTCCTTTCCCCCAATTATTTGTCCCTTCATTTATCTTTCCTCCCCTATCCCCTTTCCTCCTTCCTTTCTGGAGGGTAAAAGAGATTTCCATATCCAATTGAGTGTGTGTTGTTCCCTCATTAAGCCAAATCCCATGAGAGTACTTATTTCCTTTTATGTTCCCACTCTTCACCTCCATTGTAAAAGCACTCTTTGCTCTTCTATGTGAGATACTTTGCTACATTCTACCTATCCCTTTCTCTTACTTCTAGTACATTCCACTCAACAGTAAATTTTATTTTTTAGGTATTCTCCCCTCATATTCAGCTCACCCTGTGCCCTCTGGCTGTATCTGTCTGTCTATCTATCTATCTATCTGTCTATCTATCTATCTATCTATCTATATCTCTATATCTCTGTACACATACACACATATCCTCATGTGCATATACATACCTACACATATATAATATACACATACATATCATAGACATATACATATATGCATACATATATGTATATATGTGTATATATACACAAACATATGTGTGTATATACATATACACATATCCATACATACCCTTACATACATTTATAATATATATACATATACATGCATGCAAATATATGTATATATGTATACCTATGCCCTCTAACTACCCTAATATTGAAAAAAGGTCTCATGAGTTACAAATAATATCTTTCTATGTAGGAATTTAAACAGTTCAACTTTATTGAGTACCTTAAGGCTTATCTTTCCTGTTTACCTTTTCAAGTTTCTCTTGATTCTTGTATTTGAAATTCAAAATTTTTATTTAGCTCTGGTCTTTTCAGCAAGAACGCTTAGAAGTCCTCTATTTCATAGAAACTCCATTTTCCCCCCAAAGTATTATACTCAGTTTTGCTGGGTAGGTGGTTCTCGGGTTCAATCAAATCTCCTTTGGCCTCAGGAACTTCATATTACAAGCCCTTCAGTCCCTTTGTGTAGAAGCTGCTAAATTCTGTGTTATCCTAATTGTATTTGCAAGGTACTTGAATTGTTTCTTTCTGGCTGCTTGTAATATTTTCTTCTTAATCTGGGAACCCTGGAATTTGATTACAACATTACTAGGGGTTTTCCTTTTGGGATCTCTTTCAGGATGTGATAGGTGAATTCTTTCCATTTCAATTTTACCCTCTTGTCCTAGAATATCATGGTGGTTCTCTTTGATAATTTCTTGGAAGATGATGTCTAGGCTCTTGTTTTGATTGTGTTTTTCAGGAAGACTAATAATTTTACATTTTCTTTTCTGAAACTATTTTCCAGGTTAGTTCTTTTTCCCCATGAGATATTTTATATTCTCTTTTATCTTTTTTTCACTCTTTTGGCGTTGTTCTATAATTTCTTGGTTTATCTTAAAGTTGTAAGCTTTCATCTGCTCCATTCTATTTTTAAAGTAGTATTTTCTTCAGTGAGCTTTTGAACCTCTTTTTCCATCTGGCCAATTCTGCTTTTTAAAGCTTTCTTCTCATTAGCTTTTTGGACCTCTTTTGCCATTTGGATTAATTTATTTTTGAAAGTGTTATTTTCTTCGGCATTTTTGTGGTTTTCCTTTAGGAAGGTATTGACTCACTTTTCATGATTTCCTTTTTTAAAACTGAATTATTTATATCCATATATCATGGATTTTTTTCCACTCCTTCCCTTTCATTCACCCCTCCCTCTACACTCTCTCCATGAGACAACATACAACCTTACATAAGTTCAACATGTACATTCCTGTTAAATGCATGTTGCATAGAAGAATTAAAAAGAATGGGAGAAGCCACAAAAGAAAACAAAACATAATACAAAAGAAAATGGTCCATTTCTATATGGAATCTAATTCCATAGTTCTTTCTCTGGATCTGGAAGGTGTTTTGCCTCGAGACCATTGAAAATTTTTAACTACGTGCACTTCATTGAAGTTCTAGATCTGCCAGAAAAATTACTCACTACTGTGTTTATTGCTGTGTACAAAGTTCTTCTGGTTATGCTCCTTTCACTCAGCATCAGTTCATGGAAATCTTTCCAGGCTTCCCTGAAGTCTTCCCATTCATCGTTTCTCATAGCACAATAGTATACTATTACATTCATATACCACAACTTTTTCAGTCATTCCGCAATTGATGGGCATCCTTTTGATTTACATTTTTTGCCACGACAAAGAGAGCTGCTATAAATTTTTTTGTACATGTGGGACCCTTTCTCATGTCTATGATCTCTTTGGGATAGAGCCTCTGAAGGGATATTGCTTGGTCAAAGAGTATGCACATTTTTCCAGCCCTTTGGCCATAGTTTCAATTGATCTCCAGAACGGTAGACTCACCTCACAGCTCCAGCAACAATGAATTAGTGTTTTAGTGAATTAGTGTCATCTTCCTGTTTTGTCATGTTAGCCAATCTGATAGGTGTGCTGTGGCACCTCAGACTCGTTTTGATTTGCATCTCTCTTATCAATAGTGATTTAGAACATTTTTTCATATTATATAGATAGCATTAATTTCTTCCTCTGAAAATTCCCTGTTCATACCCTTTGACCATTTATCAGTTGGGGAATGACTTGTATTCTTGTACATTTGATCAGTTCTCTATATGTTTTCAAAATGAGGCCTTTATCACAGACACTAGTTGTAAAATGTCTTTCCCAGTTTTTTGCTTCCCTTTTTATCATAGTTGCATTGGGTTCATTTGTGCCAAAACTTTTCAATTTAATGCAAACAGAATTATCCATTATGTGCTTCGTAATGTTCTCTATCTTTTGTTTGGCCATAAATTTCTCCGTTGTCTATAAATCTGACAAATACACTATTCCTTGCTTCCCCAATTTATTTATAATATCAATCTTTATACTTAGATCATGTATCCATTTGGTTTTTATTCTTGTGTATGGTATCAAGCATTGGTCTATGCCTAGTTCCACCACGATGTTATCCATTTTTCCCAGAAATTTTTGTCAAACAGTGAGTTCTTATCCCAGAAGCCAGGGTCCTTGGGTTTAACAAGCAGTATATTGCTATATTCATTAACCACTGGTCTACCCCTCTGTTTCTTAGCCAGGAGCAAGTGGTTTTGATGATTGCTTCCACTTAACACAATTGAAGATCTGGTAGGGCTAGGCCACCTTCCTCAGAGTTTTTTTTTTCATTAGTTCCCTTCATATTCTGAACCTTTTATTTGTCCAGATTGCTTTTGATATTATTTTTTCTAGCTTTGGAAAATAGTTATCTGTTAGTTTGATTAGCAAGGCACTGAACAAGTAAATTAATTTAGGTAGAATTGCTTTTTTTATTTTATTAGCTTGGCCAACCCATGACCAACTGATGTTTTTTCCACATACTTATATGTGACTTTATTTGTATGAAAAATGTTTCTTAATTATGTTCATATGGTGTCTGGATTTGTTTTGGAAAGTCAACTCCCAGATATTTTATAGTGTCTGCCACAGCTTTAAATGGGATTTTTCTTCTTATCTCTTGCTGCTTGGCTTTGCTGGTATTATACAGAAAAACATAAGATTCATGTAGGTTTATTTTGTAACCAGAAACTTTACCAAAGTTGTTTATAACTTCAAGTAGTTTTTACTTGATATTCTGGGATTCTCTAAGTATATCATCACATCATCTGCAAAGAGTGATAACTTAGTTTCTTCTTTCCCTATTCTAATAACTTCAATTTCTTTTTCTTATCTTATTGCTACAACTAGTATTTCTAAAACCATATTGAATAAACAGTGGTGATAATGGATATCCTTGTTTCACCCCTGATCTTAATGGAAATGCATCTAGCTTGACACTATTGCACGTAATGCTTGCTGACGGTTTTAGGTGGATACTGCTTGTTATTTTATGGTAGGTTCCATTTATGCCTATGCTTTTCAGTGTTTTCATTAGGAATGGGTGTTACATTTCCTCCAAACCTTTTTGTGCATCTATTGAGATAATCATGCAGGTTCTTTTAATTTCGTTGTTAATATGATCAGTAATGCTAACAGTTTTTCTAATGTTGACTCAGCCTTGCATTCCTGGTATAAATCCTTATTGATTACAATGTACTATTCTCATGATAAATTGCTGTATTATTTTGACTATGTCTTATTTAAACTTTTTGCACCTATATTCATTAGAGAAATTGGTCTATAATTTTCTTTCTTTGTTTTGACTCTTCCAGATTAGGTATCAGAACAGTATTTGTATCATAAAAAAGAATTTAGTACGGCTTATTCTTCCTCAATTTTGCAAATAGTCTAATTGGAATGAACTGTTCTTTACATATTTGATAGAATTCACTTGTAATTCCATCTGGCCCTGGAGATTTTTTCCTAGAGAGTTCATTGATGGCTTGTTCAATTTCCTGTTCTGAAATGAGTTTATTTAATTACTCAACTTCTTCTGTTAATCTGGGCAATTTATATTAATATTTTTCATGATTTTCTTGCATTGCTCTCATTTTACTTCCCAATTTTTTTCATCCACCTCTCTTATTTGATTTTTAAAATTCTTTTTGAGCTTAATACCATTGCTTATTTGTTTTGGAGGCTTTGGATGTAGAAACCTTGACCTTGCTGTCTTGCTCTGATTGTATGCTTTGCTCTTCCTCATTTGAAAGTATGGAAGAAAACACCACTTCACCAAGAAAAAAAAATCTTCTGTGTTCTTACTTTTTTCCCTTTTGGGGCATTTTCCCAGCCAATTACTTGACTTTTGAATCTTTTGTCAAGTGGAGTGTATACTACCCCAGGCTTCAGAGGTTTGGGGCTGTTGTTATCTGATATATCTCTAGGAACCTGTGAGTTCTCAGTTTCTCCAAGGTGGCATAGTCGAGGGAGAGGAGTTTACTCCTTTCTTGGACCTGCACTCTTGTGCATAAGCAACCAGAAGCACTCTTTTCTGACCTGGAACTGTGAGTAAGATTCCCTCTCCTCAGCCCCACCAGCTCTGCCAAACCAGAGCTCCTCCTTATCCCAGGTAGTCACTCAGGACTAAGAACCATATCAGCAGCTTAATTCCCCCTGGATTCTTAGGCCAAGGGCTCCAAAAGTGGATAATGCTGCTGCAGTGTTTGCTGCTGCCCTGGGGCTGGAACAGGGCCTGAACTATGCTCCCCTTTCACCCAGGTAAAAGAATTTTCTTATTGATGTTTGAAGCTGTCTTTGGTGTTTGTGAGTGCTGCTCTAGAATTTGTTTGCAATCATTTTTGACAGGTATTGTAAGGATTATGAGGGGAGACCTAGAGTAGTTCTGACCTTTTACTATGTTATCTTGGCTCCACCCGTCTCCCCCATACTTTGGATCCCTTTTTCTGATTCTTATATTTTAAGGGATTACCAGTATAACTGCACATAGAAGGTCCTTTTTCCATTCCTGATTTTCATTTAATTTCTCCTCCACCTGCTCTTCTGACCATACATGTCACTTTTGGTGTCATTTTTGCCACTTCTTATATGTGCAAAATAGTGTTGACATGTCTACACTGATTTCCTCGTGGGTTGGGAAAGGAGTTTGAAATTCTAAATTGTAATATTGTGATTTGTAGTTCTGGACACATTATAGTACACAATCGTAGATTGAAAATTAGAAAGGATCTTAGAGAATATCTAGTCCAACATAAATTTACATATGAAGAAACTGAGACCCCTAGAGACTAAATGACTTGATTTAAAAAGGTTAGAGAAAGTAGGTGGAAGATTTGAATCCAGCTCCATTTATGGTACTCACTTTCATATGGGATGCTGACTTGCAGTGTAGTTCTAGAAGAAACTAGGTTCAGTATGAATTTGGAGCTAAGAATTTTGAACTGTTCCATGACCTTAGTGGTTATAGATTGTATGGATGCTGGTTTTATGCCCACTCACAATAACTATGTACTTCTTCATTTCCTTCTGTGTAACTAAAGAGACCTCACTGCAACATAACAATCCTTCTAAAATGTTAGTATTGAATAGATGGGTTTTTACTCTCTCAAGAATTAGTTTAAGGTCAGTAAAAGAGCTTTATAATTTCCCCAAAGTGATCCACATTGCTTTGTAGAAGTGTTGGCTTACCTTACTGTCCATCTGTACTGTCTATCATAGATGCATATACTTTTGGATAATCTCCATAGAATATCCATCCAAATGCATGTTAAAATATGAATATTCTTCATTTATTTGGTCTTTGTTGCATGAATGAACATAGCATCCTCCTGTCAGTGATTCAAGATTTCCTCCATCAAGCTGTCCAGGGTCTTGGGAGGTGGATAAAAACAATACAATGTCATACATGGAGGGATATTGGGCAGATCACATCATCCACCCAGAATCCATCTTTAATTAATTTCTCCATCATGTGAGAAATATATTTGATAAGCACACATATTCCTGTTTTATGCTATGCCTATTTATTATTGGAAGGTAATTGAGAAAATTTCTTTGAGTTACACTTTCCAAGGGATTCTAATTCAAATATACATGGGAGATGCTTTGTTGTAAAAGAGCCTATAAAATAGAATAGAATGTTATATATAATATAACATACACATAAATGTGCAGAGAGTACCTGTTTTATACACATACATCCATAGATATATGTAACAAAAAGGAAAGCAAGCATATAGGAAAACATTATTTTCATATTCTTTTGGTCACTTTTTAGACTTTAATAAGGTCCCATATTTTTCCATGACATCTATATATTTGCCTTTCTTCTTGATGTCTTATGTCTCTCAATGCTTCTATATACTGATCTCTTTCTTTTATCTAATTTCAGTCTTATTTCCATTGAGAACTTCTCTCATCTTCCTTTATTTTTAATGTGGGGAGTGGATGCATCATCGAAGTATTTACAGCCCCAGAGTTCCAAAATTTAAGTTTGGCCCCTACAAGCCTGCAAACATGTAACTTTTACTCATTGCTGGGTATGTGAAGTCTAATATAATGAAGGGAACAAATATGAAGGGAAGTATATGAAGGGAACAAGTCCTGAGTGAGTCTTTTAAGTCTTAAAGTTCTAAGTTTGTGATAGGATGAGCGTTGTCCTCCTCCTAATGACTTTGGTCTCTCTGACAGATGTTTTCTCACACACAATCACCACACAACTTTCATCAGCCTCAACTTCTCCAGTACAGTTTTTTCCTCCAACATAACTACCATGAGCCCTGGCTTCTGTAGCAACTTCCTTGGTATAACTTCTTCGCTTTCAAGAAACCTGATTGGCTCCAACTTCTTTGATGTAGCTTCCTGGTCTAGGGTTAACAAAAAGTCCAAGCTCCGTGGGCTCAGGACATCTCAGACTTGGTAGATAAAATAAATCATATCAGTGGCTATATCTGTACTTGAGGAGGAGTCGTTCTAGAAAAGTTAAGTGCCACTTTATCCCTATCACATATTTTTTCATGCGAGGGCAAAGTAATCCTCCTCCCTTGTTAAATATTCAGTGAATCAGGAGTGCTTCATTTCATCCCCACATTAAGACTAAACTCAGAGGTCATCAGTTGTAAAAATAATACCTACCACAAAGCTATTCATTCACAAGAATATTATTTTATCCTACTCATGCTGAGGATTTAGTGATAATTGCTTTATATTTGGTGTAGTTTCTTTCCTTCTTTTTTTTTTTTTGGAAGGAATGTTTTCCAAAGGAACTAAGTTGCTTGTCAGTGGAAGCAGAAATCAATACTGTTTTAGTATTCCAGGTTGCTAGGTGGTACAGTGGATAGAAAACTAAACTTGAAGTCAGGAACACAAGAGTTCACATCTTGCTTCAGACAATTATTAGCTAGGTGATCCTGGGCAAACCATTAAACATTTCTCAGGCTCTATTTCCTAATTGCAAAATAGGATAATAATAACATACACTTCACAGGATTTTTTTGAGGATCAAATAGGATTATATATATTATCTACTTTCCAAACTTTAAAGGTTACATATATATGTGCACATATATGCATATATATATATATGATCTTATTATCAGTACTTCCTAACTGACTCACTATCCTATTTCCCCTAATGACTGTCCCCAATCAGTTCTACTTCAGAAATCCCACAACACCTTCTCTCTTTCACCTTGCTGGAGAAAATATAGTTTTTAACATTTTCCAAGAAAATTGAAGACACTAAACATGAGTATTCTTTTTCTCCATTCTGTATATCAAAATTCCTTAATACTATCAATAATTTGTTCCTCCTTTTCCTTTAAGATATCATCTTCTACATCCTTTCCTTTCTCACAGCCAAATTTGTAAGAAAAAATATTATCTATATCAGTTTATTCTGCATTCTCTTTTCTCTTTCCTTTTGTACTTTCAATCTAGCTTCTGACTCCATCACTCATCTGAAATCTTTTTCCCCTAAATTATTAATACTCATTTGGTTATAACATGCAATGGCCTCTTCTCAGTCTCCATCCTTCTTGACATCTGCAACATTTAATACTGTTGATCATACTCTCTTTTCAATAGATACTCTTTGCAGTTTCTTTCTATGATACTACTCTCTTCTGTTTTTTTTTCCATTTTTCTCATCATTCTAGTTTTCTTTACATCATTACTATCCATTTCTTGGACCTTTTCCCTCTTTGTGGAAACACACCTATCTTGGGTTCAGTTGTTATTTCTATGCAAATGATTTTCATGTGCAAGAGTTAATTGCAAGCTATTACACACTGATAGGCAGGAAATTTGTCAATGATCCTCAATGGAACCCATGGTAATTTACATTTTATCCCATACCCTTCCCCTGTCTACTCATTACAAGAGTGTTGAGAGATAAAAACAAGAGAAATGGTCATAAGTAGGCATTGCATTGCAATGGCTGCTCCTGCCACCATGCCACATGTGGCTGCATCACTCCCTAGTAGCTGACTCTCTGACACCGACCAAGCCAAAGATGCTAACATGTCTAGTATTATAGCCACCCATCTCTCAAAATGATATTCAAAGTGCATCAATGAGGTTGTCCACTTGGCAGACTCAAAGGTGAAGAAAAATATCTAGTTAGATCCAAAAATCATGATTCCATTTCCCGGTTTTTCTCTTCTTTCTTGGGAGAATATGCATTTGTTCCAAAGTTGATCCACTTATATAGAATTTATGTACATTTTTGTCCATCTACCCTTTAAAAATCAGAATTAAGACAAAGCTCTAATTAACCTCTGTGTTTCATTGGGGAATTGCAACCAAGGGAGAAGTAAAGGGTGCTGAAGTTCACAGGGTAACAGATGTATCTTATTCCTAATGGAAACGTTTGTATCAGAATGGAGACACAGAGATGTACAAAAGAGAGATGTTACTGGTTTATATTGTTATATCTTTCCCAAAGGAGAAAACAATGAAGATCCACATTACAGATATGAAACAAGTTTAGCATATTCTGTCATTTGGGACAATTTGGGAGCAGTCTGAAAACTGGTATTCCTAAGTTAGCACCCTTGGGAATTTCTTATTTCTGTTCTTATTCCCATTGCTGGCTTGAAATGAAGACTAACTCACGTTGTACAGAGATCTAAAGGCATTGACTAGTATGCAAAGAATGCAGTGGAGAAGCAGCAAAAGAGTCAAATCCTTCATATGAGGGTGGGTGGTAAACACAATAGAAGACCTAGTACTTTTTTCATTAGCCCAGTTCCTGCCCCCCACTCCATCTCACACACACACACACACACACACACACACACACACACACACACACACATACACATGCATACGCACACCTACACCCATCCTTCCATCCATCCAACCATCCATCTCTCTCTCTCTCTCTCTCATATATATATATATATATATCATATATATATATATATCATATATATATATATATATATATATATATATATATATATATATATATATATATATATATATAAAATTCCCCATACCTACTTTAATAGTAATTTCCAATTGGACGACCCTACAGGCATCCCAAATTCATTTCCATGCCTTTTAAGTTTTTCCCTTTACCCCTGTGACTCTCTTATACCACTGGTGAGTTCATTCCAGAATCTCCATATAAAGGAAGGGCCTAGAACAGGCATGCTTTACTCTCCAGACTTTGTCATCTCCAGTCTTGTTCTCTCTTTGGTATGTCTCTATATGTCTCCTATAACCTCCATTTTGAAAAGAAGGACAGATCAGTTGTCTTTCATTCACTGGATTTTTCTACTATGCACTTATGTGCATCCTCTGCTTTCATTTCCCCCCTTTTATGTATCATCTTACCTCATTAAAATATCATGATTGTCTTTTGTCCCCCATTATGTTTCTATTTTTAACATTTAGGACAACTCTTGTCACCTAGTAAGCACATAGTAAATTCTTCACTTAGTAACTTGACTAAACACATCCAAATCAGAACTCATTATCTTTCCCCCAAGATCTTTCCCCCTTCTTTCTAACCTCTCTGTTTCTTTACAGTCACTGAGGTTTACAATATTGAAATCATCATTTATCTATCACAATCTTTTAAACCTTTCCACCACCAAATCTCATCAGTTTCTAAATCTTGCCAGTTCTACTTCTGCAGCATCCCTCACATCTGGCCCCTTTATACCTATTCACATTATAACCACCCTAATTTAGTTTATCATCATCTCTTGTTGTGCAAAAATCTTTTAATAGAACTCCTGCTTAGGCAATGCAATGGATCGAGTGTTGGGCCCGTAGAGAGGAAGATCCAAGTTCAACTCTGAATTCACATATTTGTTAGCTGTGTGGCTGTGGACAAGTCATTTAACTTCTTTTTTCCACAGTTCATGCAAAGATAAAATTAAGATAATCATAGCACCTACTTCTCTGTGTTTACCTACCTCCTACAGTTTTTGGGAAAATTAAAATATATATTTTTATAGCACTTGTCACATTCTAGGCATTCCATTTCAGAAAAAAATGCCTTTATTCTCTAGACTTCAATACTCTGTCCCTACGAGTATCTTTCATTTTCAGCATTAGTACTTATTTACTGCCTGTTTGCCTACTTGCTTCTGTGTGAACCCTTCAGAATACATCCACACTATAAAGAACCAATGTCACTTACCGGGTGAAAAAAGCTCCAGTGACTCCCTATTTTTCCCTGAAAACTCTTAATTTACTTGTTTTCAGCATCAACTTCCACAAATTTTAAATTTTCTCCCCCTTCCTCCTTAAGATGGTGTACAATCGTATATTGGCTCTATACATACATTGAACACATTATCACATTAGTCATCTTGCACAGAAGAATTAAAATGAATGGGAGAAATCATGAGAAAAAAAAGAAAACATAACCAAAGAGAAAATAGTCCACTTCATTCTGTGTTCTGACTCCATAGTTCTTTCTCTGGATGTGGATGACATTTTGCATCATGAGCCCTTTGGAAATGATTTAGGTCCTTGTATTGCTGAAAAGGGCTAAGTTCATCAAAATCAGCCCTTATACATTCTGGCTGTTATTGTGTATAATGTTCTGCTGGTTCTGCTCATTTCAGTCAGCATCAGTTCATATAATTTTTTCAAGGTTTTTCTAAAGGCTGACTGTTCATCATTTCTCATAGCACAATAATATTCCATTACATTAAAAACAATATTGCTGGGTCAAAGGATATACATCCAATGACTCCCTGTTAACCTGAATTTAAAATTCATATTTCCCTGAAAATGTAAAACATGTTACAATCTGACTACAGTCCACATTTACAATTTTACTACATATCATTTTATTACCAGGTAGTGTACATTCTGACCCTTTGTCTATTTGCTAAGACTTGTATAAAACATTCATTATTTATCTTCATGATTTTCCACAAAATATTTCCCTTAGATGGAATGTTTTATCTCTTCTCTTCTGCCTCTTAGAATTAACAGATTTTCTCAAAATTTAACTCAGGTGCTACTTTCTGCAAATTTTTTTTTTCCTTAAAAACTCTAAGTTTCTATTCCTCCTTAAGCCTTCAAAATTTTTTGTGTATATTTTGCTTATATTTTTGTCACTTCACATATGTACAGTAATAGAATCTATTTTTACCAACTTTTTCATTTTGAAATACCTTTTGGATCACCTACAATTCTGATTTTTTTCAAGTTTCTGGTTGATGTTCCTGAAAATTCATATATAATCATCAGGGGAATATTTGTATTAAATAATTCTACGGCAGTGATAAATTTGCCATCATAGAAATCAATGAATAGCTTCATAATTTAAATCTAAATACCATATTTTCCTCCTATACAATTCTGGACCTATCTCAGTATGCATCCATGTGACCTTATTAAGATACTAATCTGCTAAAAGACATAGTCATCATATTGCATATTACATTCTAGGAAATAAGATTTCTTCATACATTTTATTTATTTCACAGTTCGTACTTATACTAATACCTTTCAAATAGGTATGGATTTAATGAAGAGGCCTCAACCAACATGGAAAAAGTGATAATATGTCATCTTCAAATAAGAGAATTTAGAGACTCTCACTCTTGATAAGAACTCTTTCTATCTGTGTTCTCTGGAGAGTATCTTCCCCGACAGCAGTCAATGTAATATGTAAGAATATGTCTCCCTGTACTTTCCATTGGACCACAGACAGGAAGCCAAAAGGGAACTCTAGAGGTCATCTGATTAACTCCATCATTATATACATGAGAAAATTTAAATTCAGATCCCACAGAGAGTAAAAGTGTAAGGTAGAACTTGAATTCAGGTCCTCTGATTCCAAAGATAATGTAGACTAAGTTATCTCTGTAGTTGAATAAATTGAATATAGTTGAATAAATTTTAAAAAAATCATACAAATATAACATGTTGTGGTGTCATAGACTATACACTGTTTTAAGTTCTTGAGAAAGCTATTTCAAAGCCCAACTCAACTACTTATTATCTGTGTGATTCATACTTTTGGATCTCAGTTTACTGATCTGGGAAATGAAGGTCTAGAATACATTGCTGCCTTGACTTTCACCTTGTTCTCCTGATAACATGCACATACATACACATGCAAATATATATGCACAGACACAAATAATGTAATAGAACGTTTGTGAGATACAAAAAAAATAAACCAAACAAAACAAAACAATTAAAGGTGCATTATAAATTTAATGTAATGTAACCATATTTGTTGTCATATGTTTTCTAAACTGTTTGCATTTTCACATACTTCTGATTGTTCTGTTCCATTTAAGATAGAGTCAAAATGTTGTGAGGAGAAAAGGAAAATTCAAAGACTTTATCATTTCTTCTAAGCAAATATAACCTAAGTTAATAAAGATGACATCCCCCAAATTATAATATAATTAATAAAAATAGCTTTTATTTTTATTTTTTATTCTTAAATATAAACTTATTTATTTAACCTTTTACATTCATTTCCACAAAATTTTGGGTTCCAAATTATCTCCAATCCGCCCTCTCTTCTATCATCCCTCCCTTCTCTTGTCCCCATCTTCTGTTTTCTCCAGTAGGGCCAGATGACTTTCTATTCCCCATTAACTGTATTTCTTCTTTCCTAGTAGCAAGAACAATACTCAACAGCTGCTCCTAAAGTTTTGAGTTCCAAATTATCCCCATCCCTCCCTCCCCACCCATTCCCTTTGGGAAGGCAGGCAATTCAATATAGGCCCTATCTGTGTGGTTTTGCAAATGATTTCGATAATAGTCGTGTTGTGTAAGACTAACTGTATTTCCCTCCATCCTATCCTGCCCCCCATTGTTTCTATTCTGTCTTTTGTTCCTGTCCCTCCCCAAGAGTGTTCACTTCAAATTGCTCCCTTCTCTCATTGCCCTCCCTTCCGTCATCCCTCCCTCCCTGCTTATCTCCTTCTATCCCACTTTCCTGTACTGTAAGATAGGTTTTCATCCCAAAATAAGTGTGCACTTTACTCCTTCCTTTAGTCGAATGTGATGAGGGTAAACTTCATATTTTTTTTCTCAGCTCTCCTCTTTTTCCCTCCATTAAAAAGTCTCCTACTTGCCTCTTGAATGAGATATAATTTATCCCATTCCATTTCACCCTCTTTCCTCCCATTACATTTCTCTCTCACCACTTACCTTAATTTCTTTTAAGATATGGTCCCATCCTATTCAATTCATTCTGTGCTCTCTGTCTCTGTATGTGCATGCATGTGTGTATGTGTGTGTGCATGCACACATGTACATGTGTGTGTGAATGTCTGTGGGTGTACATCTGTGTGTGGTCCCACCAACTACACAGATACTGAAAAGTTTTAAGAGTTACAAATATTGTCTTTCCATGTAGGAATGTAAACAGTTCACCTTTGGTAAGTCCCTTATGACTTCTGTTTGCTGTTTACTTTTTCATGCTTCTCATTCTTGTGTTTGGAAGTCAAATTTTCATTTCAGCTCTGGTCTTTTCATCAAGAATGCTTGAAAGTCCTCTGTTTCATTGAAAGACCATATTTTCCCCTGAAGTATTATACTCAGTTTTGCTGGGTAGGTGATTTTTTGTTTGAGTCCTAGTTCTGTTGACTTCTGGAATATCCTATTCCACACCCTTCGATCCCTCAATGTAGAAACTGCCAGATCTTCTGGTATCCTGATTGTATTTCCGCCATACTGGAATTGTTTCTTTCTAGCTGCTTGAAATATTTTCTCCTTGGCCTGGGAGCTCTGGAATATGGCCACAATGTTCCTAGGAATTTCTCTTTTTGGATCTCTTTCAGGTGGTGATTGATGGATTCTTTCAATACTTATTTTGCCCTCTGGTTGTAGAATATCAGGGCAGTTTTCCTTGATAATTTCATGGAAGATGATGTCTAGCCACTTTTTTTGATCATGGCTTTCAGGTAGTCCCATAATTTTTAAATTGTCTCTCCTGGATCTATTTTCCAGGTCAGTTGTTTTTCCCATGAGATATTTCACATTCTCTTCCATTTTTTCATTCTTTTGGTTTTGTTTGGTGATTTCTTGGTTTCTCAGAAAGTCATTAAACTCCACCTGTTCCATTCTAGTCTTGAGAGAACTATTATCTTCAGTGAGCTTTTGAACCTCTTTTTCTATTTGGCTAATTCTGCTTTTGAAAGCATTCTTCTCCTCATTGGCTTTTTGAACTTCTTTTGCCAATTGAGTTAGCCTATTTTTCTAGGTGCTATTTCCTTCAGCATTTTTTTTGGGTCTCATTTAGCAAGGTTTAACCTGTTTTTCATCCTTTTCTCTCATCTCTCTCATTTCTCTTCCCAGTTTTTCTTCCACCTGTCTAACTTGATTTTCAAAATCCTTTTTGAGCTCTTCCATGGCCTGAGGCCACCAGACATCCTCCTCAGATGTCTGGGATACAGACGCCCTGACCTACACGTCTTTCACTGATGGTAAGAATTTTTCCTCATCATCAGAAATGAAAGGTGGGAACATCTGACCCCCAAGAAAGTAGCTTTCTATAGTCTTATTTTTTTTTTCCCTTTTCTGGGCATTTTCCCAGCTAGTTACTTGACTTCTGAGATTCCTGTGCACCCCCACCTAGATCTGCCCAGCTAGTGCTTGGGGTCTGTGATTCAAATGCTGCTTCCCAGCCTCAGGGCTTTATGCCAAGGGTGCGGCTGCTATTCAATGTGAGCTTAAGTTCTGGTGCTCAGGTGGGGGCAGGGCTGCCTCCCAGGCTCAGTTCCCTCAGGGGGTTTATGCAGAGACCTTCAGTAATGGAGCCCCTGCCTACTCTGGGAGTCGCGGGCTGCCGCTGCCTCTGCTGATGCCTCTGCTGCTGCCTCTACTACTGCCACCAGAGGGAGCCCAAGCCATGGAGACACCCTGCACCCTTCTTGGCCAGCCCAGCAGTCTCTCTCACTGACCTGGAGCGCCTGTGGGTGGAGGGACCTTTGTGACCACCCAAGTTTCCGTCCCTGAAGCCTGCTCGGATCTGCTCCTCTGGGGCCACGTGGCCAGGGCAGCTCAGGCGTGAGCTCCATCTCCGGAGCGTGACAGACTCCTGGGGACTGCTTTCTAGGGCTCTCTGGAACGGAAATCTCTTCCACTGCATTGGTGCATGGCTTCCAGTACTCCAGAACTTGTGGGG
The DNA here is from genome assembly GCA_023548195.1 of Bettongia penicillata ogilbyi. NCBI lineage: Eukaryota > Metazoa > Chordata > Mammalia > Diprotodontia > Potoroidae > Bettongia > Bettongia penicillata. The sequence continues at coordinate 56,952 of JAJHZJ010000467.1, forward strand.
AGTTCTTTTTACAGGAAATTTATGGACTGTGGATTCGGAGCTAGCGTGCGTGAGTCTTTCTACTCTGCCATCTTGGCTCCTACCCCTCAAATAGCTTTTATCAGGCTTCACTACAGTATACTAAGTGGTACAGTGGGTAGAGTGCTGGGCCTGGAGTCATGGCGACCTTCTCCCTGAATTCAAATTTGGTTTTGGACACATACTAGCTATCTGACCCTGGGCAAGTAACTTAACCATATTTGCCTCAGTTTCATTTATAAAATGAGCTGGAGAAGAAAATGCACACCACTCTGATATATTTCCAAGAAAACCCCAAATGGTGTCATGAAGAGTCAAAATGACTTACAGCAATGAATAACAACACTGTACTAATATAAGTAACTTTGAGTCTCTACCCTAACAGAGAAATAAGATATATAATTTTACTATGAGGATAAATTTATGGACTCATTAATATGGCTGCCCCATTCACCAATACTGTCCTGGGCAACTTATATAATTTTTCTCTCATACATACTTCAAGAACATCTGATTCTCAGTAAACCAAAAGCCTTATCTAGTTTCTTTAAGATTCTGTGTCAATTGGGGCAGTATTTGGGTTCTTGATCTATTATTTATTGATATAAATTCTTGACAAAGTGACATCTTTTTCTAGCATATATTTTGATGATTAACTTCATATTACATGCATCAAGTAAATATAATTAAAATCAAAATACCATTTATCATATTTCATTAAAACATCAAATATTAACAGAAACAGAAAAGGTTTTCTAGTACAAATCCTTAACTCATCAGTTTTTGTTACTAAGATATGTTACTTAAAGTCTCCACGTTTCAGTTTTCTCATCTTCAGAATGAGGGTGATAGTATTACTTGAACTATCAAACTCACAAATTGCCATGATGAAGGTGCTTTTTAAACTGCAAGTCTTAACATCAACATGTTACTCTTATTTCTGTTGTTGTTGTTCATGGAGCAAAATCAATGCATTTTATAGCAACAGTACATAAGCTATTTCCTTCAAATCTCCATCTGTTTACCTTTTTTTAAGGAATATATAAAAATGCATGTAAAATTTTATTTGGAGGTGGAGGAAAAATCCCTGCTACTATGCAGGAGAAAATACTAAAAAATAGTAAAGGGCAATACAACAGCAAGCTATAGTGAGTAATTGCATGAAGCATCAACACATCTGGCAACTTTAAGCAATGCATCTGGCAATGTGGTAGTAATAGTGCTGTCATCCTTGACAAAAGGTAGAAATACTTCTTATCACTACAGAATAAGACATCTGTGAAGTCAGAGCCTGTATTTATACATCTAGCTAACACAGATGAAGTGGCAACTTGAAGCAAATATAAATCTCTTTCTGTCTTAAAAGGATAAATGAGATGAACAAAGAAATTTCTGGAATTTTGATCTATGCGAATGTTAGATGCCCTTCTGTGGAAATTTCATACTTAAAGAATACCTGTTCTTCACTCTCTTCAGTCTTCCTTATGTGTTAAAATATAATTATTTATAAAAATAATAAGTATTACAATGCATAATGATAATATTTAGAGGAGGGGAATGTTTTTCAAACCACTAATCAATAAAATATTGGTTTAAAAATATCTTGTACTTATCTGTAAGATTTATTTCTATGTTTCTACTTTTAATTATTTTTAAACATTCTTTTCTAAAATTTTGAGTTCTAAATTCTCTACCTCACTACATTTCCTTCTCTATCCACTGAGAAGGCCAACAATATGTTGCACATTATACATGTGATGTCATACAAATCATTTTCATATTAATCATATAGCCAAAAAAAAAAAGAAAAGAAAAAAAACATACTTCACTCAGAGTTGGTCAGTTACCTGTAGGGGGGATAGCATTTTCATCATGAATCCTTTAGAAGTATTGTCCTTGTCGTAATCAGAGTAGTTAAGTGTTTTCCAGGTGATCAAGATTGCAATATTGTTGTTGGGGATGATGTACTCCTGGCTCTACTCAATTTTGTTGCATCAGTTTATTTGTCTTTGCAGGTTTCACTATAATCCAGACTTATCAAACTGGCTAACAAATAGCAAGTGCTCTGCAATAATTTGTACACTAATGTTTTATAAGTGGAATTGTCAACTGTTTTAATCACTTGGGAGAACAATTTGGAACTAGACCCAAAGGGTTCTAAAACTGTACCTACCATTTGATTCAGGAATTCCATTAATAGCTCTGTATCCCAAATAGATCAAAGAAAAAAAAGGGAAAAAAAACTATTATGAACAAAAAGTATTTATAATAGCTTTTTGTGGTGGGAAGTAGTTGGACATTGAAAAATTATTCATCTTTGAGCAACAGCTAAACAAATTGCGATATACAATTGTGATGGAATAGTACTGTGCTGCAGAATGGATGAGGGGAATGATTTCAGAAAAATCTGGGAGTAAGCATTATGTTGTCATTTTAAAAGTCACAATTGATTAATATCTGTAAGAGCAAGCAGAGTAGGAGTATTTTTGCTGTTCTGGATTGAATTTTAGCCAATCAAGTGACTGTGATTGAGTCTTATCTTTGATAGAATGAATCAACAGTCTTTGATTAGAAACAGTGTATATATATATATATATATATATATATATATATATACATATATATACACATACATATATATATACATGTACATACATACACACATATATATACATACATACCCATAGTATATATACACGGTGTATATATATATATATATATATGTAAATATATACACATATGTGTATGTACATATAGATGCAAGTATATGGATGTATTTAGGCATATACATGTGTGTATGTATATATGTGTGTACACATATGTGAGTATTTGTATGTATGTGTGTACATATACATGTGTATTTGTATGTATATGTGTACATCATATATGTATATGTGTGTATATGTTGCAGAGAGAGTAGAGCAGTTAGAAGTAGAGCTGAGAAAGAAGAGAAAGAAAAGACCCTGAGTGGGCTAGGGAAACTTGCTTGTGGGCGGGTCTAACAGAGAGAATGTTTTGGATGTCAGCACTCTGTTGATCTGTGTTAATTTCCCCAACAGAAGTCATTCTGTTGGTCTTTATGAGTGAATTGAGGTTGTAACAGTGATAATGTGTATAAATATTGTTATAGCCCTGTTAATCTTTGTTTTCCTGGAAACAAAAGCTATAAGCTGGAGCCTCTGGTTCCTGTTATTAGGCAGAAGCAGGAAGAATTTGGAGTGGAGCAGTCCCTGTGAGCTGGGACAAGAAGGAACAGCACGAGGCAGCCCCCTGTATGTAAATCTAGGCAAGAGTTGGGAGTGGTCAACCCATAAAGGAGGAGCTGTGGGGTTTCGAAGTCAGCCTTGAGTTAAGATGAGAGAGGCATTTACGTGGATTTTGTGTATTGATTATTCTTACAATGATCTAGAGGGGGAGGGTTTGGCGTTTCCTGTAGCCCTTTAGGATACACTCTGCTGGGGAAGACCCTGGCCTGAGATCCCTGACTTTAAGGATGCAATGATATGTGCTATGTGCCATTTGACATACTGAGTGTTATGAGACACATATATGTATTACATGATATGTTTTCCTTAAGGATATTGTTATGAATGTTATGTTACTTTTTATTGAACAATGTTTAGTTTATTGCTGAATAGAGAGTTCATTACACCATGTGATTAAATCCTTAAAATGATTCATAGTAGCAGTCCTCAGGTGTGCTGCTGTAAGTGATTGGCTTTACAGTATCTTACCTTCATATACTACATAGACTACAGTAACTGGAAGAGAATTTAGAAATCAAATAGACAAAATTTCTAATTTGCAAATAAGCAAATTAGATATAAAGAGAATAAATAATTTATTAATATCACAACGTTACTTTAATTCTTATCTTTTCTTGATTTTCAGGGCAATTAGAATGAACTGACAGCATGTAGAAGTCTCCATAGTTTCTTGTGCTCCCTAGGAAACATAGAAGTCAGGGAAAATTTGAAAAAAATATGCTTCATTTTACCAGAATGCATACAAGTGTGTATATATATGTGTGTGTGCCTATAGTGCATATATGTATACACATGTACATACATATATGTGTATACATACATACACATGCATACTTACACATACATATATGTACACACTGTAACAGTAAGGATCCCAGCATACACAGGAGGGCTTTCTGCATAGGTTCTTAGATTTGCTTTTTCTGAAAGAAAATAAACTTTTAGGAGATCAATAATCTTCTTTAAATACATTCACTGAGAAAATACAAGCAGAGAAATAAAGGCCAACAGACAGGTCTTCCAACTGTCTGACCATAAGCAATACATACAATGAAGATCATCAGACCAATGCAACTGTCTGACCATTGCATTCAGGAACCAGAGAAAAAAGCAGCAACATCTGGGTTTTCAAAGTCAGGGAGCACATAGAGGCTACCCAGTGTCTCAGCAGACCAAACAAACACTTCCAATGAATAAGTCACAAAGTAGAAACTTCACCTCAGAGTATTTATACATTTTTCAGAGCCAGAGGACACAACCCTCTGACTCAATGTCTCAACAGAAATTAGCAAAAGGTATTGAAGCCTATTAATGGGCAGGGAAGATCTTTAACTCTTTCCCCTACCCATCATTAACTGTACATTATCATTACACACACATGTATGTAGGTACATATATGTATGTATATGCACACACTACAATACATATAATATGTGGAATATATAACTGAATAAATGTGTCTGAAGACATATATATGTATATATATATATATATATACATATATATGTGTATGCATGTGCATATATATATTAGGACACATTTATTCATTTCCCCATCACTCTTTCCTCTGTCCTCATGTAGATGACCATAATTCAAATTTCTTTCAAAAAAGACATGTTTCTTCATTTTGCTTCAGGCTTTGAAAGTGCTACTTGAACAGTCTGATAACATGCACCTGAAGAAATAAATTGGGCATTTAGTGCATATTTCAGTTCTGTGGTATGAGTTCCTATGTACAAGTTTAAGCCATGCTTCACTTCTCTCTCTTGATTTATAGTAACAATCTAGGCCATCCATGAATCACATTCTTTTTCTTCTCTATAGAACCTTGGGGCTTTCTATTGTTTTTTTCCATTGATTGAGAGATATAAAGGTTTGATGAAGGTGAATCAGCAACACTGAAAAAAGGAGAAATAGCCAACAATGTTAGGAAGAAACTTCCCCTATAAAACTATGTGTTAGATGAAGAGTTGTTAAAAGAAATAGCTGCCTAAAGCATTTCATCTCATCTCACTTCATTCAGACATAAATTTTATATAGGAATCCATTGAAGAGGAAAGGTTAAAAATGTCCTGTCCTACATAGACTACCAAAAAATATGATAGACAAGATAACCATGAATAATTAAAATTATACCCCTACAGAGTTCACTTCGTTACCATGCAATTGAGCAATAAGATAATGAAATCAGAAAAAAAATCACATTCTGAATATTTTAACCTAATACTTAGCATTTTTTAGAGCCAATTATAATGATGAATTAGTGGACTGCAAAGGATTCTCCTTCAAGGTGGGTCAAGTTCACTATACCCACTTTACAAGTGAAGTTCTAGAGGCACTCAGAAATTAAATGTTCTCTTCACAATATCCAAATAAAGAAGTGGCATTAGGAAAAAAAAAACCAATATTTCTGGTTCCCATCCTACTTAATGTATTCAAATAACTTATGGGGCAATGGGTTGAAGTGGAACTAGTATTAGAGAAACCAAAAAAAAGTCAGGATTCGAGTCTTTGCTCCAGGTTTGTGATATAACTTTCTCATCTATTAAATGGACCTAATGTTTATAAGACTGCCTGCCTTGAGGGCAGTTGTAAGGATCAAAAGAAATAATTGTGTTCAAATATTTCATTCAAACATACAAACACATACATGTATATGTGTGTGAAGTGTTTGAACGCAATTATTTCTTTTGATACTTGTATGTATGTGTGTGACTATATGTACAAATATGTATATATATGTGTGTGTATGTGTGTATAGGTATAAGTGAACTTTCATTGAAACTCTACATTTCTCTACCATATATCATTAATCATGTGAAATGGCAGAGCAATACATCAGAAAAGGGAAATTGTTTTTTTTTTATAAAAATGTATTTCTTTAACTTTTTACATTCATTTTCACAAAATTTTGGGTTCCAAATTGTTCTCCCATTTTATCCCCTCCCCCACCCCAATACACCTAGCAATCTAATTTTCCCTATCACCAATCTGCCCTCTCTTCTATCATGCCTCCCTTCTCTTATCCCCATCTTCTCTTTTGTCCTGTAGGGCCAGATGACTTTCTATTCCCCATTGACTGTATTCCTTGTTTCCTAGTAGCAAGAACAATACTAAGCAGTTGTTCCTAAAACTTTCAGTTCCAAATTCTCCCCATCCGTCCCTCCCCACCCATTCCCTTTGGGAAGGCAGGCAATTCAATATAGGCCATATCGGTGTAGTTTTGCAAATGACTTCTATAATAGTTGTGTTGTGTAAGACTACCTGTATTCCCCTCCATCCTATCCTGCCCCCCCATTGTTTATATTCTGTCTTTTGATCCTGTCCCTCCCCCAATGTTGACTTCAAATTTCTCCCTCCTCCCATTGCCCACCCTACCATCATCCCCCCCTTGCTTATCTCCTCCCCCACTTTCCTGTATTGTAAGATGGGTTTTCATACCAAAATGAGTGTGCATTTTATTCCTTCCTTTAGTCGAATGTGATGAGGGTAAACTTCTTGTTTTTTTCTCAGCTCTCCTCTTTTTCCCTCCACTAAAAAGTCTCCTGCTTGCCTCTTGAATGAGATATAATTTGCCCCATTCCATTTCACCCTCTTTCCTCCCACTGCATTTCTCTCTCACCATTTACCTTAATTTCTTTTAAGATATGGTCCCATCATATTCAATTCACTCTGTGCTCTCTGTCTCTGTATGTGCGTACATGTGTGTGTCTGTGTGTGGGTGTGCATGTGTGTATGTGTGTGTGCAGGCACGTGTGTACATGTGCATGTGTGTGTGTGTATGTGTGTGTGGTCCCACCAACTACCCAGATACTGAAAAGTTTTAAGTTACAAATATTGTCTTTCCATGTAGAAATGTAAACAGTTCACTTTTGGTTAGTCCCTTATGATTTCTCTTTGCTGTTTACTTTTTCATGCTTCCTCTCAGTCTTGTGTTTGAAAGTCAAATTTTCTTTTCAGCTCTGGTCTTTTCAACAAGAATGCTTGAAAGCCCTTTCTTTCATTTAAAGACCAGTTTTCCCCTGAAGTATTATGCTCAGTTTTGCTGAGTAGGTGATTCTTGGTTTGAGTCCCAGTTCCTTTGACTTCTGGAATATCCTATTTCATGCCCTTCGATCCCTTAATGTAGAAGCTGCTAGATCTTGTGTTATCCTCATTGCATTTCCACAATACTGGAATTGTTTCTTTCTAGCTGCTTGCAATATTTTCTCCTTGACCTGGGAATTCTGGAATTTGGCCACACTGTTCCTAGGAGTTTCTCGTTTTGGATCTCTTTCAGGCAGTGATTGATGGATTCTTTCAATACTTATTTTGCCCTCTGGTTGTAGAATATCAGGGCAGTTTTCCTCGATAATTTCATGAAAGATGATGTCTACACTCTTTTGCTGATCATGACTTTCTGGTAGTCCCATAATTTTTAAATTGTCTCTCCCGGATCTATTTTCCAGGTCAGTTGTTTTTCCAATGAGATATTGCACATTCTCTTCCATTTTTTCATTCTTTTGGTTTTGTTTTGTGATTTCTTGGTTTCTCAGAAAGTCATTAGCCTCCATCTGTTCCATTGTAATCTTGAGAGAACTGTTTCCTTCAGGGAGCTTTTGAACCTCTTTTTCCATTTGGCTAATTCTGCTTTTGAAAGCATTCTTCTCCTCATTGCCTTTTTGAACCTCTTTTGCCAATTGATTGAGCCTATTTTTCAAGGTCTTATTTCTTCAGCATTTTTTTGGGTCTCTTTTACCAAGGTATTGACCCATTTTTCATGCTTTTATTGCATGTCTCTCATTTCTCTTCCCAGTTTTTCCTCCACCTGTGTAACTTGCTTTTCAAAATCCTTTTTGAGTTCTTCCATGGCCTGAGCCCACCGGACATCCACCTCAGATGTCTGGGATATAGAGGCTCCGACCTCCACGTCTTTCCCTGATGGTAAGAATATTTTCTCGTCATCAGAATTGAAAGGCGGGAACATCTGCACCGCATCAAAGTACCTCTCTATGGTCTTATTTTGTTTCCTTTTTCTGAGCATTTCCCCATCCAGTTATTTGACTTCTGAGATTCCTGTCCACCCCTGCCTAGACCCGCCCAGGTACTGCTTGGAGTCTGAGATTCAAATAGGCTTTCTGTGGCAAGTGTGGCTGCTATTCAATGTGAGCTTAAGTTCTGGTGCTTGGGTGGGGGCAGGGCCGCCTCCCAGGCTCATTTCTCTCAGGGGCTTTATGCAGAGATCTTCAGTAATGGGGCAGGTGGAGGCAGGGCTGTCTCCCAGGCTCAGTTCCCTCTGCGGGTTTATGCAGAGACTTTTGGTAATGACCCTGAACTTCTGCCTGCCTGCTTGGGGAGTCTGGGCAGCCTCTGCTGCTGCCTCCCCCGCTGCCTCCGCCACTGCCTCCTGAGGGTGCCTGAGCCACGGAGACACCCTGCTCCCCTCTCAGCCAGCTCAGACATCTCTCTCACTGACCTGTAGGGTCTGTGGGTGGGGGGGACCTTCCTGGCTCGGATCTGCTCCTCTCAGCTGCACAGCCAGGGCAGCTCAGGGGTGGACTCTACTTTCTGGGGCACAAGGGACCCTGGGGACGGCTCTCCAGGGCTCTCTGGAACGGAAATCTTTTCCACTGTGTTTCTGCGCACCTTGCAGTGCTTCAGAATTTGTGGGGAGTTCTTCTTGTAGGAAATATATGAGAAAAGGGGAATTGCTTCATTTCTTAATGTCTTTTAAAAGGTTTTTTTTTTCCATTGACACATTTTGTTTAATACAGCAAACACTCCAAATTCCAAACCAACCCCACAACAAACTTCATGCCCCAAAATAATTGAACAAAATCATGTAGAATGATTAAAACTAATTATACTTCTTACTTAAAAAAAAATTCTGATTGTCAACAGAAAGGAAGAATTCCTGCTTTGAATGTTATATTTTGGCCATATTTGGCCATAAATAAGAGATACCTTTGGCCAGAAGGTTAAGGTTTTCTTTATTGGTTTTTGTTTGTTTTGTTGGTTTGGGTTTTACCTCTTTATTTCCATTGGTAATATGTGTAATTAAATATACAGTTCAGTATAGTTATTCTATGCATTTTTCTCTTGGCTTTTTTTTCTCCATCTGTAGCACTTAACTATAAGCTTTCTCATAATTGTCTTATTTTTTCTCAATTTCTTGTTAACTTATGTATAATAATATTCCATTAGTTTGTAATGTCACAGTTTGTTCTACAATGATTTAATCATTGAAGACATATTTTCTTACAGCTTTTTGTTATTTAAAAAGAAAAGCTGCTATGTTTTGTTTTGTTTTTCCCAGAATGTGGGTATTTTCTTTTTATTTATTTCCTTGGGCTATAAACTTAACAATCATAGGTCTGGGTGAAAAGATATGAAGAATGTGGCAGTATTTCCCCATAATTTCAAATTTATTTTTTCAGAAAAAAATGAAAAAGTTTACATTTCCACTAGTAAATTAATGAGCATGTTTTATCAACAGGTATTAAAATAAAAAAAATATTCTTCATCATTGCATATGAATATAAAATGATTTCTTGTAAATGCTTTGTGTTTTTTTCTAAGCTAATGATTTTTCAACAGACTTTTAGACAAAATTAATTTGCTGTTATATTTGCCTATATATTTCTCTCTCTCTTTTTTCTTATAACAGTGTGGTAGCAAACACTTATAGCATTTCTGTGAACTAATTAGGAGTTGATTTGCATATATGTTCAAATGAATATTTATTAGATTTCATGGTCTATATTGCTCTTTCTCTACTTTTTTCCTCTTTCATTTGGATATTAATACCATACTTGCTCGTAGACTGAGGGGAGTTGTAAACTTATTTTCCAATTTTGTGGCTTCAGAATTATCTCTTATTTAAAGGATTGAGATAAATCGTTATGCCAAGAGAAGTTTAGTTTTTGGAAATTCATATATGTCTTGCTTATTTTTCTTGTTGAAATTTTAGGATGTTAAGTCAATATTTCTCTTTTACATTTCTGCAGACATTCAACAATTCATTTACACTTTTTTATACACAATTGATAATGTCACTTATGATCATTTTCTTTCTTATTTATTCTTTATGAATTCATACTACTTTTCCATCCTTGCAATTTTTTTCTCTTTATTTTGTTAATTTGATGGATGTATCAACAATTTTATCTTTAATTAACAAAAACTATTCTGAATTTCATAATATTTTGTCTTCAATAACTTATTTATATCTAGGTTTTTTTGTACATTTTCTTTTGTGTTTCTTTTTATTATATTTTTCTAGATGTCTTTTGATGCATGCTTATTTTATTGATTCTTTTCTTTTCTCTTTTGTGGATATTTTCTTTCAAATAGATACATTTTCCCTCCAGACCCTTTAATTGTGACCCATATGTGTTGAATACAAGCTTTGTGTTAGAATTCTTTTTTTAATATAAATTTATTTATTTAACTTTTTACATTCATTTTCACAAAATTTTGGGTTCCAAATTTTCTCCACTTTTATCCCCTCCCTCACCCCAATACACCAAGCATTTTAATTTTCCCTATCACCAATCTGCCCTCTCTTCTATCATCCCTCCCTTCTCTTGTCCCCATCTTCTCTTTTGTCCTGTAGGGCCAGATGGCTTTCTATTCCCCATTAACTGTATTTTTTATTTCCTAGTACCAACAACAATACTCAACAGTTGTTCTAAAATTTTGAGTTCCAAATTCTCCCCATCCCTCCCTCCCCACCCATTCCCTTTGGGAAGGCAGGCAATTCAATATAGGCCCTATCTGTGTAGCTTTGCAAATGACTTTGATAGTCGTGTTGTATAAGACTAACTGTATTTCCCTCCATCCTATCCTGCCCCCCATTGTTTCTATTCTGTCTTTTGATCCTGTCCCTCCCCAAGAGTGTTGACTTCAAATTCCTCCCTTCTCCCATTGCCCTCCTTTCCATGATCCCTCCCTCCCTGCTTATCTCCTTCTCCCCCACTTTCCTGTACTGTAAGATAGGTTTTCATACCAAAATGAGTGTGCATTTTATTCCTTCCTTCAGTCGAATGTGATGAGGGTAAACTTCGTGTTTTTTTTCTCAGCTCTCCTCTTTTTCCCTCCACTAAAAAGTCTCCTGCTTGCCTCTTGAATGAGATATAATTTACCCCATTCCATTTCACCCTCTCTCCTCCCACTACATTTCTCTCTCACCGTTTACCTTAATTTCTTTTAAGATATGGTCCCATCCTCTTCAATTCACTTTGTGCTCTCTGTCTCTGTGTGGGCGTGCATGTGTGTATCTGTGTGTGCATGCATGCATATACGTGTGTGTGTGTGTGTATAATCCCACCAACTACCCAGATACTGAAACGTTTTAAGAGTTACAAATATTGTCTTTCCATGTAGGAATGTAAAGAGTTCACCTTTGGTAAGTCCCCTATGACTTTGCTTTGCTGTTTACTTTTTCATGCTTCTTCTCATTCTTGTGTTTGAAAGTCAAATTTTCTTTTCAGCTCGGTCTTTTCATCAAGAATGCTTGAAAGTCCTCTGTTTCATTGAAAGTCCATATATTCCCCTGAAGTATTATACTCAGTTTTGCTGGGTAGGTGATTTTTGGCTTGAGTCCTAGTTCTTTTGACTTCTGGTATATCCTATTCCACCCCCTTCATTCCCTTAATGTAGAAGCTGCCAGATCTTGTGGTATCCCGATTGTATTTCCAGTACATCCATACTTGAATGGTTTCTTTCTAGCTGCTTGCAAGATTTTGTCCTTGACATGGGAACTTTGGAATTTGGCCACAATGTTCCTAGGAGTTTCTCTTTTTGGATCTCTTTCAGGCGGTGATTCATGGATTCTTTCGATACTTACTCCACCTCGGATGTCTGGGATACAGAGGCCCCGACGTCCATGTCTCTCCCTGATGGCAAGCATTGTACTTCTTCATGAGAAATGAAAGGAGGAAGGAACATCTCTTCTGCAAGAAAGTAGCTTTCTATGGTATTATTTTTCTTCCCTTTTCTGGGCATTTTCCCAGCCAGTTACTTGACTTCTCAGATTACTCTCCAACCCCGCCTAGATCCTCCCAGCTAGTACTTAGGGTCTGAGATTCAAATGCTGCTCCCCAGCCTCAGAGCTTTCTGTGGTGGGCGTGGCTGCTATTCAATGTGAGCTCAAGTTCTGGTGCTTGGGTGGGGTCAGGGCCACCTCCCAGGCTCAGTTCCCTCAGGGGGTTATGGGGAGACCTTTGGTAATGGCCCTGAGCTCCTGCCTGCTGCTTCAGGAGTTCCAGGCTGCCGCTGCCTCTGCTGCTGCCTTTGCCATCACCTCCTGAAAGTGCCCTAGTCACAGAGACACCCTGCTCTGCTCTTGGCCAGCCCAGAAGTCTCTCTCACTGACCTGTAGTGCCTGTGGGCAGAGGGACCTTCACGGTCACCAGAGGTTCCTTCCCTGAAGCCTGCTCGGATCTGCTACTCTTGGCCCGCATGGCCAGGGCAGTGCAGGTGTGGGCTCCACTGTCTGGTGTGCAACAGACCCCTGGCATGGCTTTCCAGGGCTCTCTGGAACGGAAATCTCTTCCACTGTGTTTCTGTGTGGCTTGCCCTGCTCCAGAATTTGTGGGGAGTTCTTTTTACAGGAAATTTATGGGCTGTAGATTCAGAGCTAGCATACGTGAGTCTTTCTACTCCACCGTCTTGGCTCCTCCCTTCCACTCTAGTCTAGAATTCTTGTTAATAAAATAATACGTTATTTCTCTTATCCTTTGATATATTTATTATTTAGGTTTTGATTTAGACTATTTAAAACTGTAAACGTATATTTCCGTGTGTGATTAAATTATTTTATTCGTGTATTTTAATCTATAAGGAGAGGCAAAGTTCCACAATAATTACAGAGCCGGAAAGACCTTGATTCCTGTCCTACCTCTGACACCTACCGTCTCTGGAATCCTGGGCAGATAGCTTAACTTTTCAGTTCTTCCTGGAAATTCGCTAACTCTATAGGTTATAGAGAACTTGCTGACCTGCATTGTTGCTAGGATTCATTTTCTTATCTGGTACTACAGAAATCACAGGTGTAAGTCCTATCCTATGAAGGATTGTTTAATATTTCCTCTTTTTTGCATATATGTACATACATACATACATATACGTACACACACTATTTACACTCTGTCACATCATCAATTTCTACAAAGGTGTCATTCAGTGCTTACAGTAAGTTCAATCTTTAAGGTTTCTTTTCAATAGTTTCCACAAATAATATCTTGCTATGATTCCTTTCTTGTTTATCATTCTTTTAGACTTATAACTCTGAAATAAGTATAAGCAATACACTTGAAGTTATCTTAAGATCTTACTTTGCAATACACTTAACATATTTTAAATACTCTAATGCTAATCATTTCAGGGTATGCATAAACATATTTATATATGCATATATATACACATACATATGTACACACATACATATACATATATATATGTGTGTATATATATATATATATATCAAATTGTTTCATTATCTATGTTTCCTTTGAACATAATTCAGTTTCTCTATTTTCTCTCTCAACAGAATCTATTTTTATGTTTGTTTTATATGCAATTATAATTTCACTTTAAAAAAATTAACTAAAGAAAAATACATCTTTTCTAGCCCTTTTTATATAGTTTCATGAATACATTGATTTTTTTTTTATTTTTTCATAGCACTTATCACAATGTCTAAAACAGGTGAATGTCCTCAGAATGATTATTTAATAAATAAAATGCATGTGGGTTTATTCTCAAAATGTATCTCTTATATGCAACAAATTTAGGGACTTTTTTTCTGTATCAATTCAAGATATCAATACGAAAAATTATAATTGTTAGAGATTTTTTTCTCCCAATATAATCATTTTATTAAAAAGTAACCGCTGGATACATACAATTTCCCTTTTCTGTACCTATTCAATCTCACATGATTATCTTGGTTTTATTTTAATGAGATTCTCTTTTCTTTATGTTTCCTTTGCTAATCACTGATGAGTAAAGTTCTGAATCAACCCATCTTATTTAAATTACATTTTTTGTCATACCTTTGATTTCAAGAAATATTCATATATTTGATTCAACTTTACTCTCCCTCCTTTCTCTAGGATGTATCAGCATGATCACTCTTCCTAGAACTATTCCACAATTCTTTATCTTTCTTATCCAAATCACCCTCAGAATGAAACTTCTGAGGAAGAATAGCTTTAAATCCTTGCCAATAGATAAACACTGAGTCACCATTAGCCTTTATGTGCTACATGGACTCTGTCTCTGCCACTGTCTGTCTCTGCATTTTTCTGTCTCTGTGTCTCTGTCTCTCTCACTCTTTGTCTCTATCTCTGTCTCTCTCTCTCACTTTCTCTCTCTCTCTCTCTCTCTCTCTCTCTCTCTCTCTCTTTCCTTTGGTCTTAGTTAAGTTTCTAATTTTTGGTAAGTTTATTTTTATTTCAAAGATCTTCACCATCTTTGGTTTTCAATGAGGGAAAACTTGAAAATCCATCATCTTGTTTAAGATCCATTATTTTTCCCATGTAGAAATGCTCAATTTTGGGGGTGGAGCCAAGATGGAGGAGTAGAAAGACTCACGTATGTTAGCTCCAAACCCACAACCCATATATTTCCTGCAAGAAGAACTCCTCACGAATTCTGCAGCACTAGAAGGCGTGCAGAAACACAGTGGAAAAGATTTCCTTTCCAGAGAGCCCTGGAGAGCTGTCCCCAGGCTTCCATCATGCTCCGGACAGCAGAGTCCACCCCTATTCTGCCCTGGTGGCACGACCTCAGAGGAACAGATCCAAGCAGCCTTCAGGGATGGAATCTCTGGCAGCCGGGAAGTTCCCTCCACCCACACATGCTACAGGTCAGGGAGAGAGACTTCTGGGCTTGCCGAAAGGGGAGCGAGATGTCTCTGTGATTTGGGTCCCCTCGTGAGGCCACGGTGGAGGGAGCGGCAGAGGCAGGAGCAGAGGCAGTGGTGGTGGCCTGGGACTCCCAGAGGAGGGAGGGGCTCCATTACTGAAGGTTTCTGCATAAACCCCCAGAGGGAACTGAGCCAGGGAGGGGGCTCTGCCCCCACCCGCCCCATTACTGAAAGTCTCTGCATAAAGCTCCTGAGGGAATTGAGCCTGGGAGGCAGCCCTGCCCCCACCCAAGCACCAGAACTTAAGCTCACATTCAATAGCCGCTGCACCTGCCATGGAAAGCCCATTGGAATCTCAGACACCAAGCACTACGTGGGCGGATCTAGGCAGGGGTGGACAGGAATCTCAGAAGTCCAGTAACTGGCTGGGAAAATGCCCAGAAAAGGGAAGAAAAATAAGACTATAGAGAGCTATTTTGAGGGGGTATAGATGTTCTCGCCTTTCAATTCTGATGACGAGGAACTATCCTTACCATCAGGAAAAGACGTGTAGGTTGGGGCCTCTGTATCCCAGACATTCGAGGAAGATGTCCGGTGGGCTCAGGCCATGGAAGAGCTCAAAAAGGATTTTGAAAAGCAAGTTAGAAAGGTGGAGAAAAACTGGGAAGAGAAATGAGAGAGATGCAAGGAAAGCATGAAAAAGGGGTCAATACCTTGCTAAAGGAGACCCCAAAAAGTGATTAAGAAAATAACACCATGAAAAATAGGCTAACTCAATTGGCAAAAGAGGTTCAAAAAGCCAATGAGGAGAAAAATGCTTTCAAAAGCAGAATTAGCCAAATGAAAAAAGAGGTCCAAAAGCTCACTGAAGAAAATAGTTCTCTCAAGATTAGAATGGAGCAGATGGAGTCTAATGACTTTCTGAGAAACCAAGAAATCATAAAACAAAACTAAAAGAATGAAAAAATGGAAGAGAATGTGCAATATCTCATTGGAAAAACAACTGTCCTGGAAAATAGATCCAGGAGAGACAATTTAAAAATTATGGGACTACCTGAAAGTCATGATCAAAAAAAGAGCCTAGACCAGGAAAACTGCCCTGAGATTCTAGAACCAGAGGACAAAATAAATATTGAAGGAATCCACTGATTACCACCTGAAAGAGATCCAAAAAGAGAAACTCTTTGGAACATTGTGGCCAAATTCCAGAGTCCCAGCTCAAGGAGAAAATATTGCAGCAGCTAGAAAGAAACCATTCCAGTATTGCGGAAATACAATCAGGATAACACAAGATCTAGCAGCTTCTACATTAAGGGATCGAAGGGCATGGAATAAGATATTCCAGAAGTCAAAGGAACTAGGGCTCAAACCAAGAATCACCTACCCAGCAAAACTAAGTATAATGCTTCAGGGGAAAATATGGACTTTTAATGAAACAGAGGACTTTCAAACATTCTTGATGAAAAGACCAGAGCTGAAAAGAAAATTTGACAGAATAGAACAATGGGGGGCAGGATAGGATGGAGGGAAATAACAGTTAGTCTTACACAACACGACTATTATCGAAGTCATTTGCAAAACTACACAGATAGGGCCTATATTGAATTGCCTGCCTTCCCAAAGGGAATGGGTGGGGAGGGAGGGATGGGGAGAATTTGGAACTCAAAGTTTTAGGAACAACTGTTTAGTATTTTTGTTGCTACTAGGAAATAAGAAATACAGGTAATGGGGAATAGAAAGTCATCTGGCCCTACAGGACAAAAGAGAAGATGAGGACAAGAGAAGGGAGGGATGATAGAAGAGAGGGCAGATTGGTGATAGGGAAAATTAGAATGCTCGGTGTATTTGGGTGGGGGGAGGGGATAAAAGTGGAGAAAATTTGGAACCCAAAATTTTGTGAAAATGAATGTAAAAAGTTAAATAAAAAAATAAAAAAAAAGATTTTTACATTCATTGATTTCTTGTCTCTAAGAATTGTTATTAAATGCCTCATCGTCTCCTTTTTTCCTTTCTAATTAAAACATAAACTTCCAAATCATTTAAATGTGCACTCTTCCAATTCCATTTTCATATCTAGGGGTGTAGTTGTTATTGCAGTATTATTATTTTCTTTTAGGGATTTTTTCTTACTTTATTTTACCTTTTCAATAAGTGAAAAAGCTTTTATTGAATATTTCCTATATCCTAGGCTCAGTGCTAAACAGGGTATACATTTGTTACAAGAAGAAAAAGATGAAAAAGAAAAAAGAAGAAGAAGAAGAAGAAGAAGAAGGAGGAGGAGGAGGAGGAGGAGGAGGAGAATACCCATTTCTCAAGGATTATATTTTATTATCAAAAAACAATGCATATAGAAAAAATAGCAGTGTCCTGGACAGTGTGAAAACACAAGAATGGTTATTGGACCCTAAGGAAATATAATAAGGTGTTTTTTCCCCTGTGGCAATTTTATTACTTCCCCCAGACAAGGGGTGAAAAGTGAGAAGGGTGGAGATGCTAAGATATCATCACGCAACTAAAACTGGATAAGTATAGTGAGCTATCACAATACAGTCCTACGATAGGAGCTGCAAATGAATTTAGGATGGTATACAGAAAGAAGTGAAAATATAATGTTTGTGGCTTTATTAATTTGGAGTTATTATTTAGTCATTTCTTTATTTTGCTATATTTTTTCTATTCATTGTGAGAATTCTTTTCCTTTTTTTTGTGGTTATTGTCCCTTTACTTTATTCAGCACATTTCTCAGTGTTTTGTGATGAAAAGGGGGAGAAATGATTATATTGTCAGAAGTCTGAGTGTTATTTCATCAGAGCTTAACATTCTTCCTCTGTTTATTCTTGTACTTGATATTTATATGTCAGTTTGATTCATTGGATATTATTGAATGTCCTTCTATATTGAATAATTCCTTGATATCTTGTAGTAGTTTGCTTATTACATACAATTTGTCACTTTCTGTGAGGAATTTAAGGTTGAATATATTCTGGTGTTCATAAAGCCTGACATGGCATGGCTATTAAACAAATAACTCCTAATTTATGAAAGCTAACCCAGTAAGCAAGGACATTTTCCAAAGACTTCTAATTTATCACTTGTAATCAAGGGGCAGGAACCTGATGCCCATTACTTATAGAGTACTATTTTTTTATTTAAGAAAAAAACTCTAGGGAAAACATAATCCAATTTTTAACCACGATAGCATAAGTAATATAGTACCAGCATTAGTGGACAGTATGCAAGGACATAAAATTTGAGTTATTTTCTCCTCCATCCCATGTTATGCTATAAATCAACATTATGTTTCAACAATTGTGTATTTCTTGGTAAAATCATTACATTATTAGGTTAGCAGAATGATATAGTCAGTACTGGAGTTAAAATGACTAAGAGTAACAACCTGATCAGATGAAGAGAAATAAGGAAGAAGGGGTATGATTACATAAGTCAAAAAAAGAACATCAATATGAAAAGAACAAGGGAAGTAAAATAATAAAAGATGAAAGAGATTGGGAATGGTAACTTCCTTTAATAAGAATTTCACTTCAAACTATATGAGATAAGTATGTGGTCAATAGGTCTTGGAGTTGCCATGAGTTAAAGGGCATTAGGAAAATGAACATGCTTTCTACCTATTTTCTTCAATTATCAAAGTAAAAGTCAGGAGTATGTAATTGTTTTTGTCTGTGGCAAATTGAAAACCATGTATAAGATACTGTTTTATGAAGCTACTTGAGTTTCAGTGTGTTCCAGTGACTTGAGCATGATCATGCAAGTAGTAAATTTCAAAGGTAATGTTTAAACTCAGATCTTCCTGACACCGGGTCTATTACTCTATTTTCATACCTCATTCCATTCAAATGAAGAATTCCTTGAACACTGCTACCATATACCAATTTCTTTATTACTACTGAGGCAGCTAGGTGGTACAGGGAATAAAGCACTGGTCATGGTGTAAGGAGGATTGAGTCCAAGTCTGACCTCTGAAAACTGCTAGCTACGTGTCATGGGCAAGTCATTTAACCTTTTCTTGCCTTAGTTTCCTCACCTATAAATTGGGGATCATAATAGTAATTACCTTTCAGGGTAGTTGTGAAGGCCAAATAAGATAAAATTTTTAAAAAACTTAGTCCAGTGTCTGGAGCATAGGAGACACTTAACAAATATTAATTCCCTCTTTCCTCCCTCTTGCACTGGAAAGTCCAATAATAAAGTTATTTCTTGATGGTCACTTAAGCTTCATGAGCCTTGAGGAAAAAGAGGTTAGAGACGGAGACACCTCAGAAGTTATAAGACAAAAAGCAACCCAACAACAGAAAATGCATAGTGATTTAGACCGTTTTGTGCTGTAGCTATAGATAGCTTGAATTTTTCCTCTGAAAACTCCCTGTTCATATCCTTTGACTATTTATCAATCAGGGAATGGCTTGTATTCTTATAAATTTGACTCCCTTCTCTATATATTTAGGAAATGAGGGCCTTATCACAGACACTATTTGTAAAAATTATTTCTCAGTTTTCTGCTTCACTCCCAGTCTTGGTTTCATTGACTGTGCCTGTGCAAAAATTTTTCAGGGTAATCAGAATTATCGATTCTGCATTTCATAATGTTTTCAATCCCTTTTTTTGGTCATAAATTCCTCCATTTTCCATCAATCTGACAGATAAACTTTTCCTTGCTACTCTAATTTGTTTATAGTATCAGGCTTTATAGCTGAAGTGTGTACCTATTTGGACTTTATTTTAGTATATATTGTCAATCATCGGTCAATGCCCAGTTTCTGCCATAGTATTTTCTAGTTTTCCCAGTAGTTTTTGTCAAATAGTGGATTATTTTTCCAGAAGCTGGGTTCTTTGGGTTTATCAAACAGCAAACTTCTATAATCATTAACTACTGTGCCTTGTGTACCTAACCTATTCCACTGGTCTATTCCTCTATTTCTCAGCCAGTACAGTGGAGTTTTGATGATTTCTGCTTTAATGTAATTTAAGATCTCTCATGTCTAGGTCACTTTCCCTAGCACATCTTTTAATTTCCTTAATATTCTGGACCTGTTGTTCATCTAGATGAATTTTGACATTATTTTTTCTAGCTCTGTGAAATAATTTTTGGCAGTTTGATTGCTATGGCACTGAATACATAAATTAATTTAGGTAGAATTATCATTTTTATTCTATTGTTTTGGTCTACCCATGAGCAATTTTTGTTTTTCTAATTATTTAGATCTGACTTTATTTGTGTGAAAAGTGATTTTTAATTGTGTCCATATAATTCCTGGGTTTATTTTGCAGGTAGACTCCTAAATATTTTCTTTTTCTGTCTCTTGCTGCTGGACTTTGTTAGTAATATACAGAAATGTAAATGCTTTATGTAGTTTATTTTAAAATCCTGCATCTTTGCTAAAGTTGTTTATTGTTTCAAATAGTTTTTTTGTACTTGGTTCTTGGGATTCTCTAAGTATATCATCACATCATCTGCAACGTGTGGTAGCTTGGTTTCTTCTTTACCTATTCTAATTCCTTTTATTTTTACTCTTATTATTAAAACTAAAATTTCTAGTACCATATTGAATAACAGTGGTGATAATGGACATCCTTGTTTCACCCTCATCTTATTGGAAATGCATCAATTTATCTCCATTACATGTAAAGATTGATGATGGTGTTAGGCAGATACTAGCAATAGAGTCCTGTGATCCTGACTGTAATTCCATGATATTTGAATTGTTTCTTTCTGGATACTTGCAGTATTTTCTCCTTTACCTGATAATTCTGGAATTTCACTACAATATCACCTTTTTTTCTATTTGGAATCTCTTTTAGGAGGTGATTGATAGATTCTTTCAATGTCTATTTTAACTCTGATTCTAGGACCTCAGAGCAGTTTTCCTTTATAATTTCTTGGAAGATATTGCCCAGACTCTTTGTTTTCATCGTGGCTTTCAGGTAGACCAATAATTCTTAAATTATTTCTTATGGATCTATTTTCCAGCTCTGTTTTTCTTTTTTTCCAATGAGATATTTTGTTTTCTTCTATTTTTCATTCTTTTGATTTTGTTTAACATATTCTTCATGCCCTCATAGAGTCATTAGTTTCTACTTGCCCAATTCTAATTTTTTTAAAAAATTGCTTTCTTCAATTAGCTTTTGTAGCCCTATTTTTTTCAGTTTGGTCAATTTTACTTCTAAATGAGTTGTTTTCTCCAGTTAGGTTTTGTATCTCCTTATTATTCAATGATTTTTTTTTTCCATTTTATGGATTATATTATTAAAAAACTTGATCAATTTTCCCTCTACCTCCCTAATGTGAGTTCCTTCTTAAACTCTTTCAAGAAATGATTTTCAGCCTTGACACCAGTTCATATTTCATTTTAAGTTTTCAGATATGGGTATAACATCAATGCTGTCCTCTTCTGAATTCATATTTTGATCTTCCCTGACCCCACAGTAAAAATCTATGGTCTTTACTTTTCTAATTTGCTTTTTTCTCATTGTGATTGCCTTTGTCCTGGATCTCTGCTTCTGGGACACAGGTAGCTCCATTCCGCACTTCTTCTGCTGGGGGCTATGGAACAAGTTACTGGCTTTTTGATTTGTGGCCTGTTTTCTGCAGCTGGAAAATATATAATGCTTTAGCTTACCTGGTGCTGAGCTGGCACTGACTGGTATGTGTCAAGGTCAGTTGTGATCTTTCAACATTTCCCCTGAGTTACACTGAAAATCATGGCATGAGGTATAAGGAAAGGGTGGTCTGGTCACTGGAGGTCTCCTTCCATACATATGAGCTAGAGCACAGGTAAACTCAGCCATTGATGAATGCCTGTCCATACTGGTGTCAGCCAATTCTTTGACTGTGCATAAAAGGTCCAACTAGGGTGCTGGTGTTGGTACTTGTCAGCTCCACTATTTGGGGGTTCAGGATCTCCTGCTGGTCAACTGAGGTGGGTCTTGATATTGGTTTCTGGGACACCTCCTATCCTGTACTGATTGCTTTAGACACAGTAAGAGGGAACTTTCCTGTTAATTTCCCTAGCTTCCCAAGCTAAAAGATTGCTATACCCTTCCTTCTGGCTCCTCTATTCCAGGATTTTTCCTGGAATTCTCTGTTTTTCAAAGTCAACAAGGAAGAGCAAGACTGACTTATTGTTTACTCTTCTGTCTTGACTCCTGGAAGTTTAAATAGCTGACTTGCTAACATTCAGTCTGTAGACTGTTAACCCCAGGAGTAGCTGGTGCTGCAAGCCCTGTACAGGACTGTGCTTCTCTCTCACCCAGCTCTGACAGATGACCCCCAAACCCCTTCACTGAATGGTCTGGGAATTTCCTCTGTCACCACTGATTCAGTCCCCTGGGGTCTGCTCTAATTTTGCTGTGGCTGAGTCTGTGCAGGTGTAGCATGCATACTAGACTGTGCTCCTCTCCAGTCAGGGGTACTGGATCCTTCCTGTAGACCTTCCTTGTTGTCTTGGGCTGGAAATCTGTGACACCTCCGTTTCTTTGTGAATTCAGCCACTCTAAAATTTGTTTAGATACAGTTTTTAGAGGTATTTGAAGGAGTTTGTTTGAGATCTCTTGTGCTTAACTAATTTCATTGCCCCATCTTATCTCCACTCCAGAACTTCTCATATATACTTTCTCATATATACTTTTATGTGTAAGGACAGAAGAGTTTTGTTGTTTACCAATAAATTAGCTATATATTTGTGTATTACATTTTTGAGACCACTTTCCAAACATAGACTCATAGTTTAAGGTTGAGTTTTCAAAGTTTGCCTACTACAGGATATTATAGCTAAACTTTCAATTCTCTGGTCCTAACATCATAGCTCAGGAACCTCCACTTGTGCATTTCCCATTAACTATCAGCCAGGAGACACAAATAACTCTGAACAAAGGCATTTGGGAAAATGACACCACAAAGCTTTACGTGTAAAACATTTTCCCTAAAACATGGGGTACTGTCTCTCATAAATAGACTAAGTATCCATGGAGAGAGTGAGCTCAAACTTGAAACTATGTGTGTGTGTGTACATGCATATGTGTGTGTTTATATGTATATGTGTTTATGCATGCATATGTGTGTATATATGTATGTCTATGCACACACATATGTATATATATACATATATGTATATATATACACACATCTATGTTTATATATCACTCTTTTTACCTATTGTCCTAGAAATCTTTGATCTCTCTTTATATATTCTTCATGCTTTGTCTTTTGGGTACAGCATCTGTACTTGCTAAGATGGCTAGGTGGACTTTCAGGATCTTCACTCCATAGACTTTCTTCTGTTTCTACTGGTCACATTCCTTAAAGCTGCTTCTTCCTCAACTGATCATCTATATCTATATCTATATCTATATCTATATCTATATCTATATATGTGTGTGTGTATGTATATGTGTATATGTATGTATATATATATATGTATGTATATGTATATGTGTGTATGTGTGTGTGTGTGTATATGTCTGTCTAGAGTATATATTTCTGGTCTCTCAATTTTTCTTACTCTTGAAATGGCAAATGGTCAAACTAATGGAGTGATTTTTCCCCTCTCGGAAAGGTGCTGTTGGATATTTTGGTCAATGAGGAAAAGAAGGGATAAATTCCCCAAAGAGATAGGTGTGTAAACATCCTAAATGGATCTGGTGGTAGACACTTCACCCATCTTTGTCATTAATTTACAAAAATATCGATACCTTTCATTTACATTTTGAAGTTTCTGGTCTCAGGGACAATCAAAGATGAATTCTCTCACATTTGGATGAGCCATATTTGCATCAGGTTCCCCAAATACAACATAGTTAACAGCTCAGTATTAATTTAGAATGCTAGCACTTTTTTTCCCTTTGAATTGCATGGAGCTCATTTTTACCCCTCTCCCCTTCTCTTATGCAGTCATTTATCTTTTCTATGTGTAAAGGAGCTTACTTTGAAGTTAACAGAAACTTCCCACGGAGAAAAGATAAAAAATATTAATAAGTCTTTGAAAGTCATAGGGCACACGTGAAAGCATTCATAGAGACTGAGAATCAATTATATTGTCAAAAGTTAAGACAGCAATAAAATTATATACACATGAAGCAATGTGATTTTTTAAAGAGTTTTATAATAGGCTTTTAAAATGTAGTTTGTAATCATATATATACATATATATGTATATACACATACATATTTTAAAGAAATTCTAGTAGTGAAATTTAAGAATGAGAACATGTTAAGCATCATTAAAGGTCATTTGACAATATATGCATAGGAATATGTTTCATAAAAAAGTTCATAAGAATATAAAGAAGACAATCTTAACACATAACAAAAATTATTTCAACATATTGTGAATATGCATTTTTTCATTTTTGAAGTGCCACTTTTGTTTTGCACTCAACATAATACATTGTGTGATTATAAAATATATTTTTATTTCACAAATTTGACAACAAACACAATATTAAAATACTATTGTACATTTTGACAATAAAGTTTATGATGTGCTCTTTTATTTGGGGTTGAGGAGGAAAATGTATTGTTCCTTGCAAATTGAGCTTATGGCATGAATGGGGCACTAATCCTCTAAACTAAATGGGAGAGGATTCTGGGAAAATGGAAGACTAGGTCAGAAAATTCCAAGTTCTCAGGATATCCCCCCCACAAAAGAGTTAAAACAGTACCTGAGGCCTAACAAGTACTGGAAAAATAAATAAGAATGGGGCACAATAGGAGTCTTTCTTGCACAATTTGAGAAGAACAAAAGACAAATCCCAGGAACAGATTTGGTCTCTGAGAAGAATGAATAAACTGCAAGCTACTTAAACAACTAGCAGCAAGCCCTGGGGTGAGTTGATTCGAGAGGCTGCCTGAGAGCCCCTATCACAGGAAATTTTATACCCCAGGACAGTGAGGGGAGCTGGACATCTGAGCCTGGGAAGATCTAGGGAACCTCTGCTAAGGAAAGTTGGACCCAGCTGTGCTGTGAAGAGCTGCTGCAGTGAGGAGGAACCAGTACACACCTTGTGAGTGCAGTAGTGGAGCTGTGGGCTGTGGGCAGTTACAGGATATTGGAAGATTGAGTCTGGTTCCAGACTATAGGGGAGAAATGAAGCTCTGGGGCAAGAGGCACCATTCCCCATACACAAGGGCCAGAGGTGATTACAAAAATTAAGCTATTGCCATCAAAAATACACAGGCAAATGAGAAAGAATGCAACACTCCAAAGCTATTATGGAAATAGAGAAAACTAGGGTTCATCTTCAGAGGGTATTAAAAAAAAGAATTAATAGAAGATCTTTAAAACAAAGACTTTAAAAATCAAATGACAAAGATGGAGGAAAAACTTTAAAGAAACGAGTAATACAAGAAAAAACAAGAAAAATTTGAAAGTAAAGTCAACTAATTAGTAAAAGAGGTCCAAAATCTTGAGGAAAAAAATGGCACCTTGAAAATTAGAATTAGGGAAGGTGAATCTGATGAGGTACAAGCTCAACCCAAGACCTTTTCCTTTGGATCTGAAGGGCTTTTGTCCCATCTGTCTGAAGGACCCGCAGAAAGTCTGGCCTTGGTGGGGGCTCCTTGGATTCCCCTTCCATTTCCCCCAACCCAGACACTCCCTATCTTCATTTTAGCACTCTTTTGATATTCCTCCCTTTGATTCTATTACCAATCTGGATTTAATCTATCAAGACTATCCCTGTGTCCCCAGACTACTTGGCAATGTCTTGATTCTTCCTATAGTCTTTTCTGTATTTAAGTTCCAGCTCATCTCATGAAGGCGCTTAGACTCAATCCAGCTCAGATTCTGTCTAGCTGAGATTCTCTCTGGTCTGCTTGTGAATACAAGCTTTACAAATGCTTAGGCTCCTTAAGAGTCAACCCAATATGGTGAATCTTTAATAAACTTTGTTTTTCTTTGACTTTAAGAAAGCTTTTGTTGAATTCATTCTAGTAGGACCTGGCATTTTGGTATTTCAAGGTCCTCAGCACCCCAAACCTCAACAAATCCAGCAATTATAAGAGATCAAGAAATAATTACACAAAATACAAATGGTGAAAAAAATAGAAGAGAAAGTGAAACATCTTATAAGAAAAACAAAGATTTGGAAAATAGATCAAGAAGAGAAAGCATAAAAATAATCAGACTAACTGAAAGCTATGATCAATAAAGGAATCTTTTTAAGTAATACACAAAACAATTAAAGAAAATTGTCTGGAAGTATTGGAAAAAAGGAGGAAAAAGAAATAGAAAAAATCCATTGGTCATCACTTAAAATAGATTCTATGAGGAAAATTCATAGGAATATCATAGTCCAAATTCTGAAACCTCCAGTTCAGTCATAGAATATTAAAATCAATAAGAATAAAACAATTTGAAGAGTATCACAATTAGACTCACACAACACCTAGCAATGGATACATTGAAGGACCATAAGTCTTGGAACACTATATATGGAAGACCAAAAGAACTGGGGCTCTGGTCAAATATGAAACCCAGCAAAATTAAGCATAATCCTGAATGAAAAAAATGGACATTTGATCAACTTGAAGATTTTCAAGACTTTGTTAAAAAATTCTGAACCAAATAGAAGATTTGACATAAAAGAACCACAAAAAATATAAGGTTATGTGTCAAAGATTGATTATACAGGATTCAAGAAGGACAGACTATTTTTATATATGCAAAATGTAAACCACATATCTAAGATTTTTATTAATAATTAGGTAGCTCATATGAAAGTAAACCTGAGCGTGATATGAATTTAAAAATAAAGTCATTTAGGAACAGCTAAAAAGAGTCACTATTTTATACAAATAAGGTGCAAGAGGAAAAATAGATACAGAGGAATTAGATAGAAGAGGAGGGCTGGTAGTTCTGGTAACCTACTTTCATCAGGAATGGGTTTAAGTGGGTCTAATATGTACATGTTTAGAAAAAATTAATAGTCAGAAGAAATAAAATGGTAAGAAGAAGAGCGGAGAAGACAAGGGAGGGATATTTAGTGGGGAAGATTAGGGAATCGGTAAAAGGGACTGTAGAATGTTCTATAGATTTATGAGAATGGGAGGATAAGGAAGGATCCTTAGAGGGGAGTAGGCAAGTAATAGAAGGGCAAGGTAGTGGGTAGAAGTAAAGTAAATGAAACAGGAGAGATGGAAAACAGATTTGCACAAAGATAAAAACAAGATCAGGAGTAGAATTGGGAAAGTGTAGAGAACCTTGAAGGGTTTGAAAGAGCCCCCTTATCAAGAGTTCTCCTCCTCCAAGGGAGAGTAGCTGACTTGAGAAGTTAAGTGATATATTATTCTCAGGTGCATGTCCTTGAATTCAGGTGTTGAAGTTCCAGGAATCAGGGCTCCTGCTATACAGGATAACATTCCGATAAAGAGAACTTGAGGCCTCCCTTTCTACTTATCACAATCTGTTCTGTTTCATGCCTCAATTTCTGCCCTTATGGTTTTTTACTATTTAAGCACCCCGACCCCCTAATTTATTGACTCAGTACATCCAGAATAAAGTCAGCTTGTTTAGACTGCTGTGTTCCGCCTGTCTTTTCATCCTTGCTCTGTGAGCCCTGTAACTGCCCCAGACCTGCTGACTGTGCTGGCCGCAGCAGGAAAATATGTATCTATACATGTATGTGTATGTTTATGTATATATCTGTAGCTACAGAGAAACATTCAAACTTAATTGGACACTTCTTTGAAGGGAAGGAGGTGGGAAAGAATGAAGTAAAAAATTGCACAGCAGAGAATGAAAGAATACTTACAAGGGAAACAAAGAAAAGATGGATAGTTCTCAGTACGGCACTTATTATGTTTTTACAGGCTTTCTTGAAATGAAAATTTATTGTTCCATATTCTGAGTGCTTTCTTATGCCCTGCTATGCACATTGCATGCTTTTTTCTCTCTTACTTTGTATTTAAGTTCCAATATTTAAGTTTATAATATGTTTTCGTTTCTTTTCTCTATTTGATATTTGTGTTCTGGTGTTTGAGTCTAAAACACAATTTAAAAAAAGAACTAATCGGATTTTAGTGATTAGAATCAAGTAGACTAGGGAATAACACATCAGGAATGGTGGTGCAGAATTCCCAAAGGGATTAACGTGCTGAAGGTAATAAACAAAGCTAAAACTATTAAGGTAAAATTACACTTAAAGTGTCTTTTCACAGAACCAAGTTCCACCACTTATGGCAATTTACAGTCACTATGAAGTATTTTGGATTTATTATTTATGGAATCCTAATAAAGCTGCCCCCAACCTCAATATTCTAATCTCTTTATGGGCCCCACTGAATAGCAATTATGTCTTGTTTTAATTACATAATCAGATTTTAATTACACCACAGGCCCTGAGACTCAATATAGTCACTGCTCCTACCTAGCCATTGTCCCAGCCAGCCACTGCCCCTGGATCCAATTCACATATTCGCAAGGGTGTGCCCTTGTACTTAACCACAATCACACTATACACTCAAGACAGGACCACTAACTATCCCAAACAAGACCTCCACCAGACAAGACCAAAACACCTAGCCAATTGGAGGGCAGAATGACCAGGATGTTTGACCCCTGAACTGTAGGAGGGACCCCTCCTCTTTACCTAATCCCTTAAAAAACCCTTCCTGTCTTTTAAATATTCATAATTTCTGTTATGCAATTGTATCTTTATCTATAAAAATCTATCTTGCTTTCTCTGAAGTTGCTATTTCCTCTTAGAACCTAGTCTAATTCTGAGGGCTACCAATTCTCATTGCACTTGGATTACAGGTAGTTTGACTCTGAAGTTTTTGAGACAGAGGTGCCACAATACTCTATGAAAGTACAAAATTACCAGTGACAATGAACTTAAATTTCTTACATATATTTTTTAAATAATGTACATTTGAATATTATGTGAAGTTTTAAATCTGGAGTCAATAGAAGCCTTTCTATGCATTCAATTATTCCAGTTTGTATATTGTTCTAAAATGTTCATTCAAAACATTTCCCTTACAACTCATGAAAAAAGACCATCAATACAGAATTTTTACCTTTTAGTTTCTTCCATGAATCTTTTTATGATTTTGCCTGTTTATTTACATGCTTTGCAACTGTTACTCCTACACTTCAAAATAAATTTTTTCTACAGTAAATTTATTTGTATCCTATTAGTCCAGATACTTTAATCATTTATTATTATACATTTTATAATATTTTCCATTGTTACTTATTAATTAATGAGTGTTTCAACTCAGATTCAGTATCAGTTACAAATGGGAGAAGTTCACTTCCATCATCTGCTGGAGTTTTCTCCTTCTCTTCCTCCTTAGATATTTCTTGCTGCAAATACCTGTACCATTTTTGAGTTTAAATGCTTATTATTTGCTTAAACTCTGCCTACAAAAATCAAGAAAGTTTTAAGGAAGCCCATTCTGTATATCTTCTACTTATTTTCCATAAATGCATTTTGCAATGTCAAATTCCTTGAAAGTGTTTGATTTAGTCTAGGAATCAACATTTCAATTATAAGTACTTCTGCCTTGAAAGAAAAGGGAGTACATGAAATTAAGCAAAGACACAGGAAATATGAGGGTAGTGGTAGGATCTTGGTAGAGAGGAAATCATCCATCTTTAACCCTCAGTAATTATAAACTCAATAGTTGAGTGTAAAAAAAGTATTAACATTAGAATAGAAAAATGCATTAATACATATTTTTTTTCCCCAATTTCCTCATTCCAACTATTCTTTAGTGCTCATTACATTTCTGTATAATAGTACACAAGGTTCTTATCCAAAATCAAAATATAAAACAAGTACAAACTAAAATAAGCTTGTGCTTATTTATACTATAAACTTTTAGGAAATAATTATCACTTGTATCCCCAAGTTGATAGTCAAGCAGGCATGCTAGACTGGCCTTAGGGATCTGAATGTAGAATCTTACCCTTTCTTCTAAAAGTTTAATAAAATAAAAATACAAAAAAATTATACACATATGCAAAGAAAATAATATATGTCCAGTTAAGATCAGTTGTCAAAATAGAGTGACCAGTTGGGACAGAGCAAAGATTGTGAAGTAAAATATGGAATCACCTGAGTTTCCTCCCAAACCCTCCTAATACCTTTTAAAAATAACTGAATCATCAGTAGCAGCAGTAGCTACTTCCCGGGCTCCCAGCCCACAGATGGTAAAACGGTTGATTGACTGTTCAGAAGGAGATTATAGGAGTCTCTTTGCTAGCACTGAGGCAGGTGTCTGAAACTCAGATCTGTGTCCTAGTCCTTGGGATAGTCTCAGGGAAAGGAGGAGCACTAGTATAGCAGAGTTTGTAGGAGTGGTGGAGGGGGAAATCCTCAAAATTACAGGGAAGTAAAGAGTGATTATATTACTTACACACCAGAGCACAGTCCAGGAGAGTAGAAAACACTTCTGCTTAGATCATACCACCCTGGAAGAGTTGGAAAATGTACAACAGATCTATAGAAACATCTCTGAAAACAGCTACACTAAACCCCTGAAACTTGAGACAGTACTCTCTCCATCCTGGAAGTTAAGTCCTACTGTAACAAACAGTAAACAGTCAAACAATAGGGTAAGAAATGAACAAACAATGGGGGAAAACAAAATTCTGGCCACAGAAAGTTATTATGGTTACAAGGTACTTTACAAAACACACTAGGAAGAAGCTAGCAAAGTCAAAGCCCCTATAGCCAAAGCCTCCAAGAAAAATAGGAATCAGAAGGTCTCAAAAATAATTTTTAAAAATAAGTAAGAAAGATAAAGGAAAAAAATGGAAGAGAAATAAGAGTGATGAAAGAAAATCATGACAAATGAGGCAACAACTTGCTCAAGGATACCCCCAAAATACTGAAGAACATAAAATTTTAAAAATTAGAGTAACCCAAATGGCAAAAGAAGTGCACAAAGTCGATGAGGCAAAGAATGCCTCAGACTGCAGAATTGACCCACTGAAAAAAGAGGACCAAAAGCTAGCTGAAGAAAATAATTACTTAAAAATTAGAATGGAGCGAATGGAAGCTAATGACTTTATCACAAATCAATAAATTATAAAACGGAGCCAAAAGAATGAAAAAATAGAAGACAATGTGAGATATATCAATGGAAAAAATCACTAACCTGGAAAATAGACCCAGAAGAGATAATTTAAAAATTATTAGATTACCTAGAGACTATGATAAAAATGAAGAGTCTAGACAATTTTGTTTAAAGAAATTTTCATTGAAAATTGCTCTGATATTCTAGATGAAAAGGGTAAAATAGAAATGGAAAGAATACACCAATCACTACCTGAAAGAGATCTGAAAGGAAAATTTTTAGGAACATTGTAGTCAAATTCCAGAGTTCCCAGATGAAGGAGAGAATATTGCAAACAGTCAGAAAGAAATAATTTGAGTACTGTGGAAATACAATCAGTGTAGCACAAGATCTAGCAGCTTCTACTTTAAGAGATGAATGGGCTTGGAATATGATATTCTGAGGGTCAAGAAAACTAAGATTAAAACTCAGAATTACCTACCCAGGAAAAATAAGTATAATGCTTCATGTAAAAACATGGATATTCAATGAAATAGAAGACTTCCGAGCATTCTGGCTGAAAATACCGAAGCTGAATATAAAATTTGACTCCCCAAAATGCAAGAATAAAGAGAAGTATGAAGAGGTAAACAGGAAAAAAAAATCACAAGGGACTTATTAAAGTTAAATGGTTTGCATTCCCATATTTAAAGATGACATTTGTAACTCATATGATCTTTCTCAGTAGTAGGGTGATTGTAGGAAATAGATGATAGATGTAAATAGATAGATAGATAGATAGATAGATAGATAGATAGATAGATAGATAGATAGAGCAGGGTGAGTTGCATATGAAAGGATGATACCCAAAAAATAAAATTAGGGGGTGAAAGAGGAATATATTGGGTGAAGGAGAAAGGGAGAGATATAATAGAATAAATTATCTCACATAAAAGAGGGAAGAAAAAGGTTTCACAATGGAAATGAAGAGGGGGGATGAGAAGGAATGAGTGAAACTTATTATCATTACATTCGGTTTAGGGAGGGAATAACATACACACTCCAATGTGTTGAGTAGGGGGGAAGGGCATAAGAGAAGGGGATGATAAAAGGGAGGGCTGATTTGGAGAGGGATAGTCAGAAGCAACTTCTTTAAAAAAGGGAAAGGATCAAAGCAAACAATAGAATAACTGGGGGGTGAGATGGGATGGAGGGAAATACTTTTAGTGTTTTACA
This sequence comes from Bettongia penicillata ogilbyi, assembly GCA_023548195.1. Lineage (NCBI taxonomy): Eukaryota > Metazoa > Chordata > Mammalia > Diprotodontia > Potoroidae > Bettongia > Bettongia penicillata. Next base: position 89,344 of record JAJHZJ010000467.1, read on the forward strand.
ACATTACTATTATGGAGGTGATTTGCATAATACGTAAGTGATTCACATAACTACACATGCATAATCCATATTCAATTTCTTGTCTTCTCAATGGGGATGAGTGGGAATATGATATTCCCAAAGGCAAAGATGTTAGGATTAAAACCAAGAATCAACTACCCAGCAAAATGTAGTATACTTCAGGGGCAAAAAGGTAATGTCAATGAAATAGAGGACTTCCAAGCATTCTTGACGAAAAGACCAGAGCCAAATAGAAAATTTGACTTTCAAACACAAGACTCAAGAGAAGCCTAAACAGATATACAAGAAAGAGAGGTCATAAGGAACTTCATAAGGTTAAACTGTTTATATTCCTACATGGTCAGATAATATTTGTAACTCATAAGACCTTTCTCTTTGTTGGGGTAGTTAGAAGGAGTATACATAAAAAGAGGGCACAGCTGTGACTTGAAAACAAAGGGATGATATCTAACAAGTAGAATTGGTGTATGAGAAAGGAATATGCTTGGAAAAAGAGAAAGAGGGATGTAGAATAGGTAAATTATCTCACATAAAAGAGGCAAGAAAAAGTTTTTACAGTGGAGGGAAAGAGTGGAGAAATCATCAGGAGTGAGGGAACTTTAATAAGAGTTAGATCAAAGAAGGAATAAGCTATACAAGCAATGGGATATAGAAATTTATCTTACCTTACAGGAAAGAAGAAGAAAGACATAAGAGAAGAGTGTGGAGTGTGACAGAAAGGAGGGTAGATTGGGGGTAGGAACAGTAAGAAACAAAACACTTTTGAGGAGGGAGTGGGTGAAAAGAGAGAGTGAAGGAATAAAAGGGGTTAGAAGCAATAGAATGAAGGGACATAGAGTTAGCGATAGTAACTGTGAAAAAAAAATGAAACAAGTTTCTCTGATAAAGGCCAAACTTCCACAAAATATAGAGAACTTTGTCAAATTCATAAAAATAAGAGCCATTCCACAATTGACAAATGATCAAAAGATATAATCAGTTTTTAGATGAAGTCATTACAGCTATCTATAGCCATATGAAAAACAATATTCTAACTCACTATTGATTGGAGAAATACAAATGTAAACAATTCTGAGGTTCTACCTGATACCTATTGGATTGGTTAACAGGACAGAAAAGGTAAATGACAAATGTCGGAGGGCATGTGGGAAAAAATGAGATATTATTGTACCATTGGCAGAGTTGTGAACTGATTAAACCATTCTATACAGCAATTTGGAACTATGCCCAAAAGACTATAAAACCTTGCACAGTCTTTGACCTAGCAAGACCTCTAGAAGTCCTTTATCCCAAAAGAGACTAAAGAAAGAAAAGAAAATGTTCTATATGCCCATAAATATTTATAGCAGCTCTTTCCTGGGTGCAAAATATTAGTAAAGAATTAGGGGATGCCCATCAGTTGGGGAATGGCCAAAAAAGTTTTATATAATTATGGTAGAACACTATTTTAGTATATGAAATGATGAGCAGGATGGTCTCAGAAAACCATGGAAAGACCTGCATGAATTGATGCAAAGTGAAAAGTACTGTGTACAAAGTAAGAGCAATATTGTTAAGATTATTGGTTGTGGACGACTTAGCTATTCTCAGCACTAAAATGACCCAAGACAACTCTGAAGGACTTCTGATAAAAATGCTGTCCTTCCCCAGAGAAAGAACTAATGATGTCTAAATAGACATTGAAGCATATTTTTTTCCACTTTATTTTTCTTCAGGTTTCTTTTTGTCTATTTTCTTTAACAACATGACTATTATGGATATATTTTTTGTAACCATATGGCTATGTTTTTTTTAAAAAAAGGACATGAGCCCATCTTCCTGATACAAATACTCTTCTGACTCACTCTTCTAAACCATATTGACTCATCTGATTTTCATCATTACTAAGAAAGAAAGAAGCTTGCAATACTGCTAGGAATTCTGCTACTACAAAAAAAATCATTCTTGTTTAAATTTATTTATCATTTAGATTATGTATAGAAAACCCTAAAAAATATCTGAATGTACATTTAACTACAAAGTCAAGCTATCTATTCAAAGGAACTGGTTCTGAAAATATAAGGCTTTATGAAAACAGAAGATTACAAGGATGAAAAAATAAGGTATACATACATACATACATATAGATAGAATATAGAACATCACACAGAATTTAGAATTTAACCAAATTTTAGAGACAATTTATTCCAAGCACAATGTTTTACGGATAAGAAGTAGCTAAGTAACACAATAAATAGAACCCTGGTCCTGGCTCCAGGAGAACCTGAATTCAAATCCAGGCTCTGACACTTGACACTTACTAGCTCTGTAAATTTGGAAAAGTCACTTAACCCCAAGTACCTTGCTTTTCTCCATTATCCAAGGTAACACAACTATTCTCTATCAAGACTAGGATTTGAACCAGTAGAATGCATATACTTTGAATGCAAATATAATATAAATTATATATATATATGTATATATATACATACATATGTATATGTGTGTATGTGTGTGTGTGTGTATAAAACCAGTTGTGAATGACAGCTATTCTCAGAAATAATATGTATCAATCTATCTATATTATATGACTTTTTGCTTTGTGACTAGCTTTGTCACATAGTGACTAACTTTGTATAGTGTAGTTGTATGGACTTCCTAGTGTCCAATCCAATATTCTTCTATGTGACAAGTACACAGAATTTGGTAAAATCAAAATCAATGATAGAACAATATGAGGATAGAAGGATAATGGAACCACTAGAGATAAGCTCTTTCAACATTCCCTTCCAAGCAACTTAGAATTAATACCTCAAATTGAATTCTGAAGTGATAGAAGCAACAAAAGGTCAAGGCAAGATGCTTTTGCTGTCTAGGACAACTTAGTTAGAAGGAGAGGTCTAAGATAGGAGAAGCAGCAGCTGAAGGAGAATTCAACCTTGAGACAATAAGGTGACTGGGCAACTAGCCATAAAGCGATCATTTGGGACATAACTGCTAGCATTTAGTGAAGGATCGTGTGCTTAAAAAAAGTATCTATAACGAGTATCGGCCTAAAACCATCAACAAACATTACAAGCAATGGGAATAAGCCAAATGCATTTCCAGTAAGATAAGAGGTGAAACAAGGATGTCTATTATCACTACTGTTATTCAATATGATAGTAGAAATGTTAGCTTTAGTAACAAGAGAAAAAAAACTAAAAGGGAATTAGAATAGGCAAAGAAGAAACCAAATTAACACATTTTGCAGATGATATGATGATATACTTAGAGAATCCTAGGGAATCAAGTAAAAATTAGATTAAAAAAATAAACAACTTTAGGAAAGTTGCAGAATACAAAATAAATCCCCATAAATCATCGGCACTTCTATAGATTACTAACAAAGTCAACAGCAAGAGATAGAAAGAGAAATCCCATTTAAAGTTATTGTACACACTATAAAATATTTTGGAGTCTACCTACCAAGACAAACCCAGGGAGTACATGAAAACAATTACAAAACCCTTTCACACAAATAAAGTCACATTTAAATAATTGGAAAAATATCAGTTGCTCATATGTAGTTCAAGTTAATATAATAAAAATGCCAATTCTACCTAAATTAATTTGCCTATTCAGTGCTATACTAATCAAACTATCAAAAATTACTTTATAGAGCTAGAAAAAGTAATATGAAAATTCAACTGATAGGACAATAGGTGCACAATATCAAGGAAATTAATGAAAAGATATACTAGGCAGTGTGGCCTAACCATATCAGATTTCAAATTGCATTATAAAGCAGCAATCATCAAAACCACTTCATACTGGCTAAGAAATAGCAGGGTTGATCAGTGGAACATGTTGGGTATACAGGACATAGTAGCAAATGATTATAGCAGTCTACTGTTTGATAAATCCATGACCCCAGTTTCTGAGATAAGAACTCACTATTAGACAAAAACTTCCTGGAAAAGTGGAAAATAGTATGGCAAAAACTGGGCACATATCAATGACTGACATCCTATACCAGAATAAAGCACAAATGGGTATGCAAAGTAGTTATAAAGGCTTATACTATAAACAAACTGGGGGAACAAAGTATCATTTATTTGTCAGATTTATGTAGAATAAAGGATTTTATTGCCAAACGATCTAGAGAGAATTACGAAATGAAAAATGGATATTTTAATTACATCAAATTGAAAAAGTTTTGCAGAAACAAAGCCAATGCAACCAAGATTAAGAGGAAGTTGAAAGCTGGGAAAGAATCTTTACAACTAGTATCTGTCATGAAGTCTCCTTGCTAAAACACATAGAGAATTGAGTCAAGTTTACAAGAACACAAGCCATTCCCCAATTAATAAATGGCCAAAAGATATGAACATGCAGTTTTCAGAGGAAGAAAATAAAGCTATCTACAATTATAGGAAAAAAAGTGCTCTTAATTATTGTCAATTAGAGATATACAAATCAAAACAACACTGAGGTACCACATCACGCCTATCATTAGCTATCATAACAAAACAAGAAAATGATAAATATTTGAGAAGATATGGGAGAATTGGAACACTAATTCATTATTTTTGGAGACGTGAGCTAATCCAATTATTTTGGAGAGCAACTAGGAACTGTCCTCAAATAGCTATAAAAATGTGCATACCCTTTGACTCAGCAATACTGCTTCTAGGGCTTGTGTCAGTAAGCACCCCTATGTACATTAGGCGCCTGCTGTCACAGGTTCTTAGATCTGCGTTCATAAAACTAAAGGCAACTTTCAAGGGGTTAACAATCACTTTAATCAAACACATGTATTATTCCTTTAATATCCTTTTAATATGATGTCAGAACATATATCATTCACCTAGTTCAGGGGAGTCAGCACCCTGAACTTCAAAGAAAATACAGAGAAATCAAAGATCAACAGATATGGTTTCCTCTGCCTGATTTCAACAGGCAGTTGAATCCCAAATGTCTGACCATAGTTACCAGAGAGGGAATCACTGACATCTGGGTTTTCAAAACTGGAGACCTCCTTAAAGTAGCTTCCCAGAGTTCTCATCTGGTCAACCAGATACTTCTAGTCAGTAAGCCCCAAAGTAAAGCCTCAGGGTATTTATACATTTTTTAGAACCAGAGGGCATCACAAACATTGAGAACCTATGCCTCATTAACAAAAGGCCTGGGTCTTCCCACGAATCTTCCCTAATAAAACTCCCCTTAATGGACAGGCCCATTAATTGGTGGAGAAGATCCTTAATTACATTAAAATAATTAACAATACAAGAACATACTGTTTCTAGTTAAAGAAACTCTTATTTCTGTACTTTACTCTTTGTAAAGATTTTATTTATAAAGGCAAGATTCAATCGTAGACACTTTTAATAAAACAAAAACAGCAAAAGATTTTAATTTGATTGCTATCGCATGGCTGTATCCCAAAGAGATAATAAAAATGGGAAAAGGACTCACATGAACAAAATATTTTTATTGTATATCTCTTTGTGGTGGCCAAGAACTGAACATTTAGGAGATATTCGCTGTGCAAGATACATAATACATAATAGAATACAATACATAATACATAATAGAATACATAATAGAATACATAATACATAAGAGAATACATAATAGAATACAATTGTTCTATAAGAAATAAACAGTCAGGCTTCAGAAAAACATGGGAAGCCTTATATGCACTCATGCTGACTGATGTGAGTGGAGCCAGAACATTGCACCCAACAACAGCCATAGTGCGCAAGGACTATTTTTTATAGACTTAGCCCTTCCCGACAATGCAAGGACATAAAATATTTCCAAAGAACACATGATGCAAATTGCCATCCACTTTCAGATGAACTGTGGGGTAGAAACCCAGAATGAAACAGATTATATCTCTCCTTTTTTTTGTTTTATTTTTCTCATGGTTCCGCTTATTTTTTTTTTTAATGTTTCTATGCAACATAACTAATTTGAAAATGTGTTTAATAGGAATGCATGTGTAGAACCCATATAAAATTACATGCTCTCTTGGGGAGGAAGTAAGGAGAGAGGGACAGACATTGTGGAAATTATGGAAGTGATTGTTGAAAACTGAAAACAAATAAATAAATTTTGTGGGAAAACCTCTATTGCTTAAGCCCACTGGGAAGTCACCATTCCAGGACATAAAAGAGCATATTAAGTCACGAAGAACTTACCCATTAAAAAGCTATCATGATGACAATAAAAATGCTACCAGGAAAGATCAAGACACAAATTCTGAAGACGCGTATCAAAACAACTACAAGCAAAATCTCAAAGAAAAAAATGCTCACTGGGCACAAGCCCAACAAAAATTCCTGGGAGATCTAAAAACATATTTATTTATTTATTTTATTTTTCATTTTTATCACAGTTTATAACAGATAAAACAACTCAACCTTTTGGTTAGGTGACAGTTCTTTTTAAAGCATTTATACTATGAACCACAAAATAACCTTTTAAAAAACGTTAACCAACTGAGACACAAATATTTATGTTGCTAACTTCACAAGCTCTAGACCCAATTGACTCCATGGTATTACTAAGCATTAAAGGACCCTAAATTATTGTTGTTGGTCTAAAGTCCCATGGCTAATAGCTTAATTTTAGACTTAACCTAGATGTTCTCCTACCAATAATCTATAAATGAATAGATCTGGTATTAAGCTTGCAAACCTTTACACTATAGGAAATTGCCACCAAGAGTAGGGACATTGCAGGGATACAATCTCTCCCCAACTTCATGAGAATTCCAGGCAGAATTAGATTGTCCATTTACATTCAGTCAGGCTTAAAGTCTGCAAGGTGTCAGTGGGGAAATTGAGTAAGGAGAATGCTACCTCAGCCCAGGCTGACCAACCACTCTCCCACTCTTCCCATGAGATCACCTTTTGAAGTACATAACAGCATCTCACCAGCTTACTGGCATCATGGATTGGAGGCTCAGATCGCCTTTCTTGCTACCTATACCTGGAGATAGACTCAGAAGTACAGTCACTTAATAGTCACATAGCATCTAAAAATGGCAAGTTCCAATAACCAGGTTTCAAATATGATTATAATTTCACTTTGGCTAAGGAACATCTTTTGAGGCAAATCTTAAGTGGTTTACATGTCTTTCTACACATGTTCTAGTTCCTGATTAAATAGATATCATAAAATCAAATTTACCATTAAAACCTTCACTTTTCCATCAATGCTAAATTTTACCTGAGGTTAAATTCCTTTAGGAAATTTAGACTGAAATTCTTTTTCCCAAACTACACTAAAGATGTCATTGATTTATTTTCAGTAATTAATTCAGTCAATTGTTTTAATACTAATTGCTTTTACCTCACTTTGTAACATGTCCAGTTTCTTGCATTTTGATTACTCATTCCCTCAGTGCACCCTCCCTTCTATCACACCCCACCCTTCCTTATCCTCATCTTCTCTTTTTTCTTGTAGCACAAAATAAATTTCTATACCCCATTCCCTGCAGTTCTTATTTCCCGATTCTATTCAATAAAAATTCTCAACATTCGTTTCTAATACTTTGAATTCCAACTTTTCTCCCTCCCTCTTCCCTCCTCAGCCCTACTGAGAAGGCTAGCAATTCAATACAGACTAAATATGTGTTGTTTTGCAAAAGACTTCCATAAGACTCATGTTGTGTAATACTAATTATATTGGCCTCTGTCCTACTCTATCCCCCTTATTTTTGTCTCCATAATTGCCCTTGTCCCTTCTCAAAAGTGTTTATTTCTAGTGACTCCCTTCTCCCATTTGCCCTCCCTTCTAACGTTCCCCTCCACCAACTTCTTGCCTCCTCTCCTACTTTCCTGTGGTGTGATATAAATTTTCACATTTAATTTAGTGAGCATGTTATTCCTTCCTTCAGCCACATGTGGAGAGAGTAGTTTCATTTTTTCCCTCTCTCCTTCTCTTTTTTCTCCTCCACTGAATAAGATTTTTCTTATCTCTTTTATGAGTTATAGCCTGCCCCGTTCCATTTCTCCCTTTCTCTTCCCGGTATTTTCCTCCTTCACCCTTTAATTCTTATTTTATTTTATGTTTTCTGTGTGGATACCATCTCTTCTGGTATAATACACCTTGTACTGTCTATCTATACAGGTGTTTGTGTGTGCCTGTGTGTTTGTGTGTGTACAATCTCTTCATCTACCAAAACACTAAGAAAAGATTCAAGAGTTAAAAATATTTTCTTTCCATGTAGTAATGTAAACAGTTCAACTTTAGAGACTCTTTTATGATTTTTATTTCTTGTTTACCTTTCCATGCTTCTCTTGATTCTTGTCTTAGGAAGTCAAACTTTTCTATACAGATCTGGTGTTTTCCTGAGTATGAATGATTGAAAGTCATCTATATCATTGAATGATCATTTATTCCCTTGAAGTATTATACTCAGATTTGCTGGGTAGGTGATTCTTGGTTTCAATCCCAGTTCCTTTGACCTCTGAAAAATTCCATTCCAAGCCCTTCGATACTTTATTGTTGAAGCTACCAGATCCTGTGTTATCCTGATTGTATTTCCACAGTACTCAAATTGTTTCTTTCAACCTGCTTGCAGTATTTGCTCCTTGATCTGGGAACTCTGACATTTGACCACAATATTCCTAGGAGTTTCTCTGTTCGGCTCACTCTCAGGAGTTGATAGATGAATTCTTTCAATATTTATTTTGCCCTCTGATTTTACAACATCAGGGCAGTTTTCCTTGATAATTTCGTAGAAGATGATGTCTAGGCTCTTTTTTTGATCATGGCTTTCAGGCAGTCCCATAATTTTAAAATTGTTTCTCCTGGATCTATTTTCCAGGTCAGTTGTTTTTCCAATGAGGTGTTTCACATTATCTTCTATTTTTTCAAATTTTTGGTTTTGTCTACTAAATGTTTGCTTTAACTCACAGTCAGTTTCCCTGAACTTAATTCTCTCTTTCAAGGAATTATTTTGTTCAGTGAGCTTTTGAACCTTCTCCTCCATTTGGCTAATTCTGCTTTTTAAAACCTCCTTCTCCTCATTGGCTTTTTGGACCTCTTTTTCCAACTGAGTTAGCATCTTTTTAAAGCTGTTATTTTCCTCAAAATTTTTTTGGTTCTCCTTTAGTCAGCTGCTAACTTGTTTTTCAAGGTCTTCTATTGCCTGAGCCCAGTTTAAGTTCCCTTTGGAGATGGTGGAGACAGAGGCCTTGACTTCCTCTGAAAGTATGCTTTGTTCTTTCCCATCTGAAAGGATGGGGGGGAGACACCTGTTCCTCAAGAAAGTAACATTCTATGGTCTTATTATTTTTTTCCCATTTTGGGCATTTTCCCAGGCAGTTACTTGACTTCTGAGTTTCCTTTCTACAAGCACCTCACGTTCAGTTCTGCCAAGACAGCACTGGGAGCTGAGATTCAGATGAGCTGCTCCAAAGTCTCAGGGATTTTAGATGGGGGCAGGGATGCTATTCAGTGTGAGATTAAGAGCAGCTGCTCAGGTGGGGTCAGGGCCACGACACGGGGCTCAGTTCCCTCAGGGGTTTACCATGAGACCTTCAACAATGGATGGGTGCTATTGCCTGCTTTGGGAGCTCTGTCCGCTGCTGCCTCTACTGCTGCCTCCCGAGGAGGCCTGAGTTATGATGATACCTTGCTCCCTTCTTGGCCAGCCGAAAAGACCCTTTCACTTACCTTTGGTGCCTGTGGGTTGAGGGATATTTGATGCCACTGGAGATTCTGTCCCTGAAGCCTGCTCTGATCTGCTCCTTTTGGTGCCGTGGGGCCAAGGCAGGCCCGGGCACTGCTCTGCATCTGGTGCATGACAGACATTTCCCCTTGGTTTTTGAGGTCTCTCTCGGATATAAATCTCCTCCATTCAATTTTTCTGTGGCTTCTGCTGCTCTGGAATTTGTTGATAGTTCTTCTTTACAGGTATTTTATGGGCTGTGCATCTTTCTACCGTGCCATCTTGGCTCCCTCCCCTAAAAACATATTTATTAAAATAGAATGAAATTGGTAGAAGAAAAATTGAGTGAAGAAATGATATCTGTGCAGGAAAATATTTAACAGCTTGGTAAAAGAGACACCAATATACTGAAGAAAGCAACACCTTAAAAAACAATATCGGCCAAATGGGAAAAGATAAAAAACTTCGTTGATGAAAATAATTCTACAAAATGCAGTATTGTTTTTGAAAGAGATCTAGAAGCTAACTGAAAAAAAATCCTTAAAAAAATTAGAATTGGACAAGTGGAAGCTAATGAAGTCAGAATATAAGAGGGGAAAAAACAACACAAAGTGAAAAGAATAAAAAAAAAATGAGAAATATACATTTCATCAGAAAAAAGTGACCTGGAAAATAGATGAAGTAGAAATAATTTAAGAATAACTGGACAAGGAAAAAGTGAACATTTCTTTTTAAAAGTGTATATTTCTTTTTTTAAAATATAGCCATTATATTCCAATAAACTATAAATCACCATAGTATCTTAGAAACAGAGAGCAAAGTAGAAAGAATCCACTGGTCACCACCTGAAAGAGATACCCAGATGAAAACTCCCAAGAATATTATACCCAATTTCCAGGGCTCTAAAATTAAAGAGAAAGTACAGAAAGCAGCCAGAAAGAAAACTTTCAAATATCATGTAGCCAGAGGCAGGATCATGTAAGATTTAGCAACTAGCACATTAAATGAATAGATGGTTCAGAATATGATATCCCACAGGGCAAAAAGGTTGGATTGTCACCAAGAATCACCTATCCACCAAAATGGAGTATAATTCTTCTGCAGAAAATGGATATTTAATGAATAGATGACTTAAGAGTTCTTCATGAAAAGACTAGAGCCAAGTAAAAAATTTGACTTTTAAATTCAAGATTCAAGAGAAGCATAATAAAGTAAACAATGAATAGAGATCACAAGGAACTCAAAGAAAAGGTTAAACTGTTTATGTTTATATATGGGAAGAGGAATACATATAACTTTGAAGCACTTTATCCGTATTAGAGTAGTTTGTAGGAGTCTGCATAGACAGATGCCATGAATGTGAGAGGGACCCCTTTAGAAAGGAGGGAGGGAGAAGAAAATGACAAAAATTTTCTCACATAAAAGAGGTGCACAATGTAACTTTTATAGTGGAAGGACAAATTCAGAAGTTGGGATGTAGCAGGCACTATATGAAACTCACTCTCATCTTAATTGGCTCAAGGAATAAAGAAGATAAATATACATATGCATATACATATGGTGTTGAGGGAAGGCAAATTAAAGAAGGAAGTGGTCAGAAGCAAAAGAGACTTTTTAAGAATATGATAATAAAAGAAAGATGGATAGAAAGACAATAAGATGGAGGAGAACATGTCATTGATAATCATAACTGTAAATGTGAAAGAGATGAAATCATCCATGAAATATAAATACATAGGAGGATACATTGGAAATTAGAATTTAAAATTATGTTGTCTACAAGAGTATCACTTGAATCAGAGAGAAACATTCAAAGTTAAAATAAGGGACTACCTGTAGACTCCATTATGTCTCAGTTGAGGCCAAAAAAAAAAACAAAACCAAAACCAAAAACCCATGATCTCAGAAAAAGCAAAAAATAAACCTAATTAAAATACATAATCAAGGAAAAAGGACATTTTGCTAAAAGACACTATAGAAAATGAAGTTATATCAGTACCAACAATACATGGACCAAATAGAATACTATCCAATACCCAAGAAAAATTTGAATGTGTTATAGGATGAAATAGTAAAACTATTGAAAATTCATTTTTTCCCTTTCAGAACTGGATAATTGAACTACAAAATAAATATAAAATAATGAAGAGGATGAATAGAACTTCAGAAAATTTGGATATGGTAGAATTCTGGAGAAAAATGAATGAGAATATAATATACATATATACATACATATGGATATATATCCATATGTATGTATGTATATACATCTCCTTTTCTCAAATGTACATGGCACCTACCACAAAATTGACTATTGGGGCTTTAAAAATCTCATGAAAATCCAGAAAAAGAGATATATAAAATGCAAACTTTTCAGATTATAATTTTAAAAATAGATTTAATAAAAAACCATCAAAGCATAGATTAAAATAAATTTGAAACTAAATGATTTTACCAGGATAAGAAGCTTCCCAGTAAGTCAGCAGAAAGCCCCATGTCAGCAAACCAGATGGAGATCCTGAACCCCAGTGAGGTGAAGCAGGCAAACATCAACACCAGGATGATCCACCCCCACCCCACACGCCTTAGCATAGCCAAAGGAACCAGCATACTCCAGCTCTGAGAACCACCAATTGCTTCAGCATAGCCTGAAGCAAACAGGCATTCTCCAGTTGCCAGACCTTTACATGCTGCAGCACAGAACAGAAAGTAGTGCAGAGTTCCAAGTGCTTCAGCACAATTTCAGGGAAATGCAGAAATACTCCACCAGATCTCATCACATGCCAAGCACCACCAAGAGGAGATCATCTCAGCACCAGGTAAGGTGCCAGAACCCTATTTACTTAAGAAGGACCAGTCCCACCCCAACACACCCCTTCTACACAGTATCAGACATGATAGTACCTCAGGGACTTTGGGGCAAGATGATTGCACCTCTGGTAAATAGGGTCTGCAACCTCTGGAACAAGAATCCTGAGGCAATGCCCCTTCCACCATGGGTACAGAACTCAAATTTAAAAGAAAGGGAAAGACTGATGTTTGTTTTCAAAGATGAACAAACAACAGCAAAGGAAGCTAACCACAGAGAATAAATATGGTGACTGGGAGAAGCAAGACACAAATTCAGAAGAGGATAACTTTGTCAAAATATTTATGGGCAAAATCCCAAAGAAAAATGAAAAGTAATCAGAAGCCCAGAAATAACTCATGGAAGAGCTCAAAAATATGCTTGAAAATCAAATAAGAGAAGTAGAAGAAAAAAATGTGCAAATAAAAGTGAGTGATGCTCCAATAGTCAATTATGTAAAAAAAAGTCAATAACTTGAAAAACTACCTAAAAATAGAATTGGCCTAATGGAAAAGCAGACACAAAAATCTACTGGAAAAAAAATAAAACAGCTCTTTACAGAGTACAATTGTCTGAAAGAAAAAGAAAGCACAAAAACTAATTGGGGAAAATACCTCAAAAGTTAGAATTGGACAAGTAGATGTTCATGATTCTATGAGACATCAAGACTCAATTAAACAAATTCAAAAGAATGAAAAAAAAATGAGAGACAATGTAAAATACCTCATGGAAAAAAATGACCGACCAGGAAAATATATACGGGAGAGACAATATCAGGATCACTGGACTTCCTGAAGGAATAATTAAAAAGAAGATTTGGAAAGTGTCTTTCATGAAATTATCAAGGAATACTGCCCTGACATCCTGGAACCAGAGGACAATATAGGCATTGAAAGAATCCACTGACCATCTCAGGAAATAGATCCCAAAATAAAAATTCCAGAAACATTATAGCCAAATAGCAAAACTATCAAGATAATGACAAATTACTAAAAGTGTCCATTAAAAAGTGTTTCAAATATTGGGGAGTCACAATCAGGATTACACAGGACTTGGCAGCAGCAAATGTAAAGGATGGTATTCCAAAAAACAATGGAGTTAGGACTAAAATCAAGAATTACTAACCCTCAAAATTAAGCATAATACATCACTGGAAAAAAAAATAGTAATTCAGTGAAATAGAAGGATTTCAAGCTTTCACAAGGAGAACAAAACTACACCAAAAATTTGACATCCAATATCAAGACCAAACAGAAGCCTAAACAGGAAAAAAGGGAAGATAAAATATAAGGGATTCATTAGAGCTAAAGTATTTACATCTCTGCATGGGAAAATTATACTTTACATTCTTCAGAATTGCATCAGTAGTAGTACAACTAGAATGAATATAAATAGAGAGTATGAGTATAAGGTGAATTTGAGGGAGTGATATAGGTGTAGGAGGAAGGGAGAGTGAGAAGGGGTAAATTATTTCACCTTAAGAGGTGCAATAGACAAATTACACTAAAGGGGAAGATTGGAGGGTGGGAGATAAGCATAACTTGAACCTTACTCTCCTCAATATTGGCTCAAAGCAGGAATCATATACACAACCAGTTGAGTATAGCAATCTATTGTGCCCTATAGGGAAGCAGAAAGGGAGGAGATCAAGTTAGTGTCTGTGGGGACTGATAGAAGGAAGGTTAGATCAGGGGAGGTGGTAGATAGTAGGTGAGAAGGGAAAAGGTGAAAGAGAGGACAAAAAGGAGAAAGAAAAGATTGTAAGGAAGCAAATGGGTAGTAATCATAACTGTAATGTGAATGAGATGAACTCATCCATAAAATGGAAGCAGATAGCAAAGTGGATCAAAAATCAGAATCTTGTAATATGTTGTTTACAAGAAATACACTTGAAATGGAGAGAAAAACAAAGAGTAAAGGGAAAAAAACTGGAAGACTATCTCTTGTGTTTTAGAAGTAAAAAGAAAGAGAGAAAAAAGAGGGGTAGCAATCCTGATCTCAGACAAAGTAAAAGAAAAAAAAATAAATAAATATATACATATATATAATGTATACATATATATATATATATACATGCATACATACATAATTAAAGGACTTAAGATAGGAAACTACATCTTTCTAAGAAGATAAGAGGCAATGAAGGGATATCAATACTAAACATATATGTACCAAGTGATATAATACCCATATTCTTAAAGGAGAAGTTAAGTGAGTTACAGGAAGAGATAAAAAGCAAAAGTATGCTAGTGGGAAATCTCAAATGTTCCCTTTCTGAATTCAATAAATCCAACTAAAAATACATAATAAAGAAACCTAAGGAAGTAAATAGAATATTAAAAAATAGATATGACAGAACTATGGCATGATTTAGACATTAAAGGTGACAATATGAACAAAATAGAAGAGCAAGGAATAGTCTAGCCGTCAAATTTATGGAAAGGCGAAGAATTCATGACCAAACAAGAGATAGAGAACATTGCAAAATATAAAATAGATCATTTTGATTATATTGAATTAAAACATCTTTTGTTCAGAGAAAACCAATGCAAACAAGATTGGATGGAAAGAAAAAGAGGGGAGAGATTCCTTACAGGAAGTGTCAGATGGAGAAATCAAAGCTGTCTATAGATATAGAAAGAAGTCTTATAAACCACTTTTTTTGGAGGGGAGGAAGGGAAGTCTCTTGGTTCTTCTATATCAAATCTTCTATTAAGTTCAGTTTTATTTTATTAACGAAGTCTTGAAAGACTGAGAGTTAATCAAATGTCCATTTTTTTTTTCCATTCAGGACTATGCTAAACTTTGCTGAGTATGGTATTTTCTGTCAGAGCCCCAGGTCTTTTATGATTCAATATATAGTGTTCCAAGACCTGTGGTCCTTTTATATCATTGCTACTAGATCTTGTGTGATTCTAATCATATTATATCTATATGCTAACCTTTATTTATCACCATCATACTTAAATTGTTTTATTGTTTTTATTTTTAATATTTTATCCCTCAGCTGGGGGTTACAGAATTTAAAGATAATATTCCCGAGTTTTTCTCATAGGATCTCTTTCGAGTGGTGATTGATGGATTTATTTTTCTGTTTCTACTTCCCACCTTGTTCTGATGCTTCAGGACAATTTCCTTTCATTATTTTTTGCATTATTGTATCAAATTTATTTGTTGATCATATCTTGCAGTTAGTTTAATTATTTCTATGCTTTTCCTGCTTAATCTGTTCTCCAAATTTTGTTTTTCTTATAAGATGTTTCACTTTCTCTTCTATATTTTTATTATTCATATTTTGTTTAAGTATTTTTAATTTATTTTTTATCTTTTATAATTTCATTGGTTTTGCTTTGCCTAATTCTAATTTTCAAGGTTTCATTTTCTTCCTTAAAGATCTTCATCTCCTTTTCTAATTAGTTGAATTTCCTTTCATTTCAAATCTTATTCTTCTTGGATTATTCTTTTTTATATTTTCCTCCATCTCTGCTATTTGATTTTTAAAATCTATTTTAAAAGATGTTCTATGAATTCTTTTTGGGAAGGTGACCACTTCACTTTACTCTGTGGGAGTTTATTTACTTCCATATTCCCCTCTAAAGATGAACCCCAGTCTCCTCTATTTACATAATAGCTTTTTATGGTCGGATTCTTTCTTCTTTTCTTGTGCATTTTGGTGGCAATACCTCAATTTTTGTAATCATCTCTAACCCTGAGGTATTGAGAATGGTGGCTTTTGCCCTAGACCTTCAGTTCTCCCCTCTAGCTTGGGACCAAAGCCAAACTTCCAACCTCCAGGAAGTTCCTAGAGCCAGGGGATTTCTGCCTCACTGTGCATGCCCTCAATGTGCGTGTGCTGGCAGCACAGATGGGTCTGACTTTCCTTGTAAAGTGAGGTTCCCTCAGTCTTCCTAGGCTCAGATGCCCAACTTTCCTCATTATCCTGGAGGGTCAAAGTTCTTATGGGTGGGGCCCTGAGGTAACCTCTCAAACAAACTAACCCCAGGACTTGCTGGTTGTTATTAAAGTGGACCCTAGCCTGAATTTACTATTAACCAGAACCAAACTTATTCCTGGGATTTTTATTCTGATCTTCTAAAATTTTTCCAGGAAGGCACTGTTGTGTCCCTTTTCTTATTTATTTTATATGTACTTTGATTGCTCTGAGGTGCTATTTTATGTCTTTTGTGGGGGAAAATCTTGAGAGGCTGGAATTTTGTGACTTACTCTGACATCTTCTCAGAGTACTCCCTCTAAACCACTTTTTTATTAGAGAAATACAATTTAAAATAATTCTGAGTTACCAGCTTGTACCTATAACACTGCCTAATATGAGAGAAAAAGAAAATGATAGGGGTAGGAGCCAAGATGGCAGAGTAGAAAGACTCACGTAAGCTAGCACCGAACCCACAGCCCATAAATTTCCTGTAAAAAGAACTCCCCACAAATTCTGCAGCAGTGGAAGCCACGCAGCAACCCAATGGAGGAGATTTCCATTCCAGAGAGCCCTGAAAAACCGACCCCAAAGGTCCGACACGCACCAGCCAGTGGAGCCCACCCGTGAGCTTCCCTGGCCATATGGCCTCAGAGGAGCAGATCCGAGCAGGTTTGAGGGGTGGAACCTCCAGCAGCCACAAATTTCCCTCAACCCAGAGGCTCTACAGGTCAGTGAGAGAGACTTGTGGGCTGGCCGAGAGGTGAGCGGGGTGTCTCTGTGACTCCGGCCCCCTTGGGAGGCAGCAGCAGCCCAGGACTCCCAGAGCAGGCAGGAGCTCAGGGCCATTACTGAATATCTCTGCATAAACACCCTGAGGTAACTGAGCCAGGGAGGCGGCCCTGCCCCCACCCAAGCACCAGACCTTAAGTACACATAGAAGAGCAGCCCTGCCTGCCCCTGAAAGCCCTGAGACTGGGGAGCAGCATTTGAATCTCAGACCCCAAGCACTAGCTGGATGGATCTAGGTGGGGGTGGAGAGGAGTCTCAGAAGTCAAGTAACTGGCTGGGAAAATGCCCAGAAAAGGGAAGAAAAATAAGACCATAGAAGGCTATACTCTTGGAGAACAGATTTCTGATGAGGTGGAACAATGCTTACCATCAGAGAAAGATAGAGAAATCAAGGCCCCTGTACCCCAAACACCCAAAATAGATATCCAATAGGCTCAGGTCATGGAAGAGCTCCGAAAGCATTTTGAAAATCAAGTTAAACAGGTGGAGGAAAAACTGGGAAGAAAAATGAGAGAGATGCAAGAAAAGCATGAAAAATGGGTCAATACCTTGCTAAGGGAGACCCAAAAAAATGTTGAAGAAAATAACACCTTGAAAAATAGGCTCATTGAATTGGCAAAAGAGGGTCAAAAAGCGAATGAGGAGAAGAATGCTTTCAAAAGCAGAATTAGCCAAATGGAAAAAGAGGTTCAAAAGCTCACTGAAGATAATAGTTCTCTCAAAATTAGAATGGAACAGATGGAGGCTAATGACTTTCTGAGAAACCAAGAAATCACCAAACAAAACCAAAAGAATGAAAAAGTAGAAGAGAATGTGAAATATCTCATTGGAAAAACAACTGGCCTGGAGTATAGATCCAGAAGAGACAATTTAAAAATTATGGGACTACCTGAAAGCCATGATCAAAAAAAGAGCCTAGACATCATATTTCATGAAATTATCAAGGAAAACTGCCCTGAGATTCTACAACCAGAGGGCAAAATAAGTATTGAAAGAATCCATCGATCACCACCTGAAAGAGATCCAAAAAGAGAAACTCCTAGGAACATTGTGGCCAAATTCCAGAATTCCCAGGTCAAGGAGAAAAATCTTGCAAGCAGCTAGAAAGAAATAATTCCAGTATTGTGGAAATACAATCAGGAGAACTCAAGAACTAGCAGCTTCTTTATTTATTTATTTATTCATTTATTTATCCATTTACTTATTTATTTGTTTATTTATTTATTCATTCATTCATTCATTCATTCATTTATTTATTTATTTATTTATTTAATTTTTTTTACATTCATTTTCACAAATTTTTGGGTTCCAAATTTTCTCCCCTTTTATCACCTCCCCCCACCCCAATACCCCAAGAAATCTAATTTTCCCTATCTCCAATCTGCCCTCTCTTCTGTCATCTCTCCCTTCTCTTGTCTCCATCTTCTCTTTTCTCCTGTAGGGCCAGATGACTTTCTATTCCTCCTTAACTGTATGTCTTATTTCCTAGCTGCAACAACAATAATAAACAGTTGTTCCTAAAACTTTGAGTTCCAAATTCTCCTTATGCCTCCCTCCCCACCCATTCCCTTTGGGACAGCAGGCAATTCAATATAGGCCATATCTGTGTAGTTTTGCCAATGACCTCCCTGATAGTCGTGTTGTGTAAGACTAACCGGATTACCATCCCTCCTAACCTGCCCCTCATTGTTTCTCTTCTGTCTTTTGATCCTGTCCCTCCCCAAGTGTTGACTTCAAATTGCTCCCTCCTCCCTTTGCCCTCCCTTCCATCATCCCCCCCCGCAATATCTCTTTCTCCCCCACTTTCTTATACTGTAAGATAGGTTTTCATAGCAAAGTGAGTGTGCATTTCACTCCTTCATTTAGTCAAATGTGATGAGGGTAAACTTCTTGTTTTTTTTTTTTTCTCAGCTCTCCTCTTTTTCCCTCCACTAAGAAAAACTCCTACCTGCCTACCTGCCTCTTAAATGACATATAGTTAGCCCCTTCCCTTTCCCTCTCTTTCCTCCCCCTACATTTCTCTCTCACCATTTACCTTAGTTTCTTTCAAGGTATGGTCCCATCCTATTCAGTTCAATCTGTGCTCTCTATCTCTGTATGTGTGTGCATATGTGTATGTGTGTGCATGCGTGTACATGTGTATGTGTGGTCCCACCAACTACCCAAATACTGAAAAGTTTTAAGAGTTACAAATATTGTCTTTCCATGTAGGAATGTAAACCGTTCACTCATGGTAAGTCCCTTAAGACTTCTCTTTGCTGTTTACTTTTTCATGTTTCTTCTCATTCTTGTGTTTGAAAGTCAAATTTTCTTTTCAGCTCTGGTTTTTTCATCAAGAATGATTGAAAGTCCTCTGTTTCATTGAAAGACCATATTTTCCCTTGAAGTATTATACTCAGTTTAGCTGGGTAGGTGATTCTTGGTTTGAGTCCTAGTTCCTTTGCCTTCTGGAATATCCTATTCCACGCCCTTTGATGCCTTAATGTAGAAGCTGCTAGATCTTGGGTTATCCTGATTGTATTTCCACAGTACTGGAATTGTTTCTTTCTAGCTGCTTGTAAGATTTTTTCCTTGAGCTGGGAGTTCTGGAATTTGGCCACAATGTTCCTAGGAGTTTCTCTTTTTGGATCTCTTTCAGGTGGTGATCGATGGATTCTTTCAATACTTATTTTGCCCTCTGGTTGTAGAATGTCAGGGCAGTTTTCCTTGATAATTTCATGGAAGATGATGTCTAGGCTCTTTTTTTGATCATGACTTTCAGGTAGTCCCATAATTTTTAAATTGTCTCTCCTGGATCTATTTTCCAGGTCAGTTGTTTTTCCCATGAGATATTTCACATTCTCTTCCATTTTTTCGTTCTTTTGGTTTTGTTTGGTGATTTCTTGGTCTCTCATAAAGTCATTAGACTCCATCTGTTCCATTCTAATTTTGAGAGAACTATTAAATTCAGTGAGCTTTTGAGCCTCTTTTTCCATTTGGCTCATTCTGCTTTTGAAAGCATTCTTCTCCTCATTGGCTTTTTGAACCTCCTTTGCCAAATGGGTGAGCCTATTTTTCAAGGTGTTAATTTTCTCAGCATTTTTTTGGGTCTCCTTTACCAAGGTATTGACCTGTTTTTCATACTTTTGTTGCATCTCTGACATTTCTCTTCCCAGTTTTTCCTCCACCTGTTTAACTTGCTTTTCAAAATCCTTTTTGAGCTCTTCCAGGGCCTGAGCCCACCCACCACCCCCCTGGGGTGTCTGGGGGTACTGAGGCCCCGCCCTCCACGTCTTTCCCTGATGGCAAGAATACGTCCTCATCTTCGTCAGATCCGAAGGTCGGGATCATTTGCACTTGTTGGAAAAAACTCTCTAAAGTCTTATTTTTCTTCCCTTTTCTAGGCATTTTCCCAGCCAGTTACTTTACTTCTGAGATTCCTTTCCACCCCTGCCTGGATCCGCCGAGCTAGTGCTTGGCCTCTGAGATTTAAGTGGGCTTTCCTCCTGCCGGCTGTCAATCAGTGAGCTTTAGTTCAGGTGCTGGGGTGGGGCCAGGGCTGCCTCCGAGACTGATCCCTCGGGGGCTTTATGCAGAGACTTTCAGGAATGGAACGGGTGGGGGCGGGGTGGGGGGCCCGCCTCCCAATCTCAGCTCCCCTGGGGGTCCCGAGCAGAAGCCTTCAGTAACAGAGCGGGCTGGGGGCAGGGCCGTCTCCCAGGCTCAACTCCGTCAGGTCCTATGCAGGAATCTTCTGTAATGAAGATCCTGCCTGCCGCTGGGGGATTCCTGGGTCCTGGTCCGCTGCCGCCTCAGCCACCGCCCACACCTCTGCCTCCGCCGCTTCCTGCCCCCGTCCCTGCCACCGCCTCTTCCTCCCGAGGGGGCTCCGCTCCCCTCCCCTAGCGCAGCCTTCTTTCTCACTGATCTGTCGCTTCTGTGGGCGGAGGGACTTTCCCGGCTCCCGGAGCTTCCGTCTCTGAAGCCTGCTCAGATCAGCTTCTCTGGGACCTCGGCCAGGGCAGCGCTGGGGGTCGGGTTTACTTTCTGGGGCACACTGGACCCTGGGGACGGGTCTTCCGGGCTCCCCGGAACGGAAATCTCTTCCACTCTGCTTCTGCACACCTTGTATTCACCCAGAAGTTATGGGGGACTCTTTTTACATTAATTCTATGGGCTTTGGTTTCGGAGCTCGTAAACGTGCGTCCTTCTACTCCGCCATCTTGGCTCCGCCCCCGAACTAGCAGCTTCTACATTAAGGGATAGAAGGGCATGGAATAGGATATTCCAGAAGTGAAAGGAACTAGGACTCAAACTAAGAATCACCTACCCAGCAAAACTGAGTATAATACTTCAGGAGAAAATATGGTCTTTCAAGGAAACAGAGGACTTTCAAGCATTCTTGATGAAAAGACCAGAGCTGAAAAGAAAATTTGACTTTCAAACACAAGAATGAGAAGAAGCATGAAAAAGTAAACAGCAAAGAGAAATCATAAAGGACTTACCAAAGGTGAACTGTTTACATTCCTAATTGGAAAGACAATATTTGTAATTCTTGAAACTTTTCAGTATCTGGGTAGTTGGTGGGACCACAAAAACACAGACACACACACGTATACGTGTGCACACACACACATAAGAGACAGAGAGCACAGAGTGAATTGAATAGGATGGGACCATATCTTAAAAGAAATGAAGGGAAACGGTGAGAGAGAAATGTAGTGGAAGGACAGAGGGTGAAATGGAATGGGGTAGATTATCTCTCATTCAAGAGGCAAGCGGGAGACTTTTTAGTGGAAGGAAAAAGAGGAGAGCTGAGAAAAAAAAAGAACCTGAAGTTTACCCTCATCACGTTCGACTAAAGGAATGAATAAAATGCACACTCATTTTGATATGAAAACCTGTCTTACAGTACAGTAAAGTTGGGGAGAATGAGATAAGCAGAGTGGGGGGGGATGATGGAAGGTACGGCAATGGGAGAAGGGAGCAATTTGAAGTCAACACTCTTGGGGAGGGACAGGATCAAAAGACAGAATAGAAACAGTGGGGGGCAGGATAGGATGTTGGGAAATATAGTTAGTCTTACACAACACGACTATTATCGAAGTCATTAGCAAAACTACACAGATATGGCCTATATTGAATTGCCTGCCTTCCCAAAGGGAATGCGTGGGGAGGGAGGGATGGGGAGAAGTTGGAACTCAAAGTTTTAGGAACAACTGTCAAGTATTGTTGTTGCTTCTAGGAAATAAGAAATACAGTTAATGGGGAATAGAATGTCATCTGGCCCTACAGGAGAAAAGAGAAGATGGGGACAAGAGAAGGGAGGGATGATAGAAGAGAGGGCAGATTGGTGATAGGGGAAATTAGAATGCTCAGTGTATTAGGGTTGGGCGAGGAGATGAATAGGGAGAAAATTTGGAACCCAAAATTTTGTGAAAATGAATGTAAAATGTTAAATAAATAAATTTATAATAAAAAAAAAGAAGAAAATGAGAAATGCTGGAAAAGATTGGGGAAAATTGGGACTCTAATGCACTTTTTGTGGAATTGTGAAGTAATCCAACCATTCTGGCAAACAATTTAAAGCTATGTACAAAGGGTAACCAACCTGTTCATACCCTTTGATCTAACAATATCAATTCTAGGTAATTGATCATAATAAAGAGAAAAAGACCTAAATGTTTTGACAAAGTATTTGAAATTGAGGAAATGCTCATTGATTGGGAATGGCTCAACAAGCTTTTGTATATGAATGTAATAGAATTACATTATACCTAGTGTAATAAGAAATGATGAACAGGCAAAGTTCAGAGAAAAACTTGTGAAGATTTGTACAAACTGATGCAAAGTTAAATGAACAGAAAAAACAAAACATTGTACACACTATCAGCAATACAGTATCAGCAACAGTATCAGTAACAGATGATCAACTATGAATGACTCACATTTTATCAAAAGAAATGATATAAGAGAAGTACAAAGGACTCATAAAAAATGATATCCATATGTGGATAAAGAATTGATGTACTCTGAATTCAAAACAAAGCATATTTTTCATTTACTTTGTTTTCTTGTGTTTTTTTTTTTCATTTTTATCTGTGTCCTGTTTACAACTATGACTAATACAGAAATATTTTTACATAATGGCACATTTATAAATTACATCAAACTGTCTGTCATTTTTAGAAAAGAAGAGCTGGTTGTAGTAGGGAGAAAAATTTGGAACCCAAAATCTTGTAAAAATACATGCTAAATTTTTTCTTGACATGTAACCGGGAAAAAATTAAGTACTATTTTAAAAAAAAGTAACTAAATGATCTTATAAATAGAATATATCATAAAATGAATAGACAAAATTTCTTAAAAAGAATTACAATGAGACAACATACCAAAATTGGCTGTTGAGCTCTTTGTCAAAGTAAATCTCTGCTTCCAGTGGGAGTTGGAGGTTTACTGTAAGCAATTTGTTTACCCCACAATCTGTGGGCCTCGAGTTCCAGAAACAATAGCTGTCTCTCTTCCTGCTGCTACTGTGGCTGCGGCCAGTTCCTCTTCCTGTTTCCCCTCTGCTGCCCTGAGATTGGAGCCAGACCACTTCATTCTCCCACACTGGTTCCACAGGTTTTTCCAGTGACTTTCCAAATTTTCCTCTGTGTTTTGGGGTTGTGATGTCTGGAAACAACCAAAGGTGCCCAAGATTCATTACCCTCAGGTCTACTCAAGTCTTGTCTGTGCTGTGACAATCCACACTGGATTGTGCCCTGCCTCCACTGTGATGCAATAGACACTTCCCTGTGACCTGTCTGGCTGTCTTAGGCTGGAGATTTGCTTCACTTCATCACTCTGTGGGTTCTGCAGCTTCATTATTTGTTTAGAGCCATTTTTACAGGTATTTGACAAGGCTTGGGGGCAGCACTCTAGAAAGTCCATGCTATTATTCCGCCATCTTGGCTCTTCCCTTTAATTGATATTTAATGACTATATTGGCCTACAATTCTACTTTGCTTTATCCTTTTCTGATTTAACTAATAGGGCTATATTTGTCTCCCCAAAATAGTCTTCTACAGTGCTTTCTCAGTTTTTGACAATAATTATTTTTCCTGCTATCCTGATTGTACCATTTCTTTACAGAAAACCAAACTGATTAATATACATTTGGAATAGGACAGAAAAGGAATCATTTGATAATGAATGGGAAGGTACCTTAGAAATCATCTAATGCCTGTCAATTAAGGAACTATCAAACATGTTGTAACTTCTAAAGATGATGGAATATTACTTGTGTAGGAAAAGAACATGAATTTTTTTTTTATTTTTTTAATCTACCTGATGCTTCTATTATTGTGTCAAGGATTGTATGTCTCTTTTTCAGGGATATTTTGTGATGTGTACTGAAGTGGAGTTTGAATAAGATGATTTTTAAATCTGATATTTTGTTTATATATTTGTTTTTAATTAAAATTGTTTCTCAGTATATCTATTATTCTCCTCCTTCCAGAGGTCATCCTTACTAAGAAAGACAAAGAAAATAAAAAGACTATTCAAAAGCAATTACACTAAACTAACTAGAACATAAACCCGGTCTGACATTATATACAGTGATATATATTCATATTCTTTCACCACTACAAAGAAGGAAGAGAGGTTGAGTCTATACTTTTTGGGACTTAGTTTGGTCATTATACTTACAATTTTACAGCATTCTGTTTTGATTTTATGGACATTGCATTTAAAAGTCTCTGATGTCATTGAAACATTTATGAATTCATTGTGTATTCTATCTTTCCTGATTCTTCTTGCCTTTGAATCAGTTAATATATTTTACCATGCTTCTCTATATTCTTCATGTTTATTTCTTGCACAAAGCAATATCCTATCATGTTCAGAAGTCACAATTTGTTTGGTAATTTCTTAATTGATAGGCATTAGATGACTTCTAAGGTGCTTTTCCAGCTCCATGTCAAATGACTCTTTTTTAAGTCCTTTCTTCTCTGTTATTCTAAATGTCTAGGCTGAATCAGTTTAGTTTCCAGCAAAGAAATAGTCATTTGACCTAGGATTCCATAGACTATAGATATCTCCATCATTTATACTTCACATTTTAGTTCTCAGCATCTAAGACTTTTAACTCTAGCATGCACCTCTCATTTCTCACTTAGTTTTAGTTATATCAATTTCTTTACTAGTTTATTTGTGTGTATAAACATACAAACCTAGCTTTATGTTTAATTACATATAGCTTTCTGTTTAACATATCCAATTTAATGTAGTAGTTACAGTAATTTCTTGCTTGTATTTATTCTCTTTTCAATTTCTCTATTTTAGTCAGTACTTTATTGTTTTGATGATTTTAAAATTATTTCCTTTAAAATTTTTAGCATTTTGTTCCTTTCAATTCTTTTGATCATAATTGCATTGGTGTCATGTCTCTTTTCTTTCCTTTTCCCTTCTTTTCTTCCCATTCCTTCCTTCCTTCCTTCCTTCCTTCCTTCCTTCCTTCCTTCCTTCCTTCCTTCCTTCCTTCCTTCCTTCCTTCCTTCCTTCCTTCCTTCCTTTCCTTCCTTCCTTCCTTCCTTCCTTTTCTTTCTTTCTTTCTTTCTTTCTTTCTTTCTTTCTTTCTTTCTTTTCTTCTTTCTTTCTTTCTTTCTTTCTTTCTTTCTTTCTTTCTTTCTTTCTTTCTTTCTTTCTTTCTTTCTTTCTTTCTTTCTTTCTTTCTTTCTTTCTTACTTTGACTGGTGTTCAACTGAGTCTCTAATGCAACTGAACACTAGTTCAACACTATGAGGTTGAAGTATAACTATAAAAACAGTATAACCATTTAGCAAAGTATAACATGAGCAATTTATTGTTTTCCAATTATTTTTCTATGTTTCAATAAAGAATATTTTGTAGTTGTATTTATATAGCTCCTTTTCGTGTTTTGCTTAGTGGATTTCTTGAAATTTTATTGTGTAGTAATTTTGAATGTGTTTTCTTTTTCTGACTCTTCTGGTTTTGTTTTGTTTTGTTTTTCTTATAACAGAAAGGCTGATGACTTGGGGGTTGATGGAATGTTAAAATCTATATCAATATAACGAACATTTCTATTAATTTTAGTAAACTCTGTAAAGTTTCTTAAAGCAAAGCATCACATCATCTGCAAATTAGATTTTCTTATTTTTTGGCTTACAGTTATGTCCTCAGTGGTTTTTTTTTTTTTTTTTGGTTTGTTTTCTTACCTGATTCAAATATCTAGTAATTCTTGTATCAAATAATAATGCTTACAAAGTTTATGCTAGGTTTGCCTCCAATCTTACTGAACAATCTACAGTATGTTTTAATTGCAGATCATATTAACTTTTTGCTTCCAACAAAATTTGTTTAGCACATTTAGGAAAGTTTTATTGACTCATGCAATTTTGAGAATTTTAATATAAAGTAAGGTAAAATCTTTTTAAAAATATAAAGCTATGAACTTTTGGTTTTTCTAGTAATTAATGGACTGTTGTATTTGTTGTTATTCTAACAGTGACTAAGCTCTACATTCTGGCTTAAATTTCATCAATTCATTGGGTATAACATGCTTTTAATATTTTGTGAATGTCCATTTTATTCAATATATTTACATAATTGAGATATTGTTCTATGGTTTTCTTTCTCTTACTTATCTTAGTCTGTATAGGTAGAAAAAACTGTTTCAGATAAGGATTCTCTGTTATTTCACTTTCTCCTCTTTTATATAAAATTGTCCTTAATTGTTCTGTGCTTTTGGATAGAATTCATTTGTAAATCTACATGTTCCTGCTCTACTCTTCTCACTTGGCAGAGAATTATGCCTCATTCATTTTCTTTTTTCCCTGAGATTCAATTACTTTTTTATTGTAATCTTTTCTTACTGAATTCTTTTTCTTATTGTAAAATATGGTGTTTTTTTATTATTAAAATGTTCATCAATTTCATTTAAGTGATTTTTTTCTAGTACAATACTCAACGACCTAGTTTCTAATGATTTTCTCTATTTCTTCTTCACTAATCATGTTTTTCTTTTCTTTTTCTTTGATATTGGAAATTTGATTACCCTTTCCTATATAATTATCTAAAAGTCTGTATTTTATAAAAAAATAGCTCATGATTCTATAAATTTTGTAATTTTTCCCCCACTTATGTTTATCTCTTCTATGTTTTTTCAGAATTTCCATTTTTGAGCTCATATCGGATTTTTTATTGTCTTTGAAGTTGTTTTTATCATTATTACTCTCTATGCCAGATTAATTGACATATTCTTTCTTTTTTTAAGATGATGAAAGTCATAAAGTTACCCTAAAGTATATTTTGAAACAACTCATAAGCTTTCTGTATGATCTTATATTTTAATTTTCTCTTAAGAAATTTTCTATGGTTTCTATTATTAATTCCTTGCTAAGTCAATTTTTTATGGTTATATTAAATTATTTTTCACTTCTGATTTTATGGATAATTATTTTTATTATGCTGTAATGAGAAAAAAAAATTTGCTTAATTAGCTTCTCAGTGAAACTTCTAAGCTCTAGCACATAATATATATATATATATATATATATATATTTATAGCTATAGTTATGATGTGATGCTATGGCTTATACATCTCTATTGATATCACATCTATGTATTCACATAGGTAAAGGATAGAGATAGAGTTGAAATAGAGATATAGATCTAACACCTAAGAATTTCCTATGCATTGCAATTCAGTAATCAAAATAAATACATCATATCCAGCCCTTCTAAAATTTCTGTTAAATCCTTACCTTTGCTTATATATCTTTTCATTTTATTTGTTCTGGTACAAAAGAAGTAAAACTATTACATTTTTACCATGTCAATATCTGTAATTCAATCATTGTTTCTTTCAATAACTTGGCTATGCTATTTGTTACCTGTATATATTAAACATTAACATTGCTTTTACTATCATATTACTATTATATCTTTTTGCACAATGTAGTTTCTGTACTTATCTCTGTTAACCATGTATTGATCTGTCTGAGATCAGAGTTGGTAACCTCTGATTTTTAAAATATCCTTAAATTACAGTAAACTTTGCTCCAGGTCTTCATTTTAACTCTATGTGAATCATTTCATATTCTTTGAGAATATTTATTTTTCAAGTTTCTCTTTTTTTCCTTTATATTTGAAGTATTTTTCTATAATATGGAAGCACTAGTTTTAGGTAATACCATTGCTATACTTTTCCTTTGAGAGTTTCTTTCTGAAAGTAAATGATAATTTTTTTCTTTCCATTTTATATTCATCTAATCTGATCCTTACAATTTAGACAAATTTTATTTTTATGAATTCTTTTAATATTTTTTTTGTTCTTTTTTTCATTTTTTCCAGAGAGACTTCTGATTCTTTTTTTACATATACATTCTTTTTAAATGTATTTTCACATTGGTATATTTGTATGGAAGAGTTAGAACAAATAGGAGGAACCACGAGAAAAAAAAAAAACAGAAAAGAGAGCAGATAGTATGCTTCAATCTTCATTAAGACTCCATATTTCTTTCTCTGAATGTGCGTAGAATTTTCCATCATCAGTCTTTTATAGTTGTTTTGAGTCCTTGCATCAATGAGCAAAGCTAAGTATATCAAAGTCAGTCGTTGCAAAATGTGACTGATAGTCTGTACAGTATTCTCTTGGTTCTGCTCACTTCACTCAGCTTCAGTTCATGTAAGTACAGGTTTTGCTGAAGTCCACCAACATTTCTTATGGACAATAGTATTTAATTGCATTAATTTTCCACAACTTCTTCAACCATTTCTCTATTGATTGTCCACCCATCAATTTCCAGTTCTTGGCCACCACACAAAAACTGCTATAAATATTTTTGTACATGTGGGCCGTTTTTCAATATTTGCAATCTCTTTGAGATACAACACTAGAAGTGGTATTGCTGGGTCAAAGGTATGCAATTTTTATAGCCTTTTTAGCATAGTTTCAAATTGCTCTCTAGAATGTTTTGAAAAATTCACAGCTCCATCAATGATGAATTGATGTTCCAAAATTCTTACATCTCCAGAATTTAGAGTTTTCCTGTTTTTTTTTAATGTGAGCCAATCTTATATCTGTGATGTGGCACCTCACAGTCATTTTGATGAGCATTTGTATAATCAATAGTGATTTAGAGCATTTTTTCCTATCACTATAGGCATAGCTTTCATTTGTTCCTTTGAAGACTGCTTGTTCATATCCTTTGACCATTTCTCAAGGGAAAATGACTTGTATTCTTATAAATTTGACCCAGTTCTCTACATATTTTAGAGATGAGGACTTTATTACAGAGAATGGTTGTAAAAATTCTTTCTGCTTCCCTCCTAATCTTGGTTGCATTAGCTTTGTGCAAAACTTTTCCAATTTAATGTAATGAAAATTTTCCATTTGGCATTTTATAATGTTCTCTATCTAATGTTTGGTCATAAATTCCTTCATTCTCCAAAAATATGACAGGTAATGTATTCCTCACTCTTCTAATTTGTTTATAATATCACTCTTTATATGTAATCCGTGTGCCCATTTTGACTTTGCATTGGTGTACAGTGTTAGATGCTGGTCTATGCCCAATTTCTTCCATACTATTTTCCTGCTTTTCCAGCAGAGACATATGATTCAGAAATGACCTTATATTGAGATTGTTTGGGTTAGTTGTTTTATATAGGAAATACCTTATTTTTTTTCTAATTTATTGACCTTGTGCTAATAGATTGTTTCCTAGAGTCAGTGAATTCTACTAGGTCTGTTCTATATTAAAGGGAACCCACAATTTGTGTAAGCTTTTCTACAACCTTTAACTTATAGCTGTTTATTTACCCTCTTTTTTTACTCTAAAGCTATTATTTCATATCCATTTTTTTGTCCTTAATTTTTTTAATTATAAGTATATTCCTTGTGACCAAACCACACCTCCTCTATACACACAGCAACTATGATTATTGTTGTTGTAGGATGGTTCTGAATTTACTTCTTGTGCTTCTGTTATATTTTTAAATTTTTTAAAAAAAATTGTTCTGTGTCTTCTTCTGTTTACACATGTTTTCAAACTCAGTGTTTGGACTGATTTCTGTTATTGTTATTGTTCATTTGGCCCACCCTCTTCTTCCCAATACTTTTCCATTTTTCTCTCTTAGACAGATAAGGGAAGACCTGTTTAAGGCACTCTGCAAACAGGATACTATTATAGGTATTTCTATGTAGGAGATTCCTGATATTAAACTTCATACTCTTCCTTGATTCTTTGCTCCTGTCTTAGTCTCATGGTAATCTACCATAGTTTCAGCTCTCAACTGATCTCTTTCACATTTATTTGGTCAGAAAGTCAACTTCATCTTCTGCTTTGGAGCTGAGAGAACTCAGGGGAATATTCAAGATTCCAGTGTCTCAAGTCTCCCACATGTGTTTGGTAGCATAAATCTAGGTGCTGTTAGCTCTCACTTTTCTCTGTCCCAGGGAACCAAAGAATATGCAGCTTGATCATCTCCTGGAAGAGTTATCACTAAGAATTGGCTTTTGCTTCTAATTTTGTTGGAATAATCCAGGACTGGTTGGTTGGTTGATTATTGTCCTTCTTTCTTGGAGAGGATCAAAATGACGTCACCATGCTGAAGTGAAATATCAATGTGTCTGACTGTGGCTGATAAGATCAATATGACCTCGGAATACTCTACTACAGTTGGGCGCAGATTGTCCATGTAAATATTTGGGGTGGATGCTCCAAATCTGAACCTACATTTACTTTGTGCTGTCTCAATTCTACTTTGCTCATAGAGCACAACACCCTTTCTGATGTGGGAATGCCATGTTGAGTGCTCCTGTGCCACTGTCTGTCATGTTGCACAGTCAAATTCAAAGTTCTTGAGAGAGACCTTGAGAGTGTCCATGTATTGCTTCTTCTGACTACCATGGGATCGCCTGCCCGATGTGAATTCTCCATAAAATAGTCTTTGTGGCAAGAGTATATTTTGCATTTGAACAATGTGATGACCCATCAGAGTTGCACTCTCTGAAGCATAGTTTGAATGCTTGACAGTTCAGCTCGAGCAAGGCCTTCAGTGTTTGGTACTTGATCCTTCCAGGTGATCCTCAGAATCTTCCTAAGACAGTTTAAATGGAAGCAATTTAGTTTTTTGGCATGGAGCTAGTAGACTGTCCATGTTTCACAGGCATACAACAATGAGGTCAGCACAATGGCTCTGCAGAACTTCAGTTTGGTAGTCATCCTGATGCCTCTTCTCTCCCAAACTTTTCTTTGGAGCCTCCCAAACACTGAGCTAGTTCTGGCAACATGTGCAAGAAACTTCATTGTCAATGTGTACATCCCTGGAAAGTACACTACTAAAATAAGTGAACTTATTATCCACAGCATTCAAACTTTCTCCATTTGTTGTAACTGACGGTTCCATAATGGTGTACTGGTGACTGTTGTAGCACCTGTGTTTTCTTGGTGTTAATTATTAGGCCAAAATTAGCACAGGAAGTAGAGAATTTACCCAAGAGGCTACGTTGAATGCACAATCATCTACCATGCACCAATACTCCTTTCATTTTGGTCTTGGCTTTTACCCTATTCAAACTGAAGAATTTACCATCAGTGCTGTAGTTAACCTTGATATTGTGTTCATCTTCATTGAAAGCATTTGACAAGATGACAGAAAACATCATGCTAAGAGGATGGGAAGAAGCACACTGCCCTGTTTCACTCAATCAGTGACTGGGAAGGAACAAGAGACTTGTCCACTATCCAGAACCCAGGGAAACATGTCATCATGAAACTGATGTACAATACTGATGAACTTCTCCTGGCAACCAAATTTCGACATAATTTTCCATAAACCCTCATGACTAACAGAATCAAAGGCCTTGGTGAGATCTACAAATGTTGTCTACAGATCTTTGTTCTGTTTCTGGCATTTCTCCTGGAGTTGCTGGGCAGCAAACACCTTATTGACTATTTTTCTACCCTTTCTGAAGCCACACTGGGTCTCAAGTAAACGATCATCTTCCAAGTGAAGTCCACCTATTAAGAAGGACCCTACCACAAATCTTGCAAGCAGTGACTAAGAGAGAGATTCCCCCCTTCCTCTCTGATTGTCCAAGGGCAATCTATTCCCTTTACCTTTATAGAGATGGGCAATGGAGGCATCCTTGAACTCCTGGGGGATAAGCTTCTCTTGCTATATAACCTGGATTATTTCAGTCAGCTTTTATATGAGCAATGGTCCCCCTATCTTGGAAATCTCAACTGGAATATAATAGGCACCTGGTGCTTGGCCACATGAAAGGAGACTAATTGCACTCAAAACCTCCACTTCAGTTGGAAGTTCAGCTAATCCAGGACTAGGATCAAGTACCAGAATAACAATTTATCAACAGATAAGCTGTTGATAGTTTGCAACAATTCTCTTTAGATCTCTGTCTGGTATCAAGACCTTTGGGGGAGTTTTCATTTTTCCCCTCTTCTTCCTGCCTCCAGCAACTTCCAGAGTTCACATTCATTCTCTGGCTTGAACTCTTTTCCTCCCCTTCAAATGCTTCACTTTGTTACATTATTTATCAAAGGTATCCCTGTTTTAACCTCTCTCCTTGCCTCTAACCTCTCTCCTTGCCTCTAACCTCTCTATATAACTTTTGTTATAATCGTAGTTTTGCACTAGCTACATCGTTCAACTTTCTGTGTGTGTGTCTGTGTGTGTGTGTGTGTGTGTGTGTGTGTGTGTTTAAGATTTCTTTATTGTGGTGTTTCTGGAAGACCTCAGCTGCTCTACGATAATTTGCATTTCCAATTTCACTGAAAGTCTAGACTCACAATGCCTTTAGTAAGCAAAAACCTACATGTACCACAATTGTGCACTGGAGATAAGCAGATTGGTAGTTTGGGACGATCAAATTTTCTCATAGAAATATTCCTAATAAAATTATAAATGGGTACCAATCTGTACCTATATTCTTAGTTTTGCTTCATATCACTTGATTCTTAAGCACATACACACACATACGCACAAATACAGAGCACCACATAATTACTGCATTGAGAAAGTGTCTGTTCTTATTAAATTATTTTTTCATTGAAAAAATTTTTTAAAGCAGAAAACTGTCAGCAGATCTAGTGCAGCTGATGACAGAGTTCATTCTTAACACAGGTTGCTTTTCAGCAGGGTGATGTATGGAGTGAGTTATAGTTAGTCAATGAGACACTAAGAAAATCAAAGCTTGCTTTAAACATTCCCTCAGGAATGACTTTCTCGTATCAAACCTTTTAATACATCCACTTGGGCCTACTCATACTTGGATAAAAATCTTTCTTTAAATAGGACCAGCATGTTAACCAAGCACAGACCCATTTAGCCTATGTTTTGATTGTTTTATCAAGGAAAGGTAATCAAAATCTCCTCCATGTCCTGTGATCTATAACAACAACCTATTGTAAACTACTGTAATTGAAAACCAGCCAAAATAGTTCACAGGTGTTCATGTATGCCCCTCCCTGCAACTCTCATTTCAAAAGTGCTTCATCCCTGAAACTGCAATACATTGTCTGGATTTTGATTTCCAAAGAATCTTTCTCTGAAAGTTGGAGAACACATTAAGTATTATGACATGCATGCTTAAGACATCGGTTGGTGTGACCTTTGAGAAATAGTGTGTCCAAGTAAACTTAGGTAAATAATATTAATAAATCCACATGTCATCAAAGAAAAGAAACTGCCTTGCTAAATAAAACAAAAGCAACCCCCCAAAATCCCTGGTTATACTGCTAATTCTAACAGGGTTTACCTGTAGGTATTAGCTATAATAAATTAACTTGTCTTTGTCAATGGCTTACTTGTGACCTTAGGTTGCATATGATGTATATTGCAAAATTATGAAAAAAAAGTAACTTTCTACACAACAGATGCTTTATCTGAGCTAAGCTTTCTTGGGTATATAAATTTCAGAGAAAAATACTTAACAGTAATATTGAGCATCAACATGAGAATATATGCTCAAAAATGTTATGACTATTGATATTGGGTAATGATATATATTGATGGCAGATTTTCTTGGGACTCTTCTATCTTTCTTTATTTCCCCAAGATGACATATTTATGCCATTTTATACTTTGAGATAGCCATTATTTTCTCAGAAATATGAGTGCAGACACACATATATACATCTGTGGCTATACATGTTAACATAGTGTCAAAGTATGTGACTTGACATGTGCATACTGTATTTCCCTTTATGGATAAATTACGTGGCAAAACAAGAATATTACATCTCTAAAGCTGAAGGGGACCTTATATACCTTCTATTTCAATCCCCCCTTCACTTTATACTGAGGATACCTTAATAGGCTAAAGAACTTGCCCAAAGCATAGAGTGTTAGCAAATACGAATTTTGTTTTGAACTTAGCTTTTCTGATTCAGTGTTAAGTGCTCACTCCACTGTATCATTCTACTTTGTTCAAGAAGAATAGGTTGTAGCTTTATCTAAATCAAAGGGAAATTCTATCTTGTTTAAAAGAGAAAGGAAGGAAAAATAGTACAAACCTAACATTACACAACTAGCCTGACCCACAATGTCAATTCTCTCCCTTAAAAATGGTTAAATTTTGAAATTCAATTCTGGGAGCTCAGTTGGCAGTTTAAGCAGTAAATCATCATCCCTCTCCCATTCTCATCCTCCAAAACCCATCAAATAGCATTGCAGAACAGATTATGAATCAGTGGAGTCAGGAGAAAGATAAAGTGGAGCAGTCTTTTGGTCCAGGAGACTTAGAGGATTGTCAAAAACAATCCTATCACTTGAGTGAAAAGGGAACACAATCCAGGATAGGAGGCAGCAGAGCAAGCTGGCAGCAGGCTCCACCTTGGCAAACCAGCTGGAGATCCTGAGCCACAGAATGGGTGGAGCAGGCAAATGCCCATACCAGTACCACCCTCATGCCCTAGCACAGTCAGGGAAGCTAGCAGGTTTCAGTTTGGAGAACTGCCACATGTTCAAGCACAGCCCCAGGAAGTGTCTTCCATCAGCTAGACCAACCCATATTTCAGTGCAACCCTGGGTGGACAGGTGTCCTCTAGCAGCATACCTCTCGGTGTTTCTTCACAGTCCTGAGCGGACAGGTGTTTTTCAGTGGCCACACCCCCAGGAGTTTCAGTGTTGCCCAGGGAAATGTAGAAAAATCTCAGCTGTTCCTAATTCATGCCAGAAAACACCACTAGGACCTCATCTCAGCATCAGGTAAGGTGCCAGACCCCTATTGTCTCCAGCAGCCAGCACCTGAGGCCCCATGGCACAAAACTAGAGAACGGTCCCCTGGACCCAAACACAAGAAGCTTGAAAAAGTGCCCTCTGCACTCCAGCAGGAGAATTCAACTTTTAAAGCCAGGAAATTGACAAATATCATGATTAAGAAGTAAAAATAAACACTGACCACAGAATCTTTCTTTGGGGAAAGGGAAGACCAAAATACAAACTCAGAAAAGGATAACACTATCAATATTCTTGCATCAGACACCCCGAGGAGGAATATGAATTGGTCACAAGTCCAAAAAGCCTTCTTGAAAGAGCTCAAGAAGGATTTTTTAAAAGTCAAATAAAATCGGAAGAAAAATTTGGAATTGGAGGTGTGCAAGTGAGAATCAATAGCTTGGTGAAGGAATTTTTCAATTGGATGAAGAATCAATTTCTTAAAAAATACAATTGGCCGAATGGAAAAGGAGATATAAAAACTAATTGAAGAAAATAATATCTTCCCTCAGCCTCTTCCATGCCTGGTGGTAGCTGTTTTCCCTTCTCTGTCCTTAGTTGAAGTGTAACATTGTCTATCTTCTGTGGCCTCTGCTCTACCCAGGAGGAAGGACTATCTTACTGATCATTGGTGAATTTATATTAGAGAGAACTATTATGAGTATAAGGAGTGTGGAAAGGGTTTCCACTACAACTCAGATCTTACTATACATCAAAAAATTGATACAAGAGAGAAATCTTATGAATATAGTGATTGTGAAAAGACCTTCAGGGATGACAAAACTTACAAGGTATCAAATAATTCATAGTGAAGAGACATTATGAATGTATTACACATGGAATATCCTTCAAGAGGAAGTCACTTTTTACTGACCATTGGAGAATTCATACTGGAAAAATGCATTATTAATGTAAGGAATGTGGGAAGGGTGTTCTCTATGTCTGGGAACATGTACATGAAAGAATTCATGCTGGAGAGAAACCTTATGAATGTATGGGGGCCTTTAGGAGCAAGAAGTTCCTTCCTCTGCATCAGAAAATTCATACTGGAGAGAAACCTTAGGTATGTAGTGAAAGTGGGAAGGCCTTCAGACAGAAGCATCATCTTATAGTGCATAAGATAATTCAAACTGCAAAAATTCTTTTTTTAAAATATGCATTGTTTTATTTATTTACGTTTAATTTTCAATCTTCATTTCCAGAAGATTTTGAGTTCCAAATTTTTCTCCTCAGATATCCCCTCCCCCACCCAAAACACTGTGCCTTGTGATTAACCCTTCCCCCAATCTACCCCCTCCTTCTATCACACCCCTCCCTTCCCTTATCCCCATCTTCTCTCTTTTCTTGTTGGGCAAGATACATTTTTATATCACATTACCCGTATTTCTTATTTCCCAGTTGCATATTAAAACAATTCTCAACATTCACTCCTAAAACTTTGAGTTCCAACGTATCTCCCTTCCTCCCTCCTTACCCATCCCCCTGAGAAGCCAAACAACTCACCATAGGCTATACACATGTAGTTTTGCAAAAGACTTCCATAATAATCATGTTGTGAAAGACTAACTATATTTTCCTCCCTCCTATCCTGTCCCCTATTTATTCTATTCTAACTTTTGCCCTTGTATCTCCCCTAAAGTGTTTACTTCTAATTACTTCCTCCTCCCATTTATCTTCCTTCTATCATCCCCTACCCCACTTATCCTCTTTCCCCTACTTTCCTGCTGTGTAAGATAGATTTTCATACCAAATTGAGTGTGCATGTTTTTCCCTTCATAAGTCACATGTGATGAGAGCAAGCCTCACTTTGTGCCTCTCACCACCACCCCTTTTTCCCTCCATTGAAAAAGTTTTTTCTTGCCTCTTTTATGACAGATAATTTGCCCCATTCCATTTCTCCATTGTCCTCCCAATATATTCTCCTTTTACCCCTTAATTTTATCTTTTTAGATATTATCCCTTCTTTTTTAACTCACTCTGTACCCTCTGTCAACATATACGTGTATAATCCCTCCTAATACCCAAATACTGAGAAAAATGTCGAGATAAAAATATGATCTCTCTAGGTAGGAATATAAACAGTTCAACTTTAATAAGTCTCTTATTATTTCTCTTTCCTGTTTATCTGTCCATGCTTCTCTTGATTCTTGTGTTTGAAAGTCAAATTTTCTATTCAGCTCTGGTCTTTTCATAAAGAATAATTGAAAGTCCTGTATTTCATTGAATGACCATTTTTTCCCCTGAAGTATTATAAGTTTTGCTGGAGAGGTGATTCTTAGATTTAATCCTAGTTCCTTTCACTTCTGGAAGATCATATTCCAAGTCCATTAATCGCTTAATGTAGTAGCTGCTAGATCTTGTGTTAGCCTGATTGTATTTCCACAGTAGTTGAATTGTTTATTTCTGGATGCTTATAATATTTTCTCCTTGGCCTGGGACCAATGGAATCTGACTGGTTTCAGACCTCTTTCAGGAGACGATTGGTGTATTCTTTCAAAATTTATTTTACACTTTGGTTTAGAACATCAGGGCAGTTTTCCTTGATAATTTCATGGAAGAGATTGTCTAGGTTCTTATTTGATCTTGGCTTTTAGGTAGTCCTATAATTATCAAATTATCTCTCCTGGATCTATTTTCCAGGTCAGTTGTTTTTTTCCAATGAGATATTTCACATCGTCTTCTATTATTTCCTTCTTTTGACTTGGTTTTGTAATTTCTTTGTCTCCCATAAAGTCATTAGCTTCCATCTGCTCCATTCTAATTTTTAAAAGAACTATTTTCTTCAGTGAGTTTTTTGCCTCCTTTTCTATTTGGCTAATTCTGCTCTTTAAAACATTCTTCACATTGACTTTTTGGACCTCTTTTGCCATTTGGGTTAGTCTGTTTTTTTTTTTTTTAATTTTATTCATTTATTTATTTTTTTACATTCATTTTCACAAATTTTTGCGTTTCAAATTTTCTCCCCTTTTATCCCCTCCCCCCACCCCAATACCCCAAGAAATCTAATTTTCCCTATCTCCAATCTGCCCTCTCTTCTGTCATCCCTCCCTTCTCTTGTCTCCATCTTCTCTTTTCTCCTGTAGGGCCAGATGACTTTCTATTCCTCCTTAACTGTATGTCTTCTTTCCTAGTTGCAACAACAATACTAAACAGTTGTTCCTAAAACTTTGGGTTCCAAATTCTCCCCATCCCTCCCTCCCCACCCATTCTCTTTGGGACGGCAGGCAATTCAATATAGGCCATATCTGTGTAGTTTTGCAAATGACCTCCCTGATAGTCATGTTGTGTAAGACTAACGGGATTACCATCCTTCCTAACCTGCCCCTCCCTGTTTCTCTTCTGCCTTTTGATCCTGTCCCTCCCCAAGTGTTGACTTCAAATTGCTCCCTCGTCCCTTTGCCCTCCCTTCCATCATCCCCCCCTTGCAATATCTCTTTCTCCCCCACTATCTTATACTGTAAGATAGGTTTTCATACCAAAATGAGTGTGCATTTCACTCCTTCATTTAGTCAAATGTGATGAGGGTAAAGCTTCTTGTTTTGTTTTGTTTTTTTTCTCAGCTCTCCTCTTTTTCCCTGCACTAAGAAAAACTCCTACCTGCCTCTTAAATGAGATATAGTTACCCCCTTCCCTTTCCCTCTCTTTCCCCCCCCTACATTTCTCTCTCACCATTTACCTTAGTTTCTTTTAAGGTATGGTCCCATCCTATTCAGTTCAATCTGTGCTCTCTATCTCTGTATGTGTGTGCATGTGTGTATGTGTGTGCACGCGTGTACATGTGTATGTGGGGTCCCACCACCTACCCAGATACTGAAAAGTTTTAAGAGTTAGAAATATTGTCTTTCCCTGTATGAATGTAAACAGTTCACTTCTGGTAAGTCCCTTAAGACTTCTCTTTGCTGTTTCCTTTTTCATTCTTCTTCTCATTCTTGTGTTTGAAAGTCAAATTTTCTTTTCAGCTCTGGGTTTTTCATTAAGAATGATTGAAAGTCCTCTGTTTCATTGAAAGACCATATTTTCCCTTGAAGTATTATACTCAGTTTAGCTGGGTAGGTGATTCTTGGTTTGAGTCCTAGTTCCTTTGCCTTCTGGAATATCCTATTCCACGCCCTTCGATCCCTTAATGTAGAAGCTGCTAGATCTTGGGTTATCCGGATTGTATTTCCACAGTGCTGGAATTGTTTCTTTCTAGCTGCTTGTAAGATTTTTTCCTTGAGTTGGGAGGTCTGGAATTTGGCCACAATGTTCCTAGGAGTTTCTCTTTTTGGATCTCTTTTAGGTGGTGAGGGATGGATTCTTTCAATACTTATTTTGCCCTCTGGTTCTAGAATGTCAGGGCAGTTTTCCTTGATAATTTCATGGAAGATGATGTCTAGGCTCTCTTTTTGATCATGACTTTCAGGTAGTCCCATAATTTTTAAATTGTCTCTCCTGGATCTATTTTCCAGGTCAGTTGTTTTTCCCATGAGATATTTCACATTCTCTTCCATTTTTTCGTTCTTTTGGTTTTGTTTGGTGATTTCTTGGTTTCTCGTAAAGTCATTAGACTCCATCTGTTCCATTCTAATTTTGAGAGAAGTATTAAATTCAGTGAGCTTTTGAGCCTCTTTTTCCATTTGGCTCATTCTGCTTTTGAAAACATTCTTCTCCTCATTGGCTTTTTGAACCTCCTTTGCCAATTGGGTGAGCCTATTTTTCAAGGTGGTAATTTCCTCAGCATTTTTTTGGGTCTCCTTTATCAAGGTATTGAGCTGTTTTTCATACTTTTGTTGTATCTCTGACATTTCTCTTCCCAGTTTTTCCTCCACCTGTCTAACTTGCTTTTCAAAATCCTTTTTGAGCTCTTCCAAGGCCTGAGCCTACCCGCCACCTCCCTGGGGTGTCTGGGGTACTGAGGCCCCGCCCTCCACGTCTTTCCCTGATGGCAAGGATGTCCTCATCATCAGATCCGAAGGTCGGGATCATTTGCATTTGTTGGAAAAAACTCTCTAAAGTCTTATTTTTCTTCCCTTTTCTAGGCATTTTCCCAGCCAGTTACTTGACTGCTGTGATTCCTTTCCACCCCCGCCTGGTTCCGCCCAGCTAATGCTTGGCCTCTGAGATTTAAATGAGCTTTCCTCCTGCCGGCTGTCAATCAGTGAGCTTTAGTTCAGGTGCTGGGGTGCGGGCAGGGCCGACTCCCAGGCTCCGATCCCTCAGGGGCTTTATGCAGAGACTTTCAGGAATGGAGCGGGTGGGGGCAGGGTTGTCTCCCAGGCTCAGCTCGGTCAAGTTTTATGCAGGAATCTTCCGTAATGAAGATCCTGCCTGCTGCTGGGGGATTCCCGAGTCCCGTTCTGCTGCCGCCTCAGCCGCTGCCCACACCTCTGCCTCCGCCACTTCCTCCCAAGGGGGCCCGAGTCACGGAGATGCCCTGCTTCCCCTCTCCTCCAGCTCGGCCTTCTCTCTCACTGACCTGTAGCTTCTGTGGGCAGAGGGACTTTCCCGGCTGCTGGAGCTTCCGTCTCTGAAGCCTGCTCAGATCAGCTTCTCTGGGGCCGCGGCCAGGGCAGCGTTGGGGGTGGGTCCACTTTCTGGGGCGCACCGGACCCTGGGGACGGGTCTCCAGGGCTCTCCGGAACGGAAATCTCTTCCACTCTGTTTCTGCACACCTTGTATTGACCCAGAAGTTATGGGGGACTCTTTTTACATTAATTCTATGGGCTTTTGGTTTTGGAGCTCGTAAACGTGCATCCTTCTACTCCGCCATCTTGGCTCTGCCCCGGGTTAGTCTGTTTTTAAAGGTTTTATTTTCTTCAGCATTATTTTCTGTCTCTTTTAGCAAGCTATTGACTAAGTTTTCACGATTTTCTTGCATCAGTCTCATTTGTTTTTTCCCAATTTTTCCTCCACCTCTGTTACTTCGTTTCCAAAGTCCTTTTGTAGATCTTCGATGTCCTGAGACCACTGTATATTTCTTTTGAAGGTTTTGAATGTAGAAGCCTTGACTTTTAGGTCTTCGTCTGATGGTATGCATTGTTCTTGCTCATCTGAAAGAATAGAAGAAGATACAGTTCCCCAAGAAAGTAACCTTCTAAAGTCTTATTTTCTTCCCTTACTGAGGGATTTTCTCATCCAGTTCCTTGACTTTTGAGATCTTTGACAAGAGGATGCAATACTGTAGGAATCTGTAAGTTCTCAGTTCATCCAAGGAAGTACAATCAAGGGAGAGGGGTTTTTTTCTTCTCTTGGCCTGCACTGTGGTCTCAGAGCAACCACAAGCTTTTCTGCTCAGCACTTGTGAGTAGAATTCCTTCTCAAGGACCTCCACCAGCTCCACCAGCCAGTGCAACTCATTACCTAGGACCACCACTTAGGGCTGAGATCCACATCATCAGCTCACTTCCCCCAGGTTCTTTAGGCAAAGGGCTCCAAAAAAAGATGGTGCCGCAGTCTGGGGATACCTGGGGCTGAGCCTAGGACAGAACACTGTTCCCTTCTCAACCAGGTGAAAGAGCTTTCTCACTTACCCTTGAAGTTGTCGTTCATGTTTATGGCTTGAGTAATCTGTGAACCCCAGCTGCTAGTTGGAATTCAGTGCCCTGAAGCCCGTTCCAGTCCTGTCCAAGCCGCACTGTGAGGACAAGGCTGGCCTGTGCCCTGTGAGCTGTTCTTTTCCCTGAGCCCAGTAAGATAAACCTTTCCTATCAGCCTTCCAGGTTGTCTTGAGCTAGAAATCTCTTTCACTCTGTCATTTTGTGGCTTCTGCTACTGCAGAATTTGTTTAGAGTCATTCCTACAGGTATTATAGGGGTTGTGGAAGGAAGGTTTCTACAGGTCCGTCCTTTTACTCCAGCATCTTGGCTCCATGCCCTTCTGGAGAAATTCTTCATGAATATGAGTAGTGTGGGAAGGCCTTCCATCACAATTCAGATATTTATCAACCTTAAATAATTCATACCTTATTAATGTAAAGTACAATAGAACGCCTTCCACCTGAATGTATCTTTTACTCAACATCAGAGTATTCATATTTTTTAATATAAATTTATTTATTTAACTTTTTACATTCATTTTCACAAAATTTTGAGTTCCAAATTTTCTCTCCATTTATCCCCTCCCCTCACCACAATACACCGAGCAATCTAATTTTCCCTATCACCAATCTGCTCTCTCTTCTATTATCCCTCCCTTCTCTTGTCCCCATCTTCTCTTTTGTCCTGTAGGGACAGATGACTTTCTATTCCCCATTAACTGTATTTCTTATTTCCTAGTAGCAAGAACAATACTAAACAGATGTTCCTAAAACTTTGAGTTCCAAATTCTCCTCATCCCTCCCTCCCCACCCATTCCCTTTGGGAAGGCAGACAATTCAATATAGGCCCTATCTGTGTAGTTTTGCAAATGACTTCGATAATAGTCGTGTTGTGTAAGACAAACTGTATTTCCCTCCATCCTATCCTGCCCCCCATTGTTTCTATTCTGTATTTTGATCTTGTCCCTCCCCGAGTGTTGGCTTTAAATTGCTCCCTCCTCCCATTGCCCTCCCTTCCGTCATCCCTCCCGCCACCTTCCTTATCTCCTTCTCCTCCACTTTCCTGTATTGTAAGATAGGTTTTCATACCAAAGTGAGTGTATATTTTATTCCTTCCATCAGTTGAATGTGATGAGGGTAAACTTCTTGTTTTTTCTCAACTCTCCTCTTTTGCCCTCCAATAAAAAGTCTCCTACTTGCCTCTTGAATGAGAGATAATTTACGCCATTCCATTTCAGCCTTTTTCCTCCCATTACATTTCTCTCTCACCATTTACCTTAATTTCTTTTCAGATATGGTCCCATCCTATTCAATTCACTCTGTGTTCTCTGTCTCTTTATGTGTGTGCATATGTGTATGTGTGTGTGTGTGTGCATGTGTGTACGTGTGTGTGTGTGTAGTCCCACCAACTACCCAGATACTGAAAAGTTTTAAGAGTTACAAATATTGTCTTTCCATGTAGGAATGTAAACAGTTCACCTTTGGTAAGTTCTTTGTGACTTCTCTTTGCTGTTTACTTTTTCATGCTTCTTCTCATTCTTGTGTTTGAAAGCCAAATTTTCTTTTTGGCTCTTGTCTTTTCATCAAGAATGCTTGAAAGTCCTCTGTTTCATTGAAAGACCATATTTTCCCCTGAAGTATTATATTCAGTTTTGTTGGATACGTGATTCTTGGTTTGAGTCCTAGTTCCTTTGACTTCTAGAATATCCTATTCCACACCCTTTGATCCGTTAATGTAGAAGCTGCTAGATCTTGAGTTATCCTGATTGTATTTCCACAGTACTGAAATTGTTTTTTTCTAGCTGCTTGCAAGAGTTTCTCCTTGACCTGGGAGTTCTGGAATGTGGCCACAATGTTCCTAGGAGTTTCTCTTTTTGAATCTCTTTCAGGCAGTGATCGATGGATTCTTTCAATACTTTTTTGCCCTCTGGTTGTAGAATATCAGGGCAGTTTTCCTTGATAATTTCATAGAAGATCATGTCTAGGCTTTTTTTTTGATCACGACTTTCAGGTAGTCCCATAATTTTTAAATAGTCTCTCCTGGATCTATTTTCCAGGTCAGTTGTTTTTCCAATGAGATATTTCACATTCTCTTCCATTTTTTCATTCTTTTGGTTTTGTTTTGTGATTTCTTGGTTTCTCATAAAGTCATTAGACTCCATCTGTTCCATTCTAATTTTGAGAGAGCTATTATCTTCAGTGAGGTTTTGAACCTCTTTTTCCATTTGGCTAATTCTGCTTTTGAAAGCATTCT
This sequence comes from Bettongia penicillata ogilbyi, assembly GCA_023548195.1. Lineage (NCBI taxonomy): Eukaryota > Metazoa > Chordata > Mammalia > Diprotodontia > Potoroidae > Bettongia > Bettongia penicillata. Next base: position 133,578 of record JAJHZJ010000467.1, read on the forward strand.
CCTCCTCATTGGCTTTTTGAACCTCTTTTGCCAATTGAGTTAGCCTATTTTTCAAGGTGTTATTTTCTTCAGCATTTTTTTGAGTCTCCTTTACCAAGGTATTGACTCCTTCTTCATGTTTTTCTTGCATCTCTCTCATTTTCCTTCCCCGTTTTTCCTCCCCCTGCGTAACTTCATTTTCAAAATCCTTTTTGAGCTCTTCCATGGCCTGAGCCCACCGGACATCCACCTCAGATGCCTGGGAAAGAGAGGCCCCGACCTCCACGTCTTTCCCTGATGGTAAGAATAGTTCCTCGTCATCAGAATTGAAAGGGCATAACATCTGTACCCCATCAAAGTAGCTTTCTATAGTCTTATTTTTCTTCCCTTTTCTGGGCATTTTCCCAGTCAGTTATTTGACTTCTGAGATTCCTGTCCACCCGCGCCTAGATCTGTCCAGCTAGTGCTTGGGGTCTGAGATTCAAATGGACTTTCCATGGCAGGCAGGGCTGCTATTCAATGTGAGCTTAAGTTCTGGTGCTTGGGTGGGGGCAGGGCCACCTCCCAGGCTCAGTTCCCTCAGGGGCTTTATGCAGAGACCTTCGGTAATGGCCCTGAACTTCTGCCTGCTCTGGGAGTTCCAGGCCACCACAGCTGCCTCTGCCACTGCCTCTGCTGCTGCCTCACGAGGGGGCCCATGTCACGGAGACACCCCGCTCCCCTCTCAGCCAGCCCAGAAGTCTTCTTCACTGATCTGTAGCGCCTGTGAGTGGAGGGCCCTTCACGGCCGCCGGAGGTTTTGTCTCTGAAGCCTGCTTGAATCTGCTCCTCTGGGGCCACGTGGCCATGGAAACGTGGGGTGGGCTCCACTTTCCAGGGCACGACGGACCCCTGGGGACGGCTTTCCATGGCTCTCTGGAACGGAAATCTTTTCCACTGTGTTTCCGTGCACCTTGCAGTGATCCAGAATTTGTGGGGAGTTTTTTTTGCAGGAAATATATGGGCTGTGGGTTCGGAGCTAACATACGTGAGTCTTTCTACTTCGCCATCTTGGCTCCTCCCCCCCAGAGTATTCATGTTGGAGAGTGACCTTATAATTTCAATTAATGTGAGGAGACCTTCAGCCTGACAGCACAAATTGACCAACATGAAAGTATTAATTCTGAGGAGAAACATTTGGGTTTCAGAAGGTCTTTATACAAAGGGCACAGCTTTATGCCTATCAAAGAATTCTTACTAGAGTGATTTCTCTGTGATTGTAAAGAGTATGAGAGGATTCTCCCAGCTAATTAGACTGTGATTCTGAAAACATTAGATGCAGTTTAGAGATTCCTTATTTAGGCACCATGGGAGAAAAAGGCATCCCTCTCCTATGTAGAGGCTTGTAAAGGGGCAAATATTTAGTGTTATCTTCCCATGGTCCTTCAGGGAGGGAGAGGTTATGCCAACTGAGGAAGAGGCTACTGAGTGGATGATGGTATTGGGAGATCCTTAGTACTAACTTTGATCCCTGGTCATGTGGCATGCAAGACACGTGGGGATGACCTCTTCTCCATGAGATAGAACTGAGTGTAATGTGTGATGAATAGTTGTTGATGATACTTCACAAATATATCACAATCTGAGTATGTTTCTGACATTCCTGGCACTGCTTCTGTTCATAATCATTTGGGCAGCCACTGTGGACCATAGGGACTTGGAATCACTTTAATTAAAACAGAGTACTATAAGGACATATGGCAGATGTAAATGCAATTCTATTTCTGCCCAGTGTTCTGAATGTCAAAAGGAAGTTCATTGAAGTACAGGTAAACAGCAGGATCAGTTATGATCTTCTTATATAGCCAAATGGCTTGTCATCTAGTTATTGACACATGAAAAGTTGCATAATATATTCAGTATGATAAAGGAATGTAAACAGAGTTTTCATTGAAGAAATCAAAGGGATCAGTAAGAAGGTAAAATATTCTTCATCACTATTGATTAGAGAAATGAAAACAACTTTGGGGTAACGTCACATTACCACAGATTCACCATTGTGAGAGAAAAGGAAAATGACATTATGTAGGGGAAGTGGGAAAATAGAGAAACTAAAGGTACAATTCAGAAATGGTCTAACCATTCTGTGCAGCAAGTTTACTTGTGCCCAAAGAGATATAAAACTGTTCATACCCTTTGAAACAGCAAAACCACTACTGAATCTATATCCCAAAGAGATGAAAGAAAAATAAAAAGGACTATATGTCCAGATTATTTATAGAAGCTCTTTTATTTATTTATTTATTCATTTATTTATTCATCCATCTATTCATTTATTCATTTATTTATCTATCTATCCATCTATTCATTTATTCATCTCTTTATTCATTCATTCATCCATTTATTTATTTATTCATTCATTTATTTATTTTTATTTAACTTTTTACATTCATTTTCACAAAATTTTGGGTTCCGAACTTTCTAACCTTTTATCCCCTCCCCCCACACCAATGCACCAAGCATTCTAATTTTCCCTATCACCAATCGACCCTCTCTTCTATCATCCCTCCCTTCTCTTGTCCCCATCTTCTCTTTTGTCCTGTAGGGCCAGATGACTTTCTATTCCCCATTGACTGTATTTCTTATTTCCTAGTCGCAAGAACAATACTCAACAGTTCTTCCTAAAACTTTGAGTTCCAAATTCTCCCCATCCCTCCCTCCCCACCCATTCCCTTTGGGAAGGCAGGCAATTCAATATAGCCCCTATCTGTGTAGTTTTGCAAATGACTTCGATACTTGTAGTGTTGTGTAAGACTAACTGTTATTTCCCTCCATCCTATCCTGCCCCCCATTGTTTCTATTCTGTCTTTTGATCCTGTCCCTCCCCAAGTGTTGACTTCAAATTGCTCCCTCCTCCCATTGCCCTCCCTACCATCATCCCCCCCTTGCTTATCTCCTTCTCCCCCACTTTCCTGTATTGTAAGATAGATTTTCATACCAAAATGAGTGTGCATTTTATTCCTTCCTTCAGTTGAATGTGATGAGGGTAAACTTCTTGTTTTTTCTCAGCTCTCCTCTTTTTCCCTCCATTAAAAAGTCTCCTACTTGCCTCTTGAATGAGAGATAATTTATGCCATTCCATTTCACCCTCTTTCCTCCCACTACATTTCTCTCTCACCATTTACCTTAATTTCTTTTCAGATATGGTCCCATCCTATTCAATTCACTCTGTGATCTCTGTCTCTCTGTGTGCATGCATGTGTGTATGTGTGTGTGTGCACGCGTATACATGTGTGTGTATGTGTGTGTGTGTGTATAATCCCACCAACTACCCAGATACTGGAAAATTTAAGAGTTACAAATATTGTCTTTCCATGTAGGAATATAAACAGTTCACTTTTGGTAAGTCCCTTATGACTTCTCCTTGCTGTTTACTTTTCCATGCTTCTTCTCATTCTTGTATTTGGAAGTCAAATTTTCTTTTCAGTTCTGGTCTTTTCATCAAGAATGCTTGAAAATCCTCTGTTTCCTTGAAAGACCATATTTTCCCCTGAAGTATTATGCTCAGTTTTGCTGGGTAGGTGATTCTTGTTTTGAGCCCTAGTTCCTTTGACTTTGGAATATCCTATTCCATGCCCTTTGATCCCTTAATGTAGAAGCTGCTCGATCTTGAGTTATCCTGATTGTATTTCCACAATACTGGAATTGTTTCTTTCTAGCTGCTTGCAATATTTTGTCCTTGACCTGGGAATTCTGGAATTTGGCCACAATGTTCCTAGGAGTTTCTCTTTTTGTATCTCTTTCAGGTGGTGATCGAGGTTCCATCCCTGAAGCCTGCTTGGATCTGCTCCTCTGGGGCCGCCCAGCCAGGGCAGGGCAGGGGTGGGCTCTCCTTCCCGGGGTGTGATGGACCCCTGGGGACCACTCTCCAGGGCTCTCTGGAATGGAAATCTCTTCCACTGTGTTTCTGCGCGCCTTGCAGTGATATAGAATTTGTGGGGAGTTCTTCTTGTAGGAAATATATGGGCTGTGGGTTCGGAGCTAGCATGCGTGAGTCTTTCCACTCTGCCATCTTGGCTCCACCCCCCTAGAAGCTCTTTTAGTGGCGGCAAAGAATTGGAAATTGAGGGGATGCCCAACCTGTGGGGAATGGCTAAAGATGTTGCAGTATATGAATATAGTAGAATACTACTGTGCTTTAAGAAATGGTGCGTAGGTGAATTTCAGAAAAAAAAAAAAAACCTAGAAATACTTACCTGAACTGATGCTAAATGGAGTTAGCAGAACCAAGGAACATTATGCATAGTAACAGCAATATTCTGCCATGGTCAACTTCGACAGACTTGTATCTTCTCAGCAATGCCACGATCTAAGAGAATTCCAAAAGATTCATGATGGAAAATGCTATTCACATCTAGAAAATGAATGATAGGGTCTGAATGCAGATTAAAGCATACAATTTTCTGGCCATTTTTATTCTTTGTGGCCTCTCTCTTTTTCTCTGATTCTTCCTTGTGATACCATTGTAATATTCCCTGTAATACCAACCCCTAGCAGTTGCTATGAATATGCATGTGCATTTCCAGGGTAAATTTGTAAAATATGATAAACTCCCTCAAAGGTATAACCAAAATGTTTATTTGGGAAATCATTAGAATATAAGAGGTAAGACTCAACGGGGTACAAATGGCTCATCCAGGATGTGCTGACATCTTAACCTTCCTTCTGTCAGGCCTCCCCACAAAACCCAATTCCCCTAGATAAATTTTTCCCTCCACCCACTCACAACTTGTTTGTCTCTCTGCTCTTCTAGCTCTCACTCTCTGCTCATGCTCTTTCTCTCCTCCTTTGGAAAACTCCACCCAGACTGAGCTCCATGTGAGCTGGGCCAGAATTCAAAGCAGGTCACATAGACCTATTAATGGGTAGGAAAAAGCTTCCTACTTCATTAACAATACATTTGAACCCAAGATCTTTCCTGTCCATTACATAGGCCAATTGGATTTTAGGGGTAACTTGTATCAACATAACTTATAGCAATGTAAAAGGGATAATGCCAAATGAACACATAAATCAGTATTTTAATGTGGAGACTTGGGCACATGTACCCTGTCATTCCTACCTTAAATGAATGGGACCCCAAATCCCTTGGAGTAAGGGGTGAAGATCTGATCTTTTGAAACTTCTTTCTGCTGAGATTGGACATAAAGCTGTCCCTGCCTTGGGAGGGCCCATTCAAATGGTCAGTTCCTTGGCTGGTATGCAGGGCTTGGTCAATGTCAGCTCCAGGAGTGATGCATCATAGTCTTGAACAGAGGGTGACATCGAGCTTAAGCAGTCAGTCATCTACAAGTGGAGGTAACTTAGCCTGTAGGAGACAAATCTAGCCAACAAGTTAAACAAACAAAGACTAAAAAGTGAAAGGGGACAATAACACAAAACAGGGTAAATAAAGGGTCAGTCAAGCTTCTGAAGTCCATGAACCGACTAGAACTGCATTCATTCCTATCTTCCTTATTGGAAACTGGTATCTCCCCTCAGGAAAATTTAAAGTCATACCTCTCATTTATCTATCTAAATGATGTCATCAGGAACAGGTACAATTATCACTATATATACTTTCCTAGATAATTGTCCATTTTCATCATTAGTTTAACTTGTCTGACTGGTATTTCAGCTTCTCTCAATTCCATTGTGGTAATAGGAATTTCATGCTTAAACTTATCAGGGTTTCCATACATAAGGGAGGCCTCTGCCCAAGTATCTGTTAATACTCTAGTTGCAATGGTGAATTAATTTTTCCAATATATGGTTAAACTGATATAGGGTCTTTAATCCCATTTGTGTACTTCTTTAATCTGAACTGCTGCTTGGCCAACTTCCTATTTTCCCTGCAGGTGTGAAAAACTTGGGTCCAATGATTAAGGAGGATTTGAGGGGTAAGCAATTCCTACTCCAAGCAATATTAAGTTACTTTTCCCAGTATATCTTATATAGTTCATTAGTGTGAATAATATCCATTGTTTCATAATTTATCCCTCCTCTCAATAAAGTAGTTTTTAATCTATTCTGACTTTGAATCCACTAACTATTTTCTCTTCTCTCTTGAGGAAGTTTATCTTTTCTGCATTCCCCTAAGTCACCTAATACTGCAATCTTCTCTAGCATCTCTGAAAGAGGGTGCTCTCTTTCCCCAAATAATAGAGTCAGAATTATGTGTTTATAAGCAGGAAGAACAGTCTCCACCATTATATTTCTATGAGAAATTGTTAAGGGAGGGTTATGATAAACCTCAGCATCTTTGACCATTACTGCAGCTTTCATTACTTCTTCCTTTAACATGCTCAAACAATCTCTAAGTGAAAATCAAGGTCTATTTCCACTAGACCAGATGGCATCAATGGGATGCTATTTATTCCATCCCTTGGCAACTAAAACAAACAAATTAGTTCCACTGTTGTCTGTTGAATATGGTAATCACTAAAAACTTGTTTTCCAAAGGATCTTGACTAATACCTCTAAATTTTAAACAATTTACATTATCTACCCTTACTCCTCTAGCCCCCTTGTCATTGATACTTACCATCCAAGAAGCCAGTAATTCTCCCATGTTTTGGTTGAATCAATTTAAAATATCTGTGACCTCCTGCTGAGTAAACTCCTAGGCTGTTTCCTTAAACTCTGTGTGACCATCCTGTTTTTCCTGCTTTCTTTGTATTATTGGATGAACATCCACATTCCTAGAAGCCTCCTTATTTGAATTTGCTTCATTTTTCTCCCATGTGTCTTCTTTCCAAATGCCTATGCCTCAATCAGGGTTAAATGCACCTTCCTCTTCTTGACTTTTGTCCTCTTTTTCTGAGCAAAATTCACAGCTATCTTTTCTGCTACCATCTGATACTTTCTAGCTTGTTCTTCTAAAGGAAAGGTCAAGCTCTGTAACACAGAAAGTTTTTCATGAAAATGAGCTAAATCCTTTCTGAAATGAACCTTTTCTTAAAGCAATTTTTCTTTATTCTTACATGTAATACTATAACTTGTAAACAATAACCATTCTCTTCTACATACCTCTGCCATTTCTTTCCCCAGTTCTATTGGTATTCTTCGGAAATATCTTTCTAAATCTCTGGGTTCTCCCCTCTGTAACCTCACTTCTCAGTTTTCATAAAGTTCTGTACTTTTACCCATTCTTTTACCAGGGAAGAGTAAGGTAAATCGGCCCATCTTGGAATATTCATTTTCTTCCCTAGTGTATCTGTATCTCCAATTAGAGGTTTTATATTTTGTGATCCCATCCTCGTTGCCATTTGCAAAGCCAGTGTGTTTCCTATACAAGCTTCTATGAATGTGCCTGTGTGTTTCCAGGGTAAAATGGCAAAATATAAAACTCTTTCAAAAAAGCAACACCAAAATATTTATTTGGGACTTCATTAGAATACCAGGAGTTAAGATTTATATTTTACTATTTATAATTTATTTTGAGCTGTCACCATTCACTTCCACAAGATTTCAAATTTCAAGTTTTCTCCCCATAATTCTCCTCCCCCCACCCTATGACAATGTGCACCCCAACATTTCCTTCAATCTGCCCTCTCTTCTATTACCTCATTTTTTTCAATTCCCCCCATTTTCCTATAGGGCAAGATGGAGTTCTATACCCCATTGACTGTACATATTATTTCTCAGGTGCATGTAAAAACAAATTTTAGCATTCATGTTTAAAGCTTTAAGTTACACATTCTCTCTCTTCCTCCTTCCCCACCCACCCTCGTTGAGAAAGCAAGAAATTCAATATAAGATATACATGTGCAGTCAAGTAAAATACATGTTGAGAAAGACTAACCATATTTATCTCTATCCTATCCTGCCCTCCATTTATTCCATTCTCTCCCTTGACCTGTCCCTTCACAATAGTGTTTGCTTCTAATTACACCTTCTCCCAATCTGTGATCACTTCTATAATCTTCACTCTCCTATACTCTTCAACCATGCCTTCCTGCAGGGGCAAGATGGGTTTCCATACCCAAATGAATGTATGCTGTTTCCAGCTTAAGCCAAATCACCTCCTGTTTCTTCCTCCTGTTGTAAAAGTACTGTTTTACCTCTTTTATGTGAGATGATTTGCTACATTCTACCTCACCTTTTCTCTTTCTCCCAGTACAGTCTTTTCAACAAGATTTTATTTTAGGTTAACTCCCTTCATATTCAGCTCACACTGTGCCCTCTGACCATGTAATTATATATGTATGTATACATGTATGTATATTTGTATATGTGTAGTATGTATGTATATGTATATTTATACACATATATGAACACATATGTGTGTATCTATATCTATATATCTAAAACTATGTACACATACACATATATATGCATATATATGTATATTCATTTCAACTACCCTAATACTAAGAAAGGTCTCATAAGTAAAAAATATCACCTTTCCATGTAAGATTGTAAACAGTTCCACTTTAATGAGTGCCTTATGAGTTCTCTTTCGAGTTTATCTTTTCATGTTTCTCTTAATTCTTCTATTTGAAAGTAAATTTTTTATTCAGCTCCAGTTTTTCACAAGAATGCTTGTAAGTCCTCTATTTCACTGTTGCCCCTCCCCACAGAAGTATTATACTCAGTTTTGCTGCATAGGTTATTTTTGGTTTTAATTCTAGCTCCTTTGACCTCTATAATATCATATTCCAAGCCATCAGATCCCTTAGTGTAGAATCTATAAAACTCTGTGTTATCTTGATGGTGTTTCCACAATACATGTATTGTTTTTTTTTCTGATTGGTTGTAATATTTTCTCCTTGACCTGGGAACTCTGGAATTTGACTCCAATATTCCTAGGAACTTTCCTTTTGCAATATCTTTCAGGAGGAGATTGATGGATTCTTTTCACTACTATTTTATCCTCTGCTTCTAGAATGTCAGGGCAATTTTCCTTGACAATTTCTCAAAAGATGATGTCTAAGCTTTCATTTTTCCCATGGCTTCCTGGTAGTCCAATTATTTTTATATTCTGTCTTCTGAATCTGTTTTTCAGGTAAGTTGCTTTTGACAATGAGATATTTCACATCGCCTTCAATTTTTTCTTTCTATTTTTTGGTTCTATTTTATAATTTCTTGATTTCTCACAAAGTCATTAGCTTCCATTTACTCCATTCTAATTTTGAAAGAATTTTTTTCAGTGAGTTTGTGGATCTCAATTTCCATTTGACCAATTCTGTTTTTTAAGGCTTTCTTTTCCTCATTGACTTTTCTGATCTCTTCTGCCATTTGCATTAGTCTGTTATAATCTGTAGTTTTGGGTGTCCTTTAACAAGCTGTTGATCTATTTTTCATCATATTCTTGCATCACTTTAATTTCTCTGCCCAATTTTTCCTCTTCTTCTATTACTTGATTTTCAAAATCCTTTTTGAGCTGTTCCACAACCTTAGACCAATTCATATTTTTCTTGAAGGGATTGGATGTAGGGATTTTAAATTTGTTGTCTTCTGGTTGTATGCTTTGATCTTTCTCATTCCAAGGATATAATAAAAATACATTTTCACCCAGGACATAACATTCTATGGTCTTATTTTTCCCTTGTTTTCTCATTTCTCCAGTTAATTCCTTAACTTTTGAACTATTTATTAGGTGAACGGTTTATTGCCTCAAGTTTCTGGGGATAGGGTGGGGGGTTGAAGCTATTTTTCAGAGATATCTCAATGTACCTGTAAATGCTCTGTTCCTCAAAAGTAATATGATCAAAGATGAGGTGTTTGCTCCTCTTCTTGCCTTCGCTCTGGTCTGTGAGAAACCACAACCACTCTTCTCTGCCCAGGAACTATATAATATTAAGGGAATTTGAACATCTTCCCTGCCCTTTAATAGGCCCCTGTGACTTGCTTTGAGCTTTGGCCCAACCCACAGCTTGAGCCACATGAAGCACATGGTGGAAGGAGTTTCCCAAATGGCTGAAGCAAGAAGGGCAGAACTTAGGGAGTGAGGCAGAGCTGAGAGAGAGCAAGCAGAGGAGAGTAGAGCAGCTAGCATGAGTGAGAAAGGCAGTTATTTTGCTAAGGGAGCTTAACTGTGGGGAGGCCTGATGTAGGGAAAACTTGGGAATGGTCATATCCACGCATTGATAATGTGCATAGATTTCTTTGTTACTATGTTGGATTTGGCTTTCTGGTGTCTGAATGTATTGGTTTCATCTTTAAGGAAGAGAGTTTATATTTGGCAAATTTACCCTGGAAATATGTATGCATATCCATAGAGACTGCTATGGGTATTGCATTGGCATTACAAGCTGTGAGTAGGATTGTCTCTCCACAGTTACTGCCAGCTCTGCCCCACTAATGCTTCTCCTCACCCCACATTGTCACCCAGATCAGCCACTTGATTCCCCAATGACTGTTGGCCAAGACCTCCAGAAGAAGCCACAGCTGTGGCAGTGGCTTCTGCTGCCCTGGGTCGGGGTTTGGGATGGCACCATGTTCCTCTCTCACCCAGGTGAGATAGCTTTCCAACTGACCTTTGAAACTATCTTTGGAGATTATGGGTTGAGAAATCTGGAGACTATAGTTGCCAGTGATTCAGTGCCCTGAGATCTGCTCCAGTACAATCTGTGTTAACATGGTCCATATTAGGTTATGCCCTCCTCTGAGTCTGGTGCAAAAGACCCTTCCTGTAGGGCTTCCAGTTTGTTTGGTCTGGAAAGCTGTTTCACTCTGTCATTTTGTGGCTTCTGCTGCTCTAGAATTTGTTTATAGTCATTTTTACAGGTATTTTGAGGTATTTAGGGGGAGAACTCAAACAGGCCCCTGCTTCTACTCTACCATCTGGGCTTTGTCCTCATCCCACCCCCAGGATGTAAAATTCACTTATGCAAGGTTACTTATCACTAATCCAGGTAGTAATGACATCATAAATATTCTTTCTGCCAGGCCTCCCCAAAAGAAACAAGTTGCCCTAGAGAAATTCCTCCATCCACCTACTCACAGCTTGCTTCTTCCTCTCTTCTCTGTATGCATTCACTCTCTGCTTATGCAGTCTCTCTCTCCTCCTTGGGCAAACTCCTCCTAGACTGAACTCCATGTGACCCAGGTTCCATGTGACTCAGGATCCATGGGAACTGGACAAGAGTTCAAAACAAGTTATGTAGGCCAATTAATGGATGAGAAAGATCTTCCTATTACAATAGCATTGCATTGTCTCATAACAAGACTAATATGGAAATAAATTTAATATGACTATTTAATATGATATAGCCTACACTAGATTGTATGTCATCTTGGGGAGGTGTCGGGGGGAGATATTTAGAACTAAATATCTTAGGAAAATGAATGTTGAAAACAAAAAAAAAACTTTTTTAAATGGGCAAATTTTATTTTTCAGGTAGATGATATCAGTTGAGCACATTGTTGCAGGTAACTACAAGTTAGTTACACTAATTTGAGGGTCCTTTCCTGCTTTTTAAGCAATTTTGTCCTTGAAATTACATTCTTTTTTAACTTTTTTACATGAATATCCAACACTCAGATCAGGTCCTCTTATTTCATAGAGTAGTTGAATACCAAAACTATCCTTAAGTTGTTGCCTAAGTTAGCAGCACAAAGATGGAGAACTAAGTGAAATATGCTTAATCTTCCCCCTCACATTTATTGAGTCTAAAAGTTTTTTCTTATCTTTTAATCATTTTAAACTTTAATAGATTCATGATATTTTTGGAGTGGGTGCTCTTTTCACTTATAACAGCCACAGCTCCTCTGTTTCTTTTCATCTTTTATGATTCTTGCCAATGTTTCCCTACATGGCTTATACAGTATAGACATTCAACATTACAGGAAGTTTTGGGGGTCAATTCAGGGATAACACCTAAAGATTTTCTATTCATTATTCTTTATTTGAACTATGTGGTAACTTCACCTACTTTTCTTTTCGTGAATCTATCCTGTTTATATGAAAGATGGTGTTTTATAAAATATTTTTGAGTTCATGGATTGAAAATGTGCTACATTACAACTTTCAATGATTGCACTTAGTTCTACCCTAGAAATCTTCTAGCTTATCATTCTCCTTCAACATGAAAACATACTTTTTTTCTCCTTGCACAAGACAGCTGACTTTTACCTCTGCCCTTCTGCCCTTATTTATATGGTCTAAGCTACCATCCCTCTTTGCAAATGGTCCCATATATTTCTGGGGAAGAATGAATGGACTCTTGACTGAATCCAAATAAATTATGACATTATTTGCAAGCAAATAATGTAAGAACAAAAAGACTGCTAGAGAGACTTAAATGAATAGATTTCAGTCTTATATGTAATCTGAAGCCTGTAATTCCTGATGTCATAGGAAATAATGCTAGAAAACATCCCAGAAGTGATTTTGAAAATGCTGAGAATCCAGAAAGCTTATTTTAAGCTTCACACTTTCATGGCAAAAATAAAGATAAACAAAATAAAGGTAAAATTTCATGGTAGAAGGCCTCTGATTTTCAGATGCATTTGGAGAGCCTACTACAGTTTCTGGTAGAGAGAATGGTAGTGAATAATGATAGGTGAGGTCAAACTAACACAAATTGGCTGAAGTTATAATATACTGCAATGAGTGTACTTAATAGAAAGATCTAGATTATGAAAAAGTTCCTTTGAAAAGTAAGGCAATTCAGGATGTTTCAATCTGCAAAGAGTAATCTAACAGGAATATCAAAATATTTCTATTTTGAGAATCTTTTTTCCCACAATGCAAGGCAAGTTAACACTGCTAGTCACCTATTATATTGAGATTCATCTTATCACTGATGGTCTTTTGATATATTCAACTTATACTTATTGAACCTTACATAAAAATAAATGTGAATATGGGAAAAGAAGTGTCCAGCTTTACTGGAAAATCCAATATAAAAGCTCATTGCGTTTTTCTTCGTCTGTCAAAGATATTTGAGAGTTGAAATCTTTGCAAGCTGTGACAGGGTTAGCACTCTGTGGACTAAGTAACAAGATCTATAAATTGTTTGTCTATATCAGAGCAATTCTGAAGTTCACCAAAAGCATCTTTGGTATCAGCAAAATGAAGACACCATGTCTCTGGAATATAAAGACTTCAGAACAAGTTCATACATGAACATTCATATGAAAATTCACCTAGAGTCCACTACCTTTCTGACAAGCAATTGAAAGCATGGTTCATCATCAGCCTTTGAAGTCATGACAAGTCAATATATTGGCAGCCAAGTGGTACAGTGGATAAAGTGCCAGGTTTGCAGTCAAGAAAATCTGTGTTCATATATGACCTCACAAATTTTACTAGCTGAACAACCTTGGACAAGTTACTTAACCTCTATCTCAGTTTCAAGGGCTATTGTAATAAAATCAGATAATATTTATAATAACATAATGAGATAATATTTGTAAAATCTTTAGTTTAGTGTCTGGAACATAATAGTGCAATACAAAAGTTAGTTATTAAGGTTTTTAAGACAAAAAAACTTTCTTTTCCTTTATGTAACATAGGATTTTGTTCAATAGTCAAAAGTCAAACATTTATCCAAGACTAAAGCATTTTGCATAACATCTTCCAAACATGTAATGAGAATCATAATTGGACATTGGATGCTTTTGTACATGCAGATTTGGCACAAGACCTTTGAAGAATACACATATTTTTTATGGTGACTTCAGGAGAAAGACAGGCATACTCTCTCTGGGGATTAGTCGATCAATAAGAATTCATCAAGTACTTACTATGTACCAGGCGCTAAGCCCAGGGGATACAAGGGAGAGATAAAAGACAATTCCTGCCCTCAAGGAACTCACAGCTTAATTGAGAAGACAACATTCAAAAAAAGACAGAAAGATGGATGGTTGGATAGATAGATAATAGAAAGAGGACACTAGAATTAAAAAGGGTTGGGAAAGACTTCCCATAAAAGATGTAGCTTTAGTTGACCTTTAAAGGAAGCTAGGGAAGTCAGTAGGCAGAGTTGAGGAGGAAGAGCATCTCAGGAATGGGGGACAGCCAGAGTAAATGCCCAGAGCTGAGAAATGCTGAGTTTTGTTCATGGAATAGAAAGGAAACCAACATCACTGGATTAAATAGTATTTCTAATGGAATTAAGTATAAGAAAATGGTAGGTAATGGTACCTACCTGTAATGACAGGGGGGATTTTATTATTATGGAGAACAGCACCATTTTTCTAGTCACACTGATTTGCAAAATAGTTGTCATTAATAATTCTTCACTCTCTCATTCCTCATATCCAATGAGTTGCCAAATTCTGTCATTTTTATCTTTGCAACATCTCTTGTATACATTCTGTTCTCTCCTCTGACACTATTAACACCTTTGATCCAAGTCCTCATCACCTCTACTTGCCTTTAGTTTTTCTCCACTGAAGTCCATTCTCCAGTCACCTGTAAAATCGGTCTTTCTGAAACTGAAATTTCATTTTGCCAGTTTGTCTCCGCAATTAAATCAACTCTATTGGCTCCCTACTACCACCAGGATTGAATATACAATTCACCATGAGCCCAGAGACACTGATTTTCTTTCTATTCTTCAAACTAAGCAACCCATCTCAGCTCCAGGCATTTTGACTTATTGCCTATGCTCAGAAAGAACTGTTTCCTAATCTCTGCCTCTTTACTTCTCTGTCTTGCTTCAAGTCTCAGTTAATATTCTTCATTTTTTCAAGAACCACTTTTATCCTCAATACTCCCTTAACAAGTGACCACACTCTGTAAAGCATTTTCAATTTATCTTGTAAACAACTTGATTGTACATAGTACTTTTTACATTGTGTCACATATTAGATTGGTATCCTTGAGGATAGCATTTGTTATTTATCTTTCCTTGTATCTCCATAGCATATAACAATGCCTGGGATATAGTAGGTGCTTAATAAATGTTTGGTGAATGAATGTTTAATTGATCTGGATACTCAGGATTTGAGCTTTAACATTCTTGAGAGTTTTTTATTTGGAATTTATTTCAAGAAGTGACCCGCATGGTTTTTTTTTTTTTAATTTTACTTCCCCCCTTCTTATTCTAATAGATATGGGAAAGATTAATTGAAATAATATATCCAGGCATTTTGCATGGTTATGTTATCAAGGACTTTAATGACTAGGATATTACCTCTGTTTTCCAAAATAATTATTTTTGAGGGTAGATATCTCATATTCCCAAATTTATTTTTTAATTTATGAAATAAATAAGTATTTCCTTAACATAATACAATAAAAAGGATGATTACACATGAACTGAAAGTCTGCGAGGCACAATTTATAATTTCTTTCAATTATAAAACAAAATTATCACATAAGTTTATTTTTATTCCCTGACATTCCCACACTAGACATACCTATAATTAGACACAAATAAGTGTATATTTATGTATGTATATATATATATATATAATATGTATGTATGTGTGTATGTGTGCATGTAAGAATATTCTACATTACATAATTCTATTTATTCATTACTTCTTTGAATGCAGATAGTATCTTTTTATATGTCCTTTAATTTGGGTATTTATTATAGCCAAAATAACTTATTTGCCCAAAGTTGTTCTTAAAAAAATCACTGTTAATATATACATTGTTCTCTAGGTTCTGTTAATTTCATTCTTCATTATTTCATGTAAATCTTTCCAATTTTTTTCCTAAAGTCATTAGCTCATCATTTCTCATAGCACGGTAACATTCCATCACAATCATATACCACAACTTGTCCAGCTATTACCCAATTGATGGACATCCCTGCATATTATGCATCCCTACATATTATGTAGATTAAGATGACACTTTATAGAAAAATCACTTGATTGTATTTTTCTTGTATCTTAGAGTCATTGATTTCCGATTGTTTTACTTTTTAGTGAAAAAATAAGTGTCATCTACTTTCTGGTCTAACCTATTTAGTTTTTTTTTTCACTTAGAATATTTCATTTCTAATTGTAATTTTTTTTCTTTTACTTCATTTTTAATAACCACTCTAGCTGTCCTCCATAATAAACTAATTTACCCTCTAAGTCTTTTCCAATAGTGAGGAAATTAAACTCTTCTTTGTATTTGTCTCTTGGTCTTCCATTTGCTACTAGTATTTCTTCTGAGCTTTTGATGTTTTTCTTGCGTTTACTTTTATTTCCAGGCTCAGGTTTTAGGCTGGGACTTTGTGCTCAGGTCAGTTTCTTATAGTGCTCTTGGCTATTTTGGGAACGTCCAGTTTGATTTTCTGCCCTCTGCATTCTATTTGCTGGTACTTATACCGTTCTGCATGGGATGATTGACATCCCCTGCCCCAGAATCTGCTTTTTCCTCAGTCTCCTGGTTATCTACTGTAGGTTCTGAACTTGGTGATCTTCTTATTACTTCATGCACAGTTTTCCAACTGGGATTTTATCTAGTCTTTCTTGGTCATTCTCACAGATGACAGACACATATTGAAGATCATATTGATTTCAGCACTTCTGAAGTTTTTTCTGCCTTGGAACCTGGTGTTTTGTGGATTTTGTCTCCTATTTATGGTTCCTAGTTTCTCCATGCCTAGTAACTCTATGCTACTGGGGGTATAGGCTTCTTTCCCCAGCTTCAGCTTTAATAGGATGATTGCTGAGATCCTTTTTGGGATCATGAAAATTGGAACGTGAGCTGTTCATGACTCCTTTGCTTGGAATGTTGATTGATTTCCAGATCAGCTATGGGCTATCATCCTGGCTTTCATAGTAGAATGCCATTTCCTTCACTATTCCTTACCCTTTTATTGAAGTTCACTCTGGCTTCATTTTGCAGTGGCTACTCCAGCATCTTATTTCTCTTTGAGAAGTTCTCATATTATATCTATTTCTATAAGGTTTTCTTTCTGATTGCTCCAAGTAGTACCTTTTTCAGATGTTTGCTGGGGTTCATGTAGGTGATAAGAGTTCCTTTATGACTTTTCATGGCACTATCTTCCCAGGAATGTCTATTTTTAAGACCATAATCTTTAACTAATGCAGGTCTTCAATTTTTTTCACATATAATTTAGCCTTAAGATATTTTCTGAGCAGGTCTCAGGGGACTGAGTCACTGGTAGCTGTAGCAGTTTCTAGACTAATCAACCCTAATTAACTAGTGAGAAATGGTCAGTAGGAAAACAGCCTGTTGGATCTGTGTGAGAGAGAAGTTAGGCACCATGCCGAGGGGGCAGCAGAGTCAGCAATGGCCACTGCTTCCACCACCACTACAGCAACAGCATCCGGTTCTGGAATTCTAGAAATAGATATAATATGAGAACTTCTCAAAGAGAAATAAGATGCTGGAGTAGCCACTGCAAAATGAAGCCAGATGAACTTCAATAAAAGGGTAAGGAATAGTGAAGGATGGAAATGGCATTCTACTATGAAAGCCAGGATGATAGCCCATAGCTGATCTGGAAATCAATCAACATTCCAAGCAAAGGAGTCATGAACAGCTCACGTTCCAATTTTCATAATGCCAAAAAGGATCTCAGCAATCATCCAATTAAAACTGAAGCTGGGGAAAGAATCCTATACCCCCAGTAGCATATAGTTACTAGTTACTGCTGTTTTGTTAAATAAATATTAAATATATATATATATATATATATATTTAACAAAACAGCAGCAGATGAAATGCCTGGGGATTTGGAAATGCTTTCAGCGGAGACTTGAGTGCTTCCTTACTTCATTTTTAGTGATGTCTTCATTTCCTACCTTGAGGCTATAGTGGCAAGGTTATTTGTCTGAACTTCAAATTCCAAATAGATAATTTTTTTGTTTATGTTCTCTTTTTTGTGAGTTTCATTAAAACATGTCCTCCAAGGATATTGTAAGAGTTAATGAAACAATGTCATGTAAAGCATTTTGAGCCCCTCAGAGA
Organism: Bettongia penicillata ogilbyi; assembly: GCA_023548195.1. NCBI lineage: Eukaryota > Metazoa > Chordata > Mammalia > Diprotodontia > Potoroidae > Bettongia > Bettongia penicillata. The sequence continues at coordinate 151,411 of JAJHZJ010000467.1, forward strand.
GAATGTGGCATAAAGAGCATAATATTGATACTAGTCAAAATATTAGTAGCAATAACTTCTTGATTTAAAACAAAAGCATTTCTTTACTTAGTAACTTGAATTCTTTCTCATTCCAACAGTGAATTTTATATTGTGAGGTCTGATTGCTCAATGAAAACATTCTCATTCCTTTCAAAAGTTCTCTTGTTAAATACATTACAAAGGTAATCTTTAAGAATTTCTTATTTCAGGGGTGGAGCCAAACTGGCCAAGTAGAAGCAGGGACTTGCTTGAACCCTCCCCAAAACCTCTCTATGTACTTGCAAAGATGACTCTGGATAAATTCTAGGGCAGAATAACCCGCAAAATGACAGAGTGAAGGAGATTTTTAGCCCAAGACAGTCAGGAAGGGTGATATGAAGATTGTTGCAGTCCAGTGTAGGCTGCACCAGCACAGATGGGGTCTGAGCAGGTCTCAGGGGACTGAGTCACTGGTAGCTGTAGCAGTTTCTAGACTAATCAACCCTAATCAACTAGTGAGAAATGGGAAGGTCAGTAGGAAAACAGCCTGTTGGATCTGTGTGAGAGAGAAGTTAGGCACCATGCCGAGGGGGCAGCAGAATCAGCAATGGCCACTGCTTCCACCGCTACTACAGCAACAGCAGCCGGTTCTGGAATTCTAGGCCCACAGATTGTGAGGGGGACTGAGCAGTTGATCAGGTGGGTGATTGCAGAGATCTCTCTGTTGGTACTGATGAAGGATTTTCTTGCTTTGTCCTGTTTGTATCTGGGTTACAGTCCTGGTGCAAGGAGGAGTGCTACCATAGTGGAGCTTGTGGCAGTGGTGCAGAGGGAATCCTCCTCATAATTCCAAGGCAGAAAACAGTTCTTGAGGTCACTAACAGGCCAGAGCATAGACCAAGAGGGAATAAACACCTCTGCTTTGGTCATACATCCTTGGAGGAGCTAAAAATTTTCAGGTCCCGAGGAGAATCCCTCAGAACAGCTACATAAAATGCTTGATTTTTGGAGTAGTACACTCTCTCCCCTATTCCTTCACATGCACACTGGTAGCAGAGAACTACATTGACAAAGAGCTCAAAATCAAGTAATTGAGTGGGAAAATGAACCAAAAAAAAAAGTCAGGCCATAGAATCTTACTTTAGGGACAAGAAAGATAAATACAAACCACCAGAAGAAAATAACAAAGTAAAAGCACTTACAATCAAAGCCTCCAAGAAAAAATGACTTGGTCTCAAGTCATGGGACATCTTGAAAATTATTTTCAAAATCAAGTAAGAGCAGCAGAGAAAAAATGGGAAGAAAACTGAGCAAAGAAAGTTAACTGCTTTCAAAACAAACCCCCCACAAAAATTTCACCTCTAAAGGTGAAATAATTCAAATGGCAAAAGAGGTCCAGAAAGTCAATGAGGAAAAGAATGCTTTAAAAAGAAGAATTGCTTGAATAGAAAATGAGGTCTAAAAACTACCTGAAGAAAATAATTCTTTCAAAAATAGAATGGAGAAAATGGAAGCTAATGACTTCATGAGAAATTAAGAGATTATAAAACAGTACCAAAAAATGAAAAAAAATAGAAGACCATGTGAAATATCTCCTTGTAATAACAAATGATCTGAAAAATAGATACAGGAGAGATATTTTAAACATCATTTAAATACCAGATAGCCATGATTAAAAAAAAGCCTATACATTATCTTTCAAGAAGTTATCAAGGAAAACAGCTCTGATGTTCTAGAGTCATGGCATAAAATAGGTAATTAAAGAAATCAACCAATTGCCTCCTGAAAGGAATCCCAAAAGGACACTCTTAGGAATATTGTAGCCAAATCCCAGAGCTCCCAAGTGAAAGAGAAAATATTGTAAGCAGCCAAAAAAAAAAAAAAAACAGTTTGCATATTGATTGTGAAAATGGAATCAGGATAACACAAGATCTAGCAGCTTCTACATTAAGAGATGCCATGGTTTAGAATATTGTATTCCAGAGGTTAAAAGGAGCTAGGATTAAAATCAAGAATCACCTATTTAGAAAAATTGAATAGAATACATTGGGGTGTGGTGGTGGTGGTTTTCCAAAGATGTAGAGTTCTTCCAAGCATTCTTGATGAAAAGACTAGAGCTGAAAAGAAAATTTGACTTTCAGACACAACAAATGTAAAGGTAAACAAGAAAGAGAAATCATAAGCACTTTCTAAAGCTGAACTTTTAAATTCCTACTTAGAAAGATAATATTGGTAATTCCTGAGACTTCCATTGGTGTTATGGTAGTTGGAGAGACTATATATATATATATATATATATATATATATATATATATATATATATATATATATATATATATATATACACATATACATATATGTATATATACACACACATATATATATAGAGAGAGAGATACACACATATATACATATATACACACATACATACATATATACGCATTACATATAAACATATATTATATATAATATACATTCATACATATACACACACACATATATATATATATCATAAATATGTGGAGGGAGACAGAGACTGACAGAGACAGAGAGACAGAAGGTATAAGGTGAGTTGAATATGAAGGGATGGTATAAAAAAAAACCCAAAAAATTGAGGGTGAGAGAGTAATGTATTGTGAGGAGAAAGGAAGAAATAGAATGGGATAAATTATCTCACAAAGAAGGTCAAGAAAAACCTTTCACAATGGAGGGGCAGAAGGGGAACATGAGAGGGAATGAGTGAACCTTACTATCATTGGATTTAGCTTAAGGAGGGAAAAACATACACACTCAATTGGATTTGAAAATCTATCTTACCTTACAGGAAAGTAGGGGGGGAAGGGGATAGGAAGTGTGGATGATAATAGAAAGGACAGAAAATGAAAGGATGAGGTAATCAGAAGCAAATATTTCTGAAGACGGACAGGATGAAAGGAGAGAATGGAATAAAAGGGGGGCAGGATCTGATGGTTTGAAGTACAGTTATTCTTTCCCAACATGACTTTTATGGAAGTGTTTTGTATGACTACACATGTATAACCTATAGCGAATTACATGCCTTCTCAATGGTGGTGGTTGGAGAGGGAGGAAGGGAGATAATTTGAAATTCAAAGTTTTAGAAATCAATGATAAAAATTGTTTTTACTGGGAAATAAGACATACAGGCAATAAGATATAAAAATTGATCTTACTTCACAAGAAAATAGAGGGGAAGGTTATTAAAGTAAAGAGAACATGATAGAAGGGAGGTGAGATTGGAAATATGGCTATTCAGAATGTATGTTATTTTATGTATGTGGGGGGAGGAGGGAGTTGGAAAGGTAATTTAGAATTCAAAATTTGTGGAAGTAAAGGTGGAAAACTAAAAATAAATTAATGATAAATTACAAAAAAGAAAAAATAATAATAATTTTCTATTACAGAGAGTATAATATAATGAATTGCCTTATCAAATAAACAAGGTATCCCTAAAGTATCAGTGAAAATTTATGAAATTAGCCTTTAGAGTTGTACTAAAACTTTTGGATATGCTGTACATAAGAAATTGATCAAGATTACTTTCAAATTATAAATTACAATTATATCTGCACTTATTTCACTGAGAAATGTGGAATTGTAATAGTGATTTAAATAAGAAGATCTTTCCCATTCATTAATAGGCCCACGTGACCTTCCTGGGTCACATGGAAATCTGAGTAACATGGAGCCTATTGCGGGAGGAGTTTGCTGAAAAGGCATAATAGGAAAAGTGGAACAGGAAGAGCCAGAGCTAAGGCAGAAATGAGAAGAAATTAGTGAGAGAGCAGTCATAACATAACCCATGTGAGCCCACAGCTGACTGTGAGAGAAGCTCATTTTATTTAGGGGACCCTGCCTGTGTTTTATTTAAGGGAACTGGTTTGTGGGAAGACTAGCAGGAAGAAGGCTTGGGAATGCTGTTGTCCTCTCCATTGTTACTATGTATACATTTGTGTTACTACGATGGATTGCTTTCTGGTTTGGGGATTTGTCTTTCTGATGTTTGAATAAATGTTGAAATTCTGTCTTTCATGTGGAGAGTCTGGTGTATTTCACAAATAAGAATTGTGCAAGATTATTCATGGCAGCCATAGGCTCTGTGAATATAGCATTGGCTCTACAGGAACAGAGTTCAGAAATTCAGAATTAACCCAAAATATTGGTATTGTACCCACAACTACAATTTTATTCTTTTAAATAACTGTCAATATATACCTCTTTGTTAAATTCTCAAAAATATAACTATTGGTAGTTTTGGGAGGGAGAGATAATTTGGATTTTATTGCTGGGCCATAACTGAGTTTACTGATCCTTTCCTATCATGAGTTTATGTTATTTGCTTACACTGACCTTAATTGTTAAGTCTATTTTTCACTTTGTGATCAGAAAGTAGAATGAATTTTTACTTTTAACATTTCAGTGATTTAGGATCTTCTTTGTATAGACATTATGTCCACCTAAGCTGATTAAGACTACTTTAGGTCAAGAGATAGCCCACATAAATTGTTGTGAACAAAACCATTCATCTAACGGCCAGATTATTTATGACAAAAATGTTCTGATTTATGAAGGCTAGTGTTTCTCAGAAAGAAATAGAGACTATGCTCCATTCACCTGAATGAAACCTTTCCTTACCCTCTCCTCTCCACCTCAACCACCAGTCTCTGGTACCTTCCCTCCCCCAAAAAATCTATTTTGTCTTTAATAATAGTATTCGTGCTGTATATATTTGTGTATGTATTTCTCTTCATCCAAATGTAAGCTCCTTAGGAGCAGGAGCTTTTTTACCCTTTTTACTTGCATCCTGAGTGCTTAGCAGAAGTTGTCCCTTAAAAAACGTTTGTTCATTGATTAATTCTGCAGCTTGTTAGAACCTGCCTGTCATGTTATCCATGGATATAGCCTTTAAGAATTCAGGGCCATCTCTTGTCCACAATCATTCACTGTAGAAACACTTTAATGAAAGACTGTATTGAATACTATTACTCTCATGTTGAAATAGAGAGCTGACTTTCAAGTGAGAAAAACCTGGGTTCACATCCCACCTCTAATGTATATATTAGCCATATGATCCTGGACAAAACACTGTAATTTAGAGTGCTTTAGAAAACTTACTAGGACTATTAGTTGGAGGAAATATGATAGACTACATTGGTTGAGGGCAGTCATTTCACACAATGAATAAAGTGCCAGGCTGGAATTAGGAAGATTCATCTTCATGTATTCAACGTGGTCTCACATACTTACTAGCTGCATGACCCTGGGCAAGTCACTTAGCCCTGTTTATATCAATTGTCCCATCTATAAAAATGAGCTAGAGAAGGAAATGGCAAACTACTCCAAGATCTCTGCCAAGAAAACAACTAGTAGTGTCACAGAGTCATAGACAATTGAAAAATGACTGAAAATTAACATTAGTAGAGGGAGTCCCCTCATCATGGAGCAACATATACTAAGTGAAATAACATGTCCTACTTCTATCCTATCTTGCTAAATGTTATTCTGATTTCAGACTTAAATTACTTTATGACTTTTTACTGATCGAATTGAGATAGATATTTTGATCAGAGTAAAAACTATTTCAAGATGAGTATTGACTAAGTGTAGTGAACATAACAAAACAAAATTTAAATATACATATGTGTGTATCTATACCTCTCTCTCTCTCTCTCTATATATATATATACATATATATACACACATACATGTATGTGTATATATATATATATATCTACCACACACATATACATCTATATCTATATCAATATCTATCTATCTATCTATCTATCTATCTATCTATCTATCTATCTATATCTATCTATGTATCTATCTACCTATCTCTCTGTATGTCTATCTATATGTCTATCTTGCTTTGAAGAAACAACCATATGGCTTTGTGTCCTTCACACATCTAAAATATATGTTAGACATCATATTAAAAATACATTTGAGGCACATTTGATGGTCGGCCATTATTTAATTCATCTTAAAATTTCCTAGCCACAGCTATATATCTAAGAGAAGGGGTGAGTGATAGAATTGAGGGCAGATTGGAAGCAGTGGTAGTCAGAAGCAAAACACTTGTGAGGAGGAATAGGGTGAAAGAAGAGAGAACAGAATAGATGGAGGGGAGGTAGGATGAAGGGAAATTCAGTTAGCAACTATAACTGTGAAAAAAAATTGAATAAAATTTCTCTGATGAAAACCTCGTTTCTCAAATATATAGAGAACTGAGTCAAATTTATAGAATGTAAAAGCCATTATCCAATTGAAAAAATTATCGAAAGATATGAACAGTCCATTTTCAGATCAAGTAAAGAAAGCTATCTACAGCCGTATGAAAAATGCTCTAAATCACTATTGACTGGATAAATACAAATTAAACACTTCTGGGTTACTACCTCATAACTATTAGATTGACTAATAGAACAGAATGAAAAATGTCAAAGGGCATAAGAGAAAATTGAAATATTTGTGTGTGATTGTCGTTGCAGTTTGTCCTTCATTATCAAAGAGGACTCATGCCATCAGAGAGATGATGACATGACTTGCAATTAACTTTGATTTTAGGGGAAGGGCTGTGCAAAGTCAAACCAAACTCACTTTATATTGCACAGACATCTGGGTCCAGTGTCCAGATATATGATTAGGATAACTGGCAAGGCCCAGGATGCCTTTTTCCTTTCAAGCTAAGGTTGTTTTTTTTTTTTAAAAGTCTTCATTTTAATTGGGGAAACCTTTTTCCTTTTAAGCTAGGGTTTCTTTTTTTAAGTCTTCATTTTAATTGGGGCAAATTCCATTCAATGAATAGGCTTCTTCAAGTAGTGAGTCAAAGGATGGCCCCTTTAATTAAAAAGAAAAATCTAACTGGGAGGGGAAGACCATCCAGGTTGCTGGCCAAAAGGGAAACAGTTACTATTTACATTTACTCTGAGGGCATTTTTGGTGGAGTTGTGAACTGATTCAACCGTAATATAAAGTGGTTTGGAACTACGTCCGAAAGGCTATAAAACCATGTATACTCCTTGAGTCAACAATATTACTACTGGATCTGTATCCTAAAAGATATTAAAAAGAAAAAAAAGAGAGAAAAGAACCTATATGTACAAATATATTTCTAGCAGCTCTTTTATGGTGGCAAAGAATCAGAAATTGAGGGGATTCCCATCAATTGGGGAAAGACTGAAAAAGTTGTGGCATATAATTGTGATGGAATACTACTGCTCTTGAAGAAATGATGAACACACTGACTTCAAAAAAAAAAAAACAAACAAAACAAAACCCTGGAAGACTTATATGACCTGATGCAAAGGGAAATGACTAGACCCAGGAAAACACTGTACACAGTGACAGTAATATTGTAAGCTATCAACTGTGAATTACTTAGTTATTCTCAACAGTACAGTAATCCAAGCCAATTCTGAAGGATTTATGATGGTAAATGCAATTTATCCCCAGAGAAAGAAATGACAGTGTCTGAATATAGAGTGAAGCATGCTACTTTATCTTCTTTATTTTCCTTTTCTTATTTTGTACAGCATGACTAGTATGGAAATATATTTTGTATGACTACACATTTGTAACCTGTATCAAATTACTTACCTTCTCAGCTAGGGGTGTGGGGAAAGAGGGAGGGAATGAACTTGGACCTCAAAATTTTGAAAATGAATGTTAAAAATTGTCTTTACATGTAATTAAGGGGAAATAAAATGCTAAATATTTAAAAAAATGATTTGTCTCCTGTACAAATAGCAATAGACACTGATTTCAAATTTTCACATTGAAGTTAAATGATCAAAGAATATTAAAAAAAATGTCAGAAGAATTGTAAACATGAATAAAGTTTCAAATCATTAATAATATGAGAAATGTAAATTAAACAACCTTGAGTTTTCACTTCATACCATATTCAATTTGGCAAATATCATGAACGATGGGACTATCCAATGATGCAGAAGTTGTGGGAAGATGGTCATTCTAGTGCATTATTGGGAGAATGTACCAACATTTTAGTATATTATGCAAATTAGGTAAATAAAGTGACTACAATTTCCATACTTTTGGCCCAGAGTCATTACTCGGCTTAAACTTTGAGGAGAACACTGATAAGAAGTGTCCACGTATGCATACATACACACACACACACACACACACACACACACACACACACATATATATATATATACACAAACATATTTGTGCAGGTATACATGCGTATGTATATATGTATTCACATATGTATACAAACTTTTTATGACAGAAAAAAATTAAACACAAAGTAGCATAGTACATACCCACTGATTAAGAAATAGCCAAATAAATTGTGAAGTATGCATGATAAGATCTATGCAAACATATACAGAGTGAAGTAAACATAGGTCAGGAAAACATGTTCAGGAATATAAAATGAAAGAACAGCTACAAAAAAATCAAATGTTTCAAAATTATCAAAATAATAACCATGGGGGCAGAGCCAAGATGGCAGAGTGAGAGCAACGACTCACCTAAGCTCTTGGACAAACTCCTTCAGGTACCTCTGAAAGGAGAATCTGACCAAATTTTGGAGGTGCAGAATCCAGTGGGAGACAGACGCTGACGTATTCGGAGCCCAGCTTAGACTGGAAGGTCCACGGGAAGGATCTGTTCTGCGGGGGGTGAGCCCACAGGGCACAGCTTGACCAGCTGCAGTGGAGCAAAAGGGACCCGAGAAACCTGAGCAGTGGGTAAAACCAGAGGAGCAGCACCAAGGGCGGGAGACAAGCCAAACCGAGTCAGTGAGAGTCACCAAGTGCCAGATATCAGTGCAGCAGCTCCTGAGACCTTCAGCCCAAACATCAAACTTCAGTAAGTCACTTACTTTAACTTCCAGGAGCCAGGTATGGCTGAATGATCAGTAAAAGCTCTCTCTTCCCCACTTGATGACCATGAAAGAACCATAAAATATTTTCCCAGAAAAATCCTAGATAAGCAAGAACAGCAGAAGGAGGCTAATAGTCTCATAACACCTGAGCTGAGGAAAATAGATAAGGGGGATTCCTCCTACAGTGGCAGAGGCAAACCGGAAGGACAGAGGACCCAGGGCAGAGAAAACTTACACTAGGACCAGGCAAGCCTCAGCACCAGAAGAGGAGCCCTAGGAGGGATGGGAACACGCATTAGCATCTAGACGTGCCTCAGCTGTCCAGGAGAATCAGAAAGACAATAGGGCAGCTGGGATTACCAGCCCCTGAGCTTGCCTTTCCCTCAGTTCAGTTGAGGAGATCTCCTGTGACCAGACCACTCCTTCCCCACACTTAACAAACTAAAACCAGGGCTGATCAAGGAAACACCAAACAAAAACCTGCTTTTAGCTTTTTCACACATTAGCTCAGCAAAAAGTTCTATAGCTTCTAACTGAAAGATCCAGAAGTCACAACACTAAATCAACATCATGAACAAGAAAAAGCAGAGGGCCGAAAGACCCATAGAATCTTCTGTGGGGATAAGGACTAAAACACAAACACCAAAGAGGTCAGAGCTGAGACTGTACTTCTAGCTGAAATTTCAGAAGGGATTATGAACTGCTTGCAAGCACAAACAGCTCTCCTGGAACAGCTGAAGAAGGAAATGGAAGATAAACTGGCCAATGATTTTTAAATTATTAAGAAAGAATTCACTAATGAGAACATCTCTTTGAAAAGGAAAATTGAACAAATGGAAAAGGAAGTACAAAAATTAACTGGAGAAAATAGCTCCTTAAAAGGAAAAAATTGGGCAGATGGAAAAGGAGAGGCAAAAGTTAACATAAGAAAACAATTTGATAAAGATTAGAATTGGGCAAGTAGAAACTAATGACTCAATGAGACAGCAAGAATCAGTCAAACAAAATCTAAAGAATGAAAGGATAGAAGAAAATGTAAAATATCTAATTGGAAAAACAACTGATCTGGAAAATAGATCCAGAAAACAAAACTTAAGAATTATTGGTCTGCCAGAAACCCATGATGGAGAAAAGAACCTGGATAATATCTTCCAGGAAATCATCAAGAAAAACTGCCCAGAAGTACTAGATTCAGAGGGCAAAATAGTCATCAAAAGAATCCACAGTTCTCCTCCTGAAAGAGATCCCAAGCTCAAAACCCCAAGAAATATAGTTGCCAAATTCCAAAGCTATCAAGTGAAGGAGAAAACGTAACAAGCAGCCAGAAAGAAACAATTTAAATATCAAGGAGATACAGTCAGGATTACACAGGACCTTGAAGCTTCTACATTAAAAGCTCAAAATAATTGGAACCCAATATTCCATAAGGCAATGGAGTTGGGACTACAACCAAGGATCAACTACCCAGCAAAGTTCAGCATAACATTTCAGGCAAGGAGAAGGTCATTCAACGACGTAAGGGATTTCCAGAGCTTCCTGACCAAAACGCCAGAAGTTAATAGACAATTCAATCTTCAAATGCAGGTCTCAAGATAATCATAAAAAGGTAAACGGGGGGGGGGAACAACAGGTTAAGCAATTAGGGCAAACTGTTTACCTCCCTATAAGGGAAGATGATATATGTTAATCTTGAGAATTGTGCGGCCATTATGAAATATAACAGGGATATGCATAGGGGGAACAGGTATAAAGTAAATGATATCATGATAAAAAATATGATTTAAGTATAAGAAGGGATTGTAATAGACGGTGTGAAAAGGAGGAAGCAGAAAATGGCAAATTACATCACAAGAAGAAGTACAAAATCATAGTAGAGGGAAAGAGGGGAGGGAGATGAGCACTGTGTGAGAGGTACTCTCATCTGATTTGTTTAAAGGATGGAACAATAAACTTAAGTAGATAATCCTAACTAGCTCTATAGGCAGTAGGAGAGGAAGGGGGAAGAAAGGGGAGGGAAGTTAAAAGGGAGGGAAGAAGCAATAAGAGCAAAGGGGAGTAAAAGGGAGGGGGGCAACAAGAAGGAGAGAAGGTGGAAGGAGGAGGTGGTGAGAAGAGAATACTATTGAGGAGGGGAAGGGAGAAAGCAGAGCTAAATCACAAATGGTGGAAAAGAAGATGGAGGGAAATACACAGATTGTAATCATAACTGTGAATGTGAATGGAATGAATTCTCCCATAAAATGGGTACAGATGGCAGAATGGATTAAAAGCCATAATCTAACAATATGCTGCTTACAAGAAACACATTTGAAACGGGGGGTTATACATAGGATAACGTCAAAGGATGGAGCAGAATATATTGTGCTTCAGCTTATGTAAGAATGGCAGGAGTAGCAATTCTAATCTCAGACAAAGCAAAAGCAGAAATAGATATAATCAAAAGGGATAAGGATGGAAACTCTATCCTGCTAAAAGGCACCATAGACAATGAAGCAATATCATTTCTAAACATGTATGCTTCAAGTGGTATAGCATCCAGATCCTGAGAGGAGAGGTTGGGGAAGTTTAAGGAAGAAATTGACAGCAAAACTATACTAGTGGGGGACCTCAACCTCCCTCTTTCTGAACTTGATAAATCTAACCTCAAAATAAACAAGAAAGAGGTTAAGGAGGTAAACAAAACTCTATATAAGGCAGATATTATAGATCTTTGCAGAAAATTGAATGGGAATAGAAAGGAATATACCTTTTCTCAGCAGTACATGGAACATTTACAAAATTTGACCATGTACTAGGACATAAAAATCTCACAATCCAGTGCAGAAAGGCAGAATTATTCAATGCATCCTTCTCATATCATAATGCAATAAAATTATACGTAATAAAAGACCATGGAAAGAAAAACCAAAATCAATCAGAAACCAAATAATCTAATCCTAAAGAAGGAATGGGTTAAAGAGGAAATCATAAAAAAAATCAACAACTTCATTGAAGAGGATGACAATAATAAATCAACCTACCAAATCTTATGGAATACTGCAAAAGCAGTTCTTAGGGGAAGTTTCATATCTTTGTATGCCTACATAAAGAAAATAGAGAAAGAGGAGATGAGTGACTTGGGAATGCAGCTGAAAAAGCTAGAAAAAGAAGAAATTCGAAATCTCCAAGAAAACACCAAATTAGAAATACTGAAAACCAAAGGAGAGATTAATAAAATTGAAATTAAGAAAACTATTGAATTATTAAATAAATCCAATAGTTGGTTGTATGAAAAAACTAATAAAATTGATAAAACTTTGGTCAATTTGATTAAAAAAAGAAAGAAGAAAATGAAATTACTAATATTAAAAATGAAAGGGGTGAACTCACCTTCAATGAGAAGGAAATTAAAAAGAAAAATAGAAATTACTTTGTCCAACTTTATGCCCACAAATTCGATAATCTAAATGAGATGGATGAATATTTTAAAAAATACAAATTGTCCAGATTAACAGAAGAGGAAGTTGAATACTTAAACAATCCCATCTCAGAAAAAGAAATTGAACAAGCCATCAATGAACTCTCTAGGAAAAAATCTCCAGAACCAGATGGATTCACAGGTGAATTCTATCAAACCTTTAAAGAACAGTTAATGCCATTACTATATAGACTATTTTTGAAAATTGGAGAAGGAGTTCTCCCAAATTCTTTCTATGATACTAATATGGTTTTGATACCCAAACCAGGAAGAGACAAAACAGAGAAAGAAAATTATAGACCAATTTCTCTAGTGAATATAGATGCAAAAATTTTAAACAAGATTTTAGCAAAACGAATACAGCATCTTATCACGAAAATAATACATTATGATCAGGTAGGATTTATACCAGGAATGCAGGGCTGGTTCAATATTAGGAAAACTATTAGCATTATTGATCATATCGACAACAAAACTAACAAAAACCACATAATTATCTCAATAGATGCAGAAAAAGTTTTTGACAAAATACAACACCCATTCCTATTAAAAACACTGGAGAACATAGGAATAAAGGGAACTTTCCATAAAATAATAAGCAGTATCTACCTAAAACCTTCAGCAAGCATTATATACAATGAGGATAAGCTAGATGCATTTCCAATAAGATCAGGGGTGAACAAGGATGTCCATCATCACCATTATTATTCAATATGGTACTAGAAATGTTAGCTGTAGCAGTTAGACAAGATAAAGAAATTGAAGGAATAAGAATAGGCAAAGAAGAAACTAAGTTATCACTCTTTGCAGATGGTATGATGATATACTTAGGGAATCCCAGAGATTCAAGTGAGAAACTACTTGAAATAATAAACAGCTTTGGCAAAGTTGCAGGTTACAAAATAAACCTACACATATCTTCTGCATTCCCATATATTAGAAACAAAGTCCAACAGCAAGAGATAGAAAGAGAAATCCCATTTAAAGCTACGGTAGACACTATAAAATATTTAGAAGTTTATCAAAACAAACCCAGGGATTATATGAATACAATTACAAGACACTTTTTGCACTAATAAAGTCAGATTTAAGTAAGTGGAAAAACATCAGTTGTTCATGAGTAGGCCGAACTAATATAGTAAAAATGACATTTCTACCTAAATTAATTTACTTATTTAGTGCCATACCAATTAAACTATCAGATAATTATTTTCTAGAACTGTAAAAAATAATATCAAAATTCAATTGGAAGAACAAAAGGTCTGGAATATCAAAGGGACTAATGAAAAGAAATTCCTCTGATGGTGGCCTAGCTCTGCCAGACCTCAAAGTGTATTATAAAGCAGTAATTATCAAAACCACTTGGTATTGGTTGAGAAATAGAGGGGTAGACAAATGGAATAGACTTGGCACTCAAGACACAGTAGGTAAGGAATATAGTAACCTCCTGTTTGATAAACCCAAAGACCCCAGCTTCTGGGATAAGAACTCACTGTTCGACAAAAATTGCTGGGAAAACTGGTTAACAGTGTGATGGAAATTAGGCATAGACCCATGCCTGACACCATACACAAGAATAAAGTCCAAATGGGTACATGATTTAGGTATAAAGATTGATACCATGAGTGAACTGGAGAAGGAAGGAATAGTGTATTTATCATATTTATGGAGAAGGGAAGAATTTTTCACTAAAGTGATAGAAAGCATTATGAAATGCAAGATGGATAGTTTTGATTACATTAAACTGAAAAGTTTTTGCACAACCAATCCCAATGCAACCAAAATTCAGAGGGATGTTGTAAATTGGGAAAAAAAAAATTTACGGCTAAGCTCAGAGATAAAGGCCTCATTTCTAGAATATATAGAGAACTGACTCAAATGTACAATGATACAAATCATTCCCCAATTGACAAATGGTCAAAGGATATGAACAGGAAATTTTCAGGGGAAGAAATTAAAGATATCTATAATCATACGAAAAAAGTGTTCTAAATCACTACTGATTAGAGAGATGCAAATCCAAACAACTCTGAGGTACCACATCACACCTATAAGATTGGCAAACATGACAGAACAAGAAAATGATAAATGCTGGAGAGGATGTGGGAGAGTTGGAACACTAATTTATTGTTGGTGGAGCTGCGAGCTCATTCAACCATTCTGGAGAATGGTTTGGAACTATGCCCAAAGGGCTACAAAAATATGCATACCCTTTGGCCCAGTAATATCGCTACTAGGACTGTATCCCCAAGAGATCATAAAAATGGGAAAGGGTCCCACATGTACTAAAATATTTATAGCAGCACTCTTTGTGGTAGCCAAGAGCTGGAAATAGAGGAGATGCCCATCAATTTCGGAATGGATTAATAAATTATGGTATATGAATGTAATGGAGTACTATTGTGCCATAAGAAATGATGAACAAGAAGATTTCAAGGAGGCCTGGAAGGAGATTTATGATCCGATGCTGAGTGAAAGGAGCAGAACCAGGAGAACATTGTGCACAGCAACGATCACAGTGTGCAAGAGTTTTTTTCTGGTAGACTTGAAACTTCGTAATAATGCAAGAACTTAGTAAAAAAAAAAATCCCAATGGTATTATTCTAACACAAAATGTCTTCCATACTCAGAGAAAGAAATATGGAAGTCATTCACAAAATTTAGCAGATCATGTTTGTATATGTGTAGGTTTTAGTGTATTATGTTTTAATTTGTTATATGATTTCTTCCATTTATTTTAGTTCGACTACATAACAGGACTATTGTGAAAATGCACTCAATAGGAAAGTATTTGTAGAACCTATACAGAATTGTATGTTGTCGCAGGGAGGGAGGGTGGTAATGGGGAAAAGTTGGGGGGGGACGCTGAGAGGGATAAAATGTTAAGTTGAAGGAAATGATTGTAGAACACCAAAAAAATAAAAAATAATTAATTAATTAAAAATAAGTAGATAGTTAGATAAATAAGAAGTAAACATAAATTCACTGCAAGAGGTCAGAAAAAAATGATAACCATGGTTCAAAATAGGGCTCATGAAAATAATTTGTTTGTATAGGAACGGGGTCCACAATTGTACATTATCCATATTTTCAGAACTTTTCAACATAGCAATCAATTATGCTAATTTTTCATCTTATGTATCTTTTCGTTTTACTTTTTTGTCTTAAAAGTATCATTCATTCATTATATGGTCTGATTCTAAGGGAGGTGTGAGTAGGAGGAAAAGAATACCTCTAGTGACCAAAACTCTAGTGATATAAAAACAAGGGCATCAATAAAAACCTATTTTCAAATAGTTCGTGGTAAAGGTAATTAGACTGGGGGTTGTGAGCATCCAAATTTAGAACACATTTTGTGCAAGAAACTCCTAGTGAAAACACACATATGTTATACACGAAAACAACAACCATTACAAAACAATTGTTGGCTATTAGACTGCTCATGAAGGCACTTGAAGAATGTCATTTGCCCAGGTTCTCACAGTTAGTTGATCTTGAAATTGAACTTAACTCAGAGGCTGGTTCTCCATTGCCTCATGTTACTTTTTGAACTAATCATTAGGTTTGGGAAAATTTTAGACTAAGTCAAAACTAAGAAAATATTTTCTACCATATTGAAGATCACTCAGGGAAATACCAAGCCCTTTGTTTTCACCTACTCACCTTCAAATGATATGCCTCTTCCTGATATTCAAAATTAATAATAATAAAAAAAAAATTCTATGCAAATAACTTCATTTGAAAACAAAGACGCTTTATTTATTAATTATTTGCTTATTTATTTTCATGCTAAACATACACACATCCTCATCCATTCTTCACCAGAAAACAGTGTCAGATCATCAGAGAACCTGGAGACCAGTGGGTCTAATCATTTTTCAACTACCTAGGTTTAGGTCTAGATGTAACTTTGACCTTGGCCATTTGCCTCAACATGTTGTCTGAAGCATCAACTGCTCTTTTCTTCACTGGGAACACCAACAATGTTTCAGGTTTAAACATTGTCCACAAAAGGTGAAACAATTCAGCTGAACAAGTTTATACTTAGAAACAAACAAACAAAAAAAAATGTGGGCTGGTGGTGAGACAACCAACATCTTATTAGAGTAGCAAACTGTTTCAGGACTGATTTTGTCAAAGAAATAGTCCATGCTTAGTCTGTTCTGCCCTTACCAACAAATGTCGCTGCAGTTGTGTGGAATTAGTCTAGAGAATTTCTGAGTTCAAGAACACTGAACAAGAAAAGCACCTTCAAACCTCAACAACTTGGAAGCACAGATTTTAAGTGAATCCTTTTTTCCTCCCTCATATCACTTATTCAAGTTTCCCTTTCTCTGTCACTAAAAGGAAACAGCAACAAACTTCACAGTGGGCTTGTAAAATAACAAAATTTTGGCAACTATAGAATGAAAAGAAATAGTAAGAAGCAGAACACCAAAAAGAACAAAAACATCTATCTAACTATCTATCTATCTATCTATCTATCTATCTATCTATCTATCTATCTATCTATCTATCTATCTATCTATCTATCTATGTATCTATCTATACTATTCAATCAACAATTTAACCATGAAAAAACAAAATCCAAATACGGCTTGTATTTTTACAAGAAATGATATTTAAAAGAAGTAGATAATTCAATCCACTCTATCACATGGGAACGATGCATCAGGAGGCATCTATTCATCACATTTTTTTAAAAGCAGTCTTTGAAGACATCTAAAAAGACATATTTAAAGTCTAGGTGACATAATTTTGCTGGAAATTTAGAGCATGCAGTCGTCCTCCCTTTCATGTTTCTTAGTGAAGAGGAAAGCTATGCATCAGAACATCAATTTAATAGCTTCTAAATAGAATCTGAAATTAAGAATTTGAAGAAGTAGAGAGGCAGAAGAGAAAAAGGATCAAAAATGAAAGTGATAAAAACGTTTGGGAAGTCTCAATCAGCTAAGTATGGATCGAGCTACACAGACCATTGAAAGATAAGATCACTGAACTTCAAGAGAAACTTTAATGAGGAAAACAGAGATTCATGGAGGAAAAACCAAAGAACTTTAACATAAAAAGCTGAGACTTGATATGAATAAAAATCCAGGCAGAGGTTGAAAAAAGGAGCGAGCTTTAACAACATAAAGCCAAGTTCAAACAAGAAGGGTAGCAGCTGACTATCTAAAGTAGTTGGTGCCTGGCAACTCTGAAAGAAAGGGAAATATCCCAGGGAGAGAAGAGGAGGAGGAATGGATAGCACAAAGAATTGTCAGCTTATAAGTACTGACAACTATTCAGCTTCCTGCCAAAGACAAGGGTCATTTCAGAGGGATTTAAGCTTGAGAAAACCACAGAGACAATTGGATATAGCAAAGTTTTAAAAAAAAGAACTTGAATCTTTTATGTCATCATCTCACAAAACATAAACTAATAATCTAGTAATATAGTAATGTGTATGGTTTCAGACAACTTGATTTCATATTTGAAATGAAATGTTAGCAGCGTTTGAGTTTTGATTTCTTTTTTTCTCAAAAAGAGAATAGTTGCAAAAAAAAAATAAAGAGCTATACATTTCCTTGGTCTATCCCCTCCCCTGATGTGTACTATTCTGTTATGTCACATAAATAATATTTTGCACTGAAGCCAACAGTATAAACTATCCATTTGTGATTTCCCAAGTGCCTAAAAAAAGATCAAACATCAAAGTTATCAAAGATCTCAACACATCTGTAAAACTGAGCAACACAGCAATCAAAAACATTTGCTTCCTTTTATAAGCAAGAGAGAAAGAGATGTTATTTGTATCAAAATGTATTTTTTCTGTGCTCAACATTGGTAGTCAGGCTTTGGCTACTATGCCAGCTCTGTGAATAGAATCAGGAAAACTTTTTCCCCTTACTCAATAGATTATTCAAGATTTTGGCTTTGTAATTCGCTTACAGAATTTCATCAAATAACGTTCATTTGCTTCTGAAAGTTAAGAATATCCAATAATAATCTTTGAGAGATCTATTACTATGAAAATATTGGCAACAATTAATTTAAGAAGACTGCTACACTAATCTGTATATGTATCTTGCTCATATGTATGTGTGTATGTATGCTTATGTGTGTATATACATATGTGTGTATAAATTCTAAAGACAACTTTGGGGAGCCAGGCATTTCATTATCCGCTCTCACATGCCTAAAGCAATGGTTGTGTTTTCTCAAGAAACAAAATAAATATTTGATTCTCCATGGTGACTCTTTATCATATCAGACTTCATTGAAAGTTTGTGTGTTATCCTCAAGTTTGTACTCATATGTGTAAAACTCGCACACACACCCCCACACACTTTCAATCAATAACATTTCTGGATCAACAGTCAGAGTATGCACCATTATCTTCACTTTACTCAACAGAATAAGATGGTCCAGAGCTGTGTTTTTTTAATGGGAAGAAAAAAAATCCTGCATGTTATATAGAAAGGACTGGGGTAGAGAAGGCATAAAAAGGCAAGAAACACACTTTTTCCTGTCACTAGCCATGTTATCTTTGATTTATGATGCATATGAACAAGAATAGTTAGAACATCAATGTCCAACATTTACAATAGATTTAAATCTATGATGCCACATTATTTTGCAATAGCATTCAAAGTCTATTTGCAATAGGCCAAGACTTTTAAAAGAAAATATTTGTGACTGATGTGTTATACTCTGTGGGTGGATGCTCAAGTACTAGTAGTATCATTCAACAAAATAACTTAAATCAGTCAAACAGTGAACCATACATAGTGACACATGGGTTTTTCCCAGTGGATTTTTTGTTCTTATTTTTCTTCCCTATATTCAAGATTTGTGGAAAGATGATACAGGTTAACTTAGTAACTGAAGGAACATAAGGTTGCCATTGCATTAAGGGAAGCTTTGTAGGGGACCATTAGTGCAAATTCAAGTAAAGAAAAATGTATAAATTGGGAAAATTTGTATTTTATTTATACATTAATCACTTTGAAGCTCATTTATTTACAAATAAGACCAGCTTGAAAATAGCTTGGTTGCTGTAGCTAAGTGTTCTTTTGATGCCTAGAAGAGAAGGGCCTCATCTTCCTCAGATCACTGAAGCATTGTTTAATCACTCTGCACTGTGTTCATTGATTTAACTGAAAGAAAACAGGAGGAATTTCATAATTAAAGTACCCAAGTACCCAAATCAAGCTGCGTATACCAAATGTGAAATCAGCTTGTTGCGATCATAGTTTCATTTGAAGGAGGAGCTGTAGGGAAGGTCTAGATAAGCATCCTACATTATCCTGGAAGTGGAAATGGGATGAATCTAATGGAGTCCTTCTGATCGATCTTTTTTATGATAGTACCATTTAAGCGTTAACTCCTATTCTATTCAGTTTCCTCAACCAGAAAATATGGTTAATAACAACATGTACTTCACAGGGTTTCTATGAAGATTAAATGGGATATATTTATAAAGCTCTTAGTACAGTGTCTGGCACATAGTAGGTGCTATATAAATACTAATGTCCTTATCTCTTCTCCTATTCCACTAGAAATCAGAGGAATATGTCTATTTCATGAATGACTTGAGAACACCGAATAGTCTCAGGACTCATCAGCAACCATTTATGAATTTACTTAGAGCTTTGGTGACCCTCCAGAATGGGAACCAACATCAAGGTGTATCAAGAGAAATATTAGTCAAAAATGTAATTGGGATTGTTGCTGCTGCTCCTGCTGCTGCTGTTATTGTCTAGTTTCATTCACACTATTTGTGTTTTTAGCTTAGACTCAGATTTTGGATTTGAACCCTCAGTAGAGACGAGGAGATATATTAAAAAGATCTGAGGACTCAGAACTTGATCCAAGTATTAAAGAACAAATAAAATTTAGAAATTAGTAAAGAAGAAAGCCCTAAAGCCAAAGGTAATAGTCCTTTGGATTAATTTTGAAATGGAAAGGGCAATTAAGAAAGTATGGTTCATTAAGACCTAAGCCCTAAGCATGGATTGCTTGAAAGAATGTACCCCTAAAACTTCTTTCTGTTTTGTTCTAATCCATTATTTTCCTTACATTCTGGAAGGCAGGGATAGAAGTAAGGTCAGTCCCTTGCACAGATGAAAAAGATAGCTATCTAAGTAGTGCAATTGCCTTGACCCATTGAGTTGGCTCACCTGACCCTAAATATCTATTTAGTGGAACTGCCAAAGAACTAAAATACTCACAATTATAAGTCCATTTTTTTAAAGTTAAAACGTTATATCTGAGAGTCTCTTATTTTAAAGTACAAGTAAATACTCTAATGAAAGATGTAATTTTTTTTTGTCCCATCATGGACTACATGAAATAAATGCATGAAACTTTCAGCTTTTTTGCTTCATCTTTCAAGAATCTTCTATGATAATTGGCATAAGCATGGGAGACACCTTTTGAGAAGACAGATTTTAAGATAATATTTTGCTGTACTGAATCAAATGTATTTTTCGTTTTAACATAAGCAAGCTGTATGATGACATTTGTTATTGTCTAGATCATGTAGGTATCTAATTAAACAGATATGGTCATCTATAGAAAAATCTGTGTAAAAGGCAAAATCCTACCTATTTCATTCTTATACTTCCGCCAATTATATACTTGGTATGTGCATATGGAGATAAGTTTTAAAATGTTATGTAGGATATTTTGTTTGGTAATTGATCTTATATCATCAACTTTGTGTTTTATTCTTGGTAATCATTTTATTACTTGTTTTGGGGCCCTTGGCATCTTCCCCTCTATCAAATGACTTGATAATTGATCTACAAATGTGGCTATGTATATGTAATCTAATCTAGTTCCTTTAACCATTATTATATTATTTCCACTTTCTCATAAAGCTTATCTCAGTTTAACATATGAAAGTCCAAATGGCATGGCTCTCCTTTATGAGACAGTTGTTTATTAAAACCTTTAAATACATTTTTCTATTTTTCAACTATTTTTGTGCTTTAAATTTTATCCTTAAATGCCCTCTGGATGTCTTACAGTGGATCTCTAATACAACTTGATATTGTAAAACTTTCAACTTGATTTTCCTTCTACTAATTGTTGTCATTTTGTGTTTTAATATGATTTATAACATGCTGCCACTTTCTTCCATATAATTTTACAAATGGGTTGGATTAATAGTCAAAACCATTATTTCTTTGGCTGTTACAATTCTTTGCTTATCAAGGACATCAAGTGTTTGTTTACTGAGATGGATTATAGGCTTTTGTGGCCTAATTGTCTTGGTGTTCAATTCACTTATATCATTGTTTCTATTAGGAAACTTATAATTGCTATTGCTTTCTTCTCCTGAGTCCATTTCTAATTTTTTAGTTTCAGTCATTTGTTTAACAAGGGCAAATTAGAGTTTATGATATCATAGGATCACAAATGTGGAGCTAGACAGGACTTCAGAAACTATTCAGATTGACTCCCTCATTATACAGATGTGGAAATTGAGATCCAGTAGAGAATGTAACAGGTATTGAAACCAGATCTTCTGACTGGAGAGAAAGTTTTCTTCCCTTTATATCACTTATCTTTCTTGGATAACATATTTCTCTCACTTATATTGTTATTTTTATCTTTACCTTTCTTTTATCTTAATAATTCAGTAGGTTCAACTGTGCACAGGCAATTAATTTGAAAGTCAGCCTCCCAGGAGAAATGAGGATTTTATAATGCATTAAAACATATTCAATTTCATTTTTGTTGTTGCTATATAATTAAGGGTTTAGCATGTCTGGTTATTCCCAATTCTTTTCTTGAAGAAAAATACTCATGATGTCTAGCCATGAGACTTCCTGAAACTCTGCAAGACTTTGGCTCCTCTGATTGCTTTTTCCTGACCGACTTTCCAACGTATTCTCCATCATCATCTTCTCAAGTGGACAATTCTCCATCATCTTCTTCTCAGTGGAATCACTGAATATCAAAGTATGTGTAGAATTGCGGCTTATTTTATTCACCAATATCCATTGTAGAGGAAGAGGAACTTGAGAGTGTTATCAAGATCTTTGTAGAATTTTTCCAGTGCCTTGTCCTCTGCAGCAAAGTGTTGCTGTCATACTGCAATCATAAAATAATAGTCAGAAATGTGAGAGTTGGGTGAGAACTTATTGATCATCTATATGCTTATGTAATCCTTTTATTTTATAAAGGAGCAAAACTTTATTACCTATACGGCAAATTTAGTGAAAAGAGCCAATCAGGAAAGGTCCCAGACTTGAGTACCTATAATCTTTGAAGAAAACAAAAAGGCTTGATTGGGATTTCAAATAAGGGACCCTGGAAGGAATTACACGGGAATGCTATGAAAGCAAAAAGAAATTGAAGGGGGAACTAGGAAAGTGAGGAAAGCAACATTTCCTTCCTTCACAATTTGAC
Organism: Bettongia penicillata ogilbyi; assembly: GCA_023548195.1. NCBI lineage: Eukaryota > Metazoa > Chordata > Mammalia > Diprotodontia > Potoroidae > Bettongia > Bettongia penicillata. Next base: position 174,147 of record JAJHZJ010000467.1, read on the forward strand.
CAAAGGTTATCCCTGTGCCAGGACTGCCTTCTTTAATTTAGCTCTCAATATAGGCTTTTGATACTTGAAATTGTTAATTTTCATGGATTTCATCAGTACTTACACTATAACTTCAAAGTTTCACTAGTCATTCAGTCACTTCCAGATGGGTATTTGGAAACAGGGGAATTTTGCGTGAAGTCTTAGTTTCTCAATTCTTCACCATTCCACCCCCACCCCAAACTCTACTTCTGCTGTAACATGGTCAAACTGTTAAACTACAGCCAAATTGTAAGACCTAATCATTTTTTTTTAGTAATTTTATATTTTAAGCATTCATATTAGAAACTGAAAAGTGTGGCAATGATACTTCTTTCCTATATTTACCTATCTCCAACTTACTAGTAAGAGAAAAGATAAAGAATCTTAGGATGGCTAATGGAAAATAGATTAGATAGTTAACTATATTAAAGATTAAGAAGATATGGATTCCATTCCTAGTCTACCATCTACTAATCCTGTGGTCTTGAGTAAATTTTGCAAGCTTTATTTCGCTTTTCTACAAAAATGGAGATAACAATCCTTACCTTCCAAGGTAACCAATTTTAAGCAATAAAATTTTTAAAACTACTCATGAAAATTCACAAGAAAAATTTTGTTGACTTTGAAGACAGCATCAAAGAATCAATGAATGACATTCCAGGTTATATTTCTTCCATTTCTGAAGATAATGACAAACTACATTAATTCAGTTATTAATCTATAATCCTGTTCGTAGATATTGCCCTACAAATATAGAGCATGATTTCTTCATGCCTTTTCATGCTGCTTCTTTTTTATCATGGATCTTCCATAACTTGACCAGATAAATTCCATTTAAAGGTCATGAGGCTTTTCTATGCTTTTTTTTTTTTTTGTATTTTCTGGGTATTATCATAGCACTTACACTGGTATCAGTTATCCCTCATTTTCATTGCATGAGCATCCTACCCTTTTGCATTTCTAATAACATGTTTTTTTATTTTATATTTTATTCCAGTTTATGGATATTTACTGTAAAATGTCGCAAAGATAGAAGTTGCAAAGTATTTCCATCCAACCCTGGGAATATGGGCCCTAGAAAGAATAGACTCAATCTTAAAATATTTCCTACAAAGTATGTGCCAATCCAAGTTCACTTCCAAGTATGCATGCATTTTAAATTATTTGCTTCTTCTTCCTTCACTTCTACTACTGTACTGAATCAAGCAAGTTGCTTTGTACTGTGTTCTGTCTGGAGGTTAGATATCTGTTTTGTTTTGCTGATATTTCAAAGTTTACAGTTTTGTAGGCTCCTCTTTTACCTAAAAGCAGAAAAGGGCAAACAAAAAGAAGGAAAGAAAAGAGACCTATGTTCACAAACCACATGTCAATTTGAGTGCAGTAATGAAGCCCTGAGGTCTCTTTCATATCAGAAGCTTATGGTATGTTTTTCTTACTCAAACCAGCCAGGCAGGAAAGAAACCCCAGATCATCAGGTTAATGACTTTTTTCTTTTCTTAATGTTTACTTATTTTTAAGCTTTCAACATTCTTTTCTACAAAATTTTGAATTCCAAATTTTCTCCCAATCTCTTCTCTTCCCACACCCCAAAATGCCATGCATTTTAAATACCTCTTCACTCAATCTGCCCTCTCTTCTGTCACATCATTCCCTATCCTTATCTTCATCTTCTCTCTTTTCATGTAGGACAAAATAGATTTCTATGCTTCATTGCCTATATTTCTTCTTTTCCCATTGCATGCAGAAACAATTCTCAACATTTGTTCCTAAAATTTTGAGTTCAAACTTCTCTCCCTTCCTCCCTCCCCACCCATCCCCCCCTGAGAAGGCAAGCAATTCATTATAGGCTAGATTTGTGTAGTTTTGTAAAAGACTTCCATAATAATCGTGTTGTTTGAGACTAATAATATCTCTCTCCATCCTATTCTGACCCCCATTTATTCTATTCTCTCTTTTGACCTTGTCAATTGCCAAAAGTGTTTACTTTCAATTTCTCCCTCATCTCATTTGCCCTACCTTCAATCATCCCTCACCCCACTTATCCCCTTCTCCCCTACTTCTCTGTTGTGTAAAATATATTTTCATACCAAGTTGAGTGTGCATGTTATTCCCTCCTTAAGACAAATGTGATGAGAGTAAGCTTCATTTTTTCCCACTCACCCCCCTTTCCCCTTCATTGAACAAAATTTTTTTGACTTTTTTTATGAGAAATAATGTGTCCCATTCCATGTCTCCCTTTTTACTCCCAATATATTCTTCTCTCATCCGTTAATTTTATTTTTTTAGATATCATCCCTTCCTATTCAAATCACCTTGTGGTCTCTGTCTCTACAAAGTTTCAAGAGTTACAAATATTATGTTTCCATGTAGGAATGTAAGCAGTTCCACTTTAGTAAGTCCCTTATGATTTCTCTTTCCTGTTGACCTTTTCATGCTTCTCTTGATTCTTGTGTTTGAAAGTCAAATTTTCTATTCAACTCTAGTCTTTTTATCAAGAATGCTTGAAAGTTCTCTATTTCATCGAATGACATTTTTTCCCCTGAAGTATTATACTCAGTTTTTCTGGGTAGGGGATTCTTGGTTTTAATCCTAGTTCTGCAACTTCTGCTATGTCGTATTCCAAGTCCTTTGATCCCTTAATGTAGAAGTTGCTAGGTCTTGTGTTATCCTGATTGTATTTCCACAGTCCTCGAATTGTCTCTTTCTAGCTGGTTACAATATTTTCTCCTTGACCATGGAACTCTGAAATTTGGCTATAATATTCCTAGGAGTTTCTCCTTTCAGAACTACTTTAGGAGGTGATTGGTGGATTATTTCAATATTTATTTTACACTCAGGTTTCAGAATATCAGGGCAGTTTTCCTTGATAATTTCATGAAAGTTGATGTCTAGGCTCTTTTTTTGATCATGCCTTTCAGGTAGTCCCATAATTTTTAAGTTATCTCCTCTGGGTCTATTTTCCAGCTCAGTCGTTTTTCCAGTTGAGATATTTCACATTATCTTCTATTTTTACATTCTTTTGGTTTTGTTTTGTAATTTCTTCGTTTCTCATAAAGTAATTAGCTTCCATCTGCTCCATTCTAATGTTTAAAGAATTACTTTTTCAATGAGCTTTTGACCCTCCTTTTCTATTTGGCTAATTCTGCTTTTTAAAGCATTTTCTTCTCGTTGGTTTCTTGGACTTCTTTTACCAATTGAGTTAGACTATTTTTAAAGGTGTTATTTTCTTTACCATTTTTGGGTCTCCTTTAGCAAACTGTTGACTCATTTTTTTGTGATTTTCTTTCATTACTCTCATTTCTCCTCCTAATTTTCCCTCCACCTCTCTTATTTGGTTTTCAAAATCCTTTCTGAGCTCTTCCATGGCCTGAGACCATTGCATATTTATTTTGGAGATTTTGGACGCAGAAGCCTTGACTTTTAGATCTTCATCTAATGGTCTGCATTGTTCTTCCTCATCCAAAATGATGGAAGAAAATACCTATTCACCAAGAAAGTAGCCTTCTATAGTCTTATTTTTTCCCTTTTGGGGCCTTTTTCCCAACCAGTTACTTGACTTTTGAGTCCTTTTTCAAGAGGAGCATATACTCTGGGGACCTGTAATTTCTCAGTTTCTCCAAGGTGGCACACTCATAAGAGAGGAGTTTTCTCCTCTCCTGGCTCGTGCTCTGGTCCGAGAACAGCCACAAACACTCTTTTCTGTCCAAGATCAATTAGGATAATTCCCTCTCCTGAGCCTGAATCAGCTCCACCAGGCCAGCCACTGGTCCTCCTCACCCCAGAAGCACCACTCAAGGCTGACATTCAGATTAGCTGTATGTTTCCCCCAGGGGCTTTATGCTGAGGGCTCCAAAAATGGATGCTGCGCTACAGCAACTGCTATCTCCCTGGGGCCTCTGGGGCATGATTGTGTTCCCTTCTAATGCAGGTGAAAGATCTTTCTCACTGACCTTTGAAGCTGCCTTTGTTTGTGGGTTGAGAGATCTGAGCACCACAACTGCTTCCAGGGATCTCACCCCCTGAGTCCTTCTCCATTCCTTCTCATGCCCAGCAGTACAGCCAAGTCTGTGCTGCTCTCTGCTCCACACTTGGTGTGATAGACCTTTCCTGTCAGCCTTTCAGGCTGCTTTGGACTGAAAATCTCTTTCACTCTGTCATTGTGTGGCTTCTGCTGCTCTAGAATTTGTTTAAAGTCATTTTGCATGTATTTCATGGACTGTGAGAGGAAGCTTCTACAGGTCCTTCCTTCTGCTCTGCCATCTTGGCTCTGCCCTGGTAATACATTTTGTAAGCAGTCTCAACTGCTGCTCAGCAGCCAGTTAAAATATTCTTCTTTTTCATAAAGTAAGCAGACTAGAAACACTATTTTTATGTGCTTCCAAGTCTATGTTGGGACACTGTATTAGGTAGGGTATTCCATGCATATTCACATATGTGGATATTCACATATTCACATGCATATTCATTTATTCATATAAGTACTGAGCTATTTTTTGGTAATCCTAGTCTCCTGTTGCATACTGATTATAGAGAAAATAAGGTTTGAAGAAATGATATTGTTGATAACAGGAGAACCAGGAAATAGCTGTTATAGGAGATGATAGTTTAACTGAGGCTTAAACACATCACAAGAAGTAAGGGTGAAGAGTGAGAGCATACTAGATTTATGGATGAAGAAAGTTAAAACTCAAGTATGAACAGCAAGTAGTTCATATTGGCCAGTTTATAGTGCACAAAGGATAATGAAGAATAATCCAAAATGCCTGATGTTTCCTGAACTTTTTTTTTCAGTTTTGTAAGGGTATGCCACTCAAAACCCTCCATTGTCATATAAAAAATCTTGTAATTTAAGTCAATATTAACAGTCCCTGCTATAGCTTTTGTCAAGGAGTTGAAGCATTTACTGGTCAAGAGAATTTTTGGTCTTTATTTTTTCTCTTATATGGTGATTTTTTTGCCATTATTTAATGATCTCTAGGACATAAAGAATGTCAGGGCCAATACTTTTAATTTTATTCACCCCCACACTGGGCAGAGATATTAACTCTTTTAATTGGTCAATGTAGAGCCACTATAGACATGAATAATGCATTCTTATTTTTCTTTTTCTGACTTTGACTTTTATTTTGAACTTTGCTCAATTAGTCAATAGCCTAAGTGTACACGGACAGATCATTTCAGAAAAAAATAATTGCTACATTTGTTACCAGTTGTTTTGTGATTTTTAAGACAGTCATTTTTAATACTCTTTGTTACTTAACTTTTCTAATGCCTTCAAACACATATCAGTGAAGTAACAATAATGTTCAATTTAGAGATTTTAGATCAGTCGATGAAACTAAACTAAGAAATTTAATTTTCCAACATGTTTTGCCATCTTTTTTCTATCTGTCTATAGGAGTCACTGATTGAAAAGCTTTTAAGACTTTATTTGGAGGATATTATCAAAATATTTGTAGAATTTCTCTATTTGTTCATTTTCTGCAACAGATGTTGACCAATAAAGAACAATTATCTTCATCCTGCTTGTTTGTTTACATTCATTGTGATCATGACAAGGTGAAGTAATCAAATGAACAGTGAAATGAAGTTTTTATTGCCTTTGGGCACACAATGAATTAGATCCTGACAACTTCTTGTTTGTTTCCCCAAGGAAAACATGTGAGGCATGCTTGCATTTAGGGAGACTTTATTTTTTCCTTGTTCTCTATATCGAAAGAAAGGATGTCAAAATGAACTTTTTTTTCAGTTTCTCAAAGAATGCATCATCTCATCGATCAATGAGAGGAGGTTCTATCTTACTAACGGTAATGAACACACTGGTAATTTTGCAAGATCTGTAAAGCTCTTCACACCCTTTTTGTCACTATAACATCATCCTTGAGGAAGCAGGTCATGGTGGAGTATGGCCCTTTGGGGATTTTACTCATTGATCATCATTGTGAAAAGATTTTCTACCTAATGGATAACATTCTAGATATGTTCTTGTACTTACTTAATTGATTTGGTCCTCAGACAGATGACATAGCTTGAAATGTCTAATCTCTAATATTTATTGGAACTCTGATTCTACTAATATGTTTTTTTTTTTTTTACATTCAAAAAAAATCGGCAATAATCATTAAGGATTTATTATTTTTCAGGCACTGAATGAAGTGCTAAGTATAATACAAAGGTGAAAGTAAAATTTTCCCAGATGTCAAGCAACTTGTATTCTATCCAGGAAGAAATACAGAATAAGTGAAAAATAAATATAAAGTAATTTAAGGAGGGAAGTCAAAGGAGAGAGGGATCACAAAAATTGTGTGTGTGTGTGTGATATTGTTCATACATTGACTTTTGAAGGAATTCTGGGAGTGGTAGATGTAGGGAGAGTGTACTCTGTATGTGACACAGAACAAAGGCATAGAGATGAGAAAGAGAGTGTTGTATGAAAGGAACGAGAATTGCACCTGCTTCAGTTGCCTTCATGGTCATTGGAACAAATTTTTCCCACCCACCCATTGCACCAGGCAAATCTCTACGTCTTTAGGGGTCTATCCCGCACTCCCCTAAATCACCAACAGATCTGAGATCTCTTGGTTATTCCCAATCTGCTTTAACCCGTCTGCTGAAATGTTTTACCATGGTGTGGCTGCTGTACATGAAGACCTTGGGGCTATAGGAGAGAGTTAGGTGGACCAGGTAGACACCAAAGGTGGAAAGCAGCCCTGAGAAGTGCTCATCACCCTCACACCAGAGGTACAAGCCTTCCCTGAACTGACACTGCCCTTATATAATGGTAGTAGGGTTTAAATAAAAACTCTATTTTCATCATCTGGATACTCTTATTCATCATCATCATTTATCAGATCTGATGTTTTCATGCCTCTCCATATGGGTTCATCAGACATTTCCTTAGCTAAGTTTTTTTTCCCCCTTCCCCACCCCAGGGATTTTTTTTTCTTTTTTTGGTGTTTTGTTACAATCTTCCCTTGTTTTCAAAATTAACTTGCACTCTAAACCATTGTTAGCTTTCTACACTTGGTAGATGAAGCCCTGGAATCAAGCATGGAATATATAAACCTAGACATAATTATGCTTGTCTATACAGATTTAGAAAGATACATATATACACATAAGTTTGTTATTCAGTCATCTTCAGTCATGTCTGACTCTTCTTGAACCCATGTGGTGTTTTCGTGGCAGAGATAATAGATAATTTTACCATTTCCTTCTCCAACTCATTTTACAGATGAGGAAACTGAAGCAAACAGGGTAAAATGCTTGGCTTAAGGTAAAACCCATAAGTGTCTGAGGCCAATTTTGAACCCAGGAAGATGAGTCTTCCTGACTCCAGGCACAACATTCTACACACTGAGCTGTCCAGCTACCTTCCTACAGAGTAATATATATAATATTATATATATATATATATATTCATATATATATATATTCACATATACAGTCAAGTGTTTATACAAACAAAATTCTCCTATTCAATCTAATTATCTGCTCTCGAAGCAGTGTGGAATGGTAGAAACTGCCTGTTTTGTTTAAAGGATCTGAGTTTGAGTCAAGGCTCTGACACTTATTCTAATGTGAAACTGGGGAAATTGTTCACTCTCTCTAACCTCATTTCTTCATCTGAAAAATTAGTTGATTGTTTAAAGTTGACATCTAAGATACCAGATAATTCTCAGTCTATGATCTTACAATATAAATCAATGGGTTTTAACTTCATTATGAGAGATTTCAGTGTTGTAGAATCCTCTTGTGACAGGAATAGTAAAGACAATTCTCCAGAAGCTATGCAAATCATCCAGAAAGTTTTCCTAGGGTTGGTCTATTTTAAAGTATCCTAAAAGAGCAGATGTTGTATTAGCAAGCCAACTTCTAGACTATTTTACTGACCTTTGGAACCAATTTTCTCAAGCAAGGAAAGATTTTTTATGCTAGGATAATTCTGTGACCTCCTTCCCTGTCCCTCTAAATACTGTGACCTTTTCCTTAAGACAGCTGCTTGGTGTCCACTGCCAGTAGGTCTGTCCCATGCACTGGCCTCTGGCCTTCTGTGGGCTATAACATCAAGATGTTGTTTCTTGAATACTTTTAAATAATTCAGGGTCCCCCTGATCCCTAAAGCAAGAGCTTAGCCTTCTAGGAGGCACCTTTAATAAGCATGGGTTCTATTTCAATTCAGCATCAAATGCATTTTTGAACCCCAAAATATCTTGCTTTTTACCTACTTCTTTTTGTTGTTATATATGTTCTCCCTTCCCCCAAAACCCATAGCCACCACTATCTCCCCTTTTGATAAAGCTAAACTTCACAGGCCTCTGTACATAATTTGAGCAAAACCTGATTCTTTGAACTTCCACCATTAAAACAAAAAGATTGACTCCTTTGACTCTCATGAGATAGCCTTTTTTTTTTTTCAAAAGAAACTATTGTCAACCGCAGAGTACATTAATAAGTCCCTTGGTGTGTGTTTTCTGCTCATTTCTTACTATAAATAGCTATCCTAAACTTATAAAGTTAAAGGTAAAAAAAAAATTCTGACTGCTTCAAATCACAAGGCAATTTCCTGCTCAGGGACCCTCCCCCTTGGTGGGAGAAAACTAAAGAGAAAGTATTTTGGTTTACTTTGTTAAATGAAATTGGCAGGTCCATCAAAAGTTGTGTTAATCAAATCATATTTTAAATACATCAGAGAATTTTATAGAACTTTTGTATTATATTCTTTCATAAAGTAAAGCCTCCCCACATACATTCATTTAATATCTGGATCCTCTTATTAATGCAAATAAACATTCCTTTATTGATTAAAAAAAGAAAGGAATAAGAATCTATAGAGGGAAGGGGAAAAGGAAATACATAATAAAGTGGGAAAGGTAGGTTAGGGCGAAGTTGTTAAAGTTTTAAAATCTAGAAAGACTCCACAGGCAGTTCTGCTATACTGAAGCATTCAGCTTCCCCAAAAGCACCAGGCTATGCTAAATAACAAAATAATAATCAGACTTTATATGAAGAATGGGATTATGATCACAAAGCTCAAAAACTTCATCAGTAACACATTAAGAGGATCAGAAACCTAATGAATATATTACCACAGTTTTATGCTAAGTAGTTAAAAAAGATATGCATATTATAATAAGCAGTGACCCCTCTGTCACTGAAGGTTGAATTTTGCCCTCTGCCCCAGATGGCACAACATAGGCTGACCTTTGGACCAGAGAGCATAATGGAAAGGGAGTTTCAAGATTCATAGGGGATAAAGTAGTCCTTCTTGGCTCATAGCTCCTATTGTACCAGAAGATATGAAATAAATATGGCACTTTACCTTGACAAAGACAAAGTTCGCTTGGGGAAATGGATACTAGAAAGGTATTGTGTGTTGTGAAGTTGTGAAGTTTTGTTTTATTGGGGTTTTTTGTATATATCACTGTTTCTCAAAGAAAAATTTGGCACAAGCCAATGAAAATTTTAATTATGCTTAAAATGTTTGCTAACATATCAATTATGTTGGAAAAATTTTTGTTTTGCCGAAATGACTCTATGTTATCCTACAAGTCATAGGTAGCAACCAAAATTTTGGTCAGTTAGTCAAAAAGCATTTTTTGATGTTTTAGATACTTGAAGCTCTGTGATAAGCATTATGGTAATATAAAGAAAGAACATTTTTTTTTGTTCTCAAGGAGCTCATGTTATAATGAGGGAGACATAAGTAATTACCTAAGCATTTATAAGTTTTACACTTGGTAGATAGAAGACCATCTCATGAGGGATCCACAACATAGGGAACAAGTGAAAGTCTGCTTAAACAAAAAGAATGGGGATTGAACTGAGTATTGAAGGTAGCCAGAGAAACTGAGTCTATAGTAGTGAGGAAAAATGGTCTAGACATAGCAAATAGCTAGTGTAAATGCATGAAGTTGAGAGATTAAGTGTCTTGTCCTAGGAGGTTAGTTGTAGTGGATCATAGACTACATAAAAGGGAATTAGACTATAGAAAGACTTGAGTCAGGAAGGCAGAGTTCAATTTGGGCCTCAGATATTTAGTGGTTGTGTGAAACTGGACAAGTCACTTAACTTCTGTCTTTTTCAGTTTTCTCAAATGTAAATCAGGGATGATAATAGCACCTACTACAGAGGGTTGTTGTGAGGAACAAATGAGATAATATTTGCAGAATCATTTAGCACATGTCTGGCAGAGGTGATACATAAATTATCATTCTTTTTCATTTCTATGCCATCCCTATTGTAAATGAGAATGATACTGGGATTACAATTCTGAAAAGATTATTGTCTCCTGTAGCAGAAGGCACCCTGGCACATCCAGGATGGCCTGCTAACACAGGTTCTTAGGTCTGCTTTTCTAAAAGGAAAGCAACTTTTGAGAGTTCAACAATTTTCTTTATTTACATTCACCAACAGAGAAAATACAAGTAGAAAAGTAAAGACCAACAGACATGGTATTTAATTGTCGGATCAAAAGCAATACATGTGTCAGAGATCAACAGACAGATCCAACTGGGTGACCATTACATACATATATAATTACAAAAGAGAAGCACCAACATCTGGGTTTTCAACAGGAAATTTCTTCCAAAGGTAAGCTCCCAAAGCCACAACTCATTTCAGAATATGTATACATTTTTTCTGAGCTTGAGAGCACGACTCTCATGACCCAGTGCCTCTTTAGCAATTAACAAAAGGTGTGGGCCTTCCTACAAAACAAGTCCCCACTAATCGAAGGCCTATTGATGGACAGGGAAGATCTTTTCATTACATCTCCGTAATGGTAATTTAGATGGGAAGATGTTTCCCATTCATTAATAGGACCATATCACCTGCCTGTGTTACATGAAAGCATGAGTCAACATAAGTCAAGTCACATGGAACAAGAAGGGGTGGAGCAGGAAGCGGGAGGGAAACAGAAAAAAGTGGAGCTAGAGTAAAGCTGAGAGAAAATTGATTAAAGCAGTCAGAACTGAGAGAGAAAGAGAGAAAGGCAGACAGCTAGTCTTGTGAGTGTTTGTTTGTGGGAAGGTCTGATAACGTGCATAGACTTTCTGGTTACTATGATGAATTTCTTCCTAACTATGACAGATATGGTGTCCTGGTGTTAGAATTTGGCTTCCTGGTATTTGAATAAATGTTTTGGTTCTGTCTTTCATATGGAGAATCTGTTGTACTTTGTGATTCAGAATTGCACTGGCGTATGGTAGCTGTAGGTGCTATGAATTGGCACTGCAATCTCCTCAACAGAAAGAGAAAAACCTTAGATTAATTGACTTTTTCCTACAACAGTGAACTAATATCCCCATCGATTTAATTTCCCATCTTTTAGTATTTGAATTTGTCCAAGGAATAAGCAATTCCATTTTAGAAAAAAACCCAGCAAAACATTGTTGTAACTTTTATTCAATCACCTCTTATGGAATAAAATTTTTACAGGACTGTTATTACTTAGTTTTATTTTTAACTGATAAAATGACAATCAGTTCTGCCTCCACTTTCAATCACTATTGCACTAAAGAATGGTCTTTTGATAGTCACAAAAATCTTAGGAAATAAGTATTATTATTATCACTCCACTTGTAAAGATGAAGAAATGGAAACTTAGAAAAATTAGTCAGGGTTAAATGTAGTGTTTCTCAGTTATAAAGACACAATTCTAGCGAATGTTACCATTGGGTATTAATAAAAAATAAACAATTCTACATTCCTTATATTGTTCATGTACCATCCCTGACTGATGTCACCACCTCTATATACTTCCAAGAATAGCTCTTGACCTTCTTTCTGTGAATTCACATATATTACGTCCTTCATGAGTAGGTTCAATGACAAAAGAAAGCCAATATCTTAGTAATTCTGATTACTAATCTTTTCCCAAAAGAATATGCTATGAAAAATATTTCCTTCCTTTCAGTATATCATTATGGCATACCTTGTCAGATTTTACTAAGTTTTCCTTTTTCCTTAACCCCTTTTATTTTTGACAAAGGAAGGCTTAAGGGTTGATGGGGTTGTCTTTTTTAATTTTTTTTTAAATTTTTTTTAATTTATTTATTTATTTAACTTTTTACATTCATTTTCACAAAATTTGGGGGTTCCAAATTTTCACCCCTTTTATCCCCTCCTCCCACCCCAATACCCCAAGCATCTAATTTTCCCTATCTCCAATCTGCCCTCTCTTCTGTCCTCCCTCCCTTCTCTTGTCTCCATCTTCTCTTTTCTCCTGTAGGGCCAGATGACTTTCTATTCCTCATTAACTGTGTGTCTTCTTTCCTAGTAGCAACAGCAATACTAAACAGTTGTTCCAAAAACTTTGAGTTCCAAATTCTCCCCATCCCTCCCTCCCCACCCACTCCCTTTGGGAAGGCAGGCAATTCAATATAGGCCATATCTGTGTAATTTTGCAAATGACTTCCCTGATAGTCGTGTTGTGTAAGACTAACTGAATTACCCTCCATCCTACCCTGCCCCTCATTGTTTCTCTTCTCTCTTTTGATCCTGTCCCTCCCCAAGTCTTGATTTCAAATTGCTCCCTCCTCCCTTTGCCCTCCCTTCCATCATCCCTCCCCTTGCTTATCTCATTCTCCCCCATTTTCCTATACTGCAAGATAGATTTTCATACCAAAATGAGTGTGCATTTTATTCCTTCATTTAGTCAAATGTGATGAGGGTAAACTTCTTGTTTTTTTTTTTTTTTTTTTTTCCCTCAGCTCTCCTCTTTTACCCTCCACTAAAATGTCTCTCCTACTTGCCTCTTAAATGACATATAATTACCCCATTCCATTTCACCCTCTTTCCTCCCACTACATTTCTCTCTCACCATTTACCTTAATTTCTTTTCAGCTATGGTTCCATCCTATTCAATTCACTCTGTGCTCTCTATCTCTGTATGTGTGTGCATGTGTGTATGTGTTTGTTCATGAATGTGTGTACATGTGTATGTGTGGTCCCACCAACTACCCAGATACTGAAAAGTTTTACGAGTTACAAATATTGTCTTTCCATGTAGGAATGTAAACAGTTCACTTCTGGTAAGTCCCTTAAGACTTCTCTTTGCTGTTTACTTTTTCATGCTTCTTCGCATTCTTGTGTTTGGATGTCAAATTTTCATTTCAGCTCTGGTCTTTTCATCAAGAATGATTGAAAGTCCTCTGTTTCATTGAAAGACCATATTTTCCCCTGAAGTATTATACTCAGTTTAGCTGGGTAGGTGATTCTTGGTTTGAGTCCTAGTTCCTTTGACTTCTGGAATATCCTATTCCACGCCCTTCGATCCCTTAATGTAGAAACTGCTAGGTCTTGAATTATCCTGATTGTATTTCCACAGTACTGGAATTGTTTCTTTCTAGCTGCTTGCAAGATTTTCTCCTTGAGCTGGGAGTTCTGGAATTTGGCCACAATGTTCCTAGGAGTTTCTCTTTTTGGATCTCTTTCCAGTGGTGATCGATGGATTCTTTCGATACTTATTTTGCCCTCTGGTTCTAGAATGTCAGGGCAGTTTTCCTTGATAATTTCATGGAAGATGATGTCTAGGCTCTTTTTTTGATCATGACTTTCAGGTAGTCCCATAATTTTTAAATTGCCTCTCCTGTTTCTATTTTCCAGGTCAGTTGTTTTTCCCATGAGATATTTCACATTCTCTTCCATTTTTTCATTCTTTTGGTTTTGTTTGGTGATTTCTTAGTTTCTCATAAAGTCATTAGACTCCATCTCTTCCATTCTAATTTTGAGAGAACTATTAAATTCAGTGAGCCTTTGAACCTCTTTTTCCATTTGACTAATTTGCTTTTGAAAACATTCTTCTCCTCATTGGCTTTTTGAACCTCTTTTGCCAATTGAGTGAGCCTATTCTTCAAGGTGTTATTTTCTTCAGCATTTTTTTGGGTCTCCTTTACCAAGGTATTGACCCATTTTTCATACTTTTCTTGCATCTCTGTCATTTCTCTTCCCAGTTTTTCCTCCACCTGTCTAACTTGCTTTTCAAAATCCTTTTTGAGCTCTTCCAAGGCCTGAGCCCACCTGACATCCCCCTGGGGTGTCTGGGGTACTGAGGCCCCGCCCTCCAAGTCTTTCCCTGATGGTGAGAATACGTCCTCGTCATCAGATCCGAAAGTCGGGATCATTTGCATCTGTTCGAAAAAGCTCTCTATAGTCTTATTTTTCTTCCCTTTTCTAGGCATTTTCCCAGCCAGTTACTTGACTTCTGAGCTTCCTGTCCACCCCTGCCTAGATCCGCCCAGCTGGTGCTTGGGCTCTGAGATTCAAATGGGCTTTCCGCGCTGCCTGCCCAGCTGCTAGTCAATGTGAGCTTTAGTTCAGGTGCTGGGGTTGGGGCAGTGCCGCCTCCCAGGCTCACTTCCCTCAGGGGCTTTATGCAGAGACTTTCAGTAATGAAGATCCTGCCTGCTGGTGGGGGAGTCAGGGCTGCGGCTATGCCACCGCTGCCTCTGCCGCTTCCTCCCGAGGGGGCCCGAGTCACGGAGACACCCCACTCCTCTCAGCCAGCCAGCCGTCTCTGTCAGTGACCTGCAGCTTCTGTGGGCGGAGGGACTTTCCCAGCTGCCGGAACTTCCGTCCCTGAAGCGTGCTCAGGTCAGCTTTTCTGGGGCCGCGGCCAGGGCAGCACTGGGGTTCGGTCCACTTTCTGGGGTGCGATGGACCCTGGGGACGGCTGTCCAGGGCTCTCTGGCACGGAAATCTCTTCCACTCCGTTTCTGTTCCCCTTTCAGTGGTCCAGAGGTTATGCGGATCTCTTTTTACATTAATTCTATGAACTGTGGGTTGGAGCTTGTAAACGTGCATCCTTCTACTCCACCGTCTTAGCTCCCCCCTCCATGGGGTTGTCTGAGAGAAAAGGTTAAATCTATAAATTAGTATGATGTAAAAATGAAAGATAGAAAGAACACATTTTCAAAAGACTTGCATCTAATATCATTTCCTCAAAAAGTCCTTTGTGACTAACTCCATCACAGCTTGATCACTTCCTTACCTTGCATTCTTTGAGGATGTTTACATTCTGTATTGTTTTTAACAGATTTCAGAGATAATGTGTGAACAAAACAAAATCAACACGAATGATGTCTTATGAAACAAATTCAGGAAGATATGTTTAGGAGGAAACTTCAAAAGTGTGGTTTTCAAATACATTAAGAAATTTGCTCAACATTTAAATTCACTGTCTATGTTTAAAAATTGTACACTAATCATGCTGTGTAAGTTATGTCTTGTTTATTGAAATATCAGTCATAACTTTACAGTTATTCCTTGTATTTTCATGTTCTCCATTTTACATTTTGTTTCAGGATAGATTATAAAGCCCTCAAGGATAGGGATTGTGAAAGCTATTTCTTGTTTTATTCTCCACAGTATCTACCACAAGGCTCTGCATTCAACAAATTGTTCTTGAATGTATGTATGGATGAAAGGATATATTGGTTGATTAATTCATTTATTTTTTTTTAATCTGCTTACAAAAGATTCAGGACCTATCCATTTTTGTGGCACTGAAATGAATTAAACAATTAATGCTTAATTAAGGTTAAATGAATATAAATTCCTTATAATTTAGACTTTCATACTTACCTATCTCACTAGTAATTCTCTTGAAGGTAACAAGTTTGGACAATTTAAATTCAATGGATAAAATATAGATCATGCCTTATATTTCCTATAGTGAACTTGTCACATCAGCTTTTGAGTTGTTATCTTTTACAAAGCCATTGTATTGCACAACATTGTGTAGCAGAAAGAACACTAGATTTAACCCTGACTAATTTTTCTAAGTTTCCATTTCTTCATCTTTAAAAATGGAATGATAATAATAATGCCTATCTCCTAAGATTTTTGTGAAAATCAAATAAGGTACCATGAAAGTGTTCAAAATAAAGCAAACAGGTATCATTTATTAGCATTAATCCAATTTAGAGTAAAGGTGTATCTATACATAGATCTCTCTCTCTCTCTCTCTCTCTCTCTCTCTCTCTCTCTCTCTCTCTCTCTATATATATATATATATATATATATATATATATATATATATATATATGATTATGGTGTGTGTGCAAACACACACACATACACATATGTTTATATAAACTATGTGAGATGCTAGTGATACAGAGAAAAAAATAAATTCTTTTATCCCTTAAAAAGCACTATATGAATCTGTTATCATTATGAAAATAAAATAATTTTTCTGTTACTTCTTTACTTCCATGCTTTATTCTGAAGTATATAATTTTCTATTTAATTTCCAATGAAGTTTAATGAAGACTTTTTTGTCACAAACTAAATTTTCCTTTGTTAACTGTTGTGAATATACTTTGCTCTAGATAATTTATTTTGTCGATACACTGTAGTGTGTTTTTTCCAGTGCCTTAAGAATATTTTTTATGAAAATATAAAGGATACATTTCCTTGATTCTTTGACTATAATAATATGATTCCCTGATAATTAGTAATATGGACAAAGTATTGGGAAAAATCATATTATATACTAAGAATATTGGAGAAGTTGTTTTATGTCCTTTTATTGATGCTGCTTTGTAATGTTCAGTTTTATTTCATAATGCTAGTTAATGTTAGATTGTTGTGGTTAGATGAGAGGTACTGGGTAGAATTCAACAACATTAATATTGTTATTTATCATCATCAGAATTTATCATCAGCTGCTGTTTCACATAATTTTTTTCTGTGTCCAGTATGGTTACCTCATGCCATATTGATAGATGCCTACAAATTACTCTTTCAAGACTCACTGACAGTTTGCTAGACAATACAACTCAATCCTGAGCTACATAATATGTTCTGGCAAAGGGATAATATATGCTGCATATGCTCTTAGGGGAGTCCTACATAAGAAGATATTTAGGTTCCTGTGTTTTATGTAAATCGGGTGCCAGATTGATAATGTGCATACTTTGAATATGGTAAATTAGTGATTTGGGCTATGTCAACACAACTGCAAATAAATTACTACTGGATACATAACTCTGAGTGGAATTGGCTGAAATGAGAACTGGTGCTACCCCCTTTTTTTCTTTTCTGCAACTGTATCCACATTTATTTAATGAACTTGGTTTTTGCCAATTGGACAGGATTTTTTTCCCAAAATAAATGGTTTCTGATTAGATGCTAATGAGTCACTATTTGAATTTCTCAAGATGTTTCCTTTGACTTCTCCTAAACAATCGTTTTCTAAAATGAATTTTATATCTTCTGCTTAAAATGGTAGCATTAAATTTCATAAAAGAGCTGATTTCTTCCACATAAACCCAACAAGTTTCAGAAAGCAGCCCCAGAAAGACAAATGACAGAGAAAATCAAAATGAAACAGAAATGAGTTCCTCTACTCATTTCAGAGCTGGGCAAAAAGGAGAAAGGGAGAAGTATTAAGACAGGAAAGTCAATGTAAGCTGCCAGAATTGAACCTGAAGTTAATTTTCAAACAGGAGCATCACAAGGTAACACGAGCTCCTATAATCAAAGATTTGAAGCCAAATTATGGTCCTAGTCTGTCAAAAGAGATATAGGAAAAATATTCAACTATAGTACTTCCCTGTGCATATTAAATTTGAAATATTAAAAGACAAAAATAAGCCAAAAGTAGTGCAGATTAGTAGCTTTGTATGCAGCTTTTTTCCCCTTCTTTTTTTGAATAGGGAAACGTTCCCTTTTGTTGATATAATTCAGGTTACTAATGATAGAAAGGGCATGTAAAATATGTTATATTTTAGTTATTTATTATACAGATCTGACTCTTTACCCTCTACTAGAAACTCATCAGGTCAGGGAATATTTTTTTTTTCCATCTTTGTTTACCCTATATCACAGTGATTTGCACAATGGATATTTGCTGAATTGCGTTGATTATTTAGGGATAAATAGACTAGCTTGGAAATGTTATCTTTTATAAATCTTGTATCTACCGTTCCATTCCATTTAATTTCTGCACTATTTCTATTTACTTCAGTATTTGATGGAGCCATGATTTCATTCTTGTGGGTTCTTTTTCCTTTGTTGGTACAACATCAGAAATCCTCTATGGTTTACTAGATAGTTTAATGAGTTTTTGTGACCAGACAGCTTTATGGTTCTATAAAAATTAGATAACACCAACCCAGAGTCTCAATCTTTCCTGTTAGTCATATGGAAAATCTGCTGATATGTTAAAAAAATGTAATATAGGAAGATGAATAGGTGTCCACCAAACAAAATGCAATATTTAGAAATGCAGTATAGATACTGACTTAGAATTATCTTTATAAATGATGAATAGGAAGAAAAGATTCCATAATGAGCACAAGAAACAAACATCAAAATGACAAGTAGTAAGTACTCATGCAGATGTGTTGTCCTTTACATTTAAAGATGATACCATGAGCAGGGTAGGGTCAATATTTTTCATGGGTGATAATGAGTATCTGCTGACCTCTAAGATTCTTTCTATGATGAAAGTGCTCTCCAGTTAAAGGAAACTTACCTTGCAATGAAGGTGGCAAAATCATATCTATATTGAATCCAAATAAATCACCTTCCCCAGAGCTGCATGTTCAATTAATGAAATATCTAGCTAAATGGAATTATAGATTCTAGTCCCACCCCTATGTTTTTTTTTTCAGAAGAGAAAACTGAAATCCTGACTTTGGATATGACTTAACAAAGGTTACACAGTGAATTAAGTGACAAAGACAGTGTCCAAACACTCTAAAGCTCTTTCCTCTACAGTCATTTTTTTAACTGAACTACTTCATTCAACCATATTGTAGGAACAGTTTTGTCACAAAAGATATTTTTTGTCCTTTTGATGGAATGATTCTACTTAAAAATTCAACATATAACTTAGAGTGACTCGTACTGGTTATTTAAAGATTGAAGACTGAAACGACAGAGAAAAAGGACTTAAATATTAGAATCAAGGCAAAAAAGAATTATGACCATCAGTTATAAACTTACTCAGAGTTAGAGAAAGAAAGAAGATGTTAGGAAACTGAAACTGAGTTAAATTTCTAGATCAGTTAAAGAAAAGTAAATTGGAAAAGGTAAGATTCAATCCCGGACAAATAGGAATTTAAAAAAGAAAGATAACTTGACCCTTAAAGAGAGCAAAAAAGTTCACCAACTGCTATGTGCATGTGCATATGTGTGTGTGTGTGTGTGTGTGCGTGTGTGTGTGTGTGTATCACAAGCAAATAACCTTCAGGTTCCTCAAGTCAGGCCTTGCTATCAAAGTTCTGTACTGCTCACTCAAAAATCAAAACATTTCTCAAAACCTTTGTTTCAATATGTAAGGTTTTATTTCTAACCCCGTGAATTTATTTTTTTTTTGAGTTAGAAACAATACTCTATGAAAGAGGTCCATAGAGTTCACCAGGCTGCCAAAAAGGTCCATGACACAAAAACAAATCTTAAGAACCATTGATATAGAAGAAAGTTTAAAGAATAGTGAAGGGACTTAAGTTCATGCCATGTGATAAAACCCAGGAAGAATTAGGTATATTTTGCTTTTAAAAAACTTGGGTGAGGGTGATAGGGTCTAAAAATATAATGATGTGATTTTTATAATTTGAGAATAATTCTGCTATTTAGTATATCATTATATTTATTGAAGTACAATATTCCTTCAGTGAGATGTCCATGCTCATGAGAACTGAAACTTTAGATGGAAGTTAAAAATATTTTGGGAGGGTTTGTTGTTGATGCTCCAATCAAGATATTCATATCTTGAAAGTTTGTCTTGATCTCTGCCAATGGTTTTGCTACATTCTTGCATAGAAAGTGAGTCTCATCAGCAAAAAAAAAAAAAAAAAAGAAAGAAAAAGAAAAATTTCCAAATGCATTCAATTCAGTATTCAATTCCTTGCATTGTCCTCTCTGTGATAAACATTATTTCTTCTTGACCATGGTACGGTTAGATGTTTTTTTTTTCCTTGTGTTATTGATTTCCTCCAACTTCAAGTCAATAACAAGCAGCAGCAATGTCACTTTGAAATGTTTTACCTGTTTTCAAAAGATTGATCATGACACTTGATAGCAGTAGTTTATCAGTCTCTGATGTTATTTTTTTTCAGGCCTACATTCCTTTCTCTGTATTATGACTACTCCCTTTGATTATGGGATTGAATGACCCTGGAAGCACTTGACTTCTCAACAGGTACTACAACATATCTAACAGTCATAGAAGTGTACTCTTTAATGAGTATAACTTTGCCATGTGTCTAATTGTGCATACTGAAAAATAGAATTAAAAATGCAGCAAAAAGGAACAGTGAAATCCATTCATCCATATATATATACATACAATGCATATGTGTGTGTATACACACATACACACACACACACACGTATCCAATATTCAATTGACCGAACTAAGAAAAGATGGTGAATGTAGTTGATACTAGTTCAAACTAGTCAAGTTCAAAGGTTGTAATTTCTAAGTTTCACTGTAAAAGTAAAAGTATACACACATAAATGTGGTTGTGACAACATAATACCATATGAAAAGTTTTGGTTTTTTTTAAGTAATTAGAATTGAATTATGTGAAATATTTTTCTTTTCTTTCTCCCTCTCCAGATTTTTGAAGGCATGACTGTTGTACATTTAGGTCACACATTAATTTAAAGTTTGTTATTGAGTATGGCATTAATTCTTAGTTTAAATTTGATGTACACAGGCAGCTTCCAAGTCTTTCCAGAATATTTTTGTCAAATTGGAAATTCTTACCACATGTTTTGTCCCCTTGTGTTTATCTGGGCTACAAGGATGTACTGCTTCTGGGTCTTATTTAGCTAATCCATTTCCATAATGATTTTATATTGTAAATAAAGTCAAATAGTTTTGATGTTTGTTACTTTCTCGTGTACTTCAAGATGTGATACATTCCAACTTTCCTTCCTTTGTTTCCCTTTAAGAATTTTTAAGGTAGCTGTGACCTCTCCCACCCAACATGCATTTACCTCCTTCCAGCTCCAGGTGGGGAATCCCCTCCTCTCTCTCTCTTAAGGGTTTAAACTTGCCACTTCAAAGTTCCCCATGGATAAGGATATTGCTGCTCTTAATGTTGACATGGATCTGAAATGTGCAAAACTGTTTTTGCAGGAGACGATGACACTCAGGAGGTCTTCCCTTCCATTGTTGGGTGCCCCAGGCATCAGAGTGTGATGGTAGATATGATCCAGGGAGTTATAGCTATGTGGGGAATGAGATCCAGAGCAAGAGAGGTATTCTGACCCTGAAGTACCCCAGTGAACATGGTACTGTCACCAACTGCAATAACATGGAGAAGTTCTGGTACCATACTTTTTACAAGGAACTCTATGTGGCCCCCAAAGAGCACCCTGGGCTACTTACAGAAGACCCCTGATTCCCAAGCCAGCAGGGAAAAGATGACTCAGACTATGTTTGAGACCATCAACACCCCAGCCATGTATGTCACCATCTAAGCTGTGCTGTCTCTGTATGCCTCTGATCATATCACTGGTACTGTGATGGCCTCCAGTGATGGTGTGATCCACACTGTGCCCATCTATGAAGGTTATGCCCTTACCCAATCCCATCCTCCATCTGAATGTGGATGGCTGTGATCTAGTGAACTTCTTCATTAAGATCTTGCCTGAAAAAACATACAGTTTCACTACTGCAGCTGAAAGGAAAATCTTGTGTGACATCAAGAAGAAGCTGTCATGTCACTATAGACTTTGAGCTGGAGATGGCCACTGCTGCATCAAACTCTCTCTGGAAAAGAAGCTGTGAGTTCCCTGATGGTCCGGTTATCACCATTTACACCAAGAGGTTCCAATGCCCAGAAGCCCTTTTTCTAATCATCTTTCTTAGGTATTTCTGTGGAATCCACAAAGCTACCTTCAATGCAGTCATGAGGTGTGATGTTGACATCCATAAGGATACAGTATTGCCAGGTGATACTACTATGTACCGAACAAGGTGACAACAGGATGTAGAAGGAGATTATAGCCCTAGCTCCCATCACAATGGAAATCAAGGCCATTGCCCAACCTGAGTGCAAATATTGTCTGGATTGGAGGTTCTACCCTGACATCTCTTTCCACCTTACAGCAGATGTGGATCAATAAGCAGGAGAATAATGAATCTGGCCCTCTATTGTCCACCATGAATATTTCTAAATGTACTGGGGTTCTTTATTGTTTTGTTTTGTTTTTGTTTTTTTGCTCAAAAGGGTGTGACATGATAATTGCCCCCAAAAGAGATGAGATTGGCAAGACTTTGTTTTGTTTTGTTTTTTCTTTTTTTAGTTTGTTTCTTATTTTGGCATTTGACTCAGGTTTTCAAAACTGAAATGGTGAAGGTGATGAACAGTCTAAGTATGTTAGAGAAAAAACATCCCCAAAGTTCTACAATGCATCTTCAGGACATTTGTTTTCTCTTCTTATTGTTTTTTTTTTTTTAATAGTCATTCCAAATAATGTGTAAAGCATTGCTGCAGAGTTGCAAGCTTCTGTGATGACTGTTCTCTGCTAGAGCAAAGGAACTAAGCAACAAATGGAGATGATAAAGGGAGGAGGAGGAAAGATACTAGTATTGCTTTATAACTTTTTGCTTCTTCCCCCTTAATATTTGTTCCTTTTTTAAAAAAAAAAATTGTCAGCCATATTGAATGCCCCCTTAAGTTCCCTCCCTGCCCCCAACATAGGTGTGAATGAATACATTATAATCTCTCTGTGAGTTTTATGAGATTGATGCCAGGACTTGGGGGAGGGGAAGAATTTTACCTGTGCACTAACTTAACACCAGTTCAAATAAAAGTTCACACATTAAAGAAACAAAAAAGATGTTTTTAACTTCTTGTTCTTCCAGATCAATTTTGTTGTTACTGTTCCTTGTTCCAAAAAATAACCTTTTGCAGTTTGATTAATATGATACTAGATGAGTACATTAATTCAAGGTAGTCCAGAATTCGTTCAGTTTTAGCTCTGGTCTGCTCAGTGCAGGCTATTCTTTTCGTTTGTCTGTTTGTTTATTTATTTATTTATTTATTTATTTATTTATTTATTTATTTATTTATTTATTTATTTATTTATTTATTTATTTATTTATTTATTTATTTTTGTTCTCTATTGTAGTCACTGAATGAGTTTCTTTAGTCTAGGATCTGGAACTAGAGGCTGAATCTAAAGCTAGGATGAACCCCCACCAATTACAGCAGAAATCTTCTCTGTGCTCCGTCCTGGGGCCTCCCCATGGAACCCCCCATGGAACCAGCTTTGGCTTTATTTCCTTGAACAATCACCCTCCAAGTGGGACCTTTTTCCCCTGGAGAACCAGAAACTAAGGTTGTACTGAGTTCATACTGTTTTCTTGGTATAGTGATAATGGATTTGTTCATATTTCTGGGTATGATAAATTTCTAGGAGGTGTTCAGATTCATATTTCATTTCCTGAAATATTTATACCTTGAAATGTATTAGTTATAGGTCTCCTATATTATTGTAAGGCTTTGTGTTAGAGAGGAACCCAGTGGACTGTTTCCCTTTAGTTTCACTGAATCTTTACTCACTACTTGTTATTTAGTGGATCAAAGGAATAAGACTTCACTGGAACTTTTCACTTAACTATCTTTGTCACAATTGTACCCAACCTCCCCTGCCTTTAGTTTACAATGTATCTAGATGGAAAAAGAAAAAAAGAAAAGGAGAAAAAATGTTTCCCTTCCTTAATAGTATATATTGTGAAAGATTATATCGAGGATTCTTAATGTAAGTCTCTGAAATTTATTTTTTATATAATTTTGCAACTAAATTCCCTTAAAATTTCTTTGGAACAGAAGTTGTGAAGAGGTCTATATGAGTCATCTGATTACTCTGGTGAGAAAAGATTATTAAACTCCTAATCTGGGGATAAAGCAATAATAACAACTTAAACTTTTAAAGTACACAAAATCTTTTACTTATGATAATTTTGTCAGTTACTTAACACAAATTTTCATCATTCCTATTTAAAAAATGAGAAAATTGAGGATCATGAACCTCAAGTGATTTCTTCAAAATTGCTCAAAATAGTAAGTGGCAAATTCAACATCACAATTCAACATCAGACATTCTAATTTTTTTTTAAGTTCTCTTCTCTTGTGCTACAGCTGTCTTCTCCCTTCCACCAAACCACATGCACATATTAGCAACCCAGCCACATCCTATACATAAAGAGAAGAGAACCTTATTTACCTTTTAAATTTAGGAGCTGTCTATTCATGCACAACCGTTTAAGCTGGTCTTCCATTTCTGGCACTCAAACTGACTTGGAATCTTGAGGCAAAATAGCTTTCAGTATTCCATTTACTATGGCAGAAAATAGTGCTCTCATCATAACTGTGTGGACAAAGTGTGGCATTTTAATTCTTTGATAGCTTCTAAACTATTACAAAAATAGTGAAGTTGCAAATGGAGATTCTTCCTGCACTTGTGCTTGAGGCATTACTGAGGGAAAGTCTTTATAATATTCACAAGGGAATTTCACAGTGAGAAACTCATCTGGGCATAAATGCAATGTTGCAGTTAATAACTGTGAAGAATAGTATATTATATTTTTTGTTGTTTTTAACTTAAGGTTTAAGATTTAAAGCTTAATGAGCTTGGTGGTTTGAAGTTGCGTTTATAGATCTTTCCATATAAAAAAAAGTTTAGAAGTTTGCTACAAGTGCATACGACATTTTTAATAACTGGTGAAAAAAAGCACTTTTATAAAATGTTAATGAAAGAACTTGAAAACATAGTTCCTGAAATGTATGGCAATATCAGTCTAAGGAACAATTATCCATGTTATGTAATTATCTTATTTAGCTATCAGAAATTCTTTACATTTCTTAGTGTGGACATGTATGAGAAGAGTCATGGCTTCCTGTTCATAACTGGAATATGGATATAATAAAATTTATTTTTCCACAGCATATTTTTCATACTTCATATTTCATATTTCTCATACAAAAGTAAAAATGATTCTAAGAAGCATATAGTGACTAGATATTTTAGAATGCTAAGCAAACTATACTCCAAATGATAAATAAATCATGGCAGTTGTACAATCATAGAATAAGTTATTTATATCGCAGGTGCCAGAGACGTCAGAAACCACTATGTTCAAAAGAGAACTAATTGTCTTTCTTTCAAACCTAAATCTCTGTAAAATTCCCTACACCTGTTGAAGGCAGCAGCATTGTTTTAGTCTTCCATATTGATAACTCTGTTGTCATCCTCAGCTCCTCACTCTCACCCCACATATTTGATCACTTGCCAGATCTTGGGCTTTTTTTCCTCCCTCCCACATCATCTCTTGCATCTGAAGTTCCTCTGTAATAACACAAAATCAATATGACCCTCATCCCCTCTTGCCTTGATTATTCTACCTAATGATAGACTTTTCTCTCTCAAATCTTTTTCCCGCTTCAGTCTATCCTATAGTGCAACCAAAGTGATTTCCTTCAAGCTCAGACCGTATGAGGCACTCCACAACTCAATCAACTCCTGTGACTCCCTCTTTCTTTTAAAATAAAAATGTGAACTCATTTAGCATTGAAAGTCATTCATGAACTGTCCTTAATTTATCTTTCCAGTTTGAGTCCTCCCCTTCCCAAACTCTGTGATATAGCCAGATTTCCTTCATTCTCTTCCTCAAATAAGTTATTCTATCTTCATACTTTTCTACTCTTTGTTCTTCAGCTCTGCAGTATACTCTTACCTCACCTCTGACCTGTAGAATTCTTTTTTGGCTTTAATGATACAGGTCAAGATCTCCCTTTACCCTCCCTTCCAAACTACTATTTACATTTATTCTCTTTATATTTATATTTTATCCTACTTATTAATATATGCAACATCCAAATTAGACTGTAAGATAAGATACCTGTGAGGGGAGATTGTTTTCTTCATTACATTTTTATCCCCAGAATCTGATATATAAAAAGATCTTAAAACTTATCAATTATTGTTTGGATGAGACATACTGAGATTTTCTAAAAGACTTTCCTTGTATATTCCATATGATTAATCAAATTGAGGATGAACTGAACCTGACATGGATGAGAAGGAAAAAGAATGACCATTTTCTAGTCACTGACTCTATTACAAAAGGGACCATTTCCACTAAAAAGAATATAACTTATTTGAACCTTCCTCAGCACTTTTCCTATGACAATTCCTTTGCCTGAATAATATTCACTTCTCTACACCTTCTCAAATGACATAAAAACAAATTCTCTGCCAAGTCTTCCTTGATCACTCAACCTAGAGTGATATCTCCCTCTTCTGAAATTCTAAAGTCCTTAGTGATGGTGCCATTCCTTTGGCACTTGTTGGATCATGGAAACAGAGCTCGAAGGAACTCGGAAATTCTACTCCTTCATTTTATAGATAAAGAAATTGAATCTCAAAGAAAATAAGTTATTTGCCAAAAAAAAGTTAGCTAATATATAAAAGAACTTGAATGTGGACCTAGGTGTTCTTAATTCACAACCAGTGCACTTTCTATCATATTGCATCAGGGCCTCAGATACATACTTTTGCATCATCAGTTATCTATTCAATTTTTGTGTCTTTGCATGAATTTGTATACATAAATATATGTATCTAAATATGTGCATAAATAAACATGCATATGTATTTATATTGTGGCTTTGAGAACAGCAAATGCATAAGAATGTACATATACTTATCTATGTCATCATAAAAACATAACTACATATCACCCGTGTAAACATGTATGTACATGAATATATATATATATATATATATATATATATATATATTATATGCCCAACTAAAGTATAATGAAATATGGCTAGTGTTTATATGCTTTATTTGCATTTTCAAAGACATATTCAGTCCACAATAGATGTAATTATCTATTAGGGGAGGCAATATAAGCATAATTTCATTTTTATAGAGTTGAAATATTAACTTCTTAAGTTTGGAAACCAAATAAAATTTCTGTCTCTTTATGTTATCCAAAGAATTTAACAAAAGGTCTTGACCTTTAATACATATATTGATTTGACAAATGAGTAGAAACGCTAAATTCCTTCTTTAAGACATTTTAAGCAAGGCTTCCATTTGAAACAAATGTCCCAGGGATGGGACAGTTCTAGTCTAAATTAGCTAAGGGATATATTAAATTGTTTAAGATAATAAAAATATTGGAATATGTGTCCCTTAAATACTTAACTTCTTTCTGGCACGCTGAATATGAGATCATTGACTGTCTCTCTGAGGATCTTTGGAAGGGACAGGCATAAAGTTTTTAAATGTTCAGGATATATGGAGGGAAGGATTGCTCATTTCTTACATGAAATGACAGGGATGCAAAAAAGATCCCAAAAGACTAGAACAAGGTGGCCAAAGTAATAACAATTTCACTAAAATAAATATATCCTTGACTTGGATTCAAATAAATCAACTTCACAAGTATAGAAAGGGAAAGACATGGCTAGACTCTATGTGAGAAATATCTGAACATTTTGGTGTAGTAAAAGTTCAGAATATATCATTATTACAATGTGAATTTCTTTTTTCCTAAAGAAACAAACACAGTCTAAGATTGTATACAGGAATCTAGTGTCAAAAATCATAAAGATACTAGCACTGTTATATTTTCCTTTAGGCAAACCACCCTAGAATATTGCATTCAACTTTAGACAAATAGAACCAGCCCCCAGAAGGGAGGTCATCAAATTTAACGTTTCTGGAGAAGAGAAATTTTGGAAAGCATATTAGATTGTGAGCTCCTTGAGGTCAAGGACTGTATTTATCTCTCCTTTTATTCTCATAGCTTAGCAGAGTTGCTGACACACAGTATCATATAATAAATGCAAGTTGACTTAAATTGACTTGAGGCAGGGGAATGATAGCTATGTATGAAATGCCTGTTACTTTGAAAAAAAAAAAAGTATATACTTATTTTCCATGGACCCAAAAGGCTCTAGGAGTCATGGATAAATATTTCCAATGAGTAACACTTTACTCTGTATAAGGAAAAAACAAATTTTAACACTTTCTTTTGTTGATATAAAAATGAACTGACTTCAGATAAAATGAATTGCCCAGTGCTGCTGTTGCTGAATTGTTTCAGACATGTCCAACTTGCCATGATTCTGTTTGGGGTTTTCTTGACAATGATACTAAAGTGATTTGTAATTTTCTTCTCCTGCTCATTTTACTTTTGAGAAACTGAGGTAAACAATATTTAGTGAATTACCCAGGGTCACATAGCTAGTAGGTGTCTATGGCTGCATTTGATTTCAGGTTCTCCAGACTCTAAGGTCGGCCCCTTATTCATTGTGCCTCTGAGCTGTCCAAGTTTATTACTGAGGTTCTACAAACAGAGACTGAATGACCACATATTAGGCACTGTTGTTCAGAGAGGTGGAAAAGTATTTGACCCATGGTATTAGTTCTGACTCTAAGATTATGTGATTCTATAATTTTAAATCATTTGCAAGAGAGGAGCCTAAGTCAATACTTGAGCACATAATCAGCCAAGAGTTCTAGAATTTCATTATTTGATTTGACCAGACTCTGAGAATAATGACATCACCAAAATTCACATATTACTGGTTTGTTTCAAGAAGTCAATCTATATCAATTTCTGTTAAGAAACTTTTTTCTTTCAGTAGGAGAGCTTGAATTGGGGGAGAAAGAATGATTTAAAACTAGAATGCTATTTTGGGACTATACAGAATCAGAGATTGGAAGGTACCTGTGGGAATAGATCTATTCCATTCAATCAGATATTTTTGTTGATTGGCAGGTCATCCTTAGCCCAGAAGTAGTAGAGATACATTGTCCTCCATTTTTGTTTCTTTAGAAATAAATTTTCTAAGTATTATCTGCATTGATCCTACTTTTCAATATTAGTAGACCTTTCAGAATATATTAATATTTACTTTAAAGGTATTTTGTTGGGAACAGAACCAAGATGGTGAAGTAGAAGGATGCCCCATGAAAATTCTTCCCCATAGCACATAAAATACCTGTAAAACATGTCTCTAAAAAAATTCTAGAGCAGCAGAAGCCACGAAACGACAGAGTGATAGAAATTTCCAGCCTAAGACAGCCTAGAAGGCCAGAAGGAAAAGTCTATGTCATGGGGCTTGGAGCAGAGTGCAGCTCAGCCTTGGGCATTTTGTGACAGAGACAGGACTGGAGCAGATCTTAGGGCATGGGTAATCTCAGATAGCAGCTGCACTTCAAAGATTGCTCAAGCCACAAACGCCAAAGATCAGCTTCAGAGGTCAGTGAGAAAGCTCTTTCAAGTGGGTGAGAAGGAAGCACATGGTCTTGCACTGCCATCAGAGTCCATTTTTGGAGCCCTCTGACTAAAGAGCCTGGGGGAATTGAGTTGCTGATCTGGGTCTCTGCCCTGAGTGACAACCCTGGGGTGAGGAGGACCACTGGTGTGGTGGAGCTGTTGGAGGCTCTGGAGGTGGAATTCTACTTGCAGATCCTGGGCAGAAAGGTCTTTGGTTGCTCCCAGACCAGTGTGCAGGTCAGGAGAGGGTCTCTAAATTCCTTTCCTTGATTGTGACACCTTGGAGGAAGACAGAATTTACAGGTCCCTAGAGTATACCCTCCTTTTGACAAGGGACTCAAAAGTTAAGCAATTGTCTGGGAAAATGCTCAAAAAGAGAAAAAAAATAAGACTATAGAAAGTTACTTTATTGGTGAACAGGTATGCCATTCTTTCAGATGATCAAGAACAATGCATGCCATTAGAGCAAGAAATAAAATTTAAAGTTCCTCATGCAAAACCACCAAAATAAGCATGTGATGATCTCAGGTCATGGAAGAGCTCAAAAAGTATTTTGAAAATCAAGTAAGAGAGGTGGAGGAAAAATTGGAAGGAAAGAGAAATTAGAGGGATGGAAGAAAATCACGAAAAGTGAGACAATATCTTGTTAAAGGAGACCCCAAAATGCTGAAAACAGTAACACCCTAAAAATAGACTAACTCAAATTACAAAAGAGGTCCAAAAAGCCAATGAGGAGAAGAATGCTTTAAAAAGTAAAATGGACCAAATTGAAAAGGAGATTCAAAATCTCACTGAAGAAAATAATTCTTTAAAAATTAGAATGGAACAGATGGAAGATACCTAGAAATTCCGAAGAAAACCAAAAGACTGAAAAAATGGAAGACAAAGTGAAATATCTTATTAGAAAAACAACTGACCTGGAAAATAGGTCCAGGAGAGACAATTTAAAAATTATGGGAGGTCCTGAAAGCCAAGATCAAAACAAAGGAGTCTACACTTCATCTTTCATGAAATTATCAAGGAAAATTGCCCTGATATTCTAGAACTAGATGATAAAGGAAATATTGAAAGAATGCACCAATCACCTCCTGGAAGAGATCCAAAAAGAAAACTCCTAGGAATACCGTAGTCAAATTCCAGTGTTTCCAGGTCAAGGAAAAAATACTGCAAGCAGCTAAAAAGAAACAACTTGAGTATTGTGGAAATACAGTCAAGATAACACAAAACTAGCAGTTTCTATATTAAAGGATTGAAGGACTTATGATGTGATATTCCAAATATGAAAGAAATTAAAATTAAAACCAAGTATCACTTACCCAGCAAAACTGAGTATAGTACTTTGTATTGTCCTGATTTTATTTCCACAATACTGGAATTGCTTCTTTCTAACTGCTTGCAATATTTTCTCCTTGACCTGGGAATTCTGGAATTTGGCCACAATGTTCCTAGGAGTTTCTCTTTTTGGATTTCTTTCAGGTGGTGATCAGTGGATTCCTTCAATACTTATTTTGCCCTCTGGTTCTAGAATATCAGGGCAGTTTTCCTTGAAAATTTCATGAAAGATGATGTCTAGACTCTTTTTTTGATCATGGCTTTTAAGTAGTATCATGATTTTTAAATTGTCTCTCCTGGATCTATTTTCCAGGTCAGTTGTTTTTCCCATGAGATATTTCACATTCTCTTCCATTTTTTCATTCTTTTGGTTTTGTTTGGTGATTTCTTGGTTTCTCAGAAAGTCATTCGCCTCCATCTGTTCCATTCTAATTTTGAGAGAACTATTTTCTTCAGTGAGCTTTTGAACCTCTTTTTCCATTTGGCTAATTCTGCTTTTGAAAGCATTCTTCTCCTCATTGGCTTTTTGAACCTCTTTTGCCAATTGAGTTAGCCTATTTTTCAAGGTGTTATTTTCTTCAGCATTTTTTTCAGTCTCCTTTACCAAGGTATTGACCTGTTTTTCATGCTTTTCTTGCATCTCTCTCATTTCTCTTCCCAGTTTTTCCTCCACCTGTCTAATTTGATTTTCAAAATCCTTTTTGAGATCTTCAATGGCCTGAGCCCATTGGATATCTATTTCGGGTGTTTGGGGTACAGAGGCCTTGACTTTTACATCTTTCCCTGATGGTAAGCATTGTTCCTCCTCATCAGAAATGAAAGGTGGAAGCATCATATGTTCCCCAAGAAAGTAGCCTTCTATGGTCTTATTTTTCTTCCCTTTTCTGGGCATTTTTCCAGCCAGTTACTTGACTTCTGAGATTCCTATCCACCTCCGCCTAGATCCTCCCAGCTAGTGCTTGGGATCTGAGATACAAATGCTGCTCCCCAGCCTCAGGGCTTTCCACAGCAAGTGTGGCTACTATTTAATGTGAGCTTAAGTTCTGGTGCTGGGGTGGGGGCAGGGCCACCTCCCAGGCTCAGTTCCCTCAGGGGGGTTTATTGGGAGATCTTCAGTAATGGAGCGAAGCTCCTGCCTGCTCCAGGAGCTCCTGGCCACAGCTGCCTCTGCTGCTACCTCTGCTGCTGCCTCCCAAGGGGGTCTGTGTTATGGAGACACCCCGCTCCCCTCTTGGCCAGCCCAGAAGTGTCTCTCACTGACCTGTAGCGCCTGCGGGTGGAGGGACCTTTGCGTCTGCCGGAGGTTCCGTCCCTGAGGCCTGCTCAGATCAGCTCCTCTCGGGGTCACGTGGCCAGGGCAGGGGCTCTGCTCCACGTCTGGTGCATGAAGGACCTTTACTGCCAGTTTTTCAGGGCTCTCTAGAATTGAAATCTCCTCCACTGCGTTGTTGCATGGATTGCACTGCTCCAGAATTTGTGGGGAGTTCTTTTTACAGAAGATTTATGGGCTATTGGTTTAGAGCTAGCATACGTGAGTCTGTCTACTCCACCATCTTGGCTCCTCCCCCCAAGTATAGTACTTTGGTGGAAAAAAAGGTAATTCAATGAAATAGAGATCTTTCAAGCATTCTTGATGAAAAGAACAGAATTTTATAGAAAATTTGACTTTTAAACATAAGAATCAACAGAAGCATGGAAAGGTAAACAGAAAAGGGAATTCTTAAGGGACTTACTAGTGTAAAACTGTTTATATTCCTATGTGGAAAGATAAGATTTGTAGCTCTTGAAACTTTTTATAGTATTTTAGTAATTGGAGGGATTGTACACACACACTCACACACACACACACACACACAGACGGGGCACAGGGTGAGTTGAATAAGAAAGGATGATATTTAAAAAATTAAATTAAAAGGTGAGAGAGGAATATATAAGAAAGAGAAAAGGAGCGATAGAATGAGTCAAATTGTCTCCTTAAAAGAGGAAAGAAAACCTTTCTCAATGGAAGGGCAGCGGGGGGAGAGGTGAGAGAGAAAAAGTGAAGGTTACTCTCATCACATTTAGCTTAAGAAAGGAATAACATGTACACTCAATTTGCCATAGCAGGGATGATAGACGGGAGGACAAATTGGAAGACAGAGTAATTAGATATAAACTCCTTTGCAAAGGAACATGGCCAAAAGAGAGAAAAGAATAAATGAGGGTCAGGATAGGAGGAGAGGGTAATATAGTTAGTCTTACACAACATCGCTACTACAGAAGTCTTTTGAAAACTACACATATGTAGCCTACATTTAATTGCTTTTCTTCTCAGTGGGGATGGGTGGGGAGGGAGGGAGAGAAGTTGCAACTCAAAGTTTTAGGAAGGAATGGTAAACAAGAAGTACGGGTAAAGGAGAATAGAAATCCATCTTGCCTTACAAGAAAAGAGAGAAGATGGGAATAAGAGAAGGTTGAGTGTGATAAAAGGGAGGGCAGATTGGGGAAAGGGGTAATCAGAATGCAAGGTGTTTTGGAGTGGGAGGAGGGGAGAGATGGGAAGAAAATTTAGAACTCAAAATCTTGTGGAAATAAATGTTGAAAATTAAAAATAAATAAATTTAAAAGAAGAAAAGTATTTTGTTTTACTTGGGGAGAATTTTTCTAGTAGTCATATCTTTCTCAACATTTCTTCATTGGAGGAGGGGATGCCTCTATTGCCCCCACCTGTCATTGAGCTATTTTTAACATCCTGTACTGTGCTTAAAAATAGAGAAGGAGAAGGAAAAGAAAACAGATCTCAGTGAAAAAAAATCAAGTGCAGACACCTATGAATTCATCCAAAATGATTTAGTATACTGAACAAAATGATGTTATAGAGGCTACCAAAATCCCATCTTAAAATCCTTAGACCCAAGAATTTCAGAAGGTCCCACAATCATTTCTGTCCACTATCATCTGATAGAATATCTTTCTGAAGTTCAAATAACTAAATATTATTGATAATGTAATAGGTATTGGTATCCAAGCTCTATGTAAGATTAATAAGTGTCAGCAAGGAAGGGACTGAGGAGAAGTTATAGTCAGTAGAACTGTTCTTTTCTCATTATATGCTATGAAGGTGATAAATATGGACACAGGATTCAGGATGCAGGATGACCAAATAACTTTTGGTCTGTGAAAATGCTCTCGAACTCTTTTGTGGAATTAGTGAAATATGAAGGAATACTAAAAGAGTATAAGCATTCCAATGAAATGTTAATTTTATTTTGTTCCAATTATTCTTTTTTTTTTTTTATTTCTCACATTATTAAAAGCCAAGAAGGGAAGATGATCATGAGGGTCATTGTAGGACCCCGGCTGATGGTGGATGGCAAGAGAAAAGTTTGATTGCACTTATTAAAACAAGATGAACCATAAAGTTTAATGAAAAAGGAACACTGAAAGCCTACGTTTCCTACCTGTATGCTAAGCCAAGCCAATCAAAGTTAAAAGTTTTCATTCATGTGAAAACTGAATCATTTGTACTTCAACGATGTTCAGAGTAGAAATTAATAATACAGAATATACACTATATACACATATATTTGTAAATACATATGTAGGAATGGAAAATTATGTATTAGGTATAATATATTTATGTGTGTGTTTGTATATATATTATCCTTTGTATATGCATTTTCAGTGTATGTAATATAAAAGGTATTATACATGTATATATTATGCATGCATGGATGGATGAATGGTTGAATGTATGGGTGCATGGTTGGACAGATGGATACTGAACTTGAAAAAATTGGAATTTTAAAATCTCCTGTAGTAAAAAATTTGGTGGAGGATTTAGTTCTTTTGCAAGTAATTCTGCTAATCATCCAGATATGAACTGATGAAACGTCCATTTCCTGTTTGATATGTAAATGATGATAAAAATTTTAAATTGCATATTACTATAGATGCTATATGTGACACCTCAATATTCATTAAGACAGTACAACTTTGGGTGCTGCTTAATATTTGTGAGACTACAAAAGAAAGGAACAGCAGGCTGTTTCTTGGTGTTACCTTCCTTGAAGTGTCTAAGCTATTTCATCAGTTTTCAATTTCTTAGGAATGTATTTTGAGAGCTGATTTTCAAAATGTTGCTATGCTTTGTTTCATACTCTTCTAGTCTGAAGGGGAACAAGGTCACTCAGATATATGGAGAAGTAAGACTTTGCTATATCCATGCAGAAATAGCCTTACTTAAAAGCAAAAATAAAAGATAGAATCAATGATTTCTTGGCTACATCAAGATTTTGGTTCAGTTCATTTTTAATTACTTACACTAAACAATACCATGTTTTTGCTACCTACATAAATATGAAATACCCACAACACCATAAAAAATAAGGAATAACCCACATATCAATGAGTGATTATTTGAACCAAAATGTTCTGCAATAACTAAAGGTATTACTTTGGAATAATTGGATTCAAATTAAAAGACTAAAATTTCTCTCTCCTTTCTAAGATAAAAGGCAATTTGATCCATATTAGTGAGAGAGACACTGGTCTTCATTTATACGGTTCATTGATTTTTAAGACTTAGAGCAGTTCTTTCAGACATAGCAATGTCATTCAATCCTTGGTAAGGTAGGAGCAGCATTTATTTAATTGTAGGTTTGACTGACTTCCCTTTAAGAGGGCAGGAAGTCTGATCTTGAAATCATCATTGAGTTGGTTTTTTTCGTTGCCTGAGGCAAAAAAGACCCATGTTTGGGAAGCTAATGTCACTTTTGGTGGAATTCCCACTATCCTCAAGAAGAACTTTGTAACTTAACTGCCCAGTTGCCACGTTGAATGTGGAAGCTTTTTTTGTATAGCTTAGGAATAGCATGATTTTTATACATACTGTTTGTCATGCTATTTTTACTGTGTTCTATGGTATATGAAGTATCATTGTCTTCTAATGATTAGCCTGAATCACTGGACTGACCTGATTCAGATCTCATCTAAAATAGATGACTATCTATACTCACAAAAGTACTTCTTGATAACACATTGAGTCTAATTAAGGTGAATACGTATACAAATATGTGTGCATGTGTATGTATATATGTGTGTTCAAACATATACATATGCACAGTCATATATACACAGACATATACATACACATATATGCATAATATATATATATATATATGTGTACATCTCTATCAATTCTGTTTTATCATTTCTATCTCTGTCATCCATTTTTCTCTTTCTTTTCTTTCAAAGCCTTTGTTATATGCCTATTCTATCAAAATAGTTAGGAAGCAAGGGGCATGACTGTTGAATTTTGTAATAAGTGTTGGACTTTGAGTCAGGAAGACCTGGATTTTAATTGTAAAGTTAATATTTATTTATTTGATGCTACTTGTCATGGCCATGGAAAAAATGAATTATATTTTGAGTCTTAGTTTCTTCTGTTGTAAAATGTGAAAAAAATAATACATGGATTACCAAACTCTATTGTGAGGTTGCAAAAGTGTGTGGGGGAGAGGAAAGTTCTAAATAAACATCAGTTCCTTGTGGTAGTGCTGCTACTACTGCTGCTATTCAACCAGTTAGCATTTTCCCATTGATGCATGACAAGAAATCAGTACATTATAAGAACTCTTAACCTCATCTGTTGTATTCTGTTCACAAATAAATTAATAAATAAATTAAAAAATGAATGAGTTGCAAAGAGTCTTCCAGGTTGTGAAATACTACTAAATCCATAAGAATGAATGCTGTCTTTATGAACTTTTATAAGTGGTGATGTAGGCTCTATTTGAAGGTCTCCAAGAATAAAGAAGTCATTGCCCTATAAGACAATACATTTATGTTGAATTGGAAGAATATCTCAAGATTTCTAGTTCTGGGAGCCAAGATAGTGGAGTGATTGGTAATTGCTATATCCCTCCCCTTGTTGACCTTGTTGAGCCCAGAAATTATCTCCCTGGGAAGAAATTCTGAAACAGAGGGAGGAGCTGAAGAGGTAAACAGACTCTTATCACATGAGGCTTGGATGATCACTAGGGAGGGTCCCTCTTGCTGTGACTGAAGGGGAGCAGTGCAGGATTAGAGCAGTCTCAGACAGTACCACCTCAACAAACTGGGTAAATATCCTGAGCCCCAGTGGGGTGAAGCTAGTAACTGCCAAAACAAGGACTCTAGGAGTGCCTCAGCACCCCAGGAGAATCAGAAAGACACTAGCACAGACGCAATCACCAAACATTGAGCTTGCCTATGCTCAAACTGGTAGAGGAGACCTCCTGTGGCCAGACCACTCTTCCCTTCACTTATGAACTAGATCAAGGGTAACTGTGGGGAAATCCAAAAAAAACCTCACTTGGCCTCTGCTTTCCAACACCAGCCAGCTCAGCACCAGATAAGCTGCAGCATTTTAGCTTCTACCTGAAAGAACCAGAGCTTACAACACAGAAAACATCAAGTTTTAGGTATAAGAACTGTAGGACAGAGCCCCCTGTGTTCCAGATGAAGAGGTCCATTTTAAACCCAGGAAAAGGGTGATTATCATCAGTAAGAAGTGAAGCAGAAAAGAGAAGATCATAGAATCTTTCTATAGGGACAAAAATGAAAGCACAAGTACCAAAGAGGTCAGTATTGAGACCACACTCCCATCTTAAACTTCAGAAAGGAATATAAGCTGGTCTGAAAAACAAAGGGTCTTCCTGTAAGAGCTTAGGAAAGATTTTAAAAGCTAAATTAGAGAAATAGAAGAAAAACTGAACAATGACATTAAAAATATGAAAAAAATCACACAAAAAAATTTAAAAGGGCAATTGGACAAATAGAAAAAGAATTACAAAACCTAACTGGAGAAAATAATTCATTAAAGGGAACTAATGGATAGATAGAAAAGGAGATGCATACATTAACTGAAGAAAACAGTTTGATAAAAATTAGAATCAGCAAGTAGAAGCTAATGAGATATCAAGAATCAGTCAAACAGGATCTAAAGAATGAAAAGATAGAAGAAAATGTAAAATATCTAATTGGAAAAACAATTGACCTGGAAAATTGATCCAGGAGAAAAAAAATCTAATGACTTTTGGTCTACCAGAAAGCCATGATGAAAAAAATGAGCCTGGACAATATCATCCAAGATATCATCAAGGAAAATTGCCCAGAAGTTCTAGCTGCAGAGGGCAAAAATCGTCGTTGAAAGAATCCACCCTTCATCTCTTGAAAGTGACCCCGAACTAAAAACATCAAGGAATATATTTGCCAAATTTCAAGTGAAGGAGGAAATGCTGCAGGCAGCCAGAAATAAACAATTAAATATTGAGGAGCTACAGTGAGGATCACACAGGACCTTGCAGCTTCTACATTAAAAGATTAAATGAATTAGAATATGATATTCCTTAAGGCAAAGGAGCTGGTACTAAACTGAAGGATTAATTACCCAGCAAAGTTGAGAATACTATTTCAGGCAAGGAGATGGACATTTAGTGAAATAAGGGATTTCTAGACCTTACTGATGAAAAGGCTAGAATTCATTAGAAAATTCAATCTTCAAAAGCAGGTCTCAAGACATGTATGAAAAGGTAAACAGGGGGAAAAATCCATTACTCAATATGGGCAAAATCTTTGCATAACTGTAAGGGAAGATGATACTTGTCAATCTTGAGAATTGTATATTTATTATGAAATATAAGAGGAATATACATAGATAGAAGGAGTGGGTATAAATTGATGATATGATGATAACAAGTGATTTAAGGGTGCAAATGGATTGTAATCAGAGATGTGAAAAGTAGGAGGCAGAAAAAAATAGATTCCGTCACAGTAGAGACACAAAAATATATTACAGTAGAGGGAAAGAGGGGAGGGAAATGAGCACTGTGTGAGAGGTACTCACATCTGATTGGATTCAAGGAGGATGCAACAAACTCAGTTAAGAATAGAAATACAACTGAGTCTATGGGCAGTAGAACCAGAAGGGAGAGAGAAAAGGGATGGGAGGTTTAAAAGGGGACAAAAAGACAGGGGGGCTGATATATGGGAGAAAAGACTGAGGGAGGTGAGGGTCAAAAATTAAAACTGTTGTGGAGAGAAAGGGAAAACTAAAAGCATAAACAAGGGGAAATGGGATGAAGGGAAAGACACAGATAGTACTCATAACTGTGAATGTGCAAGGAAAAAACTCTTCCATAAAATGGAGATGGATAGCAGAATGGATTAAAAACCATAATCCAACAATATGTTGTTTACAAGAAACATATTTGAAATGGGGGCATACACACAGGGTAAAGGTAAAAGGTTGGAGCAGAATATTTTGTACTTCAGTTGATATAAAGAAAGCAGGGTGAGCAATCGTAATCTCAGACAAAACAAAAGCAGAAATAGATCTAATCAAAAGAGTTAAGGAAGGAAATTATATCCTGCTAAAAGACACATGGACAACGAAGCAATTTCATCACTAAATATAAGCGCTCCTAGTGGTGTAGCATCCAAATTCTTATAGGAGAAGTTAAGGGAGTTACTGGAAGAAATAGAGGGCAAAAATTATACTAGTAGGGTACCTCAAAGTCTCCCTCTTTGAACTTGTTAAATCTAAAGTCAAAATAAACAAGAAAGAAGTTAAGGAGGTAAATAAAACTCTGGATAAGGTAAATATGATAGATCTCTGGAGAAAATTGAATGGGGATAGAAAGGAATATAACATTTTCTCAGTGGGACATGGAATACATACAAAAATTGATCATGTACTAGGTGACACAAGCCTCACAATCCAGTGTAGAAAGGCAGAGAGAGTCAGTGCATCCTTCTCAGATCATAGTCCAATAAAAATATATGTAATCAAGGATCATGGAAATATAAACCAAAAATTATTTGGAAACTAAACATTCTCAACGTAAAGAATGAGTGGGTTAAACAAGAAATTATAACAACAATCAACAACTTCATGCAACAGAATGACAGTAATGAGACAACCTATCAAATCCTGTGGGATACTGCAAAAGCAGTTCTTACATGACATTTTATATCTCTGAATGCCTACATGAGTAGCATAGAGAAAGAGGAGATCTTCTTTCAGCACTTGAAAAAGCTTAAAAAAAAAACAAATTGAAAATCCCCAAGTAAATAACAAATTAGAAATACTAAAAGGCAAAGGAGAGATTAATAAAATTGAAATTAAGAAAACTATTAAAGTAATAAATAAAACTGAGTTGATTTTATGAAAAAAATCAATAAAAACTGATTAACCTTTGGTCATTTTGATTTAAAAAAAGAAACTAGAAAACCTAGTTACCAATTTCAAAAATGAAAAGGATGAATTAATCTCTAATGAGGAAGAAATTAAAACAGCAATTAGAAATTTACCCTAACTGAATGCCCGTAAGTTCAACAATCTAAATAATATCGATGATTATTTAATATATATATATATATATATATATATGTGTGTGTGTGTGTGTGTGTGTGTGTGTGTGTGTGTGTGTGTGTGTTGCCCAGATTAACAGAAGAGGAAGTTGAATACTTAAATAATCCTGTCGCAGAAAAAGAAATTGAACAAGCCATCAATGAACTCCCTAGGAAAAAAGATCCAGGGTCAGATGGATTTAAAAGTGAATTCTACCAAACATGAAAGAACAGCTAATTCCAATGCTAAGTAGTTTATTTAGGAAAATTTGGGAAGGAGTCCTATTAAATTATTTTTATGGAGAAAGCTGAGAGCAGTGAGCAGAGCTGACGGAGTGGCACCAAGGACGGGAGACAAGCCAAACCGAGCCAGTAAGAGCCGCCAAGCACCAGATATCAGTGCAGCAGCTACTGAGAACTTCAGCCTGAAGATTAAACATCAATAAGTCACCTACTTGAACTTCTGGGAGCCAGGATGGCAGAGTGATCAGTAAATGCTCTCTCTTCCCCCATTGATGACCATGAAAGAAACATAAAATATTTCCCCAGAAAAATCCTGTATCAGAGGGAACAGCAAAGGGGCCAATACTTTCATAACACCTGAAGCTAGGAAAGTAGCTAAGGGGGATTCCTCCTACGGTGGCAGAGGCAAACTGGAAGGACAGAGGACCCACGGCATAAAAAAACTCGCAGTGGGACCCAGGAAAGCCTCAGCACCAGGAGAGGAGCC
The DNA here is from genome assembly GCA_023548195.1 of Bettongia penicillata ogilbyi. Lineage (NCBI taxonomy): Eukaryota > Metazoa > Chordata > Mammalia > Diprotodontia > Potoroidae > Bettongia > Bettongia penicillata. Next base: position 214,874 of record JAJHZJ010000467.1, read on the forward strand.
CCGGGAGGGGTGGGAACACGCATTAGCATCTAGGCATGCCTCAGCTGTCCAGGGGGATCAGAAAGACAATAGGGCAGCTGGGATTCCCATCCCCTGAGCTTGCCTTTTCCTCAGTTCAGCTAAGGAGATCTCCTGTGACCAGACCACTCCTCCCCTACACTTAACAAACTAACCCCAGGGCTGATTGGGGAAACACCAAACAAAAACCTGCTTTTAGCTTTTCACATATCAGCTCAACACAAAATCCTGCAGATTCTGACTGAAAGAACCAGAAGCCACAACACTCAAATCAACATCATGAACAAGAAAAAGCAGAGGGGCAAAAAAAACATAGAATCTCTCTATGGAGATAAGGACCAAAACACAAACACCAAAGAGGTCAGAGCTGAGACTGTACTTCCATCTGAAACTTCAGAAGGGATGATGAACTGCTTGCAAGCATAAGCAGCTCTCCTGGAACAGTGGAAGAAGGAAATAGAAGATAAACTGGCCAATGATTTTAAAATTTTGAAAAAAGAATTCACTGATGAGAACATATCTTTGAAAAGGTAAATTGAACACATGGAAAAGGAAGTTCAAAAATTAACTGGAGAAAATAACTCCCTGAAAGGTCAAATGGAAAAGGAAACCCAAAACCTAACTGGGAAAATTGGTCAAATGGAAAAGGAAGTACAAAAATTAACTGGAGAAAATAGCTCCTTAAAAGGAAAAATTGGGCAGATGGAAAAGGAGATGCAAAAGTTAACGTAAGAAAACAATTTGATAAAGATTAGAATTGGGCAAGAAGAAACTAATGACTCAATGAGACAGCAAAAATCAGTCAAACAAAATCTAAAGAATGAAAATATAGAAGAAAATGTAAAATGTCTAATTGGAAAAACAACTGACCTGGAAAAGAGATCCAGGAGAGAAAACTTAAGAATTATTGGCCTGCCAGAAACCCATGATGGGGAAAAGAGCCTGGATAATACCTTCCAGGAAATCATCAAGGAAAACAACCCAGAAGTGCTAGATTCAGAGGGCAAAATAATCATGGAAAGAATCCACCATTTCCCTCCTGAAAGGGATCCCAAGTTCTTTTTATGATGCAAATATGGTTCTGATCCCTAAATCAGGAAGCACCAAAACAGAGAAAGAGAAAGAAAATTATAGATCAATTTCTCTAATGAATATAGATGCAAAAATTTCAAATAAGATATTAGCAAAAAGAATATAACCACTTATCATGAGAATAATACATTATGCTCAAATAGGATTTGTGCCAGAAATGCAGGGCAGGTTCAATATTAGAAACGCTATTGGCATTATTGGTCATATCAATAAGAAAAGTAACAGAAAACACGTTTATCTCAATAGATTCATAAAAAGCTTGTTATAAAATACAACACCCTTTCCTATTGAAAACACTGGAAAACAAAGGAATAAATGGAACTTCACACAAAATAATAAGCAGTATCTATCTAAAACCATCAGAAAGGACTATATGCAATGGGGAAAAGCTAGATGCTTTTCTAATATCATCAGGGGTGAAACAAGGATGTCCATTATTATCCCTGTTATTCAATACATTATTAGAAAAGCTAGTTGTAGCAATAAGAGAAGAAAAAGAAATGGAAAGATTTAGAGTAGGCAAAGAAGAAACTAAGTCATCACTCTTTGTAAATGATATGATGACATACCTAGAGAATCTCAGATATCCAAGTAAAAAACTACTTGAAATAAAAAAAAAAATTCCCTAAGTTGCAGGTTACAAAATAAATCCCACATAAATCACTGGTATTTCTATATATTGCTAAGAAAGCCTAACAGCAAGAGATGGAAAAAGAAATTCAATTTAAAGCTATGGTAGACACTATAAAATATCTGGGAGTATACCTGCCAAAACAAACCCAGTAACTATATGAACACAATTCCAAAACTCTTTTGCACAAATAAAGTCAGATATAAGCAAGTGGAAAAGTAACAGTTACTAGGGTTACTAGGTTACTGGGGTAGGTCAAGCTGATATAATACAAATGACCTAATTTACCTAATTACCTAAAATTAATTTACTTATTAGGTAAAGTACCTAAATTAATTTACTTATTCAGTGCCATACAAATCAAACTTTACAGAGCTAGAAAAAATGACACCAAAATTCATCTGGAAGAATGAAAGGTGCAGAATATCAAAGGAATGAATGAAAAGAAATGCAATGGAAGGTTACCTAACCCTACCAGATCTCATATTGTATTATAAAGCATCAATAATCAAAATCACTTGGTACTGCCTAAGAAACAGAAGGGTAGACTAGTGGAATATGTTAGGTACTCAAGACACAGTAGTTAATGAATATCACAATCTACAGTCTGATAAACCCAAGGACTCCACCTTCTGGGATAAGACCTCACTCTGACAAAAATTACTGGGAAATCTGGGTAACAGTGTGACAGAAACTGGGCAGAGATCAGTGCCTGACTCCATACACAATAATAAAGTCAAAATAGATACATGATCTAGGTATGAAGATTGATACAATAAACAAATTTGGGGTGCAAGGAATAATGTATTTGTCAGATTTATGGAGAATGGAGAAATTTATGACCCAACAACAGATAGAGAGCAACATAAAGTGCATAATGGTTAATTTTGATTACATTAATTTAAAAAGTTTTTGCACAAACAAACCCAATTCCACCAAGATTAGGAGGAAAGCAGAAATCTGGGAAAGATTTTTTTCTAACTAGTGTCTGTGATAAAGGCTTCATTTCTAAAATATATAGAGAACTGTGCCAAAAGTACAAGAATCCAAGTCATTCCTCAATTGATAAATGATTAAAGTATATAAATAAGGAATTTTTAGAGGAAGAAACTAAAGCTATCTGTAATCATATAAAAAATGCTCTAAATCACTACTGATTATAGAGATGCAAATCAAAACTCTGAGGCAACACATCACACGTATCAGATTGGCTAACATGATAAAACAGGGAGATGATATGGAGAAGATATGGGAGAGTTGGAGCACTAATCCATTGTTAGTGGAGCTGTGAACTGATTCAACCATTCTGGAGAGCAATTTGGTACTATCCTCCAAAAATGTGCATGCCCTTTGACCCTGAAATATTCCTTCTAGAACTCTCTCCCAAAGAGATCATAGAAATGGGAAAGGGTTGCATAATTACAAAAATATTTATAGCAGCTCTCTTTGTGGTGGCCAAAAACTGGAAATCAAGGGGATACCAATGAATTGGAGAATGGCTGAACAAGTTGTGGTATATGAATATAATGGAATACTATTGTGCTATGAGAAACAATGAACAGGAACTCTTCAGAGAAGCCTTGAAAGACTTATGTGAACTGATGCCGAGTGAAGCGAGCAGAATCAGGAGAACTTTGTACATAGCCACAACCACAATGTGTGAGGAACTTTTCTGGTAGTTAATATTTCATTAAAATGCATGGACTTTAATAATTTCCAGTGGATTAGAGGCAAAACACCTTCCACATCCAGAGAAAGAACTTTGGAATTGGATCGCATATAAACAAGCTATTTTTTTTTATATTTTGTTTCTTTTTTTTATTTTATGGTTTCTCCCATTCATTTTAATCCTTCTGTGCAACACATATTTAATAGGAAAGTGTGTGCAGAACATATATAATATTGCAAACTGTCTCAGGAGGGAATGGGGAGGGAGGAAATAATGAAGGGGAGGAAGAGGAAAAAATCTAAGGTATATGGAAGTCATTATCAAACCCTGAAAACAAATAAAAAAACTATAATTTAAAAAAAATACATTTATCAGGGTTTCCATATATAAAGGTGACCTCTGCCCCAGTGTGTCGTTGCAGTATTCAACCCATTTTTCCAATATATGGTCAAATTGATCATACAGATCTGTAATCCTGTATGTGTATTTTTTTCATCTATGCTGAGGTTTGACCAACTTCTTATTCTTCCTGAAGGTGTGACAAACTTGAATACAAAGATCCACCAGGATCTGTAGGGGCACTTGTTACTTCTCTATTTTGTCTAGTATCAGTTCTCATTTCTCAGTACATTCTGTATATTTCATTAGTTAGAATACTATCTATGCTTTCAAAATCTACCCCTGATCTCAGTAGAGCAGTAAACAATTCTCTCACTGTCAATTTATTCTGATTTTGAATCCACTGGCTATTTACTCTTCTTTCTCTAGGAATTTTGTCTTTCCCACACTCCCCTAAGTCACTTAACTGTGGAGGCTTGTCCAACATCTCTGAAAGAGGGTGCCATATTTCCCCAATTCTTAGAGTCAAAATCAAGTGCTTGTAAGCAGGAGGAGCTGTCTTCACTATTAGATTCCTATGGGAAATTGCAAAGTAGGTTTCACAGTATGCATTTGTGTTTCTGATCATTATGGCAGTTTTCATTACCTCCTTCTTTAACTTTCTTGTACAGTCCCTAAGATTATACCAAGATCTATCTCTGCTAGGCCACATAGAGTCAATCGGATACTGTCTACTGCAGTCTTCTATAGCCAAAGCTAACAGATTAGTTGTACTGTTACCTTGATGCATATTGTAATCTCTAAAAGTCTGCTGTACAAAAGGATTTTAATACTTATAAATTTCAAATAGTCTATGCTATCTATAGATATTTCTCCAGTTGTTTCATCACTGGTTCTCACCGTCCAAGATACTAATGTTTCTTTCATTCTTTGGATGAAGTGACTCAAAACTTCTGTGACTTTCTGTTGAGTAAAATACTCAATTATTTCCCTAAACAATGTGTTACTTCCTTGGTTCTCCCCTTTCTGCCTAACTATTGGTCATGTTTCTCCCTGAGAAACTACTCCCTCTAAAGTTATTTCACTTTCCTGGTCACTGTGGCAACTAGGCTGGGTGTGTACAAAGGTCATATGCACATTTCTTTTGTCAGCCTTGAGCCGGTTCTGACCTAAATGAACAGCTTTTCCTTCTGCCTGACACTCCCCAGACTTTTCTTGTAATGGAGAGTCTGAAGCCTTAGAATTCCCGTGCAAACTAGCTAACTCTTTTTCCATCTGATTTTTTTTCCCCTTAAGCAGCTCATCTCTCTTTTTACACATAATGCAGTAACCCATTAATAAATTCCAGCCTCTCCTACTTACCCTGGCTAACTCTTTCCCTGGTTTTATTGGTGTTCCAGGAAAACATTTTTCCACATCTGCAGTTTCCCCCTCCTGTATCCTTGCCTTCCAGTTTTCAAGGGGTCCTGGGTTTTTGGACCATTCCCTGGCAAAGGATGAAAAAGCTAAATTTCCCCAAACTGGGATATTAGTTTCTTCCTCTAAATGCTTTCTGCCACCAAAGAGAGGTTTTATACCCTGCAATTCTGCTCAAGATGGCAAATATAATGCCAAGGCAATATTCAAAACACTGGTGGTGACTATGAATATACCAGCATAGTTTTCACTCCCAAAATATAAAAGACTCTATAGAGAAGGCAGAAGAAAAACTTTTATTTGGAATCCAGAAAGCCAAATCCCAGAACCAGAAAGAAAATTCTGTTATGGTGACCAAGAAGTTAATAGACATAAGCATTGCAAGGGAGCGAAGCCATTCCCAATCTCCCCCCCTCGCCCTCCCCCCCGCCCCCACCATCCAGGGCCTTGTCATAAGCAACTACTCACAAACCTGAGCCTAGCCAAGTCTGCCTGCCTGCATCCTCTCTCCTCTGACTCCACCATGTTCACTCACTTCCTCCTGGTACTGCTCTACCCTTCCATTTCCACCTGTTCTGCAAGTTGCCCCTACCACATGTGACTTAGGCTTCCAGGTGATTTAAGCAAATCATATGGGCCTATTAATGAATAAGAAACATCTTTCCATTTAAATTACTATGACAGCACAAAAATAGTGGTTTACCTGAAAAATAATTTTCTGTTAATGTAATACATGAAATAATTCCCCCACCTTGTTTCAAAATATTTGTGCCTACTTATTAATTTTCCAGATGACAGATCTTGAAGTGGAATTCAATAAGATCTTATCTTATCTTTTCATATGTACAAAAAATGGAATATTTGGAGATAATTTATAAGGTTCCATTTTAAAATAATTCTTTCCTTTGAAGATTAGACTAATTCTCTTTAGAAATGCAAATGTATTTTGCTTAGCCAAGCAGCTTAAAAAAAAACTGCAGTTTTTATTGTTGTAGCATATGAATTGTGGCAAGGCTATAAGTAACCCTAGTTTGTATTTGCTTTAGGATCCCAAAATAAATCCAAGTGAAGAGTAAGTTTGTGTCAGTTAAATTATTTCTTTAAGACATAGAAAGCATTTCTTAAATGTAATTTAAGGCAAAGTAATAGATACCACTTTAATTACTTAGGGATAGAGACTAGAGAGAATATAATCATGAAGTTATATGATTCCTTGGGATTATTTCCAAATGAGAATATTTTCAAGAATCAATACACAAATTGGTGTCAGGAAAAGTTAACAGAAATGAGAGCTCTTTACAGCTTAAGAAATGTTTTCTATGGTAAATCACCAAAGGTGATTTTTCAGTGATGGCCATGTTTTGAATGTCGCAAGTTTTTTTTGATAATCTTTTATGTGCACAAAGACCTATCCTTTCTGCTTAACTGACATGAAGTAGTGCAGAGAGAGCAAAGAGGATTGGAGAAAAGGGTGAGGATGAGAAAGCTGGCTCTTCTAATCCTGAGATGAATACAATCCTTGTCAATCAACAAGACATCTGAGTCTTGTTTAGGGCAGGGGTTCTGTGAGGAAGCTCCAAGGCTTAAAAATTCCAACCCCAACTGTCAAAAGATGACAAGAAAAGGAACAAAAAAAGTGATTATTGATGACAAGCAACAAAAGCTTCTGCAAAAGGCTGAAACAATGAGCTGGTGACTCACGGTACACACAGTCATAATCACTTCAATGTGGAGGTATTTCTTTCATCATCCAAGCAATAGTACAAGGTTATATTAATATGTCAAAGTATGAATACATAAATCACATAAGAGAGGGAAATCTCTCCTAGACATACAACTGAAAGAAAATAGCATTAATGATATGAAAATACAACACAATCTAGATAAAATGATGCTGGAGATATTTGGACTGATAAAAAATAAAAAAATCAGTCAAGTAGAACGCGATGATGAATATGATTAGTAAGACTAAAAAGATAATAAATTAAACTATTATAAATTATGCCCCCTCCCAAAGAATTGGGAAACAATTCTTAAAAGTACTTTATCCCAATTTTAATATCTGTAGAGACAGGTTTGACAAATTCTCAACATTTGTGATTCTAAAAACTGGAAACAATGTGGTCAGGGCAAACTTTATTTTTGTATCACTCTTTCATTATTGAATGCTTACCCTCTATAATATCATCCATTCCCTCTCTGTCCACCTTAAGCAAAAGTTTTTATCCTAATTATTCATATTTTAATTTCCACTCTTAACTGCTCTTTCAGTATTGTAATACAGTTTCTTATTCATTGCCCACTAGATATCTCCATGCAAATATTCTATCAATACCTCAAAGTGAACTCAGCTTTCCTTGTAAACACGCCTCTCTTAACAACTCCCCATTTTGAAGCACAGTAGAAATTTCTACCCAGGCCTATAACCTTAATCATTCTGAACTCTTCCTTTTCCTAAGACTTCACATGCAGGAAATTTGCAAGTTTTATCAGTTCTTCCTTTGAAATATATATCAAATCTCTCTCTTCCTTTCCACTTTCTCTGCAAGAGTCCTAAGTGAGACCTTTTATCAGGATGGATGGTGTATTGTCCTATTCATTACATAATCCCATGTCTCTATTAGCTCCCTGCTCCAGCATACATATCTATGGTGTTCTTGCCATATCTCTCCTCACTCAGCTTCATCAGTTCTATTGTTTTCCCAGAAGTATTTTCCTGAAGAATACTTCTAGATTTTGAGTGATAACTTGGAAGTTCATTTCTGGGACATTCATACTGTGTATTGGTTTCCATGTTCTGTTCTCAAAACCATGCTAATCATATAGGTACTGGCCGCATTACTATTTTCTCTTTGGCTTTAATATAGAATAAGGAGGATATACAAGGATTCTTTTGATGAAGTTCAGTATTAAGGTAGGCATATATCAGCAAAGAATGGTAGAACACAGCATATATGTATTTCTGTACATATGCACATACATGTGTGTGTGTGTGTGTGTGTGTCTAGTGAAGGAGTTATTTCTAGGTGGGAAAGCACAGTAATTTACCACTACTGAGACCTGCCAGTTTCAGGGAAAATCTATCCATATGTGTGTATCAGAAGAACAGCCAGACTTGATCCTCTGTATTTAAAGAACCCTCCAGAGGATGAATAATAAATAAACATGAGTTATTAAGCACACATGAGGTGTCCTATACTATTCTAAGCACTGGGGAAAAATAAATCTCTTTTTTCAAGGAACTTATATTCTAAGGGGGGAGACAACATGCATGCGTATAAATCATTACATACAGGATAAATAGAGTATGGAAGATAACCTTATCAGGGAACGTAAGGAGTAAGGGGACCATGAAATGACTGCTGCTTTTGGTAACATTTTAATTGAATTTTAAAAAAAGCTAGGAATCTCAAAGGGTGAAAGTGAGGTAAAAGTACATTCCACCCATGGGAGAAAATCAGTATGTACAAAAAAAAAGGGAGGTCAACATCACAAATGAGGAACAGCAAGTAGTCCAGTATGGTTGGACCATAGAGTATACTGGGGAGGTACATAATATGTAAGAATACTGTGAAGATGAGAAGACACGGGTTGGTAAAGAACTTTAAATTGCTAGTAGAAGAGCCTACATTTAATTCTGGAGGTAACAAGGAGTCAATGGAATTTCGAGGGTGGGATATGACATGATAAGATCAACATTTTGGATGAGGGAGAAGAGACATCAAACAAGGAGCCAAATTAGAAAGTAATGGAAATAGTGTACTTAAAAGGTGATCTTCATCTGAATTAAGGTGCTGGTTTTGTGAGCAAAAATGTTAGGGAGGAAAGAAAAAGAGAAAATTTGCAAACTGCATATGTCAAGTGAGAGAGAATGAAGAATAGAGGACATTGAAGATGCAAACCTGAGTAACTGGGGAAAATGGTGATGCCCTAGAAAGAATCAAGGAAACTATGAAGAGGGGCAGAGTTGGGAGATGGAGGAAGAATATGAGTTAAGTTTTGAAAATATGGAATTAAAATGCATGGGCATGCAGTTGAAATCTTAATCAGGTAACTGATGATCACAGAATGCAGCTCAGGAGAAAGATGGGGATTTTATATACAGATCTGGGAATCATCTGCAAAGAGATGATAATTGAATCCATTAGAGCTGATGAGATAACCAAATGAGAAATGAGAAGACCCAGGAAAGAAATTTAGGGGATACTCATGTTATGGGTTTTGATATGGAGAAAAATGTTGTGGGAGAATCAAAAAGAAACTAATTCAGAAAACCATTATTATGAATTAAAAAGTGAAAAATCATGCATTAAAACTTGAGGATGCATGAGGAAGTATGTTACATGCTGGGGATACAAACACAAAAGCACAGCCCTCAAAGAGCATATATTCAAATGTGGGACATTAAAAAGAAGAGAGTGGTGTTCTGAGAAAAAGTACTTTGGGATAGAAAGTTTAAAAGACAATGATTGAGGGCAATGCTTCCTCTCTTTTGACTCATTTCTCATCCCCTTACTATTTGATTTTCAGTGTTAACTCAACTAAAGCAATTCTCTTCAAAGTTATCAAAGATCTTGTAATTATCAATTCCAATGGCCTCTTTTAAGTTCTCATTAATCTCTCTTATCCATTTTACACTATTGACCAACCTCCTCTCCTAGATACTCTTTCCTTTCTGGTTATTCCTGACACTGTTTTCTCCTGGTTTTCCTACTTGTCATTCCAGTGTTTCTCAGATGCTAGATCTAAGTTCTATTCCCTATAGTTAGGTGATGTTGTGTGTGGGTCATTTACTCTTCTCATATATATATATATATATATATATATATATATATATATATATATATATATATATATATATATACAGAGAGAGAAGCAGCGCTACTCTTTCTCCTAACGTCAAGTGTTACCTATCACCAACTGTCTTTAGACATTTCAATTTGAGTATTCTATGGACATCTCAAGCTCAACATGCCAAATACAGAACTTATTACCTTTACCTCAAAACCACTCCCATATTTGTGTCAATTCATATTTCTGTAACATTTTTGCTATTCTTCAGGTCACATGGATTCACAAACTCAGCAATATGCCTCATGATTTACTCTCACCTCAAGTGTCTAAATCATTTGCCAAATTTCTTTATTCTATCCACATAATATATTACAATTTCTTTTCTGGATTCCAATCATAGGATCATCACTCTATTTCAAACACTCATTACCTCTTTTGTGATAGCTTCCTAAAAGATTGTGGGCCTTGAGGTATCTTCCTTCTCCAATCAATTCTCCCCATAGCAGACAAAGCATTTGTCTGATTATGTCACTGTCTTACTCATGAAACTTCAGTAGCTCCTTTTTGCTTTTTTGATCAATATAAACTTTTGTATTTGCATTCGAAGTACTGTACAATTTGGGTTCAGTTTATGTGTTTATACTTAATCTTTTATGAAGTCTGTGGTTAAGCATATACTAGAGCCAGCAACCATCTTTAGTGAAGCAGATGCTGAATTTTCAGTGTGCCCATTTGCAGTTCAGAAAATCAGCAATCACTACAAATCACAACTTGGTTTGTGGTCCTTCCTTCCTTCCTTCCTTCCTTCCTTCCTTCCTTCCTTCCTTCCTTCCTTCCTTCCTTCCTTCCTTCTTTCTTTCCTTTCACTCTTGTCTAGACCTTTAAAAAGTGTTAACCATACTAACTAACTTAAAAATTATGTGTGCAAGGGAGTAGAGCCAAGATGGTGGAGTAATAGCATGGACTTACTAGCACTCTCCCCCAAATCAAGCCAAATACCTACAGAAAAGATACTGAACAAATTCCAGAGCTACAGAACCTACAGGATGATGGAGTAAAGCAAATCTGCAGCCCAAGACAGTCTGGAAGGTTTCCAGGAAGTATATATGTTGCAATGCTGGGAGCAAAGTGCAGTGCAGTGTGGGCTGCCCCAGCACAGATGGGACCTGAGTAGGCCTTTTGGAGGACTGAATCTCAGGCACCTGTGGTAATTTGAAGACTTCAAAACTACAAAACACTGAGGAAAAATTGGCAAGTAAGTGGAAAACAAACTGTGAGACCTGTGTAAGAGAGTAGAGTGGTCAGGCTTCAGCCCCAGTGTGACAGATGAGGTGGAAGAGCCTTTGGAGGAGGAACCTGTGTCAGCAGAAGTAGGGACAGAAGCAACAGGGAAAGCAGAAGCAGCACCTACTATTTCTGGAGCTATAGGCCCACAGTTTGTGGGGGGAACTAGTACACCACCCACCCCCACCGGAAGCAAATAACTACCTTGATAAAGAGCTCAAAAGTCAAGTGAATAGTTGGGAAAATGAGCAAAAACCAGAAAAAAAGAATCAGAGTATAGAATCTTACTTTAAAGACAAGGAAGACCAAAGTAAACAAAAAGAAGAAGACAAAAAAGTCAAAAGTCTTACATCCAAAATCTCCGAGAAAAAATATTAATTGATCTCAAGGCCATGGAAGAGCTCAGAAAGGATTTTGAAAATCAAGTAAAAGAAGCAGAGCAAAAAAGGAAAAGAGAAATGAGAGTGATGCAAGAAATCATGAAAGATGAGTCAACTGCTTGGAACAGAGTCAAAAATGCTGAAGAAAATAACACTTTAAAAACAGACTAGCTCATATGACCAAAGAGATCCAAAAAAGCCAATGAGCAGAAGAATGCCCTAAAAATCACAATAGGCAAAATGAAAAAAGAGGTCCAAAAGTTTAGTGAAGAAAATAGTTTCTGAAATATTAGAATGGAGCAGATGGAAGCTAATGATTTTATGAAAAATCAAGTAGTTGCAAAATAAATCCTAAGGAAAGAAAGAAAAAATAGCAGACAATGTGAAATACCTCATTGGAAAACTGATCTGGAAAAAGATCCAGGAGAGACAATTTAAAAATTCCTGTGCTATCTGAAATCCACGATCAAAAAAAGAGCCAAGATATCATTTTTCATGAAATTATGAAGGAAAACTGCTCTGATATTCTGGAACCAGAGGGTAAAATAGATATTGAAGGAATTCACCAATCACCTCCTGAAAGAGAAACCAGAGAAAAACTCTTAGGAATATCATAACCAAATTCCAGAACTTTCAGGTCAAGGAGAAACTATTGCAAGAAGCCAGAAATAAAAAAAAACAAAAACCAAATTGAGCATTGTGGAAATACAATCAGAAAAATAGAAGATCTAGCATCTTTTATATTAAGGGATTGGAGGGAATAAGACTTGGAATATGGATTTTCCAGAAGTCAAAGGTTAAAAACAAGAATCACTACCCAGCAAAACCGAGTATAATGGTTTAGGGGAAAAAATGGATATTCATTGAAATAGAGGAATTTCAAGCATTCTTCTTGAAAGGACCAGAGCTAAATAGCAAATCTCACTTTCAAACACAAAAATCAAGTGAAGCATGAAAAGGTAAACAGGAAGGACAAATCATAATGGATTTGCTAAATTTGAACGGTTTACATTCCTACATGGAAAGACAGCATTTATCGTCCTTGAGACTTTTCTCAGTTTTAGGAGGGATTGGAGGGATTATATACATACAGACAGAAGGCACAAGGTGAGTTAAATAGGTAGAGATGATATCTAAAAAATTAAATTAAGGGGTGAGAGAGGAATATATTGGGAGTAGGAGAAATAGAGAAATAGAATGGGTCAAATTATCTCACATAAAAGAGGCAAGAAAAGGTTTTTTAATAGAGGAGAAGAGGGAGGAGGTGAGAAGGAAAGAAAATATTACTCTCATCACATTTGACTAAAGGAGAGAATAACATGCACAATCAATTTGGTATGAAACCTATCTTACACTACAGGAAAGAAGGGGAGAAAGGGGATAAGTGGAGGTTAATGGAGATGATACAAGGGAGGGCAAAAGGAAGGAGGCAGCAATTAGAATTAAACATTTTTAAGGAGGGACAGGGTCAAAAGAGAGAATAGAATAAATGGGGCCAGTATAGGAAGGAAGAAAATATAGTTAGTCTTTCACAATACAACTATTATGGAAGTGTTATGCATGACTAGATATGTGTAACCTATATTGGATTGCTTGTCTTCTCAGTGGGGATGGGTGGGGAGGGAGAAAGGGAGAGAAGCTGCAACTCAAAATTTTAAAAATAAATGTCAAAAATTCTTTTTACCTGCAAAAAGGAAGTAAGATATACAGGCAACGGGGTATAGAAATCCATCTATCCCTGCAATAATATAGAAGGGATAGGCTTAAGAGAAGGGAGGGGTATGATAGAAGGAAGGACAGATTGGAGGAAATGGCAATCAGAATGCATCTTGTCTTAGGGTGCATGGAGTTGAGAGACGGGAAAAAAATTTGGAACTCAACATCTTGTGGAACTGTCTACTCAAAACTAAAAATATAAATAAATTGCTACCAAAAAAAGTATGTATTCAAGTATTTTTCTTCTCTTGGAGAGCCCAGTTTTAAAAATATATCAGAACAACTATGTCTTGCTATAGAAATCTTTATTTAACTTAGCAAGAGTGAGATAGAAGCCTCAGATTAAAATGATATCTTGAGATTTAATGCCAGTAGGCTGATAATAAAAAAATAATAACTGACACCTATATGTCATTTTAAAATTTGTAAACTGCTTTACATTTGCCATCTCATTTGAGTCTAACAACTTGTCTACAGTAATTACTGTATTATTAATATTATTACTATTATCATTATTATGAATTATTATTATTTGGAGCTTTGGTATTCCAAATAATGGTGGTGAAGAAGGAATGTATACTAAGTCCTCATTTTCCTGTATACGTTCCTTCTTCACTTCTATCATTTAGACTTCTTAGCCTACATCAAAAGTCAACTTGAGCTACCTTCTATTTCAAGCCTGTCATAATTCTTAAAACTCCTAGAGTTTAGATCCTTTCCTTTCCTTTCTTTGGCTTGAATTTTGTATTCACTTACATTTTCATTGTTCAGTCATATTTAGTCATGTCCAAATCTTCATGATATCACTTGAGATTGATTTTGGCAATCAAGTTACTGGAGTAACTTTGGAGTTTGCCATTTCCTTTTCCAGATCATTTTTAACGATTAGAAAACTGAAGCAAACAAGCTTGCTTAGCATCACACAGCAAGTATCTGAGTCCAGATTTGAACTCAGGAAGAGGAGACTTCCTGACTCCAGAACCAGTACTCTATCCACAGCACAACCTAGCTGCCTCTACATATATTTGTCCATGTAATTTCTCCTGATGAAATATGAAATTCTTCACATTAGTAAAACTTTTGCTTCTTTTTATCTCTAATATTTAGCACATGTCTAACACATAGTTACTAATTCAGAAATGCTTGTCAAGGTGGGAAGAGGCATAGTTAAGATGGCAGAGTAGAAGCAGAGACCTGCTTGAGCTCTATCTCCAAATTTTTCAAAAGCTTGTATAAAATGACTCTAAACAAATTCTAGAGCAACAGAAGCCACAAAATGACAGACTAAAGCAAATTTCCAGCCCAATGCAATCTGGAAGGTTGACAGGAAGGGTCTATTGCAACAGGCTGAGAGTGAAGCACACTTTGACCTATGCCATGCCTATGTGGACAGAACTATAGTGGGCTTCAGGGAACTAATCACTGATGATTGTGTTGGTTTCCAAACTTCTCAACCCACAAATGCCAAAGGTAGCTCCTAAGATTAGTAAGAAAGTTCTCTCACCTGTGTGAGAGGGAAGTGTGGCCTGGCCCCTACCCAGCCCCATTCCAGCCCCTGCTCAATACAAGTCTAAGGGTGGTGGAATCCATTGCTGAAACAGTGGATGCTTCTGGAGCCTTCCACTTAACAAAGAACTCAAAAATCAAGTAACTGGCTGGGAAAATGAGGAAATGGAATAAATATAAATAGACTATAGATTTTCCTTTCTCAGAGAAAGGTATTTTCTTGAGTCATTGGTGAGAAGGAAGAACAAAATATACATCCAGAAAAAGACAAGAAAATCAAAGCTCCTGAATCCAAAGTCCCTAAGAAGATTATGAATTGGTCTCAAGGCATGGAAGAGTTCAAAAAGGATTTTTAAAATCAAGTAAGGTAAGAAGAGCAAAAATTGGGAAGAAAATGAGAGTGATATAAGAAAATCATGAAAAATGACTCAACCGATTTCATATATATATATAGATAGATAGATAGATAGATAGATAGATAGATAGATAGATAGATAGATATAGATATAGATATATAGATATTTTTTTCCCAATATAAAGTATCTCATTGGAAAAACAACTGACATGGAAAATGGATACAGGAAGGATAATTTTTTTTAAATTATTGGACTACCTGAAAGCCATGATACAAAAGATAAAATCCATTTATCATCGTTTAAAAAATTATCAAGGAAATTTGCCCCAATGTTCTAGAACCAGAGGGGAAAATAGAAATGAAAAGAATTCACTGAATACCACCTGAAAGAGATCCCAAAAAGGAAACTCCTAGGAATATTGTAGTCAAATTCCAGATTTCCCAGGTAAGGAAGAAAATATAAGCAGCCAGAAAGAAACAATGCAAGTATAGTGGAAACACAATTCGGATAATGCAAGATTTAGCAGCTTCTAATCTTAGGGATAGGGTGGGAGGAGGCTTGGAATACTATATTCCAAAGGTCAAAGAGGTAGTATTAAAGCCAAGAAACACCTACCCAGAAAAAGGAAGTATTTTAACTTCACCGGGGTGGGAGGTAGGGGTGAGCGGGATGGAATTCCAATGAAATAGAGGATGTCTAAGCAATCTTGCTGAAAAGACTATACCTAAATAGAAAATCTGACTTTAAATACAAGAATCAAGAGAATCATGAAAAGGTAAACAGGAAAGAGAAGCCATAAGGGATTTATTAAAGTTGATTTGTTTGCATTTCTATTTGGGAAGATGATATATGTAACTTATGAGACCTTTCTCAGTATTATGGTAGTTGGATGTAATATACATGCATGCATGTATATGTATATACACATATATGCACATATACATATATATGTACATATTGTGTTTGTGTGTATGCATGAGTATGTATATGTGTATATATGTATATATGGGCATATGTTTATGTATAGAATTATATATGTATATGTGTGTGGACACACACACACACACACACATATATATATATATACATATATATATATAGAGAGAGAGAGAGAGACAGAGAGAGAGAGACAGAGAGAGAGAGAGACAGAGAGAGACACAGAAAGTCAGACAGAGACAGAGGATGCAGGGTGAGCTGAATATGAACAGATAATATCAAAAAATAAAATTGGTTGTTGAGAGGATTGCACTAGGTGGAAGAGAAAGGGAGACAGAAAATATAGTAAATCGTCTCACATAAAGGAGACAAGAAAGAGTTTTTAAAACGGAGGGAAAGAGGGGGAACATAAAAGGGAATATGAGTCTTCTTTTCATCAGAGTTGGCTTCTGGAAGAAAAAACTTAGACAATCGATTGGACATGGAAGTTTTTTTCTTATGCTACAGGAAAGTAGTGGGGAAGACAATAAGAGGGAGGCCATAATAGAAAGGAAGGTAGATTGAGGGAAGGAG
The DNA here is from genome assembly GCA_023548195.1 of Bettongia penicillata ogilbyi. Classification (NCBI taxonomy): domain Eukaryota; kingdom Metazoa; phylum Chordata; class Mammalia; order Diprotodontia; family Potoroidae; genus Bettongia; species Bettongia penicillata. The sequence goes on from JAJHZJ010000467.1 coordinate 231,584, forward strand.
TATTTGGACACAAACACTTTTATGGAGGGACAGGTCAAAGGAAAGAATTGAATGAATGCAGGGCAGGACAGGATAGAGGAAAATGTAGTTAGTTTCCATAACATGACTGTTTTGAAAGTGTTTTACATGACTACATATGTATAACCTATATTGAATTGCTTGCCTTCTTAATGAGGGTGGGTGAGGAGGGGGGATGGAAGAGAATGTGGAACTCAAAACTTTAAAACGAATGTTAAATATTGTTTTGGCATGCAACTAGGAAATAAGATATATAGGGAATGGGGTATAGCAATCTATCTTGCACTACAGGAAAATGGAAGGGAAGGGGATGAGGTGTGAGTGGTGAAAGGGAGGGCAGATTGTAGGAAGGAGTAACCAGAATACATGCTGTCCTGTGGTGGGGGAGGGGGTAGGTGGGGAGAAAATTTGAAATTCCAAATTTTGTGGAAGTAAATTTTGAAAACTACAAATAAATAAATCTTTAAAAGAATGTAAAAAACTAAATAAATACTAAATGTTTGCTAATTGATTCATTGATGTAGCAAATACTCAGAATTTTATCCCTTTTTTGCTTTCTTAGTTATTCTTGTTTCTTAGTTATCATCACGTGGTTTTCTAGATGTTTTACCAGCAGCAGCCACTAAAAATAAGTTTTTTTGGCTCCATAAAAGACATTTTGCTAGAAACTACAATAAAATATTTACATAGTCTACTCCCTGGTCTCTATTACCTGAAGACACTACAGAGAGGATGAACAAAATTAGATGAATGTAATCTTGTGGAAATCAACTAATGATTTATCCATGCCTTTAGTAGCAATATGTATCATCAAATGCAGAACAGTTTGGGGATATGTAACTAAGCAATAAATATTAGGAATTTCTCCCTTTTCTTCCCCAGGGCCTCAATCCACATACAGCCAACCATAAAATTTGAAGGTACAGGTCAATTGTGCATAGGATGAGAGAGAGTGATGTATGTCTCTCTCATCATCGTCTAATCGCCTTGTTACACCATTCTGTGTCCTTGTATCCTTTCAGATTAATGTAAACTCTCTTAGGGCAGTATTATTTCATGTTTGTCTTTATATACATAATGCCTAGCACAGTGATTGGACATAAGGAGCTCTTCAACTTTCCTTATACTGAAAGGATGTGAACCAGTCAATAGCTTTCTTTCTCCCACAATTATAATCACTCATCTCTGTGTACAGGCAGATATATGGCATAGCAAACAGAATGGTGAATTTGTAATGAGGAAGACTTGAATTCAAATCCTTCCTCAGTTACATACTAGTTGGTAACCCTAAGCAAATCACTTAACTTGTCTCAATTTTTTTATTTATAGAATCTCTTTTGCATGGCTATTATGAGGATCAAATGAAGTAATATATGTAAAATTCTTTGAAATAATTAAAATGCTGAATGATGATCATCATGATGGACAAGCATGCCTAAAATTCAATATACCTTGCATAAGGAAGATAGACATTCATTTAGACATTGTTTAATTATTGAATGAGTGAATGAATACAGTTTTCAAGCCACTCTGTGAGAATCAACTATATTAATTTTCAGTAACTTTAAACGATTGCCCTCCATGTTCCATATTTCTTGCAGGAAAAAAATGATTGAATGTGTGAGTGAATAAATGAATCACAATGCTAGATTATAACACAGGAATCAGCTTTGCTATGTCTTAACATCTCTGACCTCAGGTTTTGTGGCAAGCAAAGTTCAAATTATTATTTAATAATGGATTTGGGAATTATAAGTGACTTCAATTTTCTTAATACTCTTCCTATTCTCCTTAAATATAAACAATCCAGAGCTAAATGTTATGAAATAACATTTAAATAACATAAAATAGCACTCAAATATCAATACTTTGCAAAAGTGAGATGCATTTGCAAATACATTTTGCAATTGTTGGGGAAATACATCAAGAAAGTTTTAGAGTCTGGAGTATTGCTTGCCTAATGAAAGGCAAGGAAGGGCAAACTGTCACAAAGAGCATGTGACAATTGACAACCCTGATGGAAGGGATGAAATGAGAGCAGGATAATGAGATTAAAGGGCATTACCTTAAAAATATAGACTGGATCTTCAGCAATCTGGTTCTGTCTCAAATGCTGTAAAATCACACTAACACAGCATTATGCACAAGTGTAGTACATTGCCAGTTTATTTCCTTCAGGCACTTCTCTGGCTGCATTTGTCCATGGAAATCTGTTGTCTCGTAGGCTGGTGAGTGCCCTGAGTGAAAGTTCTCCTACTCCGAGTAATGAGCTGCAGACACATGATAGGCATCAGGCATTTAGTAGAGGGGAAATATTACAAAGCATTGGTTGGACTATTTAAGCATGTCCCATCCTGACCTGGCTGTTTTAGAAAAGGCGAACTGACTAAAATAAGAAAAAGTCATATAAAACTTGAAGAACCATAACAAATGAACATGACTTTAAATGAAAACAGAGGAAAGAAATGAGGTAAACATAAAAAATCAATTTTAAAATTTCAGTATAATACAGCTCCTCCTGTCAGGATCTTCATCACATGTCTGAACTTATAAAATCATGCCCTGTACTGAACTCCAATTTCTTTCTACTATTTGCATGATGTTTTGTGTGCCCAAGAGAACATTTGGAGGAAACAGTCCATCTGTCTTTGTTTTCTCTGATTTTAACACCATTCACCTTGACTCCCTTGATTATTTCTTAAAGTCATTGCTAAGATTATTTATGAATGCTGTACTTCTGAGAGTCATTCTTAACCAAGTCTCTGCTTCTCAGATTAGATGAATACATTGACTGCAATTGATAAAAGAACTCAGTTTTCTCGCTCTGTTGGTACGTCAATAGGAAGACACAAAATCAAATGAAAAGAGGTGAATCCACTGGGAAGATACACTCGATTGTCCCTCCATCCATCCAACCTATAATGAACCTGAAATTCAAGCCCAGTGACTTAAAGAATAAATCAATGATGATTGAAATGTGTTACCAGTAGATCCTAGCCTTCCTATGCTTACATCTAATATATCTAGTCCCAAGAACTAAACAAAATTAATAAATTAAAGAAAAAATATTTATTAAAAAACTTATCCCAGGAGGCAGAGCCAAGAGTGTGGAGCAGTGTCAGCAACCCAGACAAATTCTTCTAATATTCCCCTCCAAACAACTTTAAAATCATCACCCAAATAAAATTTTGTAGTGGAAGAGGCAAGAAAGAATCACAATGAGAATTTTTTTCTCAGCATAAAGTAATTTAGGAGGTCAGCAGGGGAGGTCTATGGCACTATGAGAGCTGGAAAGGTCAGCATGTATCATGATGAGGGCCACAGTGGTGGCAACAATAACAGCTTAAGAAAGTCTCAACCTAGACATGGTAAGGGGGTTAGACAACTGGCCAGAAAGAGATTTCAAAGGACCCTTTAATGGCACTGGGTGTAGCTGGCACTGATTGGTAACTTTATTACTCATACATAGTTCTGAGTTCCAGATTCAGAGCAAAGAAAATCAGTAATGGTTATTTGCAAAGGGGTAGGGGTCCTAGACTCAGTTGCAAGGCAGAGAGGAGCTCTTGTGACTGTAAGACAACAGGAGAAATGATTATGGATTCTGGGGCAAGTGAACTTGTTGCTGTGAATAAACAGGGTCCGTTCCTGGTAAAGACCAGGAAGATTATGATCAAATCTCACTCCAGATAACAATACTTTGGAAGAGCTGAAAACTTTCAGGCTCCCAGAAGTAGATATGAAAGCAACAGTATGACAAAAAAAAAGCCTGAAGTTTGGTATAGTCCTTCCCAACCACCAAGTGACAAGATTCCAACGTTAGTTTTTTTTTTTTTTATTCTTTAAATATTCATTTATTTATTTAATTTTTACATTCATTTTCACAAAATTTTGGGTTCCAAATTTTCTCCCCTCTTATCCCCTCCCCCCCACCCCCAATACCCCAAGCAATCTAATTTTCCCTATCTCCAATCTGCCTTCTCTTCTGCCAATTGAGTGAGCCTATTTTTCAAGGTGTTTCTTCGGTCATCCCTCCCTTCTCTTGTCTCCATCTTCTCTTTTCTCCTGTAGGGCCAGATGACTTTCTATTCTTCATTAACTGTATATCTTCTTTCCTAGTAGCAACAACTATACTCAACAGTTGTTCCTAAAACTATGAGTTCCAAATTCTCCCCATCCCTCCCTCCCCACCCATTCCCTTTGGGAAGGCAGGCAATTCAATGTAGGCCATATCTGTGTAGTTTTGCAAATGACTTCCCTGATAGTCGTGTTGTGTAAGACTAACTGAATTACCCTCCATCCTATCCTGCCCCCCATTGTTTCTCTTCAGTCTTTTGATCCTGTCCCTCCCTGAGTGTTGACTTCAAATTGCTCCCTGCTCCCTTTGTCCTCCCTTCCATCATCCCCCCCCCTTGCTTATCACCTTCTCCCCCACTTTCCTATACTGCAAGATAGGTTTTCATACCAAAATGAGTGTGCATTTTATTCCTTCCGTTAGTCAAATGTGACCAGGGTAAACTTCTTGGTTTTTTTTTCCTCTCAGCTCTCCTCTTTATCCCACTACTAAAAAGTCTCTTACTTGCCTCTTAAATGACATACAATTACCCCATTCCATTTCACCCTCTTTCCTCCCGCTATATATCTCTCTCGCCATTTACCTTAATTTCTTTTAAGATATGGTCCCATCCTATTCAATTCAATCTGTGCTTTCTGTCTCTGTATGTGTGTGCATGTGTATATGTGTGTCTGTGCGTGCATGAATGTACATGTGTGTGTATGGACCCACCAACTACCCAGATACTGAAAAGTTTTAAGAGTTACAAATATGATCTTTCCATGTAGGAATGTAAACAGTTCACTTCTGGTAAGTCCCTTAAGACTTCTCTTTGCTGTTTACTTTTTCATGCTTCTTCTCATTCTTGTGTTTGAAAGTCAAATTTTCTTTTCAGCTCTGGTCTTTTCATCAAGAATGCTTGAAAGTCCTCTATTTCATTGAAAGACCATATTTTCCCCTGAAGTACTATACTCAGTTTTGCTGGGTAGGTGATTCTTGGTTTCAGTCCTAGTTCCTTTGACTCTGGAATATCTTATTCACGCCCTTCGATCCCTTAATGTAGAAGCTGCTAAATCTTGAGTTATCCTGATTGTATTTCCACAGTACTGGAATTGTTTCTTTCTAGCTGCTTGCAAGACTTTCTCCTTGAGCTGGGAATTCTGGAATTTGGCCACAATGTTCCTAGGAGTTTCTCTTTTTGGATCTCTTTCAGGTGGTGATCGGTGGATTCTTTCAGTACTTATTTTGCCCTCTGGTTGTAGAATGTCAGGGCAGTTTTCCTTGATGATTTCATGGAAGATGATATCTAGGCTCTTTTTTTGATCATGACTTTCAGGTAGTCCCATAATTTTTAAATTGTCTCTCCTGGATCTATTTCCAACTCAGTTGTTTTTCCCATGAGATATTTCACGTTCTCTTCCATTGTTTAATTCTTTTGGTTTTGTTTGGTGATTTCTTGGTTTCTCATAAAGTCACTAGACTCCATCTGTTCCATTCTAATTTTGAGAGAACTGTTTTCTTCAGTGAGCTTTTGAACCTCTTTTTCCATTTGGCTAATTCTGCTTTTGAAAGCATTCTTCTCCTCATTGGCTTTTTGAACCTCTTTTGCCAATTGAGTTAGCCTATTTTTCAAGGTGATATTTTCTTCAGCATTTTTTTGGGTCTCCTTTACCAAGGTATTGAACCGTTTTTCATACTTTTCTTGCATCTCTCTCATTTCTCTTCCCAGTTTTTCCTCCACCTGTCTAACTTGATTTTCAAAATCCTTTTTGAGCTCTTCCAAGGCCTGAGCCCACCCGACATCCCCCTGGGATGTCTGGGGTACCGAGGCCCCGCCCTCCATGTCTTTACCTGATGGCAAGATTATGTCCTCGCTATCAAAACCGAAAGTCGGGATCATTTGCATCTGTTCGAAAAAACTCTGTATAATCTTATTTTTCTTCCCTTTTCTAGGCATTTTCCCAGCCAGTTTCTTGACTTCTGAGATTCCTGTCCACCTCCACCTAGATCTGCCCAGCTAGTGCTTGCGGTCTGAGATTCAAATGGGCTTTCCGCGGCAAGTGGCTGCTATTCAATGTGAGCTTTAGTTCTGGTGCTGGGGTAGGGGCAGGACTGCCTCCCAGGCTCAGCTCCCTCAGCGGCTTTGTGCAGAGACCTTCAGTAATGGAGCAGGGTGGGGCAGGGCCATCTCCTAGGCTCAGCTCCCTCAGGGGGTTTATGCAGAGACTTTCAGTAATGAAGACCCTGCCTGATGCTGGGGGAGTCCCAGGCTGCCGCCGCAGCTGCTGCCTCTGCTGCTTCCTGCCCCCCATCTCTTCTGCCCCTGCTTCCTCCCGAGAGGGCCTTAGTCACGGAGACACCCCACTCCCCTCTTCCAGCCCAGCTGTCTCTCTCACTGACCTGTAGCTTCTGTGGGGGGAGGGACTTTCCCGGCCACTGGAGCTTCTGTCCCTGATGCCTGCTCGGATCAGCTTCTCTGGGGCCGTGGCCACGGCAGCTCTGGGTTGGGGTCCGCTTTGCAGGGCGTGAGGGACCCTGTGGACGGCTCTCCAGGGCTCTCTGGAATGGAAATCTCTTCCACTCTGTTTCTGCACAGCTTATAGTGATCCAGAACTTATGGGGATCTCTTTTTACATTAATTCTGTGGGCTGTGGGTTCAGAGCTCATAAACGTGTGTCTTTCTACTCCACCATCTTGACTCCGCCCTCAAGATTCCAACTTTAACATATGGTTCAGAGTCAAGAAATAAGTTCCAATAAATGATCAAACAACAACAAAAGAGCTTGGCCATAAAAATGCTGCTACCATGTCAAAGAAGACCAAGATATAATCTCAGAAGGACACAATAATGTGAAAACAGACACAAGAAAGACTTCAAGGAAGAATAAAAATGCTAATTAGACAAAAGCAGAACAAAAATTCCTGGATGTGCTAAAGAAAAAGATAATAGTGATAGAGGAAAAACATTGGGAAAATTAATGAAAATAATGCAAGAAAATTATGAAAAGGTAATTAATTGTTTGATGAAAGAGGTAACAAAAAGAATGAAGAAAATAATGCCTTAAAACTCAAATTTGGTCTAATGGTAAACGAGTCACAAAAATTTGCTCAGGAAAAAAACTTAAAAAGCAGAATTAGCTAAAACAATGAAGGTGTGAGAAAAGGGGAGGCACTGGGCCACAGAGAAAGGTAGAAGAAGAATGGGAATATTTTCTCATATAAAATAGACAAAGAGGAACTTTTAAAATGGAGGAGGTGGCAGCCAGTACAATAGCATTACTCTCATTGAAACTAGTTCAAAAAATGAAAACAGATGGATGGATAGATGAATAGACAGACAGAGACAGATAGAAGATAGAGAGATAGAGAGATAGGCAGGTAGGTAGATAGATTGACACATAAGTAGGTACATAGAAATAAACACACACTGTTTTTGGGTTTAGATATCTACCTTACCCAAGTGGGAATTAGGAAGGGATGGGGATAATAGAAAGGGCAAATGATAATAGGTAGGGCATATTGAGGTAGGCAATGGTCAAAAAGCAAAACTGACTTTTGAGGAGGGACAATGGGGAGAGAGGGAGAGAGAGACAGAGAGAGAGAAAGAGAGAGAGAGAGAGAGAGAGCAAGAGACAGATAGAGACAGAGAGATGGAGAGACAGAGAGACAGAGAGGCAGAGATACACACATACAGACATAGAAAGACAGAATAAATAGAACAAAATGGGATGAAAAAATACAATTAGCTGTGTACAATACAATTGTAAAATACAATTATTTCACAAATAACTGTGAAAGTGAATAGAATGAGCTCACACATAAAATGGAAATGGACAGCACAATGGATTAGAAACCAGAATTCAGGAATATGTTGTTAACTAAAGTGCACTTGAAATAGGAAGACTTACACACAACATTAACATAAGGGGCTGGAGCAAATATATATCACACATCAATGGAAGTAAAAAAGGCAGCGATCATGTTACTAGACAAGACAAAAAAGAAAATAGATGTAATTTAAAGTTAATCAGGGAAAATAATTTTTTTCTAAAAGTTTGGTTGGTTGCTGGTTGCTGTCCTTCATTCTTGAAGAGCACCAAAATGACATCACTATGTCAGAATCAAAGCATCATGTGTCCAACTGTGGATAATCAGGCAAATATGAAGTTAGAAATCTTCAAGTAAGAAACCAATAGCTCATATAAACATTTGGAATAGAGATGCCCCTAAACTATGCATCTTACATGTCTTTTGTGTTATCGCAATTATACTTTGCTCACAGAACACAGCACCTTCTTTGATGTGGACACACTATGCTGGATTGTCCTGTGGCAGTGTTTCCTCTGTCTCACAATCAACTTAAAAATTCTTCAGACATGTCTTGATAGGGATCTTCGTTTGCCTTCCATGTGAGTGCTTGCCTTTGTAAAATAATCTTTTGGGCAAACATACCTTTGAAATTCAAACAATGTGGCCAGCCAGTCAGAGTTGTGCTCTTTACAGTAGAGTTTGAATGCTCAGCAATTCAGCTCAAGAAAAGGAACGCAGCGTTCATTACCTTATCTTGCTAGGTGATCTTCAGAATCCTCCTAAGACAATTCAAATAGAAATGATTCAGTTTCCTGACATAGTGATAGCATACTGTCCAGGTTTTACAGGCATACAACAATCAAACTCTGTAGACCTTCAGTTTGATAGAAAGTCCAATACTTCTTTCATGCACTTTTGCTTCCTTCCCTCCTTCTTTCCTTCCTTTCTTCTTTCCTTCCTTCCTTTTTCCCTCACTTTCTTTTTTCTAGTTTTAATTTTTAATTCATGGAATAAAACAAGCATTTCCATAATATGGTACTATATAAAATATGAATGCACATAGAACTGCAAATCTACTATGTACACCTTCTCCAATTTTCTACTTTCCTTCTAAGCTTGGCTATATTTGCTTTATTTTTGCAAAACCTTTGTTTTAATTTATTATAATAAAATTATCCATTTTGCATCTTACTTTGCTCTCTATCTCTTGTTTATAGTATATTCATATTTGTTCCATGTTCTTGAAATTTTATTGTAAAATCTCTCTTCATGGGAAAGGATTCTGAGAAGATGGTGGAGTAGGTCAGAAAATTCCAACTTCTCAATATTTCTCCAACCAAAGAGTTGAAATAGCACCTCAGGATGAATATAGAGTACTATAAATAAATAATAGTAGGGGTAGAACAATGGTCTTCCTGGAATAACCAGGTATGGTCTGACAAAAAATCCCAGGATGAAGTTTCGTTCTAAGGAAGAGTAAACACCTCCAGGTTAGATAGTAAATCTAAGAAAGAAAAAAAAATGACAAGTCCTGTGATTGGCTGGGTTGGGAAGCTTCCTTTACCTAGAAAATTTTACCCAGAGGAAAGAGAGGGTAGTTGGATAGATGAACCAGGAAAGATTGCTTGAGGGAATCTCTGCTGACAAGGAATGCCAGACAGAACTGTGCTGTGGAGACACAGAGATGGATGAGAAATATGCCTCACATGCCCGATTAGTGCAGAAGCAGTGGCTTTGGCCACTTACGGGAAGCTGGAGGTCTCAATATAGGTTCTAGTCAAGAGGGAAGACCTATGGATGAATCTGAAACCAGAGGTACAACCACCCTCTTTCCCTGGGACTGAGATGATCACGAAAACTAAGCGATTACATTTTTATTTTAATACGGAGGCAAAAGAGCAGAATCCAACCAAAGAGAGTTACTATGGGAATAGAGAAGAACAGGATTCATCTTCAGAGGGGGATACTGAAGCAAAGAAACCATCTTCTACTGCATCAAGTAAAATCAAATGGTCTTCTGCCCAAGAAGAATTCGTAGAAGAATGAAAAAATGACTTTAGAAATCAAATAAGACAGATTGACAAAAAAAAAAAGAAAAAAATAACAATCCAAGAAAAACAAGATTATAAAAAGAGTCAACAAAGTAGAAAAGAAGATCCAGAATGTTAAGGAGGGAATTTTCTCCTTGAACATCAAAAGTGGGCAATGGGAAGTGAAGTTATGAGAGATCAACAAATAATAAAACGATAGAATAGAAAAGTAGAAGAGAATGTGAAACATCCAATAAGAAAAACAACTGACTATGTTGTCAAGGCACTGATGGTGACTATGAATATGCCAGTGTAGTTCTGAATCACAAAGTATAACAGACTCCCCATATACAAAGTAGATAAAAATACATTTATTGTTCCACCACAAAGCCAAATCCCAATACTGAAAGTCAAATCCATCATGGTAGCAAAGAAGTCAATGCACATTAGCACTGCAGGGGACAAAGTCATTCTGAAGTCTTCCCTCTAAGCTCCCCACTGAAACCTTCCCATAAACAAGAACTTCTAAGACTAACTGTGCCTATCTGTGTCCTCTCTCCTCCACCCATAACCACTCTCATCAACTTCCTCCCAGTTCTGCTTCACCTTTCTTGTTCCACTTGTTCAGCAAGCTCCTCCAACCACATATGACTAAGGCTTCCATGTAATTTAAACTGGTCACATGCCTATTAATGAATGGAAAAGATCTTTTCATTTAAATTATGATTACATTTGGCCCCAAAGTCTTTCTTATTCATTACATAGATCTGTCAGGCAATTGGTATCAATAGAATTGTAACAAGGATAACAGAAAATAAGCATACAAAACATTATCTTAGGCATTTGGTGTCAGAAGAACTTTACAGCAATATAACGATGATCACACAAAATAAACACATAAAACAATATCTTAGGGTTCGTGCTTGGGCACAATCATCCCATCAGTCTCCCCTCGAATGAATGGGACCTAAAGTCTTGGGGTTAGGGGTGAAGGTCTCTTTTTCTATAGCTATTCCCTGTTGAAACTGGATGTAGAGCTGTACCTACCCCAAGAGGTCCCATTCGAGAGGTCACTTCTTTAGCTGGCATTCAGAGCTTGGTCAAAGCCAGGTCCAGGGATGACTCATCAAAGCTGAGGACTGGGGATGACATCCATCTTAAGCAATCAGGTATCTACAAGTGAAGGGTATCTAAGCCTCCAGGAAATAAATCTAACAGACAAGTTTAAGAGACAAAAAGCCAAAAATAAACAAGGAGACAATAACCAGAAGCAGGATAGGTAGGGTCAACCATGCTTCTGGAGTCCATGAATGCACTATTAGAGCCATATTCACAGTAGAATATATGAGTTAAGTGTATAATATGGTATTCATATTCTCCTGAATAAACAGCTGTTAATAATTTCCAGTCTTTGGAACCTCATCTGGCTTCTGTTTTACCCATACTTTGGCTCCCAATTTTATTCTGTCAGTAGAACTCAACCCTTCACTTCCTTTGCTAGTTTTTTTCTTTTCTTCAGAAGGATGGTCAGTTTTCACAAGTGATATTGGTTCACAAAGAATAATAATCACTTGAAATATTCTGTCATTTTTACAAAACTGTATGAATTCTCCACCTAAATCTTGGAATGTCACAGTAATTTCTCTTTGATAATTAGAAGCTATCATTCCTGCCAATACATGTATTCCTCTAGCTGCCAATACTGATTTAGGTAATATCCATCCAAAATGATCTTTAGATATTCTCATGCATATTTCAGTAGAGATTTTTCTTATTTCTTTTCTATCCAACCAAAAGTCCTCTAAATAATGTAAACCACATCCTGCTGAATCAGGTGTCCCTGGATATGGTGCTGGAACATCTGTATGCATAGTGCAGTACTCAATATTTGGGATCTTATGTGTTTGTTGTTTTCTAGTTTGCCAATTTGGGATCATCACTCTGGCTAGAGTTATGCTCCTTCCCAATGATCTGTTATTCAAAGTACATAAAACAACAAATGAATTATCTTTCCAGTGTTGATAAGAATTATTAGAATTTAACAACCTTAACTGTTTTTTCAATAATCCGTTCATTCTTTCAGTTAACCCAGATGTTTGTGGATAATATGGAATATGACATGTCCATTCTTTATTGTTAAATACACAATATCTCTTTATGTCATTACCTTTGAAATGTGAATCATTGTCACTTTGACTTTCATTAGGGTTCCATAATGAAGACTTATGACATCTAGAATTTTACAGGTGTTTTTTTTTTTTTTTTTCTGGGTCACATTCTTATAGAGACAAACCACTAGTACACCTGAATAAGTGTCAACACAAGTACTTATAATTTTTCATCCTTTATCTTGGTTTAGGGGTCCAATGTAATCTATTTGCCAAATTTGGGCTGTTACTTTGCCCCTTGCTATCTCTTCAGCTACAACCAAGGAAGAGTTTGTTCCTTTTCCAACTGATATACATAACATTCCTTTGCTACTTGTTTTAACAATAAAGTATATATGTATATATGTGTATATGTGTGTATGTGTGTATATGGATATAGATATGGATATTTGGATATTTGTGTACATACATATACATGTGTACTTATTCACATATACACATATACATGCACATTATAATTAATATACATATTTTATATGTGTATATCTGTGTGTGCATTTGTGTGTGTGTGTATGTTATTCTAAGTTTCCCCAAAGTAGTATGATCCCAGGAGAAGTATTTACTCCTCTACTGGCCTGTACTCTGCTATGTGAGCAATGAAAAGTTCTCTTTTCTGCCCTCAAACTATGAGTAGGATTCCCACTCCACAGTCCCCACCACCTCTGCCACACCAGCGCTCCTCCTCACCCAAGGAACATCACCCAGGACTGTGACCCAGATCACCAGCTAAATTCTGATACTCTCTGTAGGCTGAGAGTTTCAGAAGCAGTTGTTACTGCAACAGTGCCTGTTGCCATGCTGGGGTTAGAACTGGGGCTGTGGCCAGACCACGTTCCTCTCTCACCAAGTGAGAGAACTTTCCCATTGCCCTTTTAAGCAGTCTTTTTAGTTTGTGCATTGAGAAGTCTGGAAATTGCTACAGCTACCAATGATTCAACACCCTGGGTTCTATTGAAGTCGTATCAGGGACAATTTGGACCATGCTGACCTCTGTATCACTCTGAGCCACGTGCAATAGACCCTTCCTGTCAGCCTTCCAAGTTGTCTTAGCATGGAAATTTCACTCTGTCATTTTGTGACTTTTGCTGCTGTAGAATTGGTTTAGTCATTTTCTCAGATGTTTTGAGGGGTTTGGGGGACAGCTCAGGCAGGTCCCTGCTTCTATCCTTTCATCTCTTCCTTTTTCTTTCCTTATTGTATATTTAAATTTTAATAATAAAAAAGAGAAAAAATTCTGTATCTTGGTCATATATCCATTTAGATCTTACCTTGGTAAATGATATGAGCTATTAGTCCATACCCAGTTTTTGCCATACTGCTTTCCAGTTTCCCAACATTTTCTCCCATACAATGAATTCTTATCTTAAAATATTAAGTGTTTGTGGTTACTAATACATAGTTATTATATTTATTTGTTGTTGTAAAATAGATATCTGCTATATACTATTGAGCTACCTTCACATTTCTTAGTACCAGATAGTTTTGATAATTACTGCTTCTTAACACAGTTTAAGATCTTGTAGTGTTCTTTCCTTTGCATTTCTTCTTTCATAATTTCCTTTTAGATACTTGCATTTTAGTTTTCACAAATGAACTTTATTTTTTTTTCTAATTCATTAAAAAAATTGGTAATTCTATTGGGATGGCATTGAGCATATACATTTGTTTGCATAAAATTGTCATTTTTATTATATTGACTCTGCCTACCCATGAACAACTAATATCTCTCCAACTATTTCAATCTGTTTTATTTGTATATCAAGTTTTTTTAAATAATTGTGTTTATATAGTTCTTTTGTTTGTTTTGGAAGGTATATTCCAAGGTATATTATACTGTCTAGAGTTACTTCAAATAGGTTATATTTTACCATGTCTTCTTGCAGAGCTTTTGTGATATATAGAAACACTGATGATTTATTTGAACTTATTTTATATCCTGCTCCTTTGGTAAAATTATTGTTTCAATATCCTTTTTCAGCTCATCTTTTGAATTTTCCAGGAATAACATCATACCACCCAAAAATGTAAATTATTTTGTCAACACATTTCATATTTTCATTCATTCAATTTATTTTTCTTCTGTCATTTTTATTATTTCCACTACAGCATTGAATAATATTGGTGACAATGGATATTCTGATCTTACTGGAAAGATTTCTATTTTATTCCTATTAAAAATAATGCTTGATGGTGATCTTAGATAAATGTTTTTATTATTATTAATTTGATGAAAAATTCTTTTGTATCATTGTTTTTGAGTGTTTTTCATATAAATGAGCATTGTGCTTTTTCCACATTTATTGATATAATTATATGATGTCTTTTTACTTTTATTATTGATGTAATCAATTGACTTAATAGTTTTTCTTATGTTAAACCATCCCCACATTCCTGGTATTATTCCCATTTAATCATAACTTACAATATTTATAATATATTACTCTAATACTTTAGCTAGTGATTTATTAGGGGTTTTGCATCCATTTTCATTAATGAAATTGGTCTATAATTATCTTCTGGTTTTTACTCTTCTTTATTTAGGTACTAGTATCACATTTGTTTCATAAAAAGTGTTTGGTAGGACATCTCCTTTGTCTATTATTTCAAAAAAAATTATCTAGTATTTTAATTAGTTGGTTTTTAAATAGTTGATAAAATTCACTTGTAAATCCATCTGATCCTCCTGCTTTCTCTTAAGGAGCTTATTTATGACCTTTTCAATGTCTTTTTCTAAAACTGAACTATTTTTAGGTATTGTTTCCTCTTCTGCTAAAGTAAATAATTTATGTTTCATAATTTTTTTCCATTTCACTTAAACTTTCAAAGTTTTTACCAATTAATTGGGAAAATATCTCTTTATAATTCCTTTAATTTCATCTTCTATGGGTATATATTCACCCTTTTCATATTTTATACTAGTGACTTGTTTTTCTTCATTTTAAAATCAAATTAACCAATTTTTATTTCATTTTGTTTTCATAAAATCAACTCCTAATATTATTTATTAATTTATCTTTTTCAGTTTAATTAACCTCACTTCAGTTTTTAGTATTTTCAATTTTGTGTTTAACTGGGGATTTTAAATTTATTCTTTTTTTAGTTCTTCTACAATTGTGTACCCAACGCATTAGTCTACTATTTCTATATTTTATTGATTTAAGAATTTAGAAAAATACATTTTTCTCTAATCACTATTTTTATTGTATTCCATAGGCTTTGATATATTGTCTCATTATTGTCATTCTTTCAAATAAAATTATCAATTGTTTCTATTATTTATTCTTTAATCTACTCAATCTTTAAGATTCTGTTGTTTAGTCTCCAATTAGTTTCTAGTATACATCCTTGGTCAGTTGTTAAATGTAACTTATTGCAATAGGATCTTAAAAGGATATTTTTAATATTCCTGCTTTACTGCTTTTAACTATGATACTCACAAAACTCTGAGCTGGTTCTGGCCATGTGTGACTCAACCATATTATCCATGTGGGCCTCCCTGGAAAGTATAATCCCAAGACATGCGAACTTATTCACATCATTCAAAATTTCTTCTTTTGCTGTAACGAATGATTCCATATATAAATCGTTTGGTGTTGGCGGTGAACCTCGATTTTCTTGATGTTAGTTCTCAGGCCAAAATTAGCACAAGCAGCACAGAATCAATGCCTTTTCTGTTACATCTCAATCTCAGAGGGTACATTGAATGCGAAATCATCTCTGGACAAAACGTTATACATCAATTCTCCCTCCACTTTATTTTTGCTTATAGACTTTTTAAGTAAAATAATTTACCATTTGGACTGTTAGCTGACCTTGATGCCATTTTTGTCCTGTTTGTTTTCATCCTGGAATTTCTCCTGGAATTACTGGATATTAAACACCACACTAGCCCTTTCTGAAACCACAATGACTCTCAGGTAGGAATATGACCATCTTCCAGGCTAAGGATAAGTCTATTAAGGAGGACTGTAGCAAAACTTTTGCTAGCAATGACTAAGACATTGTCCCACACAATTGTTACAGAATAACCTATGTGATTTCTCTTGCTGAAAGGTACCATAGATGATCAAGTATTTTTCAGAAGCTTTCTCTGATTAAGACGTAATTTCTAGAATATGTAGGGAACTGAAAAAAAATTGTACAAATAAAAGCCATTCCCTATTAATATATGGCCAAAGCATAGGAATAGTTTTCTGAAGAAGAAATAAAAATTATCTGTAACTATATAAAGAAATACTCTAAATCTCTAATGATCAGAAAAATACAAATTAAAACAATTCTGAGGTACCACCCCAAATCTATCAAAAATAGTAATGATAGAGAAGATGAGAGAAAATAGGTATACTAAAAAACAGTTGATGGAGTTGCGAACTGCTCTAACTATTCTAGAGAACAATATGGAAGTTCAAATAAAGTACTGTAATACTATGTTCTTTGTTTGACTTGTCAATACTACTACTTAGTTTTACCTAGAGAATTCAAAGGAAAAGGACTTATAAGTTAAAAAAAAGATATATTTAGCTCTTCTTTCTGTGGCGGCAAAGAATTGGAAATTGAGGGGATGCTCATCAATTCAGGAATGGCTCAACAAGTTATGGCATATAATTATGATGGAATACTATGTACTATAAGAAATGATGAGAAAGAAATTATTCAAAAAATCATAGTGAAAGCCATGTGAACCAATGTAAAGTGAAGGAGAACCAGCAATATATTGTACACATTGACAGCAATATTATAACGAGAAGCAATTGTGAAAGACTTAGCTACTCTCTCAATATACTGATTCAATACAATTCTGAGGGATTCAAAAAAAAGCCTTCTATCTCCAGAGAGAGACCTGATGAACTCAGGGAAAATTCAAGTATAATTTTCTCACTTTATTTTCTTTGCTTTTAAAAAAGGTAACTAATATGGAAATGTATTTTATATGATTTCATATGTATAATTTATATGTTGCTTGCCTCTTCAATGTGTGGAGGTGGAACAGAAGGAAGGTAGGATCTGAACCTCAAATTTTTTAAGAAAAGTGTGTTAAAATAAATAAAGAGATTTTGGGGGAAATAATAACTTATGAACCAAGAACTGAGGACTCATATGATGGGATTAGAGAAGAAGCATTTATTAGGCACCTTTTATTTGCCAAGCAACATTAAATGCTTTGCAAGTATCATGTCTTTTAATCCTTATACCTACTCTAGGAGGTAGTTCTTCTATAATCTCAATTTAACAGTTGAGGAAACTGAGGCATATAGTGATTAAGTAATTTTACTAGGGTCACAAAGATGATAAATGTCTAGGGTTTGGAGGTATATCTACACAAGTCTAGATCAATGCACTTATACCACCTAGTTGTCTATTCTTATACTATATTTTTTAAAAAATTGGTACTGTTTCCACTCTCAGGTAACTCTCATTCTCATTAGGGAAGGGAACTCATAGAGGGAAGTTCAGCTGCAAGGCAGATCAAAAGGCCTAGAAGTCCTAAGGGGCAAGTTGTGGGGTATATGGAAAGATCTAGAAGTTTTGATTTGCATAAGTAGGTCAAAAGATGGTCTCAGCAATCACAGGTTATAAAGACAAGACACATGGGAAAATATTTAAATATAGCTAGTATCTGATGAAAGGGATATCTAATTCTCATACAATTATTCAAAGTGATATGCAATTGGATTGATGACAATTTTTATTTCATCCCATAGAAAAATGCAAAATATCCATAGGAGTCCATTGAAAAGATAAAGAAAATACCTAAGTTTTACAAGGGACTCAAAGAACCTGTAAATAAATGCAGGAAACAGAAAATACTTGTACTAGTACATACAATTCCCCTGAGAAGAGAATTGATCTTACAACAATCAGCAGAACATCTAGTGAGTCTATTTTTCCCATGGAATTCTACATAGTTCATGCCTCCTAAACACTGAAACTGTTACGTTTGTTATTGGACTTTATGTTCATTTTTACTTATATAGCTCACCTTCAAGATGAACACTTTGTAGTAATAATTCAAGTGTAATTACTGAAGTTCTGTCTGTAACCTTCTGACACAAAAATTTTTTTTTCATCATTGAATTTCTATTGTCATAATAACTCATGATAACCATAGATGGGTGCAAGCCCATCTTCAACATTTTTAAGTCTCTGACTGCTTATCTATATCTTTAATGATAAATGAGGGGTTTTTTTTATTCAAGAAGTGGCATGCTGTTTAGCCCTCTTACATACTATTCTCTTTAGAAGCCATGTTCTAAACTCTAATATAGAGTTAGAAGGGAGGTATATCTTCAAGGCTATCACTTCCCTTGAAATCTCCCCTTTTTGATTCAAAGACTTGACTCTAGGGCCTTGAAGCAAAGAAATTCAAAAAATACCCCTTCTTCTACACAGGAAATAGCCACTAAGAATTGAAAATTTTATATAACTTTCCCTCATGTTGTCAAGCAAATGTGTCTCTAGATACTTTAAAATTATCTTGGTTAATATCATCTTTAAGGTTCAAAATGAATTATCTTAGGAGTTTTCATATTTTTTACTTTCTTCCAGATAATTCTGAAGAAACTTGCATTTCCATTCTCTGGCCTCTGCTCAGAACACAACATATAAATGTATCTGGGGAGAGGCAACTGTGAACATTCACAGGTATCTCATAACAGACTTCCTTTGTCCTCTCCTCCCCAAGCCAAACTCCAGTATATATCAGCTCTTTCATGGTCTGTTTCATCTTTCAAACAGAGAAAAGGTAAAAAATATTTAAAAAAAAAGATCAGGTGTGGCCTATTGCTTTATTCTAAAATCTATCACAAATAAGGTGTTATCTGACAAAACTTTATGTTCTTGAACAAATAATAATCTTTAGGCCATCCTCAATCAAAACGAATGATTCAAGAGAAAATATGTTCCCTTTACATGTATATATGCTACATAGAGAGAAGAATGTTGAAAAAATTAATGGAAGGAATTCATTTAATCAACACACTTTCCTCCTCATTATGTATGGAACAAACACTGTAAGACTATGTGATATAGATTCAACGGGAATGGGAGATTATCAGGAAAGTGAAATTGTCAAGATCCAGACAAAAATAATTTAAATAAAGTCAAAAATGTAAGCACTATCTAAATCCACCTGTATAGACATAAAGGGAATGCAATGACATGTAGTTTGGGTTTTTTTTTAAAGCAAAAAACTAAAAGAAAGGACAATTAACTGAAGATGCTTATTAAGAGATAGGATAGTGCTCTATAAAATGAATCATGATTTGGGGCTGATGATAAATTCACAGGTAAAATG
Organism: Bettongia penicillata ogilbyi; assembly: GCA_023548195.1. Classification (NCBI taxonomy): domain Eukaryota; kingdom Metazoa; phylum Chordata; class Mammalia; order Diprotodontia; family Potoroidae; genus Bettongia; species Bettongia penicillata. The sequence continues at coordinate 250,955 of JAJHZJ010000467.1, forward strand.
TTGAAGTTTTGTTGTTACTTTTATGTGCATTATAAGCAATGTTGGGACAAAAGGAGGATCAAAGGAAGCTTAGGTCGGCTTGTTCATAGTGGGAGGGGGATGATTCTAATGAAAGAGGGTAGGAATGCTGCGCTACTAAATTCTTATTTTGTATTTGTTTTCTAGTACAAGAAAAAAATGATTCTTACAGTAAGAAAAATTGAAGAGAAATAGGTCACTCAATATTAATGAAAAGTGATCATCAGAAAACATGCAATCCCTCTCAAAAAATTCATTTCAAAAGACAAGAGGAACTACTTTCTAAGATACCAAAGGAACTAGAAATGCTATTATTGAGCTTCTATTATTGAGAATTTAGTCAAATATATTTTTGACAATCCTTCCCTCCTTATCATTGCTACATTTTAAGGGACACTTTTCTGATTTCATATAAACAAAACCATTTATTTTATCTTTTTGATCTTTACTGTCCTTTGGTAGTTTAAGAAATCTCTTACCTTGATAAAGTCAATTGATAATTTATTCTATACATTTATAACAGTGTGATTAACACATGTATTTAGAGCAAATATCCATTTTGAGAACATCGTAGGATATGGAGGAAATGCTGGTGACTTTTGTGGTCTGATCAGGAGAATGAGTAGAGTAATAGTACAAGCATTATAGGTATTAATGGAAGTACTGATTGAATATGATCTCATTTGATTTCCAACTTCACAAATCACTACTGTTCAATTAAAGGTGAATTTATCTTCATGGTATCTTCTGAAAGGAGAGTAGACCAGAAGCAGATTTATTGAATTGGGAACCATTATATAGGAATAATAATTGAACTCAATGAAGTAAAACACCAAAGAAAAAATACACAGAGAGGAAAATTACAGGACTAAGGATAGAGCCTTAGGAAGTTTTCATTATTTTAGTAATATTTTATTTTCCCCAATTACATGTAAAAACGATTTTACTATTCATTTACAAAATAAGTACAAAATTTCTCCCTTACCTTACCTTCCCTCAATCCCTAAGACTGTAATTTAATATACGTTATATATGTGCACGCTTGTAAAGCATATTTCCATATTAGCCATGTTGTGAAAGAAAAAAAGAAGAAAAAAAAACATGAAAAATTAGAGAAAATGAAAAATAGTATGCTTCAATATGCAATTGTTTTATATCAGTTCTTTCTCTGCATAGAGATAACGTTTGTCACTATATGTCCTTCAGAATTGTATTGGATCATTGTTTTTCTGTGAATGGGCAAATCATTCATGGTTGATCATCATAAAATATTTCTGGTGCTGTATACACTTTTCTCATGGTCCTGCTCACTTCACTCAGCATCAGTTCATGTAAATCATTCCAGATATGTTTTCCCCCCTGAAATCAGTCCGCTAGTGGTTTCTTACAGTACAATAATATTCCACTAAAATCATATATGCAATTTGTTTAGCAGATCCCCAATTGATGGGCATCCCATCAATTTTCAATTTTTGATAGCATAAAAAGATGTGTTATAAATATTTGTTTTATAAAAATAGATCATTTCTCCTCCTTTTTATCTCTTTGGGATATAGACCTAGTACTTTTATTGCTAAGAGGTGTAGGCTCTGGCCTCTCATCTGCTGTTGTACTGGGGCCAGGGTATTTGGGTGTGTGTCGCCTTTTGCTTGCTGTTTCATAGAACTGAGGATGTCTCAGTTACCTGCCCGTGCTGGGACTCAGGTTCTCGGGTTTTGATACTGACTTGCAATGGACTGCACTCACTTGTTACACAAATGAGACTTCTGTCTACCTTCTAAGTTGTCCTATGCTGGAAAATTGCTTTCCCTGTCTTTTTATTTGCTCTGTCACTCTAGAATTCACTTTGAGGCATTATTTTATAGTTGTTTGGAGGTGGATTTGGGAGAATTCAGATATTCTTACCTTATTCCTCCATCTTCACTGTGGAACTCCCACTCTTCATGATCAGGAGATGGATAATAATCACATGAAGGAGACAGAAGTAGTATGTCAAGAATGGTACAGAGACCTTCAGGAGATTAGTTGCTCATGGTCAGATTTAAAGGACCTGGATTCATAATCCCTGAATAAAATGTCAATTCTCTCTTTCACAAATTTCTCTCAGTCTTCTTTGTATCAGGAAGAAAAATTACCAAAAGGATAAAAAAAAAAAAAAGGATCAAGAAGATACCTCGAGAGAGTACTCATTTTTCAATCCAGCCCTCCTACGGAGTGTGAAAACATTTGCTTTGAAGAGGGACAGAAGTAAGGCTGACTAGACTATTGTCATGAACATGTGATATGCCTGAAACTTGAAGTACTACAGAGTATATATAGTGAAATGCTGCTATTTAACTTAGGTAAATGGCATTGAAATCAATGGTATGCTCATCACTTGGGGAATGGATAAACAAATTGTGGCATATAATTGAGATCAAGTATTTTTGTGCTGTGGGAAATGACAAAATGTGGTAGTCTCAGAAAAAAAAAATTACATGGCAAGGCATACATAAGCTAGTGTAAAGTACAGAGAGAACGAGGAGATCATTTTGCACAGTAAGAGCAATATTGTAGTGATGATCAACTATGAAAGACTTGGATACTCTGATTAATACAATGATCTAAAACAATTTCTGAAAAACAGTGAGCACTGATAAATCCTGATTGCAAAATAAAAGGTAAACATTTTATTTTATTTTCTCTGTTTTTTTTAAAAAGTAGCTAACATAAAAGTACGTATTGCATGATTTCACATGTAAAACTGATGTATTCTTTGCCTTCTTAGTTTATAAAAGAAGGGATTAAAGGAACAGAAAACATTCATAATTTAATTTTTTTAATATAAATTTATTTATTTAACTTTTTACTTTCATTTTCACAAAATTTTGGGTTCCAAATTTTCTCCCCTTTTATCCCTTCCCCTCATCACAATACACCAAGCAATTTAATTTTCCCTATCACCAATCTGCCCTCTCTTCTATCATCCCTCCCTTCTCTTGTCCTCATCTTCTCTTTTCTCCTGTTGGACCAGATGACTTCCTATTCCCCATTAACTGTATTTCTTATTTCCTAGTAGCAACAACAATACTCAAGAGTTGTTCCTAAAACTTTGAGTTCCAAATTCTCCCCATCCCCCCCTCCCCACCCATTCCCTTTGGGAAGGCAGGCAATTCAATATAGGTCATATCTGTGTAGATTCGCAAATGACTTTGATAACAGTCGTGTTGTTTAAGACTAACTGTATTTCCCTCCATCCTATCCTGCCCCCCATTGTTTCTATTCTGTCTTTTGATCCTGTCCCTCCCCAAGAGTGCTGACTTCAAATTACTCTCCCTTCCATCATCCCCCCCACCTTGCTTATCTCCTTCTCCCCACTTTCCTGTATTGTAAGACAGGTTTTCATGTCAAAATGAGTGTGCATTTTATTCCTTCCTTTAGTCGAATGTGATGAGGGTTAACTTCTTGTTTTTTTCTCAGCTCTCCTCTTTATCCCTCCCCTAAAAAGTCTCCTGCTTGCCTCTTGAATGAGATATAATTTACCCCATTCAATTTCACCCTCTTTCCTCCCACTACCTTAATTTCTTTTAGATATGGTCCCATCCTATTCAATTCACTCTGTGCTCTCTGTCTGTGTATGTGTGTGCATGTGTGTATGTGTATGAGCATGCATGCGTGTATGTGTGTGTGTATGTGTGTGTGTAGTCCCACCAACTACCCAGATACTGAAAAGTTTTAAGAGTTACAAATATTGTCTTTCCATGTAGGAATATAAACAGTTCACTTTTGGTAAGTCCCTTATGACTTCTCTTTGCTGTTTACTTTTACATGCTTCTTCTCATTCTTGTGTTTGAAAGTCAAATTTTCTTTTCAGCTCTGGTCTTTCATCAAGAATGCTTGAAAGACCTCAGTTTCATTGAAAGACCATATTTTCCCCTGAAGTTTTATACTCAGTTTTGCTGGGTAGGTGATTCTTGGTTTGAGTCCTAGTTCCTTTGACTTCTGGAATATCCTATTCCATGCCCTTGGATCCCTTAATGTAGAAGCTGCTAGATCTTGAGTTATCCTGATTTTATTTCCGAGGGTGCCTGAGTCATGGAGACACCCTGCTCCCCTCTTGGCCAGCCCAAATGTCTCTCTCACTGACCTGTAGCATCTGTGGGTGGAGGGACCTTCCCGGCCACAAGAGATTCCGTCCCTGAAGCCTGTTCGTATCTGCTCCTCTGAGGCCCTGCGGCCAAAGCAGCACAGGGGTGTACTCTGCTGTCCAGAGCGTGACAGACCTTTGGGGATGGCTCTCCAGGGCTCTCTGGAATGGAGATCTTTTCCACTGTGTTTCTGCACGCCTTGCAGTGCTCCAGAATTTGTGGAGAGTTCTTTTTCAGAATATATATGTGCTATGGGTTTCGGAGCTAGCATATGTGAGTCTTTCTACTCTGCCATCTTGGCTCCACCCCGATAATTTAATTTATTTAAAGAAATAAATATATGAATAGATAAATGATGTTGAAACAAAACAAAACTAAAAAAATCATTTCTTTTTATCAGTGAGGAAACCAGGCAATTTGAGAAGTTATGTGGCTTTTTTATAATGATCAAATTTGACATTCTTTTTTTCTTTTAAATTGTTTTCCCAATTATATGTAAAAAATAATCTTAGCACTTATTTTTGAACCAGAAACTCTCTACTTTGCCCCTTCTCTCTCCATGAAAAGGCAAATAATTTGACATAGCTTAAAATATTCAATCCTGCAAAGAATATTTCCATATTAGTCCTATTATGAAAGAAAATACATAGTAAAAAACAAATAAAATGAAAAATAGTATGTTTCTATCTGTATTGAAATTGTATCAGTCCATTCTGTGGAGATGGGTAGCATTTGTCATTATAAATCTTTCAGAGTGGTCTACAATCTTTGTAATAGTAAGAATAGTTCAGTCATTCACAGTCTATTTTGCAATAAACTAAACATTGTTCAACAAAGTAAAGTGTAACAATTATAGCAATGCCCTTGTGTGTATACACACACGCACACATACATATATGTATGTATACATATATTATATATATATATATATATGTGCATATATATAACATTAAGTATGTCATATGGCATATAGTATATATCATTACATTTAATAGTATTCCTCAAAATACTTGTTTATACAATCAAGGGTCTTCCATAGCACAACACATCATTAAGGAATAGCAGAAAATGCCACACCATACATGCCGGGGTCACAGTAAGAATGATCTCCTTTACCAATACCAAGTGTCCAAGTAAAGTCCTCTTTTATCTTAACTTGAGGTTGACTTCCAAGTCCCATGACTTGTCTTCTGTGGGCTGACCACTCCTGACTTTTGACTGGATTCACACATAAGTAGCTCTCTGCTCCTCCTCCATATCTCAGCTCATGGGGACTGCTCCACTCCAGAACTTCTACATTTGGGAAAACAAGCCTCAACAGAACAATAGCTATACTGACATATACCTCCAGCACCATCATCTCAATTCAACTCCAAAGTGCAGATGCTCCATGATAACAACTCAGTTCACTTTAACAGTTCTTTAAATTAAAAAAAAATCCTCCTTCTTAGGATATGATATTCTGAAGGACAATGGAGTTAGGATTACAACCAAGAATCACCTACTCAGCAAAACTGAGTATAATCCTTGAGGGGAGAAGTGCACATTCAATGAAATAGGGGACTTTCAAGCATTCTTAATGAAAAGACAATAGCTGAATAGAAAATTTGAATTTCAAATACAAGATTCAAGAGAAGCATAAAAAAGGTAAACACAAAAGCAAAATCATAAGAGACTTAAGAGGGTTGAAACTATGTACATTCCTACATTGGAACTTGTAACATAACTTACTTGTAACCTTTCCTATATGTGTAGATAGAAAGATAGATGATAGATAGATAAATGGATGGATGGATAAATGGATGGATGGACAGATAGAAGACACTGGTATGAGTTGAATGTGAAGGGATGTGTTCAAAATATAAAATTAATGTGTGAGAGAGAAATGTAGTGAGGAAAAATGAAAGGGAGACATAAAATGGGATAACTTGTCTCACATAAAGGAGGCAAGAAAACACTTTCACAGTGGAGGGGAAAAGGGGCAGGAGAGGTAATGGGGAGTTAGTGAACCTTAGTCTCATCAGAATTGGTTCCAAGAAGGAGTAATATGTATAATCTATTGATTATAGTAATCCTTCTCACTCTACAGGAAATAAAGAATAGAACAGGATAAGAGAAAAAGGAATGGTAGAAAGGAGGGCAGATTAGAGAAAAGGATAGAGGCACAACTGTTTTGTGGAGAGATAGAGTGAAATGAAAGAGAGAATAGAATAAATGGGAGGGTGATAGGATGGAGAGAAATACAACTAGCAAAATAACTATGAAAAAATCTGCAACAATTTTCTCTGACAAAAACCTCATTTCTCAAACATGGAGAGACCTGAGTCAAATTTATAACAATAAGAGTCATTTCCCAATTGATAAATGATCAAAAGATATGAACAGTTTTCAGATGCTATCTATAGCCAAATTGCAACAAGAAAATGTTCTAACTCTTGATTGGAGAAATGAAAATTGAAACATTTCTGAGGTACTACCTCATAGCTATTAAATTTGCTAGTAAGACAGAAAAGCAAAGTAACAAATCATTTAGAGGATGTGGGAAAAATGACACGCTAATGCACTGCTGGAAGTCATGAACTGATTCAATCATTCTATAGTATTATTTGCAACTTTTCCCAAAGCGTTATGAAACCACTCCTTTGATCTGGAAATAGCACGAATCCCAAAAGAGATTTTTAAAAAAGAATAAAAAAGAAAAGGAACCTATATGTATAAAAATGATGATGAGGATGCTCTCAGAAAAACCTAAAAAGATTACATGAGCTGATGCAAAGTGAAATTTAATGTAATGTGAACAACACAAGAGCAATATCATAAGATGGAAAAAAAATTAGATATTCTCCCCAATATAGTGATACAAGTCATCTATGAAGGACTAATGATGAAAAATGCTATCCATCCCCAGAGAGAGAACTGATGATATCTGCATATGGATGGAAGCATACTACATTTCTTTCCTTTATTTTCTTTGAGGTTTTGTGCTCCTTTGCTTTGTTGTTGTTCTTGTTGTTGAAGATTTAATATCTATATCTATATATAGATACAACTATCTATCTATCTATCTATCTATCTATCTATCTATCTATCTATCTATCTATCTATCTATCTATCTATCTTTCCTCTAACTACCCTAATACTGAAAAAGGTCTCATGAGTTACAAATAACATCTTTCCTGTAGGAATTTAAACAGTTCAATTTTAATGAGTTCCTTAACACTTACTTTGCTTTTATGTTTACCTTTTCATGTATCTCTTCATTCTTGTATTTGAGAGTCACATTTTCTATTCAGTTCTGGTCTTTTCAGCAAGAATGTTTGGAAATCCCCTATTTCATTGAAATTTCAGTCTTCTTTGAAGTATTATATTTAATTTTGCTGGGTAGATGATTCTTGGCTTTAATTCTATCTCAGTTGAACTCTGGAATATCATATTCCAAACCCTGAGATCCCTTAGTGTAGAAGCTGCTAAATCCTGTTATCCTTATTGCATTTCCACAATACTAGAATTATTTCTTTCTTGCTATTGGTAATATTTTCTCCTTTACCTGAGAAGTCTGAAATTTTGCTACAATATTCCTGGGAATTTTCTTTGGGTATATACTTCAGGAGGTGACAGGTAAATTCTTTACATGTCTATTTTACCCTCTGGTTGTAGTATATCAGGGCAGTTTTCCTTGATAACTTCTTGAAAGATGATATCTAGGTTCTCTTTTTGATCATGGTTGTCAGGTATACTAATAATTTTTAAATTATTTCTCCTGGATCTATTTGCCAGGTCAGTTGTTTTTTCCAATGAGATATTTCACATTTTCTTCTATTTTTCGTTATTTTGGGTTTTGTTTTTGTTTTTTGTTTTTGTTTTGGTAATTTCTTGGTTTCTCATAAAGTCATTAGTTTCCATCTGTGCAATTCCAATTTTTAAAGAACTATTTACCTCAGTGAGCTTTTGAATCTCCTTTTTCATTTGGCCCATTCTGCTTTTTAAAGCAGTCTTCTCCTCATTTTCTTTTTGGAACTCTTGTGTCATTTGTGTTGGTCTATTTTAAGAGTGCTATTTTCTTCAGCATTTTTGAGTGTCCCTTAGCAAGTTGTTGACTCACTTCTCATAACTTTCTTGCATCACTCCCATTTCTCTTCTCAATTTTTACTCCAACTCTCTTACTTGATTTTCAAAGTACTTTTTGAGCTCTTCTGTGGCCTGAGAATGTTGCATATTTTCTTTGTGTAGGCTTTAAATGCAGAAGACTTTACCTTATTGTCTTCCCGTGATGGTATGCTTTGGTCTTCCTCATCTGAAAGGATGGAGAAAATACCTTTTCACCAAGAAAGCAACCTCTATAGCATTATTTTTTCCTCTTCTTAGGCATTTTCCCTGCCAGTTATTGACTTTTGAGTTTTGTACAGTTGTTCGTTGAGATATCTCTAGGAACCTGAAATTTCTCAGTTCTTCCAAGGTGGCACAATCAAGGGATAGGAGTTTAGTGCTGCACCATGCTCCCTTCTCACCCAGATGAACTGACCTTTGAAGCTTTCCTTTGCATTTGCAGGTTCAGTAATCTGTCCCTGCAACTGCCCCTAATTTGCCACCCTGAACCGTCCTCCAGTCCTATATATGCCACATGGCCCACACTGGGCTGTGCTATGCCTGGTGTGGTAGACCATTCTGTTGGTTTTTCAGGTTGTCTTTGGCTGGAAATTTCCTTCACTCTATCATTTTCTGGTTTCTGCTACTCTAGAATTTGTTTAGAGTAATTTTTACTGATATTTTATGATCTATGCTCTAGTCTTTCTCATAATTGTATAGCTACATCATCTTCAACCTACACTAGTGCTATGAGTTGTACTTGTTGAAGTTAGAGTAAAGTAGTGTTTAACTTTTTTGCCTTCTAAGATAGTTTTGATTCATTAACAAAGTTAAAGTTAATCTACCACCATGAAATAGTTTGGAAACATCACAGTAACATTATATAGTGTCTGAAGGATGTGCTGTATGAAGGGGTCATGAAAAATCCTTTTCTTGCTCAAGTGAAGTAAGGAGATTCATGCCTTCCATATGTACCTTTGCATTGACACGTTGCCCCGGAGAATATCTAGGTTAAAGAGTCCTGGGACATTTCCTCAGAAATATAACATAAAAGGTCAGAGTCAGGAGCAGACTATAATTTCCCCTAGAAATAGGTGCAAGTTTATTCAGGTTATGAAGTCCAGGGAAGGATAACAGTCCTTAGGTTCACAGTGTTTGACAGACCTTTCCTGCTTTAAAGAACGTATGTATCACATCCCCTTGAATTAAAAAAAAAAAAATTAAAGAAGTTAAATGTTATGTGCCAAAATTACTGATTAAATATCCAGTCATTTTGCTACCTTCTTTTCACAAGAAATCCACCCCCCTTTTTATTCTATCTGGGTCATTACTAAGGAAGTATGAAAGAGAGAATAATTAAAACAGGGAAGAATATTTATCAGGTACTTGTTACACCAGGTATTTTATGTGTCACAGGCACAATTTCTAGTCCATTTCAGTAAAAAAAAAAATAAGGTGACATCAAGCTAGCACTAAAGAATTTCCTAATTACATGTTGCTGATTGCTTTGCCTTTCAATGTGAGAATAGGTATCTTATGTACAAAGTCGAACATTTCCAATGTAATTAAAACACATTCATTACCTAACAAGAATCAAGTGGCACACAAAATGAGTTTAAATGGAAAAAAATGAACCTCCTGAAAAGCCTTTTAAAAGCCTATGTGAAGTAAATTCTGTAATTATTTGATAGTGATCAGGTTTGAGAAAATTTCAAGAAATTGTTCCTATTCCCATGATCAGTAAATCAATCTTCCTGACACATTAAAATACTGAAATAGTGAATAGTAGCAAAATTCAGTCATATCAGATACACACACACATATGTATATAGCTCTGGAGTACTATTTATAATCATATATGTGCAGGTATATGTGTCTCCTAAGAGAATAATATTTTCAATACAATGAGGGATATATGTGTATATATTGCACACATAGGTACTTATGCATACACGTATCCATATGTATTGTATATGTATCATATATATGTGTATATATGTGTGTATACACACATTCAAGCTGTTGAAATGACCAGTTTCCTAAGGCTTTGGGGCTACTGTGAGTATATACATGTACAGAGATCTGTATACATACAGGTGTGTTTGTGTGTATACACTGAAACATCTATTTTCCATATATACATATTTTACAGGCATCTACATATGTATACATTCATACATACTCATGCATGCATGTATAAATGTATATACACATATCACTGTATAGCCATCCATTCATGGTGGTGGAAGAATTTCCTTTCAAATGGTCCAAACCCCAAATACAGCATAATTGTGTATTCCTGCTTCAACATAATCAATCTAGTTTCAGTGATGTTACTGACTGATTTTGACCTAAAGAACATTCTGATCAAAGTATTTTCTTTTTGCTTCAACAAACTGTTAAAATACCTTATCCCTCTTCTTCGATTATGAGTTTCTGGAAGCAGATGATTTCACATGTGGTAGTTTTGAATATCTTTCAATTTTAGGGGGTTTTTAGTTGTTCTTATTCACAACTCTAAATGCAAAAACTGGTATACACAGACAAATGGTTAACTATGGATTTAATGACTGAGAGATTGCAAGAGATTTAGGCAATGAAACTTCTAAAGACGTTTGGATTAACCAGACTCTGGTGGGGAGGAGGGTGATGGAGGGTGGGAGGTTGTTTTCTCTTCCTGTCCTTTGTGGAAAGTGAAGGAGGAAACTTTTGTGTTCTGACCTACAATGTCATCCTCCTTTCATTCCTCCTCACCCCCACCTTGAAAAAGCAGGTGCTCATCATTTCTACTCTGGATTGCTGCCTACCTTTACATCCTGTCCTGATCCAGTTCAGCTTTGTTCTGAACATGACTACTCATTTTTACTTCCTGTTTTTTATCACAAGTTTGGATGAGGATTCATGCTCAACCAGTTTTCTTTTCATTCAGGATACTGTGCTTCCACCTCATAGCTTCCACCTTCCTACCTCATGGCAGAGCCATGTTCCTAATGCCAGTTCCCTTCTTTTTCCCCAGGGAAGAACACAATGAGTTCACCAAATCATCGTGACCTGGAAGCAGATGCAGAACAAAAGGGCCTCCTCTCACCAGGTATATACTTGCAAATATTTAACAACTGACTGTCCAGTGCGGGAAAATAATTTTAGCTTTATCCATATCATTACCATTTTTTCCATCACTTTCCATATTCAGACAATAAATAAAATAATAAACCAAGACAAGATTTAGCATGAGGTGTGGAAATGCTCAAGCATAAAATTTAACAATTGGTTTTAACGTGACATTGTCCCTACTTCTTGCCAGACTGTGGGATAAGGCAATAATATCATTTTTCCATTTCTTCTCTTCCAAGGCAAGTATCTAACTACTTTCTTATAGCCCATTTCACATAGTTTGCTTTTCTGGATAGTCTGAGAAAAGTGAATTTTGTTTCTTTAGAGCAAAGCTAGCATGAATTGAAAGATAATGATTACAGAATGTAGACTAATCATTCAGTTGAGCTTTCTCAACATTCCCCTCCAAACAGTTTAAAATAATGCCTGAACAGAAGTCTAATGTGACAGAGCCAACAAAAAGGTCAGAGTGAAGTATTCTTCCAGCCCTCGACAATATAAGACGTCTGCAAGAGATATCTGTGACATGATGTGTAGACTGGCCCAGAGCCCACTTGGATGACATGCTAGTACTGAGAATGGTTGGTTGTGGCAGAAACAGCAGTAACTCTGAATTCTCTTCAGTCAGAGATGGTAAAGGCACCAGCAGATAAAGATCACAGAGTAAAGGAACTGGTCCAAAAGAGATTGCAGGGCACCTCTATACTAACACTGGAAGCATGACCAGATAAAGTTTGGCAACTTTATTTCACATACCCACTTCTGGGTCACAGTTACATGGGAGAAAAAAAAGCAATTTCATTGAAAATAAAGTGGAAACCCTAATGAGCAGTTTCACTTCTGGTTCCAAGGGATCCTGGACACTGAGGGACAGTATCATGTACAATTGCAAGCAGTATCTAAGAAACTGAGAAGCAGTACTCATTGCAATACTAAAGAATCAGGGGCCCATCCTGGATATGGATCAGAGTGCAGACTGAGATTAATAACTGCATCTCTCTCAGATCACACCATGTTTGAAAAACTGGACATTTTCAAATAAGCAGAATTTTCTCTGAAAGTAGCACTGCAAAGGCAAAAAAAAAGCTTAAGACAATGCTCTCCTACTCCTCATGACAGGAACAGAGCCCAACATTAATGTTAAGTTCCAAATCAATAAATAAAGTAGAAAAATGAGAAAATAATAAAAAGAAAGTGACATTGATGGTGACAGGGAAGATCAAGACACATACTCGGAAGATAATACAAACAAGACAGCTAGAAACAAACTCTCAAATTAATATGGAGTTTGAATTCAAGCCAAAGAATAATTCCTGGAATATCTAAAAAAAGTTTTCAAAATAAAATAAGTGTCAAAGTGGACAAAATAGGCAAAGAAGGGGAAGAAAACCATGAAAGGAAAATTATCAGCCTGTGAAAGGGGAGCACAAAACGCTTAAGAAAATACTACAAAAAGAATAAGTCAAATGTAAAGAGGATACACATTTACTGCTGAAAATAAGTCTTTAAAAATCAGAATTAACCAAATAGGAATAAAAGGCACAAAAATTCACTGAAGACATTAGATGTAATTAGATTAGGTCAAATGATAGCTAACATCAATATGAGACATCAAGGAACATATTTCTAAAAGTAAAAATAATGGAAAAATAGTAGAAATTGTGAAAAAGCTCATTAGAGAAACAAATTTCCTAAAATATGTATTGGGGAGAAATAATTTAAAAGTTATTGTCCTAGCTTAAAATCATGACAAAGAAACAGCCTAGAAATCATATGTCAAGAAATTATGGAGGAAATCCACTCTAATATCCTATAAGCATAGGATAACGTAGAAATTGAAACAATCCACCAATCATCTCTTTAAAGAAATTCAAAAACGAGAACTCACAGGAATATTATAGCCAAATTTCATAGTTCCCAGGTCAAAGAGAAAATACTTCAAGCAACCAGAAATAAACAATTTAATTACCAGGGAGATGCAGTGTGTTAGGTGAATTCTGCCATGTCCCAGCAAGCACCACATGAGAAGAGGATCAGGAGAGCCAAAACCCCAGGTGGAGTCAGTAAGAACAAACACCAGCACCCCAGACGTGCCTTAGCACAGCCAGAGGTATTGGGCAGACATGAAGGCAGACAGGGTTCAACAACTGCTGAGCCTGTCCATGCTCTACCCCATCTGTAGGGGAGAAGGAGACCATCATGGGCCAGACACCTTCTCTGCCTCCCATCTCATACCAAGGGCTTCAGTGTAACCTCAGGGAAACTCAGAGAGACTTTACTTGACCTTGGCTTTGGCACACACCAGCCAGCTCAGCACCAGAGAAGCTACAGCATTTTATAGCTTCTAGATTAAAGAACTAGAGGCCACAGCACACAAAACCTGCAACCAACCCTCTAGCTCCCAGCACATGAAATGTTGACCAGAACCCCCTGTGCCCCAGAGATCCACTTTAAAAGCCACGAAAAAAAGCAATTACCATTAGCAAGAAGCAAATTAGAAAAGCAAAGATCATAGAATCTTATTACAGAGATAGGGAAGATCAAAATATGAATTCAGAAGAGGACGTATATACCCACATCTGAAATCTCAAAAGGGAATATGAACTTCTCTCCAGAATAAAGAACATTCTTGGAAGAACTCAAAAAGGATTTTTAAAAGTCAAATTAGAGAGCTAGGAGGAAAATTGACCAGTGATTTTAAAAATACAATCCTCTTATTTAAAAAGTAAAAATGACCATATGCATGTGGAAGTACAAAACCTAACTGGAGAAAATAACTCCATAAAAGGAACAACTATGCAAATGAAAAAGGAGATACAAAAGCTAACTGAAGAAATCAATTCACTAAAAATTAAAATTGGACAAGTAGAAGCTAGTGAATCTGAGTGACACTAAGCATAAATCAAACAAAAATCTAAATAATGAAAAACAGGAGAAAATATAAATTATCTCATTGGAAAACAACTGACCTTGAAAGTGGATAGAGGAGAGAAAAATATAAGAATTCCTGGTCTGCTAGAAATCTGGGATGGAGGAAAAAAGAGCTTGAACAGTATATTCCATGAGATAAACAAGGAAAATTTCCCTAATGTCCTAATTCCAGAGGGCAAAATTGTCATCAAAATAATTCACCAATCAGCTCCTGAAAGAGACCTCAAGTTGAAAATATAAGGAATGTTGCTGCCAAATTTCAAAATTATCAGATCAAGGAGAAAATACTGCAAGCAGCCAGAAAGAAATAATTAAAATATTGAGGAACTACATTCGGCATCACACAAAACGTTGCATTAAAGGGAACAAATGAACAACAAGTGAATTCTATGAAACATTTAAAGAAGAGCTAATTCCAATACTATATAGACTATTTGGGGAAACTGGCAAAGAAGGAGTCCTACAAAATCTTTTTTTTTTATTTTTTTGTTTATTCCTTTATTTTCAGTGTTCCACAATCACTACCATAAAATCCAGATATTTTCTTTCCCTCACTCCACCTTCCCCCTCCCTCTCCAAGATGACATACAATTTTATATAGGTTCGACTCATACACTCTTATTAAATACGTTTGCACCATAGTCATGTTTTATAGAAGAATTAAAACGAATGGGAGAGATCATATAACAAACCAAAGTGTAATACAAAAGGAAATTATCTGCTACAATCTGCAAATGAATTTCATGATTCTTTCTCTGGATGTAGAACACATTTTTCCTTAAAAGATCATTGGGAATTTTTTAATCTCTTGCATTGCAATGAAGTTCTAAGTCTACCAGAAAAAATCCTCACACACTCTTGTTGTTGTGATGTACAAAGTTCTCCTGGTTCTGCTCTTTTTGCTCAGCATCAGATCATATAAATCATTCCAGGCCTCTCTGAACTCTTCCTGTTCATCATTTTTTATGGCAAAATAGTATTCCATTATATTCATATACCATAATTTATTCAGTTATTCCTCAATTGATGGACATCTTTTTGACTTCTAGTTTTTGTCCACCACAAGGAGTGCTGCTATGAATATTTTGTACATGTGGGACCCTTCCCCACCACACTGTTAACCAGTTTTTCCAGCAGGTTTTGTCAACAATGAGTTCTTATCCCAGAAGCTGGGGTACTTCGGTTTGATTGCTATATTCGTTGCCTACTGTGTCTTTAGCGTCTAGCATATTCTACTTCTCTACCCTTCTGCTTCTTAGCCAGTAGCAAGTGATTTTGATAATTGCAGCTTCTAATACAGTTTGAGAAGTGGTAGAGGTAGACCAATTTCCCTAGCCTTTCTTTTCATTAATTCCTTTGATATTCTGGAAATTTTGTTCTTCTAGATGAATTCTGATATTATTTTTTCAAGCTCTAGAAAGTAATTATCTGATAGTTTGATATGACATGAAATAAGTAAATTAGTTTAGATAGAATTGTCATTTTTATTATATTGGCTCAGCCTACCCATGAGTAACTGATGTTTTCTCACTTACATCTGACGTTATTTGTGTTAAAAGGGCCTTGAAATTGTGTTGATATAGTCCCTGGACTTGTTTTGCTCCCAAACATTTTATAGTGTCTACCCTAGCTTTAAGTGGGATTTCTCTTTCTATCTCTAGCTGTTGGCCTTTGTTACAAATATATAGAAATGCAGAAGATTTGTGTGGGTTTACTTTGTATCCTGCAACTTTGCCAAACTTGTTTATTATTTCAAGCATTTTTTTATTGAATCTCTGGGATTCTCTAAGTATATCATCACATAATCTGCAAAGAGTCACAAATTAGTTTCTCCTTTGTTTATTCTAATTCCTTCAATTTCTTTATCTTTAATTGCTAAGCTAACATTTCTAGTACCATATTGAATAATAGTAGTAATAATGGACATCCTTGTTCACCCCTGATTATATTGGAAATGCATCTAGAATATCTCCATTGCATTTAATGATTGCTGAAGGTTTTCCGTGGATAGTGCTTATCATTTTATGAAAAATTCCCTTTATTCCTCTGCTCTCCAGTGTTTTGAATACGAATGGGTATTGTATTTTGTCAAAAGCTTTTTCTGCATCTATTGAGATAATCGTGGTTTCTGTTAGGTTTGTTGTTGATATGATCGATAATGCTAATAGTTTTCCTAATATTGAACCAACCTTGCATTCCTGGTATGAATCCTACCTGATCCAAATGTATTATTTTCATGATAAGTGGCTCTATCCTTTTTACTAAAATCCTATTTAAAATGTTTGCATCTATATTCATTAGAGAAATTGGTCTATAGTTTTCTTTCTTTGTTTTACTTGTTCCTGGTTTAGGTATCAAAACCATATTTGTCGTAAAAAGAATGTGGGAGGACTCCTTTCCCAATTTCCTCAAATAGTGTATATAGTATTGGAATTAACTGTTCTTCAAAATCTATCTAACCCTGGAGATTTTTTTCCTAAGGAATTCTTTGATGACTTGTTCAATTTCATTTTCTGAGATGGAGTTTTTTAAGTATTCAACTTCCTCTTCTGTTAATCTGGGCAATTCATATATTTTTTTAAATATAAACATCTGTCTCATTTGGATTGTCGAATGTATGGGCATAAAGTTAGGCAACACAATTTCTAATTATTATTTTAGTTTCCTCCTCATTGGAGGTGAGTTCAGTTCTTTCATTTTTCATATTGGTAATTAGTTTTCTTCCTTTTTTTAATCAAATTGAACAATGGTTTACCGATTTTATTTATTTTTCCATAAAGCCAACATTTGTTTTATTTATTCGTTCAATAGTTTCCCTAATTTCAATTTTGCTAAACTCTTTTTTGGCTTGCAGGATTTCTATTTTGGTGTTTACTTGGGGATTTTCAGTTTGGTCTTTGCTGAGGTTTTTCAGCTGCATGCCCACTTCATTTTTCTCTATTTTATTCATGTATGCATTCAAAGATATAAAGCCTCCCCTAAGAACTGTTTTTGCAGTGTCCCATACATAAGATTTGGTAGGTTGTCTCATTATTGTCCTTCTCTTGAATGAAGTTGTTGATTGTTTCTATGACTTGTTATTTAAACCACTCCTTCTTTACGATTACATTGTGTAGTTTCCAATTAATTTTTGGTCTTTTTTCCATGGCCTTTTATTACATATAATTTTACTGCATTATGATCTGAGAAGGATTCATTGACTATCTCTGCCTTTCTGCACTGAATTATGAGGTTTTTATGGCCTAGTACATGGTCAATTTTTGTATATGTGCCATGTACCTCAGAGAAAAAGTTATATTCCTTTCTATCCCCCTTCAGTTCTCTCTGGAGATTTATCATATTCATCTCATCCAGAGTTTTATTCAAGTCCTGAGTTTCTTTCCTGTTTATTTTAACATGAGATTTATCAAGTTCAGAGAGGGGGAAGTTGAGGTCCCCCACTAGTATATTTTTGCTGTCTATTTCTTCCTGTAATGCCCTTAACTTCTCCTCTAAGAATCTGGAAGCTATACTACTTGGAGCATATATGTTTAGTTGTGATATTGCTTCATTTTCTATGGTGCTTTTTAGCAGGATATAGTTTCCTTCCTTACCTCTTTTGATTAGATTTATTTCTGCTTTTGCTTTTTCTGAGATTAGCATTGCTACCCCTGATTTTCTGACATCAGCTGAAGCACAATATATTCTGCTCCAACCTTTTACCTTTACCATGTGTGTATCCCTCTCTTTCAAATGTGTTTCTCATAAGAAACATATTGTTGGATTATGACTTCTAAGTCTTTCTCTTATCAGTCTCTGTTTTATAGCAGAATTCATCCCATTTACATTCACAGTTATGATTACTATCTGTGTCTTTCCCTCCATCCTCTTTCCCACCTTTTATTCTTTTAGTTCTCTCTTCTCCTTTCCCTTTCACAATAGAGTTTTAATTTTTAACCACTTCCTGTACACTTCCCTTCCTTCTTTCAGCCCGCCTCCTTTTTACTGTTCTTTACCCTTAATATTTCTTCCCTCCCTTTTAAACTTCCCTGCCCTTTCTTTCACCCTTCCCCTCCTACTGCCTGCAGATCTAGATTTCTATACTTAATTAAGTTTGTTTTTCCCTCCTTGAACTAAATCAGATGAGAGTGCCTCTCAAACAATGCTCATCTCCCTCCCCTCTTTCCTTCTATTGTAATATAATTTTGTACTTCTTCCTGTGATTTAATTTATCATTATCTACTTCCTCTTCTTCACATCTCCTGTTACAACTCTTCGCATGCTGCAAATCACATTTTTATCATGACATAACGTTGTTTATGTCTATTCCCTTATTCCATATATATATATGTATATATATATATATATATATCCTTCTTATAGTTCATAATAGATATGTAATTATCAAGATTAACAAGTATCATCTTCCCTTATAAGGAGATCGATACTTTCCCCAAATTGTGTAACAGGTTTTCTTTCCCCTGTTTATTTATTTTTTTGCCTCTCTTGAGATCTGCGTTTGAATATCGAATTTTCCATTGAATTCTGGTCTTTCATCAGGAAGGTCTGTAAATTCCTCATTTTGCTGAATGTCCATCTCCTTGCTTGAAATGTTATGCAGAACTTTGCTGGGTAATTCATCCTTGGTCATAGTCCCATCCCCTTTGCCTTATGAAATATCATATTCTAATTCCTTTGATCTTTTAATGTGGAAAGTCCAAGGTCCTGTGTGATCCTGACTGTAGTTCCTTGACAATTACATGGTTTCTTTCTAGCTGCCTGTTTTATTCTCTCCTTCACTTGATAATTCTGGAATTTGGCAGCAATATTTCTTGATTTTTTTACTTTGGGATCGCTTTCAGGAGGTGAATGGTGGCTCTTTCAATGACTATTTTGCCGTCTGGATCTAGCAATTCTGGGCAGTTTCCCCTGATGGTTTCTTGGAAGACATTGTCCAAACTTTTTTTCATCATGGCTTTCTGGTAGTCAAATAATTATTAAATTTTCTCTCCTGATCCATTTTCCAGGTCACTTTTTTTAATGAGTTATTTTACATTTTCTTCTATCTTTTCATTCTTTAGATTTTGTTTGACTGATTCTTGATTTCACCTAGAATCATTAGTTTCTACTTGTCCAAGTCTAATTTTCATCATATTTCTTTCTTCAGCCAACTTCTGCATCTCCTTTTCCAACTGTCCAATTATTCTTTTTAAGAAATTATTTCCTCCAGTTTGTTTTATACTTCCTTTTCCATTGGTCTAATTTTCTCAGTTAGGTTTTGCTCTTGCTTTTCCATCTATTAAATTTTTCTTTTTAAAGAGCTGCTCTCTTCAGTGATTTTTTTTTACACTTTTAAAATCACTCACCATTTTTTCTTTTTTCCTTCTTTAACTCTTCTCAGAGTCCTCTTTGTGCATGCCAGCAGTTCATAGTCCCTTGTGAAGTTTCAGATTCGAGTACAGTCTCTATACTGACCTCTTTGGAATTCATATTTTAGTCCTTTTCCCCATAAAAAGGTTCTGAGGGAGACTTTGTGTGCTGTGGCCTCTGTTTTTTTCAGCCATAAGGTAAAGAACCTGGTGCTGACCTGGCTGGGGTGAGAAAGCAAAGGCCAGGTGAATTTTATTTGTGTTTCCCTGGATTATCCATGGAGTTAGCTTGTTTAGTGAGGAGAAGGAGTGGTCTGGTCTTGGAGAGATCTCCTCAGCTGAGCTAGAGCAAAGACAAGCTCAGGGCTTGATGATCCCTATTGTTGTCCCAATAGGGAAGCACTGAGGCACATCTGAGGGCCTAGTGTTGGTGGCTGTGAGGCTCCATTCCTCTGGAGCTCCAGATCTCCACTCTGTTCGTTGAGGTAGGTCTGTTTGGGACAGCTCTGGTCTCCTCCACAGTAAGAAGAATACTCCTTAGCAATTCTTGTAACCTCAGGCACAAGGAGGCTGTTTGCCCCTTCTGCTGATTCCACTGATCCAGGATTTTTCAGGGGAAATACTTTATGGTTCTTTCAAAGTCAACAAGGGGAGGGAGAGACAGCATTTACTGATCACTGCAACATTTTGGTTCCCAGCAGTTCAAGTAGGTGACTTAAAAACATTCAATTTGTGGGCTGAAAGTCTCAGGCACAGCTGCTGCAGAGATTCTTGGGACTCCATCAATGGCTCTCACTCGCTGGGCTCCACTTGACTCTTCTCAAATTCTTTTCATGATACAAATGTGGTGCTGGTACCTAATCTGGGAAGAGCAAAAACAGAGAAAGAAAATTAGAGACTAATTTCCATAATGAAAATAGATAGATATTATCCAAAAGACTACAATGACTTATCACAAGAATAATACACTTTGATCTGGTAGAATTTTGACAGGAAGGCAGGGCTGCTTCAATATTAGGAAAACCACCAGTATAATTAATCATATCAACAACAAATCTAGAAAAAAAACATATGATTATCTCAGTAGATGCATAAAAAAAAACTCCTATTGAAAACAGCAGAGAGCAAAGGAATAAATGGAGCCATGCTTAAAATAATAAGTATAATCTAATGAAATCATTATCAAGCATAATATATATGGTAGATAAGCTAGATGCATTTCCAACAAGATCAGGGGTGAAACAAGGATGCTTCATATCACCATTATCATTCAAAATGATACTAGAAATGTTAGCTATAGCAATAAAAGAAGAAAAAGAAATAAAAGGGATTAGAATAGGCAAAGAAGAAAATAACTCATTGCTATTTGCAGATAACATGATGGTATACTTAGATAATCCTAGAGAATCAAATAAAAAACTACATGAAGTAATAAAAAATAAACTTCTAGCAAAGTTGCAGGATACAAAATAAACCCACAGAAATCCTCTGCATTTCTGTATATTGCTAATGAAGATCAACCATGAGAGATAGAAAGAAAAATTCCACTTAAAATTATGGTAGGCACTATAAAATATCTGGGAATCTACCTGCCAAAACAAACCCAGGGACTATATGAACACAGCAGCAAAACACTTTTCACACAAATAAAGTCACATCTAAAAATTTGGAGAACATCAGTTGCTCATGTGTAGGCCTGGCTCATACAATACAAATGATAATTCAAAGTAAATTAATATACTTATTCCGTGTCATACCAATCAAAATTCCAAAATATTATTTTCCAGAGCAAGAAAAAACAATATCAACATTCATTTGGAAGAACAAAAGATCCAGAATATCATGGGGATTAATGAAAAGAAATTCTACAGGAAGTAGTTGATCTACCATATCAGATCTTAAATTGGATTATAAAACAACAATCATCAAAACCACTTAGTACTAGGTAAGTAATTGAGGGGTAGATCAGTCTAAGAGGTTCGTTACACAAGACACAGCAATCAATGACTACAGTGGTCTAGAGTTTGCTATTCCCAACCACACCAGCTTTTGGGATAAGACCTCACTGTTTGACAGAAACTACTTGGAAAACTAAAAAATGGTGTGGTAGAAACTAGGCATAGACCAATGCCTTACACTGTATGTTAGAATAAATTCCAAATGGCCGCATAATCTAGGTGGAAAGAATGATACTATAAATAAATTAGGGGAGCAAGAAATAGTTGATTTGTCAGATTTATGGAGAATGGAGGAATTTTTGATGAATCAAGAGATTGAGAGCATTATGAAATACAAAATGGATAAATTTGATTACATTAAATGAAAATGTTTCTGCACAAACAAATTGAACACAACTAAGATTAAGAGGGAAGAAGAATACTGGAAAAGAATTTTTACAACTGGTGTCTGTGATAAAGATTTCATTTCTAAAATATATATAAAACTTAGTTAAATTTACAAGAATATGTCATTCTCCAATTGATAAATGGTCAAAGATATGAACAGGCAGCTTTTAGAGGAAGAAATTAAAGTTATATGTAGTCATAGAAAAAATGCTCTAAATCACTATTGATTAGAGAGATGGAACTCTGAGGAACCACACCACACCTATCAGATTGGTTAACATAACAAGCTAGGTGAATGATAAAAGTTGGAGAAGATGTGGGAGAGTTGGTACACTAATTCATTGTTGGTAGAGCTGTGAGCTGATTCAACTATTCTAGAGAGCAATTTGGAAGTATACCCGAAGGAGAAAAAAATGTGAACACCTTTTGACACAAGAATATCACTTCTAACACTGTATCCCAAAGAGACTATGAAAATGGGAAAAGGTCCCACATGCACAAAAATATTTATTGTAGCTCTTTTTGTGGTGACCAAGAACTGGAAATTGAGGGAATGCCCATCACTGGGGAAAGGTTGAACAATTTGTGGTCTATAAATATAATGGAATGCTGTTGTGCTATAAGAAATGATAAACAGGAAGACTTCAGAAAAACTTGAGAGACTTATATGAACTGATCCTGAGTGAAATGAGCAGAAACAGGAGAACATTATACATAGTAACAGTCACAGCGTGCGAGGACTGTTTCTGATAGACTTAGCCTTTCACAGCAATGCGTTAACCTAAAACTTCCCCAAAGAACTGTTGAGGCAAAATGCCATCCACATCTAGAGAAAGAATTACGAAATCAGAACGTAGAAAGAAGCAGAATATTTTCGCTTGTGTTCACCAAGTTTTAGTTTGGTTTTTCTCATCGTTTCCCCCATTCGTTTTAATACTTCTGTGCAACAGAACTAATGTGAAAATATGTTTAATAAGAAACTAAGTGTAGAATCCTCATAAGATTGCATGCCATATCAGGGAGAGAGGGTAAGGGGGCGGAATTTAAAACTTATGGAAGTGATTGTTGAAAACTGGAAACAAATAAATTAATAAATTGCAAAAAAAAAAATAACTGAAATATACCACTATATCATAATCATAGGTGACATTTATACCAGACTGGGTCAATATTGGGAAAACTATCAACATGGTTGGATACATCAGTAATATTAGCAACTAAAATCACATGTTGATTACAATAGATGCAGACAAATCCTTTGACAAAATACGGTAGTAATTCTCCTTTTTAATTGATTTATTTTATTTGTTTTCAGTGTTCAAGAATCACATATATCCTAGACTTTTTTTCCACTCTCTCCTCCTCATTCCCCACCTCCTCCCAACTCCTTCCCTGAGACAACATCAAATCTTATATGGATTATATGTGTGCATTCTTAGTAAATGAATGTTGCATAGAAGAATTAAAATGAATGAAACTATAAAACAAATAAAACAAAACATAATACAAAAAAAATGATCTGTTGCTATCTCTGATCTAATTCCATAGTTCTTTCTCTGGATGTGGAAAGGGTTTGGCCTCAAGGGTCCATTGAAAATTTTTTACGTTCATGCATTTCAAAGAAGTATTAAATCTTCAAGAAAAATTCCTCACACACTGCGGTGGTTGCTGTGTTCAAAGTTCTCCTGGTTCTGCTCCTGTCACTGAGCATCAGTTCATATAAATTTTTCCAGGCTTCTCTGAAGTCTTCCTATTTATCTTTTCTCATAGGACAGTAGTATTCCATTGGATTCATATACTACAAATTGTTCAATTATTCCCCTATTAATGGTCATCCCCTTAATTTCCAGTTCTTGGTCACCACAAATAGAGCTGCCATAAACATTTTGTACATGTGGAAACCTTTCCCATTTCTATGATCTCTTTGACATAGAGTCCCAGAAGTAATATTGCTGGGTCAAAGAGTATGCACATTTTTGTAGCCCTTTGGGCCTAGTTCCAAACTGTTCTCCAGAATGGTTGGATCAGCTCACAGCTCCACCAAAAATGAATTAGTGTTCTGACTCTCCCACATCTTCTCCAACATTTATTGTCTTCCTGTTTTGTCATGTTAGCCAATCTGATAGATGTGATGTGGTACTTCAGAGTTGTTTTGCTTTGCATCTCTCTAATCAATAGTGATTTAGAGCATTTTTTATATGATTATAGATAGTTTTAATTTCTTCCTCTGAAAATTCTCTGTTCATAACCTTTGGCTATTTATGAATTAGGGAATGACTTCTATTCTTTTACATTTGACTCAGTTCTCTATACATCTTAGAAAGGAGACCTTTATCAGAGACAGTAGCTGCAAAAATTCCTTCTGAGTTTTCTGCTTGCCTCCTAAACTTGGTTGTAATGGGTTTCTTTGTGCAAAACCTTTTCAATTTAATGTAATCCAAATTATCCATCTTGCACTTCATAATTTTCTCTATCACTTGTTGAGTCATAAATTTCTCCATTCTTCAGAAATTATTCCTTGCTACCCTAATTTGTTCATACTATCAATCTTTATACTTAGATCATGTATCCATTTCTGTTTTATTCCTGTGTATGTCAGGCATTGGTCTTTGACCAGTTTCTGCCACACTATTATCCAGTTTTTCCAGTAATTTTTATCAAATAGCGAGTTCTTATCCCAGAACCTAGGATCCTTAGATTTATCAAAAAATAGTTTGCTATATTCATTAACCACGTCTCTTCAGTACCTAACTTACTCTACTGATCTACCCCTCTATTGCTTAGCAGTAGCAAGTGGTTTTCATGATTGCTGCTTTACAATAGAATTTGAAATCCTATAGGGCTAGTCCACCTTCCCTAGCATTTTTTGTTAGTTCCATTGGTATTCTGGACGTTTTGTTATTCCAGATGAATTTTGATATTATTTTTTCTAAATATGGAAAATAATTATCTGGTAATTTGATTGGTATGGCACTGAATAAGTAAATTAATTTAGGTAGAATGGTCACTTTTATTATTTTAGCTCGACCTACCCACAAGCAACTGATATTTTTCCACTTACATCTAATTTTATTTGTGCGAAAAGTGTTTTGTATTTGTTTTCATATAGTCTCTGAGTTTGTTTCAACAGGTAAACTCCCAGATATTTTATAGTGTCGACCATAATTTTAAATGGGATTTGTTTTTCCATCTCTTGCTGTTGGGACTTGTTAGCAATATATAGAAACATGATTTATGTGAGTTTATTTTGTGATCTGCATCTTTGCCAAAGTTGTTCATTATTTTAGGCAGTACTTTATTTGAATCTCTGGAATTCTGTAAGTATATCATCATATCATCTGCAAGGAGTGATAGCTTAATTTATTCTTCAAGTTTGTTTTCTAATTTCTTTAAGTTTTTTCTTGTTTTATTACTGCAACTAACTTTTCTAATACCATAGTGAATAACAGTGGTAGTAGTGGACACCCTTGTTTTACCCTGATCTTATTGGAAATGCATCTAGCTTGTCCCCATTGCATATAATGCTTGCTGATGATTTTAGGTATGTATTGCTTATTATTTTATGGAAAGTTCTATTTATTCCTATGTTTTCCAGTGATTTCAATAGAAATACTTGTATTTTGTCAAAAGCTTTTTCTGCATCTACTGAGATAATCATGTTATTTCTAACAGTTTTGTTGTTGATATGATCAATAATGTTAATAGTTTTTCTGATATTGAACCAGCCCTGCATTTCTGGTACAAATATTATGTGATCATAATATATTATTTCATGATAAATTGTTTAATTCTTTTTATTAATATCTTATTTAAATTTTTTGCATCTATATTAATTAGAGAAATTGGTCTATAGTTTTCTTTTTCTATTTTGCCTCTTCCTGGTTTAGGTATCAGAACCATATTTGTATCACAAAAAGAATTTGAGAGGATTCCTTATTCCCTAATTTCCCAAATAGTCTATATAGTACTGGAGTTAACTGTTCTTTAAATGTTTGATAGAATTCACTTGTAAATCCATCTGACCATGAAGATGTTTTCCTAGGGAGTTCATTGATGACTTACTCAATTTCTTTTTCTGAGATGGGGTTATTTAAGTACTCAGATTTCTCTTCTGTTAATCTGGGCAATTTCTATTTTTTAACATAATCATCCATCTCATTTAGATGGTCGTATTTATGGGCATACCTTTGGGTAAAATAATTTCTAGCTATTGTTTTAATTTTCTCCTCTTAGGCAGTCAGTTCACCTTTTTCATTTTTTATATTGTTAATTTAATTTATTTTTTTTTTGGTCAAAATTTTTCAAGTTATATTGGTTTATCAATTTCATTTTTTTTTAAATAAAACTAGGTCAGTTTTGTTTATTAGTTCAACAGTTTTCTTTATTCAATTTTATTAAACTCTCCTTTAGTTTTCAATATTTCGAATTTAGTCTTTACTTGGGGATTTTCAATTTGTTCTTTTTCTAGCTTTTTCAGGTGCACATCCACTTCATTGATCTCCTCTTTCTCTATTTTATTCATGTAGGCATTTAAAATATAAAACTTCCCTTAAGAACTGCTTTTGCAGTATCCCAGAGGTTTTGTTAGGTTGTCTCATTAGTGTCATTTTCTTGAATTAAGTTGTTGATTGTCACTATAATTTTTTGTTTAACCCATTCCTTCTTTGTTATTAGATTTTTTAGTTTCCAATTATTTTTTCGCGTACATTTCCATAACCTTTGCTTACATATAATTTTATTGCATTATGATCTGAGAAGGATGTATTGACTATCTCTGCTTTTCTCCACTGGATTGTGAGGCTTTTATGACCTAGAACATGGTCGATTTTTGTATATGTGCTATATACCACTGAGAAAATGTTATATTCCTTTCTGTCCCCATTCAGTTTTCCCCAGACATCTATCATATCTACCTTATCCAGACTTTTGTTCAGCTCCTTAACTTCTTTCTCATTTAAGATTAGATTTATCAAGTTCTGAGAGGGGGAGTTTGAGGACCTTTACTAGTAAACTTCTGTTATGTATTTTACTGTAGTGATTCTTAATAAAAACACTAGAAAACAGAAGAACCAATGGAATCTTTCTTAAAATCATAAGTTCTATCTATCTAAAACCAAGAGCCCTTATTAGCTGCAACTGTTATCAACTTGAAGCCTTGATAAGATTGTAACAACGTTATCCATTTTAGCTACTATTGTTTTATTGTACTAAAAATGCTAACTAAAACAATAAGACAAGAAAAACGAATTAAAGGTAAAATATTGCCATTTATGAAACAAAATTATTACTCTTTGAAGATGATATCATGGTACACTTTGAAAAGTAAGAGGGAAACTAGTTGAAAGGATCCAAAAATGTCAGTAGCATTATGCAATATGAAATAAACGCAACATAAATTGTCAGCATTTCTATATAATACCAACAAAACCTAGCAGCACAACATAAAATGAGAAATTCCATTTAAAATAACTTGTGATGAAAAAAATACTTGGAAATCTACCTTCTAAGACAAATCCAGGAATTATATGAACACAATTACGAAACACTTCACATAAATAAATTTTAAAATCAATTTGAGAAATATTAATTGCTCATGAGTAGATCAAACCAATACAGTAAAAGTGAAAATTAAACGTAAAGTAATGTGCTTACTCAATTCCATACCAATCATACTACCAAATAATTATTTTATATCACTAAAATATAATAATCAAATTCATCCAAAAGATGAAGTGGTCAAGAATACAAAAAAAAAATCGATGGAAAAACATTAAGGAAACATCTCGCATTACTATATTTCCAAGTATATTATATAACGTAAATCTACAAAACACTCTGGCACTAGCTATGAAATTCAGTGATGGAATAATGAAATTGTTAAGTACACAATATATAGTAGTAAACAACCATAACAATTTAGTGTTTGCCAAACCCAAAGATCCCAGATTTGGAGGCATAAACGCACCATTTGATTAAAAAAAAAAAAATGCCTAGGGATACTGGAAAGTAATTGGCAGAAACTGCGCATAAGCCAACATGTCACACCATGTACCGAGGTAAAGTCAAAATTGAAAAAAAAAATGATTTGTACATAATTTATCACATCCTAAGCAAATTAATGAACCATGGAAAAATGCACTTTCAGATATATGGAGAGAGGAAGAATTTATGAACATACAGAAGAGAGAGAAAAAAGAGTATTATATGAAGTAAAATTGAAGATTTTGATTGCATGAAATTAAAAAAAAATTTGCAGACAAACACACACACACACACACACACAACAAGAGTTACAAAAAAAAACCAAAAAAACCAAGAACGTCAAATAATGCATCCAAAATTTGAAAGAAAACAAGACACTGGTGGGCTGGGATTATAACAATTTTCCTTATTAAAAGATTAAGTCTCAAATTATAAGGAATTGAACTAAACATGTATGTATTTAAAAAAGAAGACAATCAACAGTTGATAAATATTAAAAGGATATAAAATTTCCAGAAGAAATCAAAGTTATCCATAGTCTCATGAAATTACTCTATATCACTACTAATTAGAGAAATGGAAGTAAAGTAACTGAGATGTTAATGTGACGGAAAAGGAAAATAACAAGTTCTGGAGGGAATGGGGGAAAATCAGAACACTAATCAATTGTTGTTGGAAAAAAAAACTGATGCAATCATTCTGGAAAAAAATTTGAAACTATTTCCTAGCGACTTAAAGAGTTATAGTTTTTTTGACCCTGCAATATCATTACTAGACCTGTATCCCAAAGAAATTATATTTTTTTTATTTTTTTCTAAAATTTTATTTTCTTAAAGTTAAGTAAACATAAATATAGGGCCTTTATCTTTCTATATTTGGTTCCAGGTATATCATTTTGCAGTTCATTAATTTTTTAAAAAATATCTTCTCCTTCACTTTCTTCCTCTCAATTCAGCCTATAGTTTGACTTAACTAAAGAAATACATCTCTCATCCCTAACATCCAAAGCCTCATTCTCATTTATAACCATCTGCATATGAAAATTATGTAAAATGCAATAAAATAGATCCTGACTTTGTTGACCACCAAATATTACAATATTTTAGAGGGTATATACTGAAACTGAATTTTCAGGAAAAAAAATACCACAATTATGGTCCCCAAATTGCAGCTGTCTTTTTCAAACATCCATAAAAGGAGCAACAATGAGAACAAAATGCTAAGGAATTCATCAACATTAAGACAATTTTCTTTTTCCTGGAGTTGAGAAAGAGGAGTGTAATGAAGAGAATGAATTTCCGTATTTCAACTCCGTTCATCCTGAATCAGCTGTACATAGTTCAAATACAACTTTTCAGGCTCAGTTCTCAGTAAACACTCTTATAGGGTGGTCTGTTCGAATCTCTTTTCAAGTTCAGCAAAGTATTTGCAACAGTCTCCTTGTGTCCTCCCTGTGTTGACTTTCTAATTCTCATCAGCCCCTTTTCATGCTTCTGTTGATTCTTGTGTTTGAAGGTCAAATTTTCTTTTCAGATCTGGTCTTTTCATCAAGAATGCCTGAAAGTCCTCTATTTCACTGAAAGACCATTTTTTCCCCTGAAGTATTATACTCGGTTTTGCTGGGTAGGTGATTCTTGGTTTGAGTCCTAGTTCCTTTGACTTCTGGAATATCCTATTCCACGCCCTTCGATCCCTTAATGTAGAAGCTGCTAGATCTTGAATTATTCTGATTGTATTTCCACAATACTGGAATTGTTGCTTTCTAGCTGCTTGCAATATTTTCTCCTTGACATGGGAATTCTGGAATTTGGCCACAACAATCCTAGGAGTTTCTCTTTTCAGATCTCTTTCAGGCAGTGATCGATGGATTCCTTCAATATTTATTTTGCCCTCTGGTTCTAGACTATCAGGGCAGTTTTCCTTGATAATTTCATGAAAGATGGTGTCTAGGCTCTTTTTTTGATCATGGCTTTCAGATAGCCCCATAGTTTTTAAATTGTCTCTCCTGTATCTACTTTCCAGGTCAGTTGTTTTTCCAATGAGATATTTCACATTATCTTCCATTTTTCATTCTTTTGGTTTTTTTTTTTTTTTTTTGTGATTTCTTGGTTTCTCATGAAGTCATTACCCTCCATCTGTTCCATTCTAATTTTGAGAGAACTAGTCTCTTCGGTGAGCTTTTGAACCTCCTTTTCCATTTGTCTAATTCTGCTTTTTAAAGCATTCTTCTCCTCATTAACTTTTTGAACCTCTTTTGTCAACTGAGTTAACCTCTTTTTAAAGGTGTTATTTTCTTCAGCATTTTTTTTGGGTCTCCTTTAGCAAGATGTTGACACACTTTTCATACTTCTTTTGCATCTCTCTCATTCCTCTTCTCAGTTTTTCCTCCACCTGTCTAACTTGATTTTCAAAATCCTTTTTGAGCTCTTCCATGGCCTGAACCCATTGAATACTTATTTTGGATGTTTGGGATACAGAAGCTTTGATTTTTATGTCTTTCCCTGATGTTAAGTATTGTTCTTCCTAATCTGAAAGGATGGGAGAAGATATCTATTCACCAAGAAAGTAACCTTCTATAGTCTTATTTTTTTCCCTTTTTTGAGCATTTTCCCAACAAGTTACTTGACTTTTGGCTCCTTTCTCAAGAGTAGGGTACACTCTGGGAATCTGTAAGATCTCAGTTCATCCAAGGTGGCACAGTCAAACGTGTATACTTGTCTGGAAGAAGGGAGAGATTTTTGTGCCTGGAATCTTAGCAGAGTTTCCTCTCCATAGCCACCTGGCCTACAGTTCCACCAAGCCAGCACTGGGGGGCTGGGATTCAGTCAAGCTGTGGGGGCAGGGCCACCATTCAATGTGAGACAAAGACCAGCTCCCTCAGGGTCTCTACACAGGGCTAAGGTAAGCCTCAACTCCTCAGTGCCCCCAGGGGTTTTATACTCCAACAATGGAGTGGGGGCTGCATTGGGAACTGTTGCTGCCTCCTGACGTGGCCTCTGAGGCACTTGCCTGAAACCAGAGCTATGGGAAGGCCCTTCTCCTTTCCCAGGCAGCTGAAAAATCCTATCACTGACCTTTGGAGCCTGTGGGTTGAGGGATCTGCAAACCCGCTGCTACTGGGATTGGAGATTCCACCCCCAAGGGCTGTTCTCAGTTGCACAGCCAAGGGTGGGTAGGCCTTTCAGGGAACCCTGGGCTGGAAATCTCCTCCATTCTGTTGTTCTCCATTTCTGCTGCTCCAAAATTTGTTGACAGTCCCTCTCTACAGGTATTTTATGGGCTCTGTGGGGAAAGCCTGTGTTTGTGTGTCTTTCTACTCCACCATCTTGGCTTTGCCCCCCAAAGAAATTTTAAAAAGAGAAAGGTTCATTTTGTCCATAAAAATATACTTATCGTATTCCTTTTTCTGTGTGGGGGCAAAAATTGGAAATTGAGGGAATGCCCATCCATTGGGGATGACTGAAGAAGTTATGGTTTCTGATTGTGGTGGAATACTGCTATGCTATAAGAAATGGTAGCAGGACACATTAAGAAAAAAAGGGAAGTCTTCAATGGATTGATACAAATTGAAGCGAGTAGAATCAAGAGAACACTGAGCACAAAAATAGCAGTGGTATGAGGATGTTCAACTGTGAAAGACTGAGTGACTTTTATAAATATAAGGTTCC
The DNA here is from genome assembly GCA_023548195.1 of Bettongia penicillata ogilbyi. Classification (NCBI taxonomy): domain Eukaryota; kingdom Metazoa; phylum Chordata; class Mammalia; order Diprotodontia; family Potoroidae; genus Bettongia; species Bettongia penicillata. The sequence goes on from JAJHZJ010000467.1 coordinate 282,574, forward strand.
ATGTGAATTCCCAAAGACCAAGACTTATGATGAAAAATGCTGTTCGCTTTCAGACAGAACTAATGAACTTTGAATATAGATTGATGTATAGTTCTTTTTTTACTTATTGTTTTATTTAATTGATATTTCTTTTGCTACTTTTCAGAATTTTTTCCAGTTGTGTTAAAACCTTCATGATTCAGTTTAATATTTTCTTGGAAGATGTACTATAGTGTTCTCATATTTTCTTTTCCAACTCCTTTTACTGATAAGGAAACTGAGGTAAACAGAGGTAAGATTTGCTCATTGTTTCCTTTTAAAAAATGACTAATATGGAAATGTTTTGAATGACATCACATGTATAATCAATATCAAACTGCCCTCCCAAGGAGAGGAAAAGGATGGAAGGAAGAAAAAAATTTGGATCTCATTTGAAAAAAAAAAGATTGTTAATTTTTTTAAACACTTAATTCGTATATACTGAAATTATTTTTTTAAAGGTTAATTATGTGTACTGGGAAATAATGAAAAATTAAAGCAGAACTGAAGGGGTGTTTAGTAGTACTAGATCCCAAATCCCTTCTTTTTATATCTCCTCTTATTTTGGGTGGTTATTTGAAAGCAAATAGCCTTTCCTTCACAATTCTGATTTTAATTTCTAGTATAATCTGATTTTTTCTGTTTGAGAGGTAGTGTAGACAGAAATCTAACAATGAGGTCAAGGTCTACCTCGAACATGCATTGACTGCATGGCAACTAGATGGGCAACTCACTTCCTCTCTCAGTGCTCTTTATGCCTTTAAGTTCCAGAGTGCAGTGATTTGCTTTGCTAAAGGGTGGTATTCATCAGCTTGAAGTTTCTTCTATGAAGCTTATCATAACACCAGTCCTTATCCTGTAATCTACTTGCCTTATTAGGTAGGTTCTTCCTCAATTCAAAACTTTGAGGGAAAGTGAGATATCTATTTCTTGGTGATGTTATAGTATATATTCTTTGTTACATAAGCATTGAACTAGAGTAAGGATGTATTGGGAGAGGTGAGGATCAAGAAGGGAAGTTGATATGTTTTGACAGGGGCCCTTGCTAACATAGAGAGTGAGGCTATCCCTAACACTCTTCAATGACAGAAGCAAATATGATCTCTGTATCATTAACTGATGATATTAGCAAGTTCTTGTTAATGTTCCGTTGTTTCAGTCCTGTGTGAGGCTCCATGATCCCATTTGGAATTTTCTGAGCAAAGATAATGGAATGATTTATCATTGCCTTCTCCAGCTCATTTAATAGATGAGGAGCTGAAGCTAAGAGTTAAGTGATTTGCTCAGGGTCATGCAGTCAGTAAATGTCTGGAACTGGATTTGAACTCAGATCCTTCTGCTTCTCTCCACTATTCCATGTAGCTCCTTATATTAGTGAAGGTCTCTGCCAAACATATCAAACTCCCTTTTTCTTCCTCCCCTCCCAACAGAATTGTACGGAAGGAAAGGACTCTTGTCATCATCCAGTGAAAACTAGCAAGAATAAAGTAGTGGATTCATATTCATAAGTAATTTTTGTTTGTTTTTATTTTGTCCTGGGGATATGTGATCTTGATTAAATCATTTCACATCTTATCTAGCTACCAGTTCCTAGCATTTCCTTGCCATCTCTCTGCTATTGCTATTTTCCTGACTACATTACCTCCTACCAGGAAATGGTATTTTCCCCCTCAACTTTGAAGTTCATATCCAAGGGCTTTATCTATCTTTATTTGTGAATGAGCAGAAAATCACAGTCTAGCTATCTCCTAGATAGATGATAGTTCATATTCTCTCATTCTCTCTCCCTCCCTTCCTCCCTCTCCCTCTCCTACTCCCTCCCTCTCTCTCTCCCTCTCTCTCTCTCTCTCCTCTCTCTCTCTTTCCTAATTACCTTCTTAGTCAGGGAACAATAATAAATTCAACACCTTTGAAATTCAGAATTCTTCAATTGATTTTGGAGAGGGTATGGACTTTGCCTGGTCTATGCCATCACTAATAATTTCTGTGGATATCCTAGGACTGCCAAGGGATCATTTCTGTTTCAGGATTACTTCTCTACCCTACACACGCACACAGACACACACATGCATACACGTGCACACACACACACATTTCACTATTATACAGATAGGTAACTGTGATCTGGACCCTTATTGAAACCTACTGTTAGCTAGTAACTTTTGACTCAGAAAAACAAAGAGAAAAACTAGAAAGTCTATTAATCATTAAAGCCTTCACAAATTAGCCATCACTCCCCTATGAGTTATCTCCTTTTCTTAGACTCTATGCTTCTGTATTTTTGTTTCTAGTGCTTGGCACAGCAGCTGACAAAAAGGAAGTACACGATACATACTTTTCATTGACTGATTTATTCTTTTATTTTTCTAGAACTCAGTTTCATAATCTGTGAAATGACAGGATTGGAATAGATGAACTCTACTTACTGTCTTCTTCTCTAATTTATTAATGGTTTATGATTTAAACCATTAATAACTGCTATACTGTCCCTGAAAAGTGGTTTATAGACTTTCAATTGAAGTCCACATAAGATAGTAAACTCAATACTTTCCCTCACATCTATCCCAAGATGAAGCCCATTCCTTTTTTTGGTAGTTGTAATTGTTAGGCATTTGATTTATTTGTAGGAAGACAAAAGCTCCTTCCTCTAATTGACAAACATGGGTCCAATTCTACACTTTGAGGCAAGCAGGTCAAGTTCAGTTCCTCTTCCACATAATCTACTTCATATATTTGAGGTTTTATTCCTCCCTTTATCTTATTCTGTCAAAGCAAAATACTCATTTATTACATTAACCAATCCTCCTATGTTACTTTTGTTCTGCTCATCATTCTGGTCATTATTATGGAATGGCTGTCTCATATAAAAGTGGGATAATATATAGAGAAATACAAATATAACAATATAGATACATTTATATAGATGCAGATCTATTGGCATTTATAAATATGCAGATACACTGTCTATTTGTCTATCAATCTATCCATCATATATCTATCTATGTATCATCTTCATGATCCATGATCCGAGAGTAAATTATTAGAAGAAAGAATCCAGATCATTACCTGGATAATGATGAGTTGGAGAAGAGGCTACAGTGAAAAAGCCCTGAGAATGAGGGAACACTTTGGCAATTAGATGACATCACAAAGGTGGCAGATTTCTGCTGAAAATATTGCTTCCTGCTTTATAATTTACCCAGGATGAGCTCTAGCTGGCAGTTGATTTTTGAGGGGAGATGATAGTGACTCAGGCAACCAGAGCTATTCTATTGCCTTAGTGGTCACACATGCTTTGTCCTTGCTCCCATTCTACACTAGATAGGAGTACAAAGATATCCCTTTTCTCTGCTCCACCATCATCACCCTATTGGAGATATCCTACTGCTTTGGCATTTCAATCTCTTGGAGTCTCTGGTTTCCTTCAAGATTCAGTTTCAGTGCTACCATTTACAGCAGGCCTTTCCTAATTCACCTCACTACTAGCACCTACTTTTCAAAGTTAGTTTTGTATCAAGTTTATATATTTTTGTATACACCCACACACATACAGTCTCTCTCTGTGTCTGTCTGTCTGTCTGTTTGTCTGTCTGTCTGTCTCTCTCTCTCACTCATTCACTCGCTTGTGTGTGTCTCTGTATGTGATTATGAATGTTGTGAGTTTCTCCCACATTAGAGTGTAACTCCTCTGAGGGTGAACTCTCCCTGCTCCCAACAGGGATTCATGACTCCTTCTCCACTGAAATAGGAATTATTTTTTCCTAAAAGAAGGCATAGTTGTTACCAGGACCTTATTGGTCTCCTTGATGCCGCTTCCTGGTCACTTAAGGGCAAAACATCCTATCCATTTGGACACAAGTTCTCTCAGACTTGGTTGTTGAGAAAACGGAAATCACCATTCCATTTCCTGGTGACCAAATAATTTTCCAAAAGTGGACAAAGGAGGCTGACACTACCAAACTTGCTTTTTTTTCCTTACTATATTCTCATTGCATGTTCATGCTATGTTAGGGTAAAGCAAATCTCCCTTTGTGTTAACTGGTCAATAACTTAGAATTGCTAAAATCTTGCCTGAACTAAGAGAGTGTTGGTGTTTGACCTTTCTCTGAGAAATACTTTAGGAATTTAAAGGGGAGAGAGATTGCTTGGTGCTGGATTTAGAGAAGATAGGCAATTTCACTAAAGGATAAATTCAACAAGTTTCTGTTTCTTTCAGTATATTCCCTGACTTCATTGCTTGTGTTCCTGCGTAGGAGTGCTGAGGAAGTAGCAACTTCTATAAGGAGATAGCACCTGTGATTGCTCAGCGAATCCGAAGGATTAATGAGCAGGCTGACAGAAAGTTACCGGTCTCTGCCTACACATTCTCAAAGGAGAGGTGGATGTGGTGCTGCTTTTGAAAGTGGGATAAAAAGGGATAATTGGACAAAATGATGTTGGCAAGGTGCTGAACCAGAGGAATGTAGAAGAATGACAGGGAACTCAAAGATTTACCTTTGGAATAAGTAAAATCCTTCCCCTAATGATTTATTTCCATCTTTTCTATTTTCCCTTTGCCCTATATCTTTCCTTTGCCAACTTCAAGTCAAATAGATATGCTTATTTTTCTTCCAATAAGCAACCTACAGTCCTGTTAGTCTTTCATGGCATCACTTCCTCCTGCTGGAAAATAGATATGGGGGAAAACGTTTTTGTATTTTCAGCTGATTTGCCAATAAATGTTGATTCCAATTTTTCAAATGCTTCTATCTTAGCATCTGCAAAGCATTTGGCATTGTCATTCTCATAAAAAAATGCACTTTGCATTCTAGTAAATTATGCAGAGTTTAGCGAGGTATAACGATGCCACATCTGCTTTGATTCTAATAAATTCCAAACTGTGAGTTTTAAATTCAGAATATTTCACCTCAGTTGTCCATGCCATGTCTGGATAAAATATTAATTCTCTACTGATTCTATTTACTACTTCTAAGAGTCACTTGCAAAGAAATAACTTTGAAGGAAAGTGCCAACGATTCCCTCTTCGTGCTCAAGGGAGTGTTGGCTGTGACAAGCTGCTGTGTAGGCAATATATGAGTGTAAATGGGTCAGGCAATACAAGCAAAGTGTTACCATGTTGAGTGATAAAACCTTTAGATTTTTTTCCTTATGATTAACAAGTTTTTTTTAAGTACCTGTGGGTATTACAACCTTTCTTAAGGCTTAGAGGAATTATTCCCCCAAAATGAGCTCTCTTGTTTTCAAGAGGTCCTTAGATGGTAGGTAGAAATTTTAGGAATTTGCTCCACTTCCAATATATTCCTTGTAAAAAGAATACCCCATAAAGAATCTGTCTCAGACAAGAAAGTGAAACACCTTTGCTAAACTATCATACACTTTTACTTACTGTTATCATATGAAGTATAGGTCCAGGTCAATGGCAGAAATAAAGATCCCATATATACCCAAATATATATATCAACATTTTTATCTATCAATTAATTTAAAAAAATTTAAACAGTTCTTGTGTCAGATACTGCGCTACATTCTTGGAATATAAAAAGAGGCAAAAGGGAGTCTCTGCCCTTAAAGAACTTATACTATACACACAAACACACATGCACACACATACACATATACACAAACAAACACACAAGAAATGGAAATCCAGTGTTCATCCTCCTTTTGAGGAATAGATGAATAAAGTTGAAAAGCTAAACATCGACTTACTAGCAACCACTACTATGACTCCACATGTGTTAGAACAGCGGTTCTCAAAGTATGTGCTAGCACATAATTCTCACTAGATGTGCCATGAATTTTTTGGAACGCTTGCAATTTCTTGGTATGCACATGCAAATATCTTCACTTTCATGTAGTATGCCTAGATTCCTCATGGAAAAGAACAGAACTTGGTGCTCTTCCAAAGAAGGTGCCACTATTTTGGATTTTTTTCAATTATAGGTATTTATTTTTATTTATTACACACCAATGTTTTGGGGTTGAAGGTTGTTTCAAAAGAGTTCTCTTTGAGGCTGTCTCTAAAACAAATAAAAGCATTTATTGGGGGTAACACAACAAAATACACCAAGCAGACTCCTTTGGCCCTGGGGAGAGGCAGCTTCAGGCAGACCACATTTTAAGGAGTAGATGGCATTCTAGTACGGGAGAAGGCCACTTAAGGGAGATGCCGAAGTAAGAAGGTTAATGCCCCCAGTTGAGGGAGATGTTATTATGGAATTACTTGATAAATCAAGATTATGATGAGAAGGAGGAAGAAGAGAGTGTAGAGTAGAAAATATCAAGAAAGTTTGAAACCTTGGCAAAAAGAGATTAAAGAGTGAATGAGATAAAAGTGAGAAACTTCCTAGTTGGCAGAATATGACCTAGAGAAACATAATGTAGTATGAATATAATAGACTTGCAAGTCTGCTATGTTTAAGATTATTCCCAAGATGTTGGATGTGTGAGAAGAAAGAAAGGTGCTTTTTAGTGAACTAATTAAATAGAAAAGATTTTAAAAGGAGAAATTTTATTGCCCTTTCAGAAGGAGAAGGTCTGCCTCACACTAATTCCTCTCAGGTCATGTCAATGTATGACTCCAGGCTAGGGGAGAAATGCCTGTTTCCCTCTTTTAGGCATCACACACCTTTCAGAATGAACTTTGCATGTTTGAGGAGAACCAGGACCTCTTGTTAGGGAAGAACCCTTGGCACATAATCCAAAAAATCAGATCCTTGAATAGATAATCATAACTGTCCCCCATTGTAAAGAAGTGATATTTTCTAATTAATTATGTAATTAACAAAACATAATACAAGACAAAATTAATAAAAGATATAGAAAGGCAACAATAACTTCTGTGCCCTCCAAAGTAAAGAACATATTAGGACCTCAATTAAAAATGAATAAAAATATCAAGGAAGTTGGAGCTGCAGTTTACTGAAACAAGCAAAGTCTTCCAGGCTGGAAAATAAGTAATAGAAGTGACATTGACATCAGTATTAAACGTGAGCACTTGACACAATATAGGATTAGGAAGGGGAAAAAAAAGCTTAGGCAAAACGAGTGTTGTTACCAAAATGATTCAGAAAAAATTGCTGTGTAAATCAATAGTCAAGTAAATAAATTATTTTTAACTCATTACTATATCATAAACAAAAATAGTAGTGATAGAGAGTTCATTCAGCCAGGGAAGGAATATAGAAATGTTGAAGACTTTCAAAATGTCTCCTTACCACTTGCTTTTTCTACAAGAAAAAAAGGAAAGCATTGAAATCCATTCACTCCATTTTGTATTTCTTTGGGTTCATTGCCTGATTTCAACTCCGTGAAACAAGATGCCTCTCTACCATTTACTCCTTCATGCACCTTCCTCTCTGTTTTCCTGTCAGTATCTCCCCATGTAGACTCAAAGCTCATTTTAGAGAGGGGACTGTGTTCCTTTTCCTTCCCTTCCCTTTCCTTGCCTTGCCTTTCCATGCCTTTCTGCTCCTCTCCTCTCTTCTCCTTTCCTTTCCTTTCTTTTCTTTTCCTTTCCTTGCTTATTATATTCCCAGTGCTTGGCACAGCATATAGTAGACACTTATTAAATGTTTATTGAATTGATTAGATTGGACTGCAATCAGAAAATAATAGAATTTGGAGATAGGGAGCATAACGATCATCAACTGCCCCATTTTATATACGATAGAAATAAGGCACAAAGATTCTAAAACATTTGCATAAGTCATACAGTTAGTAAGCACAAAAGTCAAGATCTGAAGCCTTATCTTTGACCTTAAAGTCTTTCATTTCTCTACACTATAGTTGTGAGGTGATAAAGTACTACCATTGCTATCTTGGGAATGCTGGATTACCAGAAGTCATTACCATATCCTCATGCTTTCATTTAGTGTCTCCCTTGGCTCATTGAAAAAAAGAAATCAAACAAGCAAACAAATGAAAACTGAGAAATGAAGAAGACTTCCATTTAGGTCCTATAGAATATTTACCATTATAATTCTGTTATTACATACCTGCCCTGGTTAGAAGAACAAAAAATGTAAAGTGTCCATATATTGCCCATAATGAGAAGACACTGGCTTGGGTTGACAGGACTCAATTTTCTATAAAGTTATACCCTTAAGTGAAGAGGATGAATTCTTCACTTTTGCCTACCATATATATATGGCAGCTATATGGTGCAGTGAATATGGCAGCTACATGGTGCAGTGAATAGAGTGCCAGGTCTGTAGTGAGGAAAAACTGAATTAAATTGAATCTCAGTTACTCTGTAGGTATATGACTCTTGGCAAGTCACATAACTCTGTTTGCCTCAGTTTCCTCATTGTCATAATGAGAATACTAACAGTACCCACCTCTTAGAGTTGTTATGAGGATCCCAAGAGTTAATAATTGCAGAGCACTTAGCCCAGGCCCAGCATAGAGTAAGCAATACACAAATAGCATAATCATCTCAATTTGATTTTTATTCTTAATATTTAGACAGCTAAGCATGTTGGACTTAATGGAATGGAGGCTTAAATTCGAATCCTGTTTTAGAGCATTACTAGCTGAGAAAGTTATTTTAGCTCTCTCAACCTCAATTTGCTCATTTATAGAATAGGGACAGTAGTGCATACCTCATATAGTTATCGTGAGGACCAAATGAGACAATAAAACACTATATGAATGCCAAGTATTATTATTAAAATGATTTCCGAAAATTTGGAAGCACCTCAAAAGTCATCCCTCCAGGACTGTTATGTATTGAGTGCAATTATGTGAAATACACCATGGGACCTGGATGGAAGTCCTTTTCATTTCTCACATTTAATTTACTTGCTTGCTTGTTTCTACGATGAGCCTAGGGAGACAGGTGAAACTAATCTAAATATCTAAAAGTCATCTAAATGATCTTTCTTTAGATGAATTCAGAATAATATCTATTTTATATAATCTTCTAAATTGTAAGTTGTAGGACTGTTAGAACTAGAAGGGACCTTAGAGGCAATCTAGTTCAATTGATAAATTATCACTTTAAGTTTCAGTTCAGCCTCATCTCAATATTTGTTGTGAATCACTCTCCTGAGCCTGATCTGAGACATAAAACTGAGGTCAGGAGCCTGCAACAGAAGTGACCACACTGAGGCTTTTGACATGACTTTTCCTCTACAAAAATGTAGCTAAGAGACCCAAGATTTACGTCCTATTATTGGAAAATTCCAGCAGGTATATTCCATTTCCTCTGGTATTTGTGAATTGTGATAGAAACTGATAAATTTCTGTAATTTGTCCTCTCCTTTGACTAGGGGATCTCACAGAAACATGAGCCCTATTTCCTACTCATTGCCACTTTTTCTGTGAGATAATTTATCAACTTCCTGAGAAGGAAGGAGCACATGGAAAACATCTTTAGTTGACAAATCAAAGTCAGTTGGTTTCACCGCAAAAACATTTCCCAAGATTTCAAAGCAAAATTGAAAAACATTTCCCAAAATGTGTGTGTGTGTGTGTGATTATTTTAAATAAAGTATTTCATTCTGTCTTGGATAATTTTTGTGAAATGGTACAAATGAAAAAAAAATCAAATTTTTAAAAGAAATTCAGAAAAGATAGAAAAATTAAGGCAACCAAAACTGAATTTCTCACTCCTGTTTTACCCTCTTGTGTTCCTACATGGAAATGACAGATATGTATTTCTTCCTGCCAAAATTGTTTGGGGAGAGAAATTAATCAGTGCATAGAGGGGATAGTGGGCAGTATTTAAAAGCCAAAATCAGTTCTCAGTCCCAAATGTTTACTTCCTCATGCTGGGGGAGATTCTGTAATCTGTTTTACCAAAATAAAGAGATACAACTAGAATAGTTCTTAGACACCCTCAGAAGGCATTCAACTACTGATGTGTAAGTATGTACCTGACCTGGAGTTACCACTAGTCAGCTACAAATGAAAAAAATGAAAGACTACTCAGCAGCAGCAGCAGCAGCAGGAGTAATAATGGGCATTTCAAGAGTGACTTAAGGTATACATACACACATACACCTATCTGCACACATAAACAAATGTGTGTGTGTATAATGCATACATGCATATAAATCTATATAATGTGATTATATATATATATATATATACACGCAAAAATATATACATATATAATACAGCAATTTATAATGTGATTACTAGCGTATGTTTATAATCACATTTGATGTTCACAAAAAACCTGGGAGTTAGACACCAAGAAGTGCTTGAGAGCATGGCTTCCCAAATTTTAAACTGATGAGACTTAGAACTCCTTTTGGTGGGTTAGTTTTGAAAATAGAACAGGGTTTTAAGCAGGTGCTTTTAATGCCTAAACTACTTTTCACATTCTTATTCAATAAGTAAAAATAAGCCTTCTTGTTAAAGGGAATTTTAATCTCTTGATCCTTTTCTTTTCTGCTTAGACATTATCTTTCTCTCTAACCTCCTTTCAAAATACTAGGGGGAAAATATTTTTCTTATCTACAATGATACTTTAATATTGGTCCCTAAAGTGGTTCTAGGAAGAACTATTATCTCTTTAAATTCTAAAGGTTGAGCTTGGAAGTAAAATGAGGTTTGGGTCTAGGGAAGAAAATCAAGATAGATATCTAAGGACAGATATAAAACTATTCCTCTCCATATCTAGCATAGGTTTGTGCATAGATTGATAGATAGATAGATAGATAGATAGACAGATAGATAGATAGATAGATAGATAGATAGATAGATAGATAGATAGATAGATGGATAGATGTAAAATCATCCTATTCATGTTTCTATTTATAATTCTTCCTCTGGATAAAGACAGCATCTTCCTTCATATTTCCTTTATAGTCAATTACAGTATTTATAATAGTTACAATGCCATGGTTGCCCTAAAATGTTCTCTTTTGAAAAACATATGATTTACTTATTTTTTCAATTGTCAACATTCACTTCCACAAGAATTAGACTTCAAGATTTTCTCCCTTTCTCTCCCGACCTCACCCCAGGACAGTATACATGACATCCATCCCTTCTTCCAATCTGTCCTCCATTCTATTATCCACTGTTCTTCCATCCCCTTTCCCCTCTATTTTTCTCTAGGGCCAAATAGATTTCTGTACTCTGCTGCCTGTATATCTTAATTACCAGTTACATGCTGAAACAATTTTTAACATTAATTATGAAAGCTTTGAGTACCATATTCTCTCCTTTCCTCCCTCCCCACACACGGTCATTGAGAAAACAAGCAGTTTGGTATCGGTCATGTATAATGCATTTTCATAACAGTTATGTTGTAAAAGACTAACCATATTTCCCTCTGTCCTATCCTCTCACTATTGCATTTTCTCCCTTGACCTGTTCTCCCACAACAGTGTTTGCTTCTGGTTATCACCTTCCCCAATTTGCTGTCCTTCTATTATCTTCCCTCTCCTATCTTCTTCACCCTTGCCTCCCTGCAGGTTAAAATGGATTCACATAACCAACTGAGTGTGTGTTATTCCCTCCTTAAAACAAATCCCATAAGAGTAGGGATCTCTTATTTCATTTCATCTCCCCTTTCTTCCCCTCCATTGTAAAAGCCCTTTCTTCTCTCTTTTAAGTGAGATGATTTCCTACATTCTACCCCTCCCTCCCTCTTACTCCTAGTAAATTCCACTCAGCAGTAAATTTTATTTTTTTGGTATTCTCCCTTAATACTTAGCTCATCCTTTGCCCTCTGTCTATGTGTGTGTGCATATATGTGCACGTGCAGACACATGCACATGCACATATGCATACCTATACATATATTATATACACACAAATACCCACCTCTGTGTGTATGTGTGTGTATATGTTGCCTCTAACTACCCTAATACAGTAAAAGGGCTCATAACTTACAAATAACATCTTTCCATGCAGGAATGTAAACCGTTCAAACTTGATGAGTTCCTTAATTCTTCTCTTTCCTATTTACCTTTTTATGTTTTTCTTGATTCTTCTATTTGAAAATCAAATTTTCTATTCAACTCTGGTCTTTTCAACAATAATGCTTAGAAGTCCTCTATTTCATTGAAATTCTGTTTTTCCCCTGAAGTATTATACTCAGTTTGGCTGGGTAAGTGATTCTTGGTTTAAAGCCTATCTCCTTAGAGATCTGGAATATTATATTCCAAGTCCTTTGACTCCTTAGTGTAGAAGTGCTAAATCTTGTGTTATACTGACTGTGTTTCCACAGTACTTCACTTGTTTCTCTTTTTTGGCTGCTTGTAATCTTTTCTCCTTGACAAGAAAACTCTGGAATTTGCCTACAACATTCCTCCAAGTTTCCCTTTTGAAGATCTCTTTCAGGAGGTGATTGGTGATTTTTTTTTAAATTTCTGTTTTACCCTCTCGATCTACAATATCTGGCCAGTTTTCTTCGATAATTTCTTGGGAGATGATGTGTACACTCATTTTTTGATCATGGTTGTCAGGTCAACCAATAATATTTAAATTATCTCTTCTGAGTATATTCTCCACGTTAGTCATTGGCTTCCATTTGTTCCATTCTGATTTTAAAAGAACTACTTTCTTCAGTGAGCTTTTGAACCTTCTTTTCCATTTGACTAATTCTGCTTTTTAAAGCATTCTTCTCCTCATTGGATTTTTGAACCTCTTTTGTCAATTGAGTTAGCCTATTTACAAAGGTGTTAAACATTTCTTTTGAGTCTCTTTTAGCAAGCTGTATACTCGGTTTTCATGATTTTCTTTCATTGCTCTTATTTCTCTTCCCAATTTTTCCTCCACCTGTCTTACTTGATTTTCAAAATCCTTTTTGAGTTCTTCCATGTCCTGAGACAATTACATATTTGTTTTCATGGTTCTGGATGCAGAAACCTTGACTTTTAGGTCTTCCTCTGATGGTATGCATTGTTCTTCCTCACCTGAAAGGATGGAAGAAAATACCTGTTCACCAAGAAAGTAGGGTTCTATAATCTTATTTTTCCCCTTTTTTGTGCATTTCCCCAGCCAATTACTGTGACCTTTTAGTCTTTTGTCAAGAGGAGGGTATACTCTGGGGAGAACTGTAAATTCTCAGTTCCTCCAAGGTGGCACAATCAAAGGAGAGCATTTTACTCCTCTCTTAGCCTGTTCTCTTGTCTGTGAGCAACCACAAGCACTCTGTTCTGCCCAGGATGTGTGAGTACAGTTCCACTTCTACAATCGCCTCCAGTTCCACCATGCCAGCACTATTCCTCAACCTAGGAGAACCACATGGCTGAGATCCAGAACAGTTACTCATTTTCCCCAGGGGCTTTATTCCGAGGGCTACAAAAATGAACGCTGCTGTTGCAATTGCTGCTGCAAGCAGTTCCAGAGCCTGTTCCCTTCTCACACAGGTGATAGAGATTTCTCACTGACAACTGAAGCTTTCTTTGGCATTTGTGGGTTGAGTTATCTGGGAACCACAGCTACTGCAGGGGATTCAGCCCACTGAAACCTGTTCCAGTCATATCCTTGCCATTGTGTGGTGAAGGCCAGGTTGTGCTCTGCTCAGTGCCTAGTGAAATACACCTTTCCTGTTAGCTTTCTAGGCTGTCTTTGGCTGGAAATCTCTTTCAGTCTGCTGTGTTGTGGCTTCTGCTTCTGTGGAATTTGTTTAGATGCATTTTTACAGGTGTTTTATGGGCTATGGAGGGGAGTTTCTATAGTCATATTTTTACCTTTTTGGGGCATTTTTAACTGACAAATACTTGACTTTTGAGTTCTTTGTCAAGTGTAGGGTGTTCTGCCCTAGGCTTCAGAGGTTTTGTGCAGCTGTTTTCTGAGCTATCTCTAGGGACCTGAAAGTTCTCAGTTCCTCCAAGATGACACCATCAGGGAAGAGGAGTTTATTCCTCTCCTGACCTGTGCTCTGGTCTGTAAGCAAACACAAGCATTCTTTTCTTCCCTGAAACTGTGAATATGATTCCCTTTCCAAAGCCTCCTACAAGCTCCACCACACCAGAACTCCTTCTCACCCCAGGACCATCACTCAGGACTGAGACTCCGATCAACAGCTTGATTTCCCCAGGGTCTTTAGGTCAGGGACTCCAAAAATGGATTCTGCTGCCAGAGTGGCTGCACACACCCTGAAACTGAAGCTGGGGTCAGACTGTTCTCCCTTCTCATCCAGGTGAAAGAACTTTCTTACTGACCTTTGAAGCTGTCTTTGATGTTTGTTGTTTGAGAATTCTGGGAACAAAACACAGAAGCCTCCTGTAATTCTAAAGACTGCTCCAAACCTCTCTGTGCCAAGTGTCCCAGGATATGCTGCACTCTACTCTGAGGCCAGGACCATAGACTTTTCCTGTATGTCTTCCAGACTGTCTTTGATTGGAAATCTGTTTCACTCTGTCATTTTGTCTGTTCTGGTGCTATGGAATTTGTTTAGAGTCATTTTTACAGATATTTTATGGGATATGTGGGGAGAGAGCTAGAGCAGATTGGTTCTACTCTGCCATCTTGACGCTGCCTCCCACAAAGATGTTCTTAAAACAATATTGCTGTTTTAAGAAGGGAGGGGATGTGTGGGAGAAAAATTAAAACTTATGGTTGTGAATGCTAAAATCTAAAATTAATAAATTTACAAAAACATTAAAACTATATTGCTATTACTGTATACACCATTTTCTTGATTCTGCTCATTTCTTATTTCATACAAGAATTTGCATTTTTTTCTAAAATTTTTGAGCTTACCATTTCTTATAGCACAGTAGTATTCCATCACGATCATATACTACAACTTTTTCAGTCATTCCTCAATTGACAGGCATCTCTACAATTTCCAGTTCTTTGCCATTATGAATAGAATTGCTACAAACATTTTGGAACATGTAATTTCTTTTATTTTTTTTCCCTAATCATCTTTGGAAATAGACTCAGTAAGTGTATTGTTGGATCCACAGTTATAGACAGTTTAATTATCATTTGGGCATTGTTCCAGATTGCTCTTCAAAATAATTGGATCAGTTCACAATTCCACCAACAATGAATTATTTTCAATTTATCGATATCCTATCCAACATCTGTTACTTTCCCTTCCAATAATTTCAACCTTTCTGATAGATGTAAAATGATATGTCAAAGTTGTTTTAATTTTACTTTCTCTAATCAATAGTGATTTAGAATTTTGTTTTTCATTTGACCATAAATTGTTTTGACTTCTATATCAGGAAATTGACTGTTCCTATACTTTGACTATTTATCAATTAAGGAAAACCTGTTCTTATAGATTTGATAACGTTTTTTACGTATCTGAGATATGAGATCTTTATCTGAGAAACCGACTATAATCACTCCCCCAAAATATTCTGCTTTCCTTCTGATCTTGACTACATTTTGTTTATCTGTACAAAACCATTAAATTTAATGCAATCAAAATTATATATTTTATACTTCACTCTGTTCTCTGTCTCTTGTTTCTTCAAAAATTGTTCACCTGCCTATAAGTCTGATAATTACTATATTTCATGTTCTTCAAATTTCTTTGTATTGTCTCAATTTCTAGGTCATGTATCTGATTTGACATTATCCTGGTAATATTGGTCTGTGCCCAGTTTATGACATACTGTTTACCAGTTTTCCCAATATGTATTTTTACCAAAATAAATTAATTTTATTCATCAATTTTAAGTCTTTAGCATTTGGAAAGTACAAGATCTCTATTTTCATTTTACACTTTAGTATTTCAAACTATATGCTACTTCATTAACATGGAAACTTCCTCCATTATCATGGATGGGAATCAAAGTGTTCACATTCTATGTAACTATATTAAGTTGTTCAGATCCTTTCATAAAATTGACAAAATCTACCCATCATGTTGCCAGTCTTACTTTGGGTCTTTTGGCACTTTATTCTTTAGATTTTGGGGTACCAGTGAAGCATTCAGATTGTTTGTCTTTTGTCTCTGTCTCTCCCTGTCTCTCTGTCTCTGTCTCTGTCACTGTCTTTGTCTGTCTCTGTCTCTCTCCACCAGTTTCTAAGCTCCATCTACAGTCAGGAGTTTCCTTTAAAATCTTCCTGATATTTCTTCCCCCATAGAAGTCACTATTGTTCATACGCTGTGATATACTTATTCTTATCATGAATCTCTCTATTAACTACTGGGTCACCTGAAATTTGAGAAACTGTAGTCCCATGTCTCATAGTCATATAATATCATTAGAAGCATATTAGTGAAAAAATGGGTTTTTTGTCTGGGAGCAACTTGGGATCATTCAAAACACCCTGGCATCTTCCAAAAAAACCCAATTTTCTTTCTCTTTTCAGTTCTGGAATTCTGAATACAGCTCATTTGCTCTCCATCTGCAGTAGCTGTCTGATACAGATGTACTGAAGCCCAATCTCAATGGAGTGGGCATTTCACTGCATGGCATCATAATATAATAATGATTGTAATTATGGCATACTGTACAGTAGAGTTGTTTGTAATCTTTGCTGAGGGAATGTCAATAACATTTAGATTTTAAAATCAGACTTATCACTACACTGTATACAGTCAACCCCTCACTTTTTTTTCTATTAATTGATAAGGTTTCACAATTTTAAGCACAAATGGTTTGAGGCTACTGGGAAATCTATCCCTCTTTGTGGCATGTGGCATAAGTGACTTAAGATGATATGAATTGACCACAGTGCTAATTTTTTTAGTTAATTGTGACCTATGGATTAAGGAATGTAAGATGCCTGAGCAAATAAAAATTATATTCATAAACATAGCTATATGTTTAGGTAACTTTACTGAAAATATCCAGACCTTGTTGCTCAGGCAGTAATTTCGCAGCTTCATCTTCAGGCCTTCATATGAGGACTATACGTAGGGTACAATAGACCATAGAATAAGGTGGCCCTCAGTTCAGAATAAAAAAAAAGAGTTATACAAAATAATTCTTTCAAGCAAATCTTTATTATGAAATATTGAAAACTGGAAATAAAACTGGAAATACAAAGAAGAATTTGTCTATATACACACTTACGGTCTTACCCTAAAAAAGTACTTCCTGGGACCATATAAATTTGACTCATTTCCAAGTCTTGTATAGGTCTGTTCAAATATAGCCACCGAGTTGGGAAAGCATACACCATAGAACAAATTATACACAATAAAGACATTTATGAGAGTCTATGTACAGTCCCACCTTTGCCCAGTGCCAGCAACAGAATTCTAGATTTATAATGTCACTCTGTGATTGAACTAAAATGGCAAAAGAAGTTGAGATTGCTAAGAAGTTTATCAACATATTCCTCATATAAGTCTCACCTTTCCAGGAACCAATTAGCCGGTTTGATATTTATATAACAGTTAAGATTTTCAAAATGCTTTGCAAATATCACCTCATTTTATCATCACAAGAATACTAGGTGCTTATCCACACATACCACAAAGCAGATAATCCACATTTTATATATGAGAAAATTGCACATTAAAGTGAAGTGATTTCCTCAGTCAAATCTTCCCCATCCCTTGATGAACACTATCTACTGTGCCTAGTAGCTACTTGAAATATATATTGCCACCATCTGTGGAATAGGTTAGGCACAGAAGACACAATAGTCAATGACTACTGTAAAACACTTTTTGATGATCACAAAGACTCTGGTTTCTTGGATAAGAACTCACTATATGATGAAAACTGCTGAGAAGATTGGTGGGGGCAGAGTCAAAATGGCAGAATGAGAGCAACTACTCACCTAAGCTCTAAGACAAACCCCTACAGATGCCTCAAAAAAGAGAATCTGAACGGATTTTGGAGTGGCAGAATGTACCAAGAGACAGTCTGTGGCAGATTTTCATCTTAGGACAGACTAGAAAGTTGATGAGAAGGATCTGTTACACAAGACTGGAAGACCTCACAGTGCAGAGGCTGTACTAACATGGTCCCCATCATGGCAGGGCCAAGCAGGAATCCCTGGGCCATCAGAGGCAGGGGACACACTGCAGAATTTTGGGCATATCAGCCCAAGATGAGAGTCCAGGGAAGAGAGAGAGAGAGAGAGAGAGAGAGAGAGAGAGAGAGAGAGAGAGAGAGAGAACCCCAGGTGACAGCAACAGAACCTCTTGATCCTATCATTCCACAGATTAAATGTCTGTAAGTCATTAACTTAGCCTCCTGGAGCCAAGATGGCAGAGAGATTGGTAAATGATCTACCACTCCCCTTGCTGGCCTTGAAAAACTCATAAAACATTTTCCCAGGAAAAATCCTGGAAGAGTGGGATCAGTCAAAGGGGCAAGTATTATCAGCTCATGGGGTGAGGAAAATCTCAAAGTGGGGGGACCTTCTTGCTGTGGCTAAAGGAGAGAGTGTAGGATTGGAGCTGTCACAGACAGCCTCACTTCAACAAACCAGGAGGAGATCCTGAGCCCCAGTGAGGTGGAGCCCACAACCACCAACAACAGGACTCCAGGAGAGCCTCAGCACCCCAAGGGAATCAGAAAGACATTATCACAGTTGGGTATACCAACCCCTAAGTTGACTAAGCTCTAGCTCAGCAGAGGAGGCCCCCTGTGGCCAGGCCACCTCTCCCCCCATTTAACACACTTAGTTCCAGAGTAACTCCAGAGAAACCCAGAAAGACTGCACCTGGCCTCTGCTTTCAAACATCAGACAACTCAGCACCAGGTAAGTTGCAGAATTTTCCCTTCTATATGAAAGAACTAGAGGCCACAAAACACAAAGCCTTAAGTTCTAGGCACAACAACTGTGGGACAGAGCTGTCAGTGCCACAGACACAGAGATCTATTTTAAAATCCAGGAAAAAGGTGACCATCATGAGTAAGAAGAAAGGTAGAAAAGAAAAGACCATAGCATTTTTTTCTGTGGGAACAAGGACCAAAACACAAATACCAAAGAGATCAACATTGAGATGGTACTCCCATATGAAACTTCAGAAAGGAATATGAACTCAAGACCAAAGAGTATTCTTGGAAGAGCTCAGGAAAGATCTTAAAAATCGAATTAGAGAAATAGAAGAAAAACTGGCCATTGATTTTATAAATTTCTAAAAAGAAATCAAGAAGAACAAATGCAAAAGCAAGTACAAAACACAAGTGATGAAAATAACACTTTAACAGGAAGAATTGGACAGATGGAAAAGGAGATGTAAAAGCTAACTGAAGAAAACAATGTGATAAAAATTAGAATCAAGAAAATATACACTAATGGCTCTATGAGACATCAAGAAGCAGTCAAACAGAATTTAAAGAATGAAGAGATAGAAGAAAGTGAAAATATCTCACTGGAAAAACAACTAACCTGAAAAATAGATCCAGGAGAGAAAAATCTAAGAATCATTGGTGTACCAGAAAGCCATGATGGAAAAAGAGCCTGGGCAATATTTTCCAAAAAATCATCAAAGAAAACTTCCCAGAAGTCCCAGATCCAGATGGTAAAATAGTCTCTGAAAGAATCCACAATTCACCTCCAGAAAGGGTACCAATCCTAAAAACACCAAGAAATATCATTGTCAAATTCACGAACTATCGATTGAAGGAGAAAAAAACTGCATGCACCCAGAAAGAAAACATTCAGATCTTGAGGAGCTACAATCAAGATGACACAGGTACTTGCAGCTTCAAAATTTAAAGATCTAAGGGATTGGAATATGATATTCTGAAAGGCAAAGGAGCTGGGACTACAGCCAAGGATCAATTACCCAGAAAAGTTTAGCACAATATTTTAGGCAAGGAGATGGACATTCAGTGAAATATGGGATTTCCAGACCTTCCTGATGGAAAAGCCAGAGGTCAGTAGAAAATTTGAGTATCAGACACAAGTCCTAAGAGAAGCATAAAAGGTAGATAGTGGAAAAAAGAGCTTGTTATGCAATATGGGCAAACTGATTACTTCTCTATAAGGGAAGATGATACTTGTCAATCTTGAAAATTGAATATTTATTATGACATATAATAGTAATACACATAGATAGAGGGTGTAGGTAAAAAGTAAATTATGTGATGATAAAAATGTGATTTAGGTGTGCAATGGGATTATAATGAGAGATGAGGAAAGGAGGAGGCGGACAAAGGTAAATTATATCACAGGAACAGGCACAAAACTATATTACAGTAGAGGGAAAGAGGGGAGGGGGATGAGCATTGTTTGAGATTTACTCTTATCTGATTTGGTTCAAGGAGGAAACAACAAACTCAGTTAAGTATAGAAAGAAATCTATCTCATTCTATAGGCAGCAGGAGGTGAAAGAGGAAAGAAAAGGGAGGTGAGACTAAAAGGGAGGGAAGAAGTAGTAAGGAAAAAGGGGAGTAAATGGGAGAGGGACTGAATGGAGGAAAGGAAGACTAAGGGAGGTAGGGGACAAAAATGAAAACTGTATTATGGAGGGAAGTGAGAAGGAAGAAGTAAAAGCATAAATGGATGGAAAGAGGATGGAGGGAAATACAAAGATAATAATCATAACTGTGAATGTGAATGGGATGAATGCTCCAATAAAATGGAGATGGATAGCAGAATGGACCAAAAACCATAATCCAACAAAATGTTGTTTACAAGAAACGCATTTGAATAAAAGCGATACACACGGAGTAAAGATAAAAGGTTGAGGAGAATATATTGTGCTTTATCTGATGTAAAAATAGCAGGGGTAGCAAGCTTAATCTTAAACAAATCAAAAGTAGAAATATATCTAATCCAAAGAGATAAGGAAGGAAACTAAATTCTGCTGACAGTTACCATAAAAAAAAAATAAGCAATATAATTGCTATATGCTCCATGGGGCATAGCATGAAAATTCTTAGAGAAGTTAAAAGAGTTACAGGAAGAAGTAGACAGTAAAATTATACTACTGGGGGATCTCAACCTCCCCGTTTCTGAAACTGATGAATCTAACCTCAAAATAAACATGACAGAAGTTAAGAAGGCAAATAAAACTGTGGATAAACTAGATATGAGAGATCTCTGGAGAAAACTGAATGGAAATAGAAAAGAGTTTATCCTTTTATTCAGCGGTTCATGGCCCATACACAAAAAATGACCAGGTACTGGGCCACACAAACCTCAGAATTCAGTGCAGAAAGGTAGAGTTAGTCAATGCATCCTTCTCACATTATAATGTAATGTAAGTGATATATAATGAAAGGCCATGGAAAGACAGATGAAGAATTAATTGGCAACTATATAATCAAATCCTGAAGAATGAGTGGGTTAAACAGCAAATTGCAGAAACCATCAACAACTTCATTGAATAGAATGACAATAATTACATAACCTATCTCATCTTATGGGATGCTGGAAAAGCAATTCTTATGGGAAGTTTTATATTTTTGAATGCCTACCTGAATAAAATAGAGAAAGAGGAGATCAATGAAGGGGGCATACACCTGCAAAAGTTAGAAAAAGTACAAATTAAAAATCACCAAGTAAATATCAAATTAGAAATACTGAAAACCAAAGGCGAGATTAATAAAATTGAAACGAAGAGAACAATTGAACTAATAAATAAAACTAATAGTTGGTTTTATGACAAAAAATAGCAAAATTGATAAACCTTTGGTCAATTTGATTAAAAAAAGAAGAAAATCAAATTACCAATATCAAAAATAAAAGGGGTGAATTAATCTCCAATGAGGAGGAAATTAAAACAATAATTAGAAATTACTTTGCCCAAATTTATGCCCATAAATTCGACAATGTAAATGAGATGAATGATCATTTAAAAAATATATACTTGCACAGATTAACAGAAGAAGAAGTTGAATACTTAAATGATGCATTTCTTTAAAAAAGTAATTGAACATACTATCAGAGAACTCCCTAGGAAAATATGGATAGGGCCAAATGAATTTGCAAGTGAATTTTATCAAACATTTAAAGAACAATTCATTCCAATACTATACAGAGTATTTGTGAAAATTGGGGAACAGGTGACCCAAATTCTGTTTGTGATACAAATATGGTTTTGAGAACTAAACCAGGAAGAGCCAAAACAGAGAAAGAAAATTATAGACCAACTTCTCTAATGAATATAGAAGCAAAAATATTTAAATAAGACTTTAGCAAGAAGAATACAACCATTTATCATGACAATAATAAATTTGGATCAGGTAGCATTTGTACCAAGAATGCAGGGCTGGTTCAATATTAGAAAAACTATTAGCACTATTGATTACATCAACAACAAAACTAACAGAAGTCACATGATTATCTCAATAGATGCCGAAGAAGATTTTGAGCAAGTACAGCACTCATTCCTATTAAAAACATTGGAGAGCACAGATAAATGGAACTTTACATAAAATGCTAACCAGTATCTACCTAAAACCTTCAGCAAGCATTGTACTCAGTGCAGATAAGCTAGATGAATTTCCAATATTACCAGGAGTGAAGCAAGAATGTCCATTATCACTACTATTATTTAATATGATACAAGAAATGCTAGCTGTATCAATAAGAGAGGAAAAAATATTGCAGGAATTAGAAAAGGTAAAGAAGAAACTAAGATATCACTCGTTGCAGGTGAAATCATGTTATACTTAAAGAATCCCAGAAAATCAAGTAAAAAAATTACTTGAGATAATAAAGAACTTTGGCAAATTTTCATGTTCCAAAATAAACTCAGATAAATCATCTGCATGTCTATATATTACTTACAAAGCCCAATGCCAAGAGATAGAAAGAGAAATCACATCCATAGTTACTATAAACACTATCAAATATCTGAGATCCTCCCTGTCAAAACAAATCCAGGGATTATATAAACACAATTACTAAACACTTTTCCTGCAAATAAAGTTAGAAAAATATTAGTTGCTCGTGGGTAGCCTGGGTCAATATAATAAAAATGACAATTCTATCTAAATTAATGTACTTATTCAGTGCCATACTAATGAAACTACAAGATAATTATTTTCTAGAACTAGAAAAAAATAACATCGAAATTCATTTGGAAGAATAAACATTCCAGAATATCAAGAAAACTAATGGAAAGAAATGCTTGGGGATATGGCCTAGGCCTACCAGATTTCAGATTGCATTATAAAGTTGCAATCATCAAGACCACTTGGTACTGGCTAAGAAAGAGACCAGTGGAATAGGTTATGTACTCAAGACACAGTAGTCAATGAATATAGGAAACTGCTGTTTGATAAACTTAAGGAACCCAGGATCCAGCATAAGACCTCACTGTTTGACAAAAATTGTTGGGAAAACTGGATAGCAGTGTGGCAAAAACTGGGAATAGACCAATGCCTGACACTGTACACAAGAATAATGTCAAAACAGACATATGATATATGTACAAAGACTGATACAATAAACAAATTAGGGGAGCAAGTAATAGTGTATTTGCCAGATTTATGGAGAATGGAGAAATGTTTGACTAAAGAAGAGATTGAAAACATTATGAAGTGCAAAATGGGTAATTTTGATTACATTAAATTTAAAAATTTTTGCACAAACTAGCACAACGGAATCAAGATTGAAGGGAAGCAGAAAACTGAAAATGAAGTTTTGCAACTAGTATAGGTGATAAAAGCCTCATTTCCAAAATATATATAGAATGTAAGAATACAATTCAGTCTCCCATGGATAAATGGTCAAAGGATATGACCAGGCAGTTTTCTAAGGAAGAAATTAAAGCTATCTATAGTCATATGAAAAAAATGCTCTAATTCCCTATTGATTAGAGAGAAGTAAATTAAAACAACTTTAAGGTACCATATCACACATATCAAATTGGCTAGCATGACAAAAGAGGAAGATAATAGATGTTGGAGAAGATGGAGGAGATTTGGGACGCTATTTCATTGTTGCTAGAACTGTGAGTTGATCACATCATTCTGGGAGAAATTTGGAACTATGCCCCAAGGCCTATAAAAATGTGCATACACTTTGACCAGCAATATCACTTCTAAGATTGTATTCCAAAGAGATAATAAAAATGGGAAAGGGCCCCACATGTACAAAAAAATTTGTAGCAGGTCTCCTTGTGGTGGTCAAAATGTGGAAATCAATGGGATGCCCATCAATTGTGGAGTAGCTGAACAAGTTGTGGTATCTGAATGTAATGGAATACTATTGTGCTATAAGATATGATTACCAGGACGACTTCAGAGAGGCCTGGAAAGACTTTTATGAACTGATGTTGAGTGAAGGAGCAGAACCAGGAAAACTTTGTACATAGCAACAAGCACAGTATGTGAGGAATCTTTCTGGTAGACATAGCTCATCATAGCAATGTGAAGACCTAAAAAATTCCCTATGAACTTTTGAGGCAAAATGCCTTCCACGTCCAGAGAAAGAACTGTGGAATTGGATCGCATAATGAAGCAGATCATTTTCTTCTCTGTAATGTTGTGTTTTGCTTTTTGGTCTCTCCCATTCATTTTAATTCTTCTATTAAACATGGGTAAGGTGAAATTATATTTAACTGAAATGTATGTGTAGAACTCATATGAGATTGCTTGCCATCTCAGGAGGGAGTGCGGAAGGAAGGGGGAAAAATGTGGAGGAACAGGAAAAATCTAAGACATATGAAAATGATTGTAGAACATTGAAAATAAATAATCATAAAAACAAATAAATAAACAAACAAATAATAAATAAATAAATAAATGAATGAACTAAAAAACTGCCTGGGAAACTGACAAATAGGATGGCAGAAATAAGAAATCGACTGACATCTTTCATTTTGCACCAAGAGGGTTATACCATAAACAAATTAGGAGAGCAAACGATAGTTTACATGTGAGATATGTATGGAGAAAGGTAGAATTTTTAACTAAACAACAGTTAGAAAACATTACAAAATGCAAAATCTGTAGTTTTGATTATATTAAATTAAAAATTTTTTCCTTAAACAAAGCCAATGCAACCAAGACTAGAAGGAAATCAGAAAGCTGCAACATGACTTTCACAGCCCGCATCTGAAAAATACCTGATTTCTCAAATATTCCTAGACCAGCAGGGTTTGGAGAGTTTCAAAAGAAATTTTGTTCTGTTGTTGGCCCATTCTGATTTTGACAAGTTTTTCTGTCTGTATGTCTGTCTCTCTCTGTCTCTCTGTCTCTCTCTCTGTCTCTTTGTCTCTCTCTCTCTCTCTCTCTCTCTCTCTCTCTCTCTCTCTCTCACACACACACACACACACACACACACACACACAGACATACCCACAAGTCCTAAGTAATTTCATTAGCTTACAAAGACCTGTTGACCCACTCTTTTAAAAGAGAGGTTCATAGTTTTTACTCATAGCTGAGTTGATAGCTAGTCTCTATACAGATCTTTAAGTTTGCAAACTGAATTTTTTTTTATCTTTATAACAACCTTGTGACATAGATTCTATTAATAAATCCATTTTATAAATGAAGAAACCGTGGCCAAGAGAAGGCTAAATTACTTGATGAGTACCACACGTGCAGTAAATGATTAAGGTAGGATTTAAGCTCAGATTTTCTTGACACTATTCACTATGCCTCTTTGCTTCTTGATTCATTCTCCTCTCCCAAGTTTTAGAATTCAAAACACTTTTTGTTGAGTACTTTTGAGATGTAAAAAATACACCTACATTGCTTTTCATTTTTGCCTTTCCAAACCACATAATCCTCTGTATTTTAGTTCTGCATATGTAAATTACACTAAGGCTTTAAAAAGGTTCAAGATGACATTAGGAGGAGAAGTTCAGTTACACAAGTCAGAAAAATTTCTGCACAAATAAAAACAGTGCAGCTGAAATGAGAAAGGAGACAATTGGTAACTTATTTGCGAAAAAAAGTTTAATAAAACTAAGTTTTAATATAAAAGATGTGTAAAGGATTTTTCATATATTTAGGAATGATATTCATTCCCAAATAGATTGTCAAGAATATGAAAAAGAAGTTCTCAAAGAAGAAAATTCAAGCAATTAGCAATCTTGTAAAATGCTCCAATTCACTAATAATTATACAAATATGTACTTTTGTAAGTCTGAAGTTCTACCCAACACTTACAGTTTTGGCAAAGAAGACAAAAGTTGAAATAGAAATTATTAGAGGGGCTGAAGAAAGTCAGGAACATCAATATATTTTTGACAGAGATGTGAATTGATGTGGCTATTTTGGAAAGCAACTCAAAATATTGTACCAAAGAGTTTTAAAGTGAATATATCTTTTTATCCAAGGATACCACTGCTGAACCTATTCCCCACAGAGATTAAAGGAATAGAGGAAAAATTTATATGTACAAAAATTGTTATAATAACTACTTTTGTTATAGCAAAGAACTAGAAAGGAAGAGGGTTTCCACAGATAAGGAAGAACTGAACATATTATTGCAAACAGAAGTGATGAAATAGTAATTATCCATAAGAAATATCAAAAAGGATGATATTAGAAGAATTTAGGAAGATATGAGAATCCTGATCAATAACTACTTTAGAGGAATGATGATATAGTATGCTTACCACCTTCTGATAGAACAGTAATAAGCTAAAGACACTAAATAAGAGGAATAATTTTGAATCTGCCAAATGTAATGATATGGTTGCCTGACCTCTGTGGAGTCCTCTCTTTGATATTATTTATGCTACTTGTTTCACAAAATTCATCCTTACTAACATCTCATCCCATTTAAACTCCCATGTTTCTTTCCATTGCCATTCTAATTCACTATATTTAAATTTATTTTCCATTGTTGTATTTCATGATTTGAAACTATAGAGCAAATCTTGAAAAATGATAGTATTTAAAATGTGGGATCTTTATAAAGTCACTTTTCCCAAAAAACATGTTGCCTTTCCAATTTACTTAATTCAGTTTTTCGTACTCATGTCTGGGCCCAGATTAGTGCCTATTTACAGGACATGTTGCCTGATGACTAATGAACTCTCTCTCTGTCTCTGTCTCTGTCTCTATCTCAGTCTCTGTCTCTCTCTCTCTCATCTGTATGTGTGTGTGTGTGTGCGTGCATGCATGCATGCGTGTGTGTGTGTTTGTGTGTGTGTGTAAAACTGGGAATTAACAATAGAGAGAAGGCAACAGCATTACAGGGTATTGAAAAAATCTTCTTATAGAAGGTAGGATTTTAGTTGAGTGTTGAAGGAAGTCAGGGAAGCCAGGAAGTAGAAATGAGAAAGATCATTCTATGCATGAGGGACATCCATTGAAAATGCCTGGAGTCAGGAAATGAAGTATCTAATACAAGGAACAACAAGGAAATCATTTTATTTCACTTAAATAATCACAAACTTCAGTGGATTACTGAATATGTTCAGGTGGGAAGAGAATAGTTTAAGAAGACTGAAAAAATAAAGAGGGATCAGAATAAGAATGGAATTGAATAACAGGACTTTATATTTGATTTTCAGGGCCATATGGAACCACTAAATTTTATTGAATGGGGAGAGTGTGTGTGACATTATCAGGTCTACACTTTCAGGAGTCTAATTAAATAACTGAATGGAGAATGAACTGAAGTAGGAAAAGAGGAGGTAAGAAAGTCAACGAGTAGGTTATTGCAATACTTGGGTTGTTAAGTAGTAAGAACCTGCACCTGAATGGTGTGTCAGAAGAGATAATGGGACATATTTGACAGATGTTACAAAAGTAAAATCAACATGACTTGGCAACAGATGGAATGCAGTGATTGAGAGAGTTTGAGACAAGAATAACATTTAAGTTGAATGCCTGTGACTAGGAGAGTGGTGGTGCCATTAAAGATTATAGGAAATCTTGCAAGAAGGGATAGGATTTTTTGGGGGAGGGGGAAGATAATGAATTCAATATTAGACACATCAAGTTTAAGATGTCTATGAGAATTTCTGGGAGCCAAGATGGCAGAATAAGGAGAAGATTATGTATTATGCTTCAGGTGAAGTAAAATAAAACAACTCTGACATACTACCTCAAACCTATCAGAATGACTGACATGGTAAAAAAAAAAAAAATCAAAGTGTTGGATAATTGAAAATGTGAAAATTGAGACACTATTGCACTATTGGTGGAATTGTGAAGTGATCTAATCATTCCGGAGAGCAATTTGGAATTACACTCAAAGAGCAATGAAATTCTACATTCCCTTTGATCCATCAATGCTACTACTAGGTCTATATCCCAAAGAGATCATAAAAGAGGCAATTATATATACAAAAGGATTTATAGCAACTCTTTTTTTTGTTCTTGTCTTTAATATTTATTTTTTTCCAACTTTGGGTCAGGTGACATTTCTTTTAAAGCATTTTCCATGTAGATCACAAATGGATTTTTTTTTTAACATTCACCAACTGAGACACAAATAGTAACCATGTATGCTAACTTCATAAGTCCTTGACCTAATTGTTGCCACACTAGCACTAAGAATTAAAGGACCATAACTTGTTGTTGTTGGTCTTAAGTACTAAGCCTAATAGCTTAATTTTAGACTTGGCCTTGGATATTCCCCTACCAACAATCTATAATTTTATAGACGTGGTATTAAGCTTATAAATCTTTTGACCCTAGTAAATTGCTAAGAGTAGGGACATTGCAGGGAAATGCTATCTCCCCAACTTCATGTCAGTTCCAGGCAGGAGTAGATTCTCAGCTTGCATTCAGTGAGGCTTAAAGTGTGCCAGGTGTCAGTGGGGAAACTGAGTCAGGAGAATCCAACCTGAGCTCAGGCTGAACAGCCACTCTCCCACCTTTCCCATGAGATCACCTTTTGCCGTTCATACCAGCATCTCACAGGCTTAATGGCATCATGGATTGGAGGCTCAGACTACCTTTGTTTCTATCCATACCTGACCTTAGACTCAGTCACTTAATAAACAATCCCATAGTATATTAAAATATCAAGTTCCAATAACCAGGTTTCAGATATCACCATAATTCCACATTGGATAAGGAACATCTTTTGAGGCAAATCTTAAGTGGTTTACATGTCTTTCTATACCTGTTCTAGTTCCTGCTCAAATAACAATCATAAAATCAAATTTACCATTAAAACCTTAACTTTTCCATCAATGCCAAATATTACCTGAAGTTACCTGCATCTAGGAGACTTAGACTACAATTCATTTCCTCAAACTAAAGATGTCTCTGATTTAGTCTCAGTAATTAATTCAGTCAATTGTTTTAATACCAATTGCTTTTACATCCCTTTGTAACATGTTCAATTTTTCTCCCTGTCTCTCCACTTCCCCCAGCGCCAATATCTTGCATTCTGATTACCTCTTCCCTCAATGAGTTTTCCCTTCTATCACATCCCACCCTTCCTTTATCCCCATATTCTCTCTTTTCTTGTACGACAAGATAAATTTCTGTACCCCATTCTCTGTGTTTCTTATTTCCTGGCTATATGCAACAATACTTCTCAACATTTGTTTCTAATACTGTGAATTCCACCTTCTTTCCCTCCCCATCCCCACTGAGAAGGCAAACAACTCAACACAGGCTATATATGTGTCGTTTTGCAAAAGACTTCCATAACAGTCATGTTGTGTAATACTAACTCTATTGCCCTCTATCCCACTCCATCCCCCTCTCATTTTTTCCCTCATTTGACCTTGTCCCTTCCCAAAAGTGTTTATTTCTACTTACTCCCTTCTCCCATTTGCCCTACTCTCTATCATTCCCCTCACCCCACTTATTGCCTCCTACCTTTTTTTCCTGTAATATAAGATAGATTTTCATACCAAATCTAGTAAGCATATTATTCCCTCCTTAAGTCATATATGGAAAGAGTAGCTTCACTTCCCCCCTCCCTTTCTCCCTTTTCTCCTCCAATGAACAAGATTTTTTAAATTTATCTTATGAGTTACAGTTTGCCCCATTCCATTTCTCCCTGTCTCCTCCCAGTATTTTCCTCCCTCATCCATTAATTTTTATTTTATATCATTTTTTGTGGATATCATCTCTTCTGATTCAACACAGCCTGTACTCTGTGTCTGTATGTATGTGTGTGTACGTGCATGTGTGCGTATACATGTACAATCCCTGCACCTACCCAAATACCGAGAAAAGTCTCAAGAGTTACAAATATTTTTTTTCCGTGTAGAAATGTAAACAGCTCAGCTTTAGAAAGTCCTTGATAATTTCTCTTTCCTTTTCAAGATTCTCTTGATTCTTGCATTTGAAAGTCACTTTTCTACACAGTTCTGATCTTTTCAACATGAATACTTGAAAATCCTCTCTATCATTGAATGACCATTTATTCTCTTGAAGTATTATACTCAATTTTGCTGGGTAGATGATTCTTGGTTTTAATCCCAGTTCCTTTGACTTGTGGAGTATCCTATTCCAAACACTTCTATCTCTTAGTGTAGAAGCTTGCCAGATCCTGTGTTAGCCTAATTGTACTTCCACAATATTCGAATTGTTTCTTTCTGGTTACTTTCAATGTTTTCTCCTTAACCTTGGAACTCTGAAATTTGGCTACAATATTCCTAAAAGTTTCTCTTTTGGGGGCTCTTTCAGGAGGTGATCAGTGGATTCTTTCAATATATATTTTTCCCCCTGGTTTTAGAATATCAGGACAGTTTTCCTCAATAATTTCATGGAAGATAATGTCTAGGCTCTTTTTTATTGATCATGGCTTTCATGTAGTCCCATAATTCTTAAACTGTTTCTCCTGCATCTATTTTCAAGGTCACTTATTTTTCCAATGAGATGTTTCACATTATCTTTCACTTTTTCAAACTTTTGGTTTTGTTTTCTAACTGATTGGCTTATCTCATAGTCAGTCATTTCTCTCAACTCAATTCCCTCTTTCAGAGAACTATTTTGTTCAGTAGCTTTTGACCTTTGTCCTCTATTTTGCTGATGTTGCTTTTTAATGCCTCCTTCTCTTCATTGTCTTTTTTAATCTCTTTTTCCAATTGAGTTAGCTTCTTTTTAAAGGTGTTATTTTCCTCAGTATTTTTTTTTTACTCTCCTTTAGCAAGCTGCTAACTCACTTTTCAAGCTCTTCTATTGCCTGAGTGCAATGCAAGTTCACTTTGGAGGCTCTGGAGGCAGGGATCTTAACTTCCTGTGATGATAAGCCTTGTTCTTCCTCATCTGAAATGATGGGAGGAGACACCTGTTCACCAAGAAAGTAATCTTCTGTGATCTTATTTTTTCCCCTTTTTTGGGCATTTTCCCAGCCAGTTACTTGACTTCTGAATCCTTTGTCAAAAGGTTAGATTCAGCTGCTTGGTTCCTCTGGCTTTAGGTAGGGGCAGGGCTGTCACTCAGGTCTGGGGTTTAGATCAGCTGTTCCCTACTGCCAGAGGCTTTAAGCTGAGCTGCCTGAACAATGCATCCAGGTTACTTCCTGGGCTTCAGTAGCTGCCTACCGTCTGCTGCAGCTGCCTCTGCCGTTGCCTGGGGCTATTGCTGGAGAGACCCTATTTCTTCTCACCTAGCTGGGAAAGCTCTCCCCTTACTGACCTTTGGAGCTTTCTTTGTAGCTTGTGGGTTGAGTTATCCGGGAATTTCCCTGCTAGGAACTCTGCCTGGAGCTCTGTTCAGGTCCTGTTCCTCTCAGTGCTGCATGATCAGGGCTGTGTTCCATTCTGCTCAGTGTCTGGTAAGATAGACCTTTCCTTTCAGCCTTCCAGGTTACCTTTGGCTGGAAACCTCTTTCACTCTATTGTTCTGTGGCTTCTGCTGCTCTAGATTTTGTTGAGAGTCATTTTTATAGGTATTTTGTGGGCTGTGGGGGAAGTGCTAGAATACAGGAGTCTTTCTATTCTGCCATCTTGACTCTGCCTCCCAACTGTTTTTGTATTGACAAAGAATTGGGCATTGAGGGGATGCATGAGGGGACAATTGGGAAATGGTTGTGCAGGTTGTGGTATATGAATGTAATGGAATACTAAGCATTATAAGAAATGACAAGCAGGTGGGTTTCAGAAGAACATGAAAAAACTTACATGAACTGATGTGAAGTAGAGTGAGCAGAACCAGGGGAACATTGTACACAGTAACATTATGTATTGATAAACTATGATATACTTAGCTCTTTTTAGCCATATAATATAGCAAGACTGTTCCAAAGGACTAATGAGGGAAATTGCTAACTACATCCTGCAAAAGAATTGATGGAGTCTAAAAACAGATCAAAGCATACTGTTTTCACTTTCCCTGTGTTTTTTTTGTTTTGTCTGTTTCTTCTCTAACAAAATGACTAATATTGAAATGTTTTACATGATTGAACATATACAAAGTATATTGAATTGCTTACTGTTTTATGGAGGGGAGAGATGAAAGAAAAGGAGACAATTTGGAACTCGATTTTTTTAAAGTAACTCCTTAAATTTTTTACATACAACTGGAAAGAATAAAATATTCTTTTTAAAAAGATGTCTATTAGTCATCCAATTGGAGATGTCTAAAAGTAGCTGGAGATGTGAGTCAGGAAGTCAAGAGAGGGATTAGGGCTAGATTAGTGATATTAAATGAGATTCATCAGCATAGAGATGAGAGTTGAATCCATGTGAGCAAATGAGTTCACCAAGTAAAATATAAAAAAAAAAATATAGAGGACACATTAGAGGACATATTAGAGAACAAATAGAAGAGGACTCAGCACAGAATCCTAGCTAGTTGCCTAGCAGGTATGAAGTTTTAGCAAAGGAGACTGAAGAGTTTTTAGACAGAAAATGTTAAAACAGTGTTGCAGAGACCAAGAAAAATATCAAAGAGAAAAAATGTCTTAACCATGTAAAAAGCATGAAGTCAAAAAGAATGAGAACAAAAAAAAAAGTTATTAGGTTGGAAAATTAAGAGACCATTGTTAACTGAAGAGAGTAGTTGCTGGTCAGAAATCAGACTCTAGAGAGTGAAAATAACAGAGAAAGGATAGGGAGTGCAGGCTCATATTGTAAACAATCTTCTCAAGTTTAGCCACAAAAGAGAGGAGAGAAATAGGATCATATCTTGTGCTCATGGATAGGCAAGATAAGGGTTTTCCTCAATTATTTCCCTATTTATTTTTATGGATTGTGGAGACATGGGTACATTTGTAATCAGTAAGAAATCAGCCAGTAGGCCAGGAGAAAGGGAAGATAAATACAAGAAGACAGGATATATTAAGATCACTTGTTTAGTGAGAGGGGTTTACCTTGGTAAGGAGAAAGACACCTCTTCATGTGAAATAGTTGGAGGACATAGTAGCAAGACACATTTAGGTGATGTGAGATGAGGAGGAATGGAAAAGAGAGAGATCTTAAAAAAGACCTCTTTTTTCAGAAAGTTAAATATGAGGCAAGTGTTGGGTGATGGAGCCATGAAAGATTTGAATGGTAATAAAAATGATTGGAAGATCTACTGTGATAAAAGGATTAGTTTGTTGACTGGAAAAGTGTAAAAACGTTGTGATATTATGGTGTAGGCCCAGATGAGGTTATGTAACATGAAATTGTAGTGGACCTAATTACCATCATTTTGTTGTTTTCTCCAGCTTTGTTCGGTACTATGCAGGATCAAAAGTAACAGATGATAGGAATGATCCAATACTGAAACCTGACAGAACAAGATCATCAATATGATAAGATAATAAGGAATTCAATAGAGGAGAACAGTTTAGAGATGAACTTGTTTAAAAGAGATCAAGATGGGTAAAGGGGGAGGATACAGCTAGAACATGGATGATGACTTGGGAAAGAGGGCCTGCAAGTCATAGTGTTAATGGAGAACAATTATTAGGATTACAAATTAGAGGAAGATGTGAAATGACAACAAATTGTGATAAGATAAAAAATTCCAGATTTCATGAACACTGAAATGGTGAATTTTTATGTATGGCTGAGGATGGATATAGATGTAGGTCATTTAAAATGATTAAATTGAAGAATACTGAGGTTATGGTGCTTTAGGGAGTGTCAATACATATGCTAAAGGTCTAAATACGAGGAGTCGGAATAGGAGAGAACAAAAAGATTATGAGCCAGAAATTGAACTAATTGAGGAATGGAGAATGCCTGGGGGTAAGTAGACAACAGCTACCAGAATTTTGATTAGGCGGTAGAGACGAATTAAGTGAACCTCAGTGAAGAAGAGATCATTGAATGATACTCATAGAAGAAGAATAAATGTCCAAGAAGAATAAATGTCCGAGAAGAAGTCTATCATTTCCACTGTGACAAATGCAAGTACATCCAATACTAGAAAGTGAAATTAGAGGGTGTGTGTCCCAGTCCCATTGAAAGCCAGAAGATGTAAATAGTGAGAAAAAAAATAAGATGAAAGCAACTTTGTTACCTTTCTAGAAAGCATTCCTGAGATGAGTAGAAGGGGTGTGCAGTTTTGGAGTGAAACATTGACACTGGAATTGAGGAGAATGTGAATATGGCATTAGGCAATGGGAGACAGATAATGTGATTTGAATGAGGACACTGGAGGTTCCAAATCACTGCTATGGAGAGAGCATATGAAGGACAGATTTGGGGACATAGGGAGTCAATCATTCATTGATGAAGTACTTCACATTGCCTTTCATTGTCATAGGCATTTGGCTTTGTCTGGGGTCTTCTTAGGCAGTTCAAGTGAGGAAATTATTCTTGGGAATTGAAGGAAGGGTGTTTTCCCCTTTTACAAAGGCAGAACAATAGCCTGAAGATTTGTTGGTATGGAATTTATGTCTTTTCTGGAAAGAAGAAGTCTACATGATGCAATGGTATTTTTCCTCTACCAGAAGGAGGCAGAAGACCAGAAACTATAAAGTGACATTTTCTCCCATTTCTTCAAAGGCAAGATATTGGCCGTGATCTCTCATCTAGCTTATTTCAATGGCCTACTAATAGATTTTTCTGTCTCAAGTCTTTTCCCACTCCAGTTTATTCTTCACATTATGATCAGTCATTTCCTTAAGTACAGATCTGAGGATTTCACTTACTTCCTCAATAATCTCCATTAGCTACCTATTGCCCATCAGATCCAATATGAACTGCTTTGTTTGGCTTTTAGAAACTAACTTCAAGCTATCTTCCCAGACTCCTTGAGCATTCTTTGTTTTCCTACACATTGCAGTCCAGGCAAATTGACCTTTACTGTATGTATCAGATACTATGACACATTTCCCATGTTTATACCTTTGTACTAAATGTCATTCATGCCTGGAAAGCATTCCCTAACTTCTCTATCAGAGTATCACTATTTTCTTTAAACATGCAATTCAAACTATTCCCTACATGAAACTGTTTCAATTCTATTCAATTATTAGTTCCATCCCTCCATAACAACCTGGTACTTGGCAATTAAAAAGAAATCTGTTTCATCTCTCTCTCTCTCTCTCTCTCTCTCTCTCTCTCTCTCTCTCTCTCTCGCTCTCGCTCTCTCTCTCTCCCCCCCCCCCCATCCGTCCGTCTGTCTGTCTGCCTGTCTTCCTTCTCTTTTTGTAGCGATTTTCTTGGGGCTTATTCAAGCAACTTGTATTGATATAGACAAACTAGAACCCCAAAGGGATGCTGCTACTTTAAGTTTCTAGGGTTAACCCTATGAGTGGATATTCTTTTAAAAATCACCTCAAAAGCCCCCAGAAGGATGTTTTCCCTTAATAATCAACAAATATACAGGTCAATGACTTTAGTAAAGACATTTACTTTAATGATTTAGCAAGAAGACTAGTTGCAAATTATATATTCCAATGCACTGGGGCTCATTATCCTGAGAATACAAAGGGTGGAGGTAGGGAAAATGGAGAATGTAAATGAAATAAAAATGATAGTAGGGTACAAGCACAGGGAATAGAGAATACATCACTCAAGAAGTACAAAGCCTTCATGTACTTTCTCTGTCAAGTAAATAAGCTGGATATTCATCGATGGGCTTGTCATCAGTGACCAATGAGTCTACCCAGTGAAGCTGATTTCTTGTGAGATGCAGGCTCATTGAGTCAGCTTGTTTTACCATTGGGCTTGATCAAGTAGGTCATTTGGCAGCAATTATCACCTGCTCACCAGTGTTCTGCTGCACTAGCCTGAGCAGACTTCTATGCTAATGGGCAATGGCTATCAGATTATAAAGCAAACCATTCTATGACTTGTTTGTGATAGCCAGTTTAGGGCAGGCAGCTCACTTTGCCATTAGGTTCTTCTTATCTTTACTGGATAAACCAATTTATTAAATTTGATCACTGATGGAAGGCTATAATCCTTTCCCACCCTCAGTCTCTTGTTTGATAGAGTGGTGCTGTGCTTTATTCAGATAGAGCACCACTGTGCTTCTTTCAATAAGGCAACCACATTTAGTTTGATATATGAGTTGACATATCTCAACTTGCACATTCAAATTAGAAGCAAGTCCTGCTTCTATTTTTCCCTGAAATTTTTCCCATAAAGTAAGCTGAAGTTTTCCATATATAAGCATAATAGGAGTTTCATGAATGCCTCAGATCACTTAGATGACTTCAAACTTCTGGAAGTTGATGAGCACCTGCTTCTGGAGGGCTGAAGGACCAGAATAAATAAGTGTAAAAGTTATTTGTTTGTCTATTATGTGGTTGGGCATAGCCTTTTTTTCCCTCATTTTTCCACATAGCCAGAACTATTAGGTTCTTTATAATAGCCTAATTCAGCACAGCAAGGACTTTTTGCTCTGTTCCCATCTGAGAGTGAAAATCATGGTTGCTCACAATCAATGGGACTATGTGGTAAGAGCAGAGAACCCCAGGGCCCACTTTTTCCTCTGCTACCCACCAGATACCATTTGGTGCTGAGGATTGGGCTATCTTTGGTCTTTCTTTCCTTCTTCCTTCCTTCCTTCCTTCCTTCCTTCCTTCCTTCCTTCCCTTCCTTCCTTCCTTCCTTCCTTCCTTCCTTCCTTCCTTCTTCCTTCCTTCCTTCCTTCCTTCTCTCTCTCTCTCTCTCTCTCTCTCTCTCTCTCTCTCTCTCTCTCTCTCTCTCTCTCTCGTCTGTTCTAGGTTCATGAAGTATGTTAAATTCTCAGATGTAGCTAAGAACATCAACCAGAGGAGCATAGGAACCAAAGTAAGCTGTGATTTCAATTCAATCCAACAATCTCACAAAGACCAATATGGTTAAGAGGGACTGATAGGGATATGAGACTCATTTTGAATGTAACAGAAGAGAAACTCTTTCACATTGGAAGAGTCCTATTCCTAGCATTGGTCAGCAACTGATGGATCTAAGGAACATGACTGCAGGCGAATTCTGTGTCACTGAGGTATACAGTTCAAATCTTTAGTTCTCAATGTCTTTGGTGAACATAGGAAGTTATAGTCATGAAAGAATGGCCATATTATCAGCCCTGGTCAGTTATGTTGACCTAATAAGGAAGGAATTTTGTATCACTGAGAGCCAGTGTTCCAGCC
The DNA here is from genome assembly GCA_023548195.1 of Bettongia penicillata ogilbyi. Classification (NCBI taxonomy): domain Eukaryota; kingdom Metazoa; phylum Chordata; class Mammalia; order Diprotodontia; family Potoroidae; genus Bettongia; species Bettongia penicillata. The sequence goes on from JAJHZJ010000467.1 coordinate 319,786, forward strand.
TTTGCTTTCTCTGAGAAGAGAGAGAGTTGCAATAAATTTACTTCCCTTAATCTATCCACAAAGGTACAGCCTACAGGAAATACTCTCACATCCTCAGATTTAGTTAATGGCTCATAGGGTAAGGAAGGTACTGGTGGTTCAAACTTGACTCATTGCCTATCCTGTTGGCTTGGTTAAATTCTGACAGGAAAATATGACTCCAAGAGCTGTCTTACAGGAGGCTTTATTAGAAGTGCATTGACACCACCACCACCAGAGGTTAGGGGGATGTAAATGATGTCTATTGTTCAGCAGCAAAAAAGGAAAACTTACAAAATGGAATAGAATAAAGGAGAAAGAAGGAAGATGTGGAGGTGGGGAGGCAGGTTTCCACTGAGAGTATCGCAATATCCTCATCACTTTTCAAATCTTTATCATTCTCTTTCCTCACTCTCTTTCTCCCTCCCTTCCTCAATCATTTCCTTCCTTCTTTCCTTCCTTCCTTTCTTCCTTCCTTCCTTTCTTCCTTCCATCCTTCTTTTCTTCCCTTCTTTTCCCCTGATTAGACTATTCTGGACAGTCTTGGCTCTATTTAAAAAAGGAAAGAGAAAATTACAGAGTGACAGTATCTATGAAGTTACTTAGAAGAATAGTCACTGGGAAATAGACTCCACACAAATTAAAGCATTTAAATGGGTCAATCAGAAGATTACAGAGTAGGGGACAGTTGTGCAAGAGCCTTTCTTGTTGTTTACCAAAGTAAAGATCACAGATAGGTTGTTAAAATAATAGAAGGAAGTAGAAACTTCAGTGTTCTAGCTTCAGACTAAATGTAATGGTGGGGGTGGGGAAGATAGAACTGGTTCAGGGGTAGGACGAGACATCTGATTAATCAAATCATTTTATCATTTTATTGTCATATGTTCTTATGAAATGCAGACTGAAAAAAAGGAGAAATTGCTTCACTGCCCTGTCTCTGGTCCTACACAAACTTCCACAGACATCTTTCCTGACTCTTTATCTCCATTCTTTGCTGCTTAGGTAGAAACCCTCTCACCACTCCCAATCCCCTTTGATAAAGTTCAATATATAGGTATTCAATTAGTGGAATCAGCCCTCCTGGAGGATATAATCTTTCAGCAACTATTTTCTATTTACTTCCCTCACTTAAATAGTATAGAGGAAATAAAAGTCCAGGAAAAAAAAAAAAACAGACCAAGACAATCTATTCTTTTCAGACTGTTATTTTCAGGCAACATTGTTGAAGAAAAAATGAAGCCCTATAATAGATAAAACCTGTAAGGATACCTTTTCATAAAACAAAATATGATAGAATATTATATCATCACATTGTATCCTGTTACATCATTGCAGATTCTGTTGCTTTCTTTTCCAATAGTTCTGAGTAGCAGCAGTAACAATGACAAAAATATTGATTCAAATTAATTTGAGCAGTATTTATTAAGCACCCATTAGGCTCAAGGTCCTGTCCTAGGTGTGGAGAATGCAAAAAACTAAATTGAAACATTCCTTGGGCCCAAGTAGTTCACAATCTACTGGCAAGATGACAGTTATATAATGCTATGTATGCATTCTTCAAAATCATCATGTTAAGCAAAATGATCCAATAAATATCACAAGGCTTATAGGGAAAATAGGGTTAGGGACAAAATGTTCAAATATTTCTTCAGTGATGCATGTAAAAGACAAAAACATAACCTAATAAAAATAGCAACACAGTTGTATACATGGTAAATAATTAAGAAATGCTATCATAAATGGTGATGAACTCCACGACCTTGGACTGTCCCCCTTGACCTATGCCCTAGTTCCTATTGTCCTCACTTAACAAAGTCTCCACAAGTTAGGCAGACCAATTCCCCAGGGGATTGCAACCCTAGGACTCAAGGACAGAAGTCATGGTAGAACATAGGGGACAGGGGTTAGGGATCAATGCTCTTCTCATATTTCATACTGCTCCAGAAGATATATAATATCTTTTCTTAAATAAGAGAACATTGGAAAGGTTGAAACATTTGGGTTATTGTGAAATGTGCAGTTTTCTGCATTCTTGCTGTTTCTAAAGGAAGAAATTTCTATTTTCAAAGTAATTAATATAGTAAAACTGATTGTATGTAGTGATATCCTGAACTATTGGCCTTATCTAGGAGATGGTGCTACATGTAAGCCATGAAGTGAATTCCAGATTCAAAAAGTGGAAGTGCAGAGGAAGAGGATCATTCCACAAGGAAGAAAAGGTTCTCTCCTCCACCCTTCTAGGCCATATTTCTGCTTTGGTGACTTATATCTGCTAGCAACAATAGAAACAATAATCACAAAACACCATTTCTTTACATTGTGCTCTAGCCAATGAAAAAACATTACTGCTATTTTTTCCTTTTTTCTTTTTATTATTAATTTTTTTTTCAGTTTTCTACAATCACTTCCATAAATCTTGTATTTTCTCCCCTCCCTCCCCAAAATGTCATGCAATCTTACATGGATTCCGTAATACATTCTTATTAACCACATTTTCATATTAGTCATGTTGCATAGAAGAATTAAAATGAATGGGAGACATCATGAGGAAAACTCAAAACAAAACAAAACATGTAAAACTATATATATGTATATATATACATGTATGTATGTATATAATATGGGATTTTATACTGTTGTGTAGAAAGTATTCCCAATAATACTTCAGTCAAATTAACATATTATAGCTAGCTCAGAGAAAGGTCAAATCAATCGAAATCCAAAATGATGAATCAAAGAACTTCACAATTCGGGTAATTGGTAGTTATTTTGGCTACATACTGGCAAAAAATAGTTTAAGTGTAATTTTCACTCAAGTATTTGTATTTAGAAGTTAGCCCCACAGAGCCTAGAGGTAAATGTCACTCTTATCAAGAAATTGTGTTAAAACAATTACATAATTTAATCATTTTTTAAAAATAAAAGTAAAGCATGGAAACTCTTATGGAGCTATTAGAACAAATTACAAATATTTTATAATATTATTTGTTAAAGCATACGTTAATTGCTAGATAGAAGCAATTAGACTTTTCACATTAAGGGCGTCATTCAATTTGAAAATATTGCATTCATATGCATAAAGAGATGATTGGAAGCGTTTAGAATGTCAGCCAATGAAAACAACACATTTTACTGAGTTTCCATTAAATGTAAAGTCATATATTTAAAAGGGACTATGAAGAGAAGCAGGTTGAAAATCCCCTGTCTTATGTAAACACTTAACCTAATTGCAAAGAAACTGTCAGAAAAAGAGATAATAATTGTTATAATGAATGAAAAAATGAATGTAGATTGTGTAGCACGAAATGTTTGCATAGACACTGAGGGAATAAAGATTGTTTGAAATGACTGGTCACAAGAAGTTCAAGAAAAGATAACTTTGAGCTGATTTTTTTAAAGGATTCAGATACTGATGAACAGAAAAGAGGAGAGTAGGCATTGTTAACTGAGGTAGAGTTAATTTCAAATAAAATACAATAGTCCATCCATTTGGAAGGAATATGTGATTAGATTAGTGCTTCTATTTTACGGATTTTATACATTTTAGAAATGTATAACTGAGAAATACAGTTTCAAATATCTGTTCCATTGCTTACTGGAAGCAAATGACAGAAATTCCCACCCTAAATGTTTAAGAAATCTACTGAATTGAGCTGGCACATAGGAATAGGATTCCCTAAAAAGTCCAGGCACTCTAAGAGAGATTAGCTAACATCATTCAGTGTCCTTCATTTCACAGATTTCACTGGGTTCTAAATAGAGGACTCATTCACAGAGAAAAACCTTTGCTTATGCTTTGAAAGGAGACATTAGAATGCTTTGCACACTTTTCCCCCTTTCCAGTGGAATCCACATCCCCAATCCATTTCCTCAGCAATTTATGAAGTCCTAGAAAGGTTTTATTTTCCTCTCTTCTCACCAGTCATCATCTACTTACCTGAATATATTTTCATCTGAAAATGTCATAGTACTAATATCTCCTAGTATGAGATTTGTGGAAGTTATTGTGTTTGAAAATTCTGTCAGCTTTCCTCTGTGGCAACTGTAAATGAAGTAATTATCTTAATCATCACAGCAAGAAACAAAAGAATCCACTCCCCCTAAAATTCTCCCAGAGACTTTTCAAAGTTTACTCTTTTATAATGAATGAGAAGTATGAAACATTTAAACATTAAGAAACATACACAAAAACACACACTAATTTAAATGTCTTTTCATTTTTAAAATGTTTTATTTTTCCCAAGAATGTGTAAAATATTTTAACATCTTTCTTTTAACTTTAAACTTCCAAATTCTCCTTTCTTCTCTCTTCTCAACCCTCATTTACAAGGCAATATAGGTTATTCATGTGCAGTCATAACATGCATCTCCTTTAAATTATCACTGTTTAGCTATCATTGTGCTGACCAGTCATTGCTGCTAGGAAATTAGCAAAGAGGCATTGAGCTCCCCTATAAAGAAGGCACCAGGGAGTTGCTCATTTTTGAGCAGGTGTTTCAGTAAATAAAAGGTTGAATTCCAGTTAGAAGACATAGCCTGCTTTTTGCTGATTATGAGACATGAAGCTCATTTGGGATAGAGTGAAATCTTGGCAACGGCAGCAGCCAAATGCTTCAAATGGCCGACCAACTTCCAGCTTGCAGCAACTGATTTTTTGGTGGATTTTTGATTAAATATAGCATCATGAATGCACAGCTGCAGAGTATGTACAAAAGAGCCAACACTATGCACTCTGATATCCATGGATGATTATTTTTTCTTTATTCTGTGTTAAGGAGTTATTTCAAAGAATCATGAGGATGCTATCTTTGGCAATCTGCCATGATTCTACCATGTCTATAAAACAATTGAAATGGCAGTACCTGGGTGCCTCTAACAAAAAATCTTGTAGTGTGAAACAGCTGTTCTTCTATTGAAATTATTCTCAAGCCAGTGAAGTGTCAGGCTGAGAAATGATTGGGTATTGTTGCTTTAGAACCATCTATAAGTAATTAGAGTGTGAGGATTTTAAAGATCTCATATGAGACTCCTTTTCTAGGTCTAGTATTTAGGCACCCTGGCTGCCTATTGAGAAGGTCAAGGATATTCTGAAACTCAGAAAGATAATGCTCTTCTCCTAACCTTGGTATGAATGACAACACAAAAGCCAGATCATCTGAAACAAGAATAAGTTATTTGTTGGATTGCACGTTCCAGAGAAAAGTTAACAGAGACGTGTTCAATAGAAAAGTAATGAATGTTTTGGATGTTAATTTAAAATGGATTTATTGGTATATTTTTGTTTTTGTCACCTAGATTTCTCTTCCCCATGTCCCTCTTCTGAAAAACTATCCCTAATAACACATATTTTAAGAGGGAAAAATGAGTAAAACTGAATAATTAAAAAAAACTGACAGTATTTTGTAACTGTGGATCGCTATCTATGCAAAATAATAGGACAGGTTTCTTTTCACATCCCTTCCTTGGAGCTAAGAATATGTTTTAATATAATTTTGTGACATTCAGTTGTGATTGTTTCATAATGATAATTTTCATTGTTGTGGTTGTGTATATTGTGTTCTGCTTGCTTCCTTTTGTATCTGCTCATGTGAGTTTTTTCATGCTTCTCTATAATCACAGTTTTCAGATGTTTTTTCTTATACAGAGTAATATTCCATTATATTCCTTTACAAAAATATGTTTAGCCATTCTTCAAATGATGGACAGTTATTTATTTGTGTGCTATCTCAAAAAGTACCATTATAAATATTTCACTTTGTGTAGATCTTTTCTATTTCTTAATGACTTTCGTGGTAGTATATCCCCTACGCCTACATTCCCACGCAGAATCACTAGGTTAGAGTCTGAATATTTAGTCACTTTATTTTCATAACTATGATTATTTTATGGAAAGCTTATACCTACTCACAGTTCTTCAAACCAAGCATTAGTATGATTGTCTTCTATGAGCCTTCCAAAATTTATTATTTCCATCTTTTGGATTACTCCAAATCAGGAAAACTTTTGAATTAGACCTACATATGTCTTCAGCAAAAAATACAAAAGACAAAATCAATCAAACAAAAGCAAGGTAACAACAAAAATAATGAAACAATAACAGAAACCTATCTACTGCATTTCTGCTCAAGAGGTTTCTCTGGGTTCCTTCTGGTTTGTTTTTATCTTTCAGAATTGGAGTCAAGATATCTTAATTTTAGTCTCACAAAGACCTCCTATGTGAAATTTGGAAAATCTGGACCTCTCTCTTTTCTCATCTACAAAATAAGAAGTGTGAACCATATTTGTCAGTCAAAACATGTTAAGGTACCTAAGGCAGTGGACTAAGAGCTAGGGAAGCAAATGTGAAAAAGAAAGACAGTCCCTGTCCTCAAGAAGCATATAATGTAATGGAGGAAGATAATAGACAAAAGAAATTTGAAAAGCGTGTAGCAGAGGTGGGGAGGGGTTACTAGGAAAATGGAAGGATCTGGGAATTGTGGAATGGTGGTTATGTCAAAGGAGTGCAACTAGATGGGAAATCAAGGGATGGTTGGGCTGGACCCTCTCCTTAAATGGAGATGCTGAGATGAGTGCTAGGTTTACATTTATCTATCTATCTATCTATCTATCTATCTATCTATCTATCTATCTATCTATGGACAAATATAGATTAAGAGACAGATAGATGTAGATATATAGACCTAGATCTCAAATTTTACATATATGTAAATACTTATATATGTGTATGTATGTAGATTGACAGATTAACTGTATTCCATATTTTGATTTAATATTAAATGGTTTCCTCTATGCTCAATCTCATGTGTTTTGTTTCTGCCCTTTATAATGTATATTCTAAGAAATCCAAAGGTATTACAAGACTACCAGAGATTTCTATGACTCCTCAAAAATTTAATTCCTAATCCACACAGATCCTTGAAAGTATCAGTGATTTTCTGGAAATTTAGAATTCTTGACGTTTTGAATGTCCTTATGTTGTTAGATACACCAAAGATTTTCTGCATATCGTGGATCTTTGTGTTAAGAACTCTAGATTTGTGATTTGTCAAGTATCACTGTTATTTTATAGTGTCCACACTACCAGGCACTGGGCTAAGTTCTTTACAAATATTGGAATATTTGAGAAGTAGGGAGATATAAAACAAATATTTATGTTGCCAGTATACTCGCTGGTAACCAGTGTTCATTAGTTAACACTGATAACCATGTTTAGTTTTTATAAGCTTCTCCCTGTTTTGTTTTTGGTTTGTTTCTGTTTTGAAACTTTTTTAGAAGGGGTGACCATATATTTTTCTCCTGCTTTGCTATTGAAACACAATAGTTGAATATTAATATATTTCATTGTTTTTCTATAATGTGAGGGATTTTTAAACATAAGATGTAGTGGATCTTATTTCTTGTGAATGGAAAAATAAGCTCAACAATCACTTCTTGGGTACATTACTATTGGTATCTCTACAGTCTTGCCTTTATTTGATGTGGGAGCATGAGAAAAAGCCATTTGTGAAGACACCACACAAACCTGTGCCCAAGTCCAGTGTGAGCACTCAACTGATAAATGGGTCACATTTTCATAAGCAGGACCTTGATTAAATGTATGTCTTAAATTTTAGCACGAGTAGGTTTGGAAAATTCCATCACTAAATTTGATGCTATGATAATGACTTAGTTTTATTTATTTTTTGTGGCAGCTTATATCAAGGTGTGATATTGTGATGTCTGTCAGTGGAAAGAATGTGTATACAAGTAAAATTCGTAGCTTTTGGAAGTAGAACAGCATGAAATGTTACATTGAAAGTTCACTTATCAGCCACTTTAACTATTTAGAACACAGAAAAAATTCATAAGGAAGAGAAAAAAAATCTTATGAGTAGAAAAAATAGATGTGACAAAGGTAATAAACAAGTGGTCATATACTGTATTCACAGAAAGCTCCTCTAACCACCCTTCAGTATGTATTTACTCTTAAGTATAAACCATCAGAACAAGCTTTACCAGCTAATTTTATTAACTACAATATACTCAAAATAGCAATTAGAAAGAAGAGTTGGTCATGATATGGGAAGGGGGGATTGAGAAAGAAACAGAATCATAGAATTTGAGAGGTGGAAGGTACCTCTACGTTGATCTAATTCAACCCATATATGAAAGGAATTCCCACAATAATAAAACTAGCATGTAGTTGTATAGCCTGCCCTTGAGGATCTTCAATATATGGAAACCCATTATTTGAAAAAGCAAGACATATTTCTGGACAGTTAAGAATGTCAGGACATTACTTCTGGAATCAAGACTTAATTGGCTCTCTTGCAATTTGCACCCATTTTTCCTAGTTCTGTCCTGTGACTAATCTGAACAATTTCTTCCCTGCTCTGCTTTAGCCCCACCTCTTCCTGTTTCACCCATGCTGCTCCACCTCTTCCTATTCCATGTGACTTTAGCAGGTCACATGAGGCTATTAATTTATGTAGTCATTAGCTTCCATCTGTCCATTCAAACTTTTAAGCAATTATTTTCTTGAGTGAGCTTTGGCCAATTCTGCTTTTTAAAGATATTCTTATCCTATTGACTTTTTGGATCTTTTTTGCTTTTTAGGTTATTCTATTTTTAAGCTGTTATTTTCTTTGGCCTTTTTGAGTCCCCTTTAGTAAGAACTTGACTCATTTGTTATGACTTTTTGCATCACTCTCGTTTATTTTCCCAATTTTTGCTCTTTTTCTCTTACTTGATTTTCAAAATCCTTTTGGAACTCTTCCATGGCTCAAGACCAATTCATATTTTTCCTGAAGGCTTTGTACGTAAGAGTTTTGACTTCATTGTCTCCTTCTGGTTGCATGTTCTGATCCTTCTTGTCACCAAAGTAAGATTCTATAGTATGATATTTTTTCCTGTTTTGCCTATTTCCCCAACAAATTACTTGACATTTGAGCTCTTTGTCAAGGTAGTTCTCTGCTTCCAGTGGTGGAGGATGTGGTATACTGCCAGCCACTTGATCCCCCCACAATCTGTGGCCTTATCTAACCCAGCAAGGACCTTTTCATTCCTTTCTCTGTCATATACTATTTTAGCTATCCCTCTCAGCTTTGTGTTATTTCAAAATTTAATGAGCACATTAGCTCTGTATGTTTCTTCATCATTGATAAAAATATTGAAGTGAAACACAGATCCCTGGGATGCTCCATTGAAGACCTCCTGTCATGATGACGTTGAGCTATTAAAAATCTCTTTTGAGTCCATCTGTCCAATCATATCTGAATCCAATTGTATTATCATCTAATTCAAGCAATATCCTTATTCTCCACAGGAATAAGATAACCAGGGGGGGGAGGAGCCAAGATGTTGGAGTAGAAAGACTCATGTATGCTAGCTCCAAACCCACAGCCCATAAATTTCCTGTAAAAAGAACTCCCCAGAAATTCTGGAGCAGTGCAAGCTGTGCAGCAACTCAGTGGAGGAGATTTCCTTTCCAGAGAACTCTGGAAAGCTGTCCCCAGGGGTCCATCATGCACCGGACAGTAGAGCCCACACCTGCCATGCCCTGGTCATGTGGCCCCAGAGGAGCAGATCCGAGCAGGCTTCAGGGAGGGAATCTCCGGCGGCCACGAAGGTCCCTCCACCCTCACAGGCACTACAGGTCAGTGACAGAGACTTCTGGGCTGGCCAAGAGGGGAGTGGGGTGTCTCCATGACTCAGACCCCCTTGGGAGGAAGTGGCAGAGGCAGTGGTGGCCAGGAGCTCCTGTAACAGGCAGGAGCTCTGCTCCATTACTGAAGATCTCCTCATAAACACCCTGAGGGAACTGAGCCTGGGAGGCAGCCCTGCCCCCACCTGAGCACCAGAACTTAAGCTCACATTGAATAACAGCTGCGCCCGCTGCTGAAAGCCCTAAGGCTGGGGAGCAGCATTTGAATGTCATACCCCAAGCACTAGCTGGGAGGATCTAGGCGGGGGAGGAGAGGAATCTCAGAAGTCAAGTAACTGGCTGGGAAAATGCCCAGAAAAGGGAAGAAAAATAAGACAATACAAGGCTACTTCCTTGGGGAACAGATGATGTTTCCTCCTTTCATTTCTGATGGGGAGGAATAATGCTTGCCATCAGGGAAAGACGTGGAGGTCGGGGCCTCTGTATCCCAGACATTTGAGGTGGATGTCTGGTGGGCTCAGGCCATGGAAGAGCTCAAAAAGGATTTTTAAAATCAAGTTACACAGGTGGAGGAAAAACTGGGAAGAGAAATGAGAGAGATGCAAGAAAAGCATGAAAAAAGGGTCAATACCTTGCTAAAGGAGACCCAAAAAAATGCTGAAGAAAATAATACCTTGAAAAAATAGGCTCACTCAATTGGCAAAAGAGGTTCAAAAAGCCAAGGAGAAGAAGAATGCTTTCAAAAGCAGAATTAGCCAAATGGTAAAAGAGGTTCAAAAGCTCACTGAAGATAATAGTTCTCTCAAAATTAGAATGGAACAGATGGAGCCTAATAACTTTCTGAGAAACCAAGAAATCACAAAACAAAACCAAAAGAATGAAAAAATGGAAGATAATGTGAAATATGTCATTGGAAAAACAACTGACCTGGAAAATAAATTCAGGAGAAACAATTTAAAAATTATGGGACTACCTGAAAGCCATGGTCAGAAAAAGAGCCTAGACATCATCTTTCATGAAATTATCAAGGAAAACTGCCCTGACATTCTAGAACCAGAGGGCAAAATAAGTATTGAAGGAATCCATCGATCACCACCTGAAAGAGATCCAAAAAGAGAAACTCCTAGGAACATGGTGGCCAAGAATAGGATAACCAGTTGTTTGACTCTTGATAGTTCTGCCGCAATGAATATGCATAAAGAGAAATATTGTAGTGGGTTAGTATACTTAAAATAATTACTTTACTATGTTATGAATATGAATTATTTTCAAGCAATATAGAAAATAATAGTCAATTAAACCTTGAAGTGATTGAAATAGAAATATAAAATGTGTCCAAACAAATTACAGAAATGTTACTCCTTTCTTTTCCTCTCCTATCTTGTCCCCAAAGTATTTTAATATATAAAGTTTCTGTTAGTTAAAAGAAAAAAGTAACACTAATGTTCACCCATATAATTTTGAGTGTTACTGCTTACAATGAAATTCATAAAAAATTGTATGTTCCAGAGGTCTGTCACTAGAGCATACCACACTATTGGTAGCTTTTCAAATATGGTGCCTTTCCCTGAATGTATCTCCCTCTGGAGAACTCTTGCTGAAGGCTGCTGTTGTTAATATCTATACATCCAGGCCACACAATCATCTCACTTATTTTCTATTTGCTTGTCAGAAATATTGGGTCACATCATCGTCTGGCACTCCTCTAACAGGCCTAGCAAAACCCCATTTGGAAAGCCCCCTTGTAAAGTCTTAAGTATAATGTTGACATCCTTGAACAAGTAAAGGTTATGCAACAACAAGTGTGTGTTGCCTCCATCAACTTCAAACTTAAAAAAGTTAATGAATAACATCTGAGTAATAATGTTTTGCAATATTAAGGGCACCTGGAAAATTCATCACAGATCAAAATTAAACAATGGGCAATTAAAAAAGATGTTTTTTTTTTTTATCAGAAATTCATGTCCAGTGTGTGAAAGTTTATCTTACTTTGAGGTGAAAAGATGTTCTCCTATGACAGATCAACTAGAACATTGATTAAGAATACTCTCAAGGAATATACTATTATATGTAATAGATCAGTGTTTATATTAAAGATAAGCATTGAGTGTTATGGTTAATTTTTTAGCTTTTGAGTTCTTTATATTTCATAGGTGTTGAACTGTTTATATAGACTTGTATTCAAGTTATCTATTAACTGGAGCTATTCCTTATTCTAGACACTTGCATTAATAGAACGAACCCATAGTGTTCTAGGGGTAATAATCCTCGGGACTTGTAGTTTTAATGTTGTTGCTACTTAGAAGCAATAAATTAATTTTTTAGAAAGAGAAATGCCTAAAAGTTATAGCAAGAACAGTTTAGAAAACATTCCCCCAATAGCCTGGGATTTGTCTTTGTTATTTAGCAGTTTCTGACTCTTCTTGACCCCATTGGGGGTTTTATTGACAAAGTTACCAGAACAATTTAACATTTCCTTCTCCAACTCATTGTACAGATGATGAAATGGAGGCAAACAGCATTAAGTGACTTTCCCAAGATCACACAACTAGTAAACTTCTAAGACCATATTTTACCTTATTTCTTCCTGACTCTGCGACATCTAGCAGCCCATCCTATGGCTTAGTCTCTTCAAAATGCACAGTCTTTGGGGACAGTGGGCACTGACAAATTACAACGGTACATAGAATATTTGTGACAAAATGGGTATATCTTGCCTCTGGAAATCCTTATACCCCTATGTAGTTTGTTTTCAGTGTAATACAGGTGATGGACAAGTTGCCATACTGCACTGGTCTCTCCAAGAGCAGAGGATATCTCCTAGATGGTCTAATCCACTGTTGAGTCTGCTGTTGGATCACTCTACTTCTCCTCTGCTTTTATCCCCTTGATCTTTTCTGCTCTAAGGCTACTAATTCTCTATTTCCCCATTATTCCAAGATGTCAGGAAAACAACAGCTTTCATCTTGTAATCTCTCCAGACTTTTCAATGTTTACAGTATCAATGCTTAGGCATGTCTATGTCAAGATTTCTGCTCTATCATTGAATCAAGGAAGCAAACACAGTGAGAGGTGGTTCTGTTATCATAGTCAGCTGCCATGGTTGGATGAGATACACGGAAGTACTTGGTCTTGATCCAGATCATGGAGAAGAACATCAAAATAATCTGTTTCACTCAAAACTGAAGAGAAAGTTGATTGAGACAGGTGTGTATTCCATCTTTTGTATGTACATTTGATATGCTCAGCAACCCATGAGCCATAAGTTCTGACTTCATAGCCAATTTAAAGACTTTTCCAGAGAACTATACAAGTCCCTCAGAGATTCTATGCAGAAGTCTTGAGTACTTGAAACTGAGCAAGGCAGTGTCTATCTGAATGTGTTATAAGACTAGTCTACTCATGTTAAACCAATACAGTTGTGGAAAAGAAAACAAAAAAAAAAAAACAGTATAGTGGAAATACTATTGAATTAGAGGCGCAAGAGAACTGCATTCTAGTCCCAGCTTTGTCATTAACTAGCTTCATTTCATTCCACTTTGCATCTTTGTCTCATTGGAAACTAACTTTCTCACTCCCAGAAGGAGAAGGGAATGTTTTCATATTTGTCTTTATATTCAAATGCTATCTTGTTGTGCATTCGTTTTAGTCATTTCTGACTCTTTTTTATCTCATTTAAGATAGATAGATACATAGATAGATAGATATGTGATTAAGATCACATTTGCATTAGTGAATACTGAACCAAAATAGGAAATACAATGTTAGGTTCCTGTAAGTCTCCGGTCACAACATTTTCTTTAGGACTCTACAGAGTGACCTCATGTAAAATCACCAAATTTCTTCTTTTTTTTTCCTTTCTGGGTATGCTGCCAATTCATTAACATTGAAGTCATGGCCAGCAGCTCTAAAACACATGCCTGAATAAAGTTATCTGACACACGCTTCTGTTTGTTTTTATCCTCCATTAGGTACATCACATCCCTCTTCCACTTAGGAACTAGACAACACTTTAGCTTTATGATTGAGGTTCACTGTAAACAGAAAAATGTTCCCAAGAGCACAAAAATGCAAAAAAGTTATACTCAATAGACCATGAAAACGATAGTGGTTTACAGAATGAGAGTTTAAACAGGAAAGCAAAGCATTGCATTGTTTATGTACCCTTGATTCAGTCCTTCCCAACTTCTCAAATAAATTGCTCCTACTCTCTGTAACCTTTTCTTCTTGACTACTGGCTTCTTTTCTCTGAAGATGAAAAATATATCCATGTTTTTCCAATACATTAAAAAATAATTCATTTGATCTCTCTCATCCTTGATAGCTGTCTTCCTATATTTCTCCTTCTTTTCTTTGCTAATTTCTTGAGAAAGTCATTTATATTAAATTCTTCCTATTTTTTTCCCCTCACTCTTAATCCTCTGCAATATATCTTCCAACCTCATTGTTCAACTGAAATTTCTCTCTCCAAATTTTCCCTTATCCTCTTAATTTTCAAAGTTAATCTTCTTTTCTCAACCCTTATGCTATTTGACTTCTCTGGAACGTTTAACACTCTTGATTACTTCCTTCTGGTTATGCTCTCCTTTTCAGATTTTCAAGACATTTATCTCTCTTGGTTTTCCTCTTATCTGTCTCACCATTTCTCCATAGCATTTTTTTCTGGTTCTTCATATAATCCCCATTACCTATTACTGTCCCCAGTGGCTGTGCTAGAACACCTTTCTCTTTTCACTCCAAGCTTTCTCATTTGGTGACCCCACCAGCTCTCATGTCTTTCATTGTCATTCATATGTAAATGATGCCCAAATCTATATATTTAGTCATAGTTTGTGTCTTGAGGAGAAAGGTGGTATAGTGGATAGGGTATCAGATTCAAAGTTGGGAAGTCTCATCTTCATGAGTTCAATTCTAGCCTCAGACATTACTATTGCATAACCCTCAGCACATCACTGAACCTTATTTGCCTCACTGTTCTCATTTATAAAATGAGCTGGAAAGGAAATGACAAGTTACTCCAGTATCTTTGCCAAGAATTCTCCAAATGGGGTCCCAAAGAGTTGGACATATATGAAAATGTGTGAACACTAAATCTGTCATGAATGAGTCTTTAAGTGGGAAAATTCACATTTCCAACTGTTTCTTTAACATCTCATACTGAATCTTGCATAGATCTCTCAAGCTCACACAGTCTAAAGAAAAGAACTCATTATATTTTCCCCTAACTTCTCACATTGCAAATTCCCCTTTTATTTTTTGGGGCACCACCATCCTCTAGTTACTCAGCTTCACATCTTTTGTGTCATCTTTGACTTCTCAATCTCCCCATGATATAGATCCAAAACACTGTCAATATTTTTCATTTCTAATTTTACAATATCATTTGTGTACATTCCCTTCTCTTCACTCAATTAGGCAGAATCTAAGTTTAGGCTCTTATCGTGTCTCATAAGGACTACTGAAGGACTTCTCACTGGTGTCCCTGCCTGTTGTGCCTTTTCACTTTAATCCATCTTCCACACAGTTTCCAAGCTGATTCTTCTGAACCATAGACTGACCATGTCAGCCCCTACTTACTAAGATAAATGGCTTACTATTACTTACATGAATAAATATACACTACTCTCTAAGTCATCTTAATCTCTTTACCACCTGGCACATTACTACCATTCCACTTTTCTTACTCCTCTACATATTGCATGATCAAGCTATACTGATCTCATGGCAGTTCCTTTACTTGATCTTTCCATATCCTATTTTTTTACTGCTTATGTCCTCTTAGTTTCCCCACCCTTCTTCAAAACAAAATTCAAATCCTGTTTTTTTACTGGGAAACTTCCCTACTCCTCACCCACCACCAACTCAAGGATAAGGATTTTCCAATATGTAGGTGTTGATATTATACATTGAAGAGTCAAATCTCACCCTGGTACATCATTAGATGTGAGAGCAAAAGTGAAAAATCAAGTTAAGGTTTGACTTTCCAGGTCTACTTTAAAAGCATCCTATTCATTAAAATATAAGTTTAATATAATTTATAAAGGTTTGGTCCCACAGGCATGCAGTTTAGAAAAATTCCTAGTGATTTCCTAGTTTGGAAATGTGAAATGGAACATGGTGACCTGAAGACTGAATTACTACCTTGGCAGTAATTCGTTTGGTGATTAGTTAATCAGTGTATCATTTTTTTTTTTAAATCTGAAAGTGAAAATGTCTTACCTGCCAGAATGGCCAAAAACATTTTATGAATTTATAGACTGTAACTTTGAAAATATCTGGCAAATTTCAGTTCTCTCTTTTTCTTTTAGCACCAAATGAAATTTTATAATTCAGTTTTTAAGACAGATTTTTCTTTCTTGGGAATAACCCACATATCTTCAGAAGTCTCATCAACCTTCAAAACACTAGGATAACCATTCACTGCATCAGTAAAAATGACATCCCAAATTCCCCTTTTCCAAATGGCATTAAGGTCCTATAAGAGTTACAGTAAGACCTCTGCTGTACTCCTAAGGCACAATTTGGTATATTGTGGTAAATCTAGATCCTAATTTTTCCAATAGGGTTCAAATAGAAAAGGGAATAAGTTGAACTAAACCTTAGATCCCAGGGATATAAATCACACATAAAGTGGTTTATTCTCTTTTTTCCAGTTCCTTATGAATTTAAATAATGCACAGAGTAAACCTCACTAGATTTGTAGTACACCCATTTTCCATCCCATCTCTACCTAGGAAATCTGAGAATTCTCTACATGGTATGTCCTATCCATTTAGTATACTGATACAGACTCTCTACTTGAAAATATGCTAATCACAAAATGAAAAAAAAAATTAGTTGAAAAGTAGAAGAAAACTCCAAGTAGATGATATCAGGCATTACTTTCTGTGATGAGTCCTTTTGTAGCTTATTATTCTCCTGAAGATCCACACTACTTCCAGAAGACACTAATACACTAGTAAGGTTTTGCTGAACTGAACTCTAAAATTGACTTGTAGGAGCTAATAGTTAAATTTATATTTTGAGCATAATCAATGCAGATTGGGGTTTGATTTATTGTTTTGTTAGTTGTCTAGAGTTAAGAAAGTATTTAAAATGAAAATTACACTTAAAATTGTGCGCATGCATTCCCTCTCTAACTTGCCCTGCAACTGGTCCAATTATGAAGTATTTATCAGAACACTCATATGCCCTATAAAAATTGCTTGAGCTCAGTACAATGGAAGGTTCAGGAAAGAAGTCATCACCAGACAGAAGGACTGGTGACTGTAAGCTAATAATAGCAATAATAAGAATAATTAATAATAATAAATGACATTTATATAGCATTGTAAGGTTAGTAAAATGCCTTAGATCTATTATTTCATTTGAGTGTCATAATACTTCTGAATTTCAGGCCCTGCCAAACACTCTGCTAGGCAGAAATATTTCTATTTCTCATGTTGTTGTCTTTCTCATGCTCACCTAATCCTAGTAGACTATGTCTAGATTATATGATGATTTCCAAGTTATTCAATGTTTCTATGCCTAGTGTAGTATCATAATACTGTCTACAATTCCTGCATACCTGTAAATGAAACCTGTAATGCCTGTATCAGTGACTATCTTATCACCTGAAGGTGCCCATTACTCTATTACCTCATATTTTCCACCTCCTCTTATTCCATCTCTGCTCAAGAAAATTCCTGCTCCCTCTCCCAGTATACTGAAGTCTTACTTGAAAATACAGATGACAAAATTAAAGGAAAGTTTCATAAGGATGGAGAGAACTAAGCTCTCAAAATTGAACATAAAAATAAGACATATTTCCCAACTGTCTTTATAGATTCTCAGTCATAAGCCCTGTTCTCAGTTCCAAGGCAGAGAGGAGAACGGACACTTGGTATGGCAGAAAATCAGGGAACCTGGTCACAAATCAGTGTAAAAAGAAGTTCTA
Organism: Bettongia penicillata ogilbyi; assembly: GCA_023548195.1. Taxonomy (NCBI): domain Eukaryota; kingdom Metazoa; phylum Chordata; class Mammalia; order Diprotodontia; family Potoroidae; genus Bettongia; species Bettongia penicillata. The sequence goes on from JAJHZJ010000467.1 coordinate 337,383, forward strand.
GTATTTGTATGCGGAGAGGTCTTGTGAAGGAATCTTCCTGGGTAAAGAGCAGAGCCCAGATGAGAAGAGCATTAACCACACGTTTACCTGGACCACAGACTCTTGGAACCACCCTAAAGACTGCAGAACCCCAGAATTAAGAACATGAAAAAGGCTGAAGAAAGGGACAATACATAGTCATAACTAAGTGAACAGAATCGAACTTTAACAAAAAATTCAAAGCAAAAAAAAAAAAAAATAGACTGGGATAATGAATACATAGAAAAAAAACGAAAAGAAGAAATTGACCATAGAAACTTACTATGGTGGCAAGCGAGATCAAGATTAAAACTCAGAATCAAAACAAAAATATAATGTGAAAATAGCTATAAGCAAAAAAATGCTAATTTATTACCCCACTCCCCCAATATCGTTGGAAGAGTTCAAGAAAGAGATAAGAGGGAAGCAAAATGAAGGAGAACATTTTCTGGGTTATGTTTTTCTTTGTTTGGGTTTTTCTCATGGTTTCTTCCATTCATTTTACTTCTTCCATGCAGGTTGACTAATGTGAAAATGTATTTCATAAGAATGTATGTTTGGAACCCATATAAGATGGAATATCATCTTGTGGAGGGAGAGGGGAGTGAGGGGAAAAAAGGGTAAAACTTATGAAAGTGAATGTAGAAAACTGAAAACAAATAAATTAAAAAAAAAGAAAAAAAGAGATGAGTACACAAGGAAAAATTGAAAAAAAGAAATGAGAATCGTGTGAGAAAAGTATGAAAACAAAATCAACAGTTTAGTAAAAGAGGCACAAAAATACTGAAGAAAGTAATGTTTAAAAATTTGATTAAATAGCAAAAGAGTTCCAAGAATCTACTGAAAAGAGCTATTTAGAAAGCAAAATTGTGCAAATGGAAAAGGAGGTAGACAAGAAGAAAAGAACTCCTTATAAAGCAGAATTTGTTGAAGAGGAATATATATATATATATATATATATATATATATATATATATATATATATATAGAGAGAGAGAGAGAGAGAGAGAGAGAGGGAGAGAGTGGGAGAGCAGAAATACATACATACACACACACACAAATACATGGGAGACACTGGCGCAAGACTGGTCAGCATAGTGTGCCCACATCAGAAACGTTACTGTCATCACATTTGAAGGTTACTTTCTTGGTGAACAAGTTTTTTCTTCCATCCTTTCAGATGAGGAAAAACATTATATACTGTCAGGGATCATTTCTGCATCCAAAACCTCCAAAATAAATATGTAACGGTTTTGGGACATGGAAGAGCTCAAAAAGGATTTTGAAAATCAAATAAGAAAGGTGGAGGAGAAACTGGGAAGAAAAATGAGACCCATGCAAGAAAATCATGAAAAGCGATTCAACAGCTTGCTAAAAGGGACCCCCAAAATGTGAATAAAATAATATTTTTTAAAATAGTCTAACACAATTGGCAAAAGAGGTCCAAAAAGTCAATGAGGAGAAGACTGCTTTAAAAAGTAGAATTAGCCAAATAGAAAAGGAGGTGCAAAAGCTCAATGAAGAAAATAGTTCTTTAAAAAGTACAGTAGAGCAGAAGAAAACTAATGAATTTATGAGAAACCAAGACATTACAAAACAAAACCAAAAGATAAAGTAAAATATTTTATTGGAAAAATAACTGACCTGGAAAAGAAATCCAGGAGAGATAACTTAAAAGTTGTGAGACTACCTGAAAGCAATGGTCAAAACCACAGCCTAGACATTATCTTTCATGAAATTATCAAGGAAACTGCCTTGATATTCCAGAACCAGAGGGCAAAATAAATATTGAAAGAATCAATGGTCACCTCCTGAAATATACACAAAAAAAGAAACTCCTGGGAATAATGCAACCAAATTCCAAATATTATATATATATATATATATATATATATATGTATGTATGTATGTATGTATGTATGTATATCTATATATGTATATAGACATATCTATATATGTATATAGAAATATCTATCAATCTAGGTATAGATATATAGAAAGAGAGCACACAGTGAGTTGAATAAGAAGGAGTGATATCTAAAAAATAAAATTAAGAGGTGGGAGAGGAATATATTGGGAGAAGAAAAGGAGATATTAAATGGGACAAATTATGTCTCATAAAAGAGGCAAAAAAAGCCATTTCAGACGAGGAGACAAGGGAGGAGGTAAGAAAGAAAAAGTGAAGCTTACTCTCTTCACATTTGGTTTAAGGAGCAAATAGCATGCTCACTCAATTAGATATGAAAATCTATCTTACACTACAGGAAAGTAGTGGATAAGGGGACAAGTGATGTGAGGGGAATGATAGAAAGGAGGGTAAATACGGGGAGGGAGTAGTTATTTTATTTTAAATATTCTTATTTTTTTTTGAAGTTTATGCTTTGTATGTTTATTTATTTTTAGTTTTCAACATCCATGTTCACAAAATTTTGAGTTCCAAATTTTCTCCCTATCTCTCCCCTCCCCAATCCCATAATGTCTTGAATTCTGATTACCCTTTGATAACATAATATTTTTCTTCTATAGATCCTTTTCCTTTTGCATTATTCTCTTTGTAGTATAGATCCATTAGTGATATTACTCTCTCAAAGGGTGTGCGCAATTTTGCAATGTCTTTGGGAATAATTTCAAATTGCTCTTCAGAATGGTTACACTATTTCACAGTTCCACCAATAGAGCTTCAGTTCATTATTCTACCTATTTTCCCACGTCCCCTCCAACATTTGCTATTTTCTATTTCCGCCATGTTAAACCAATTTCATGGATGTGAGAAATCACACCAGACTTGTTTTACTTAGTATTTCCTCTGATGATTAGAGATTTAGAAGATTTTTGTATGACTACACCTTTTATTTCTTCTGAAAATTGCCAGTCCATATCCTCTGACTATTTATCAATTGGGGAATGGTATAACTTTGTAAATGTTCTCTCTATATTTGTGAAATGAGCACTTTATTAGAGAAATTTGATGTAATTTCCCCGCAGCCAATGCCAGCTTTCCTGATCATTTTTGCTACATTGATATTATTTTGGAATTATTTTCAACTTAAAGTAATTAAAATTATACTTTCTGTTTCCCATGCTCCCCTAGTTCTCCTATTTGTCCACAAACCCTTTATCTTTCCATACATCTGACAAGTATTATTTTTTTATTGCTTATCTGCTTTGCTTATGATATCAACTTTTATGTATAAATCATGCATCCATATTGAGCCTATTTTGGTATAAAGTATGAGATATAAGTATGTGCTAGGTTATTACCAGAATATTTTGCAGTTTTTCTATCAATTTTTGTCAGATAATAAGTCCTTACCCTAATTGTTTGGATCTTTGTGTTTATCAAACACTCATTACTATACCTATTTGCTTCTTTGTATTGTATAACTAAGCTATTGCACTGATCAACCACTCTGTTTCTTACCCTGTTTCAAATTATTTGAAGATTACCATTTTGTAGCATAGTTTGAGATCTGACATTGCTGGGCAGCCCTCCCTCATTTTTTTTTCATTAATTACCTTGATATTTTTTACTTTTGCTACTCGAAATGAATTTGTTTGTGTGTTTATAGGTATAATTTATGTATATATTATATAATACATATAAAATTATATTTATATATTATTATATAGTATATAGTATAAAATATTAATTATATATTATATCATGTATAATTATATTACAATGTATATTTTATTACATATTATAGTTATATAATATATTATGTATAATATATAATCAAGATATAATTGTATATTATATAATATTATATGTTATATAACTATATATTAAATAATTATATAATTTTATATATTATATAATTATATTTTATATACATATAATTATATATATATGCACACATTCTTTTTTCCAAGCTCTATATGAGAGATTGAATAAATACATTAATTTAGATAGTATTATAATTTGGGTTTTATTGGTTCAGCCTGCTCATGAGTAATTAGTATTTCTCTAATTGTTTGGATTCACATTTATTTATATGAAGAGTGTTTTAATTGTTTTCATATAAATATGGTGTATCTTGTCACATAGTATTTTATACTGTGTTCAGTTATTTTAAATGGAATTTATCTCTCTATCATTTCCTGCTGGATTTTCTTGGAAATTCATAGAATTACTAATAATGTGTGTGGATTTATTTTAATATCCTGAAACTTTGTTAAAGTTGTTTAGTGTTTTTTTTTATTCTCTGAGGTGTTCCAAGTATATTATCACCTTATGTGCAAGAAAAAAAGTGATAGTTTAATGTCTTCTTGCGTACGCTCATTCCTTCTGTTTCTTTTCCTTATCTTTTCACTCGTAGAGAGTATCTCTAGTATGATACTGGTTAATAATACCGATAAGAGACAATCTTGCTTCACCACTGATCTTATTGGAAAAGTTCCTACTTTATCCACATTACAAATAATGATTCCTCTTCCTTTTTGATGGATACTGCTTATTATTTTAAGAAAAACTTCCTTTATTCCTATACTTCCTAATGTTTGTTGCTTTTTTGGGTGTTGTTCAATGGGTGCTGTATTTTCTCATATGATTTTTGCTATTTTTTCTATTGATACAGTCAATTATACTTATAGTTTTTCTAATATTGAATCAGCACTTTATCTCTGGCATAAATTTCGCTGGATAATAGTATATGAACTTTGTGATATGTTGCTATAATCTCCTTGCAAGTATTTTATTTAAAAATTTTGCATCAATATGAATTAAGGAAATTGTTCTGTTTTCCCCCTTTCCTCTGACTTTTCTCTCCCTGATTAAGATATCAAAAGCATATTTGCAACATAGAAGGAATTTGGAAGAACTCCTTTTACCATGTTTTTTTCAAACAGTTTGTAGAGTATTACAATTGAGTGTTCCTTAAATGATTAGAGGAATTTTGCTTGTAAAACTATTTGAACTTTTCTTTAGAGAGCTCATTTACATTTTTGAATGTCTTTTTAAAAAGAAAATAGGCTATTTAAGGATTTTTCTTCTGTTAATATGGGATATTTATATTTTGTAGATATTAATATCATTTATATTGTCATTTTATTGGTACCAAGTTCAGTAAAGTAACTCCTAATAATTGTTGTAATTTCATCTCTGTTGTTTCAGTATTTGTGTTTTTGTTATTTTTGATACTGGAAATATCATTTAAAAATAAAATCATCCAGTAGTTTATCTATTTTATTGGAAATTTCATAAAATTTTTGTTACTTTTATTTGTTAGTTTATTTTTATAACTTTCAATTTTATTAATCTATATTGATGTTCATGAATTTCAATCTGGTGTTTAATTTAGGGATTCTTTTTTGTTATTTTAATTGCATGACCAATTTATTGATCTACTCTTTCTCTGTCTTCTTAATATATGCTTTTAGAAATACAATTTATCACCCTTCTAGTGCTTCAGCCTCCTCCTACAAATTTTGGCATTGTGTCTTATTGTTGCCATTATCTTTAATGAATTTATTGTTTAGATGATTTATTCTTTTGCCTACATATTATTTGGGATCAGATTATTTAGTTTTCAATTGATTTTTAATTCATGCTTCCAAGGCCCTTTATTGAATGTAATATTCATTACGTTATGATTCCCAAAATGCATTTAATGTTACTGATTTTCTGTATTTGTGCGATTTTTAGACCCTAATATATGAATTATTTTCTTCTTGAAAATGTCATAGATAGCTCAAATACAGGTATACTCATTGTTTTTCCCACTCAATATTCACCAGAGGTCAATCATATCTAACTTTTCTCAGTTTCTATTTATCTCTTTAACTTCCTTCTTCTTTATTGCTTTTTTAATTTTATATTTAGATTTAATTGAAACTTTTCCTTCAAGAATTTAGAAGCTATGCCATTTGGTACATATATGTTCAGAAAAAAAAAAAACCTAACCAATTGTTTACAGTATCTTTTAGCAAAATGTAGCTCTCTTGAATATATCTTTTAATTAGGTATGTTTTTGCTTTGTCTTTGTCTGATATGTATTCTGCTACCCCTGCCTTTCTTCTTTATCTCTATTGAAGGATAATAGATTCTGATTCAACCTTTTATTTTACTTCTGTGAATTTCTATGTTATGCAAGTGTGTATCTTGTAAATATATATGTATATATACATATATATGTATATATATATGTATGCATATATGCATGCATGTATGTATTGTTGGATTGTGGTTTCTAATCCATTCTGCTATCTTCTTCCATTTTGTGTTACTTCCCTATTGAGTAATATGAGTTTCTATAATTAACTGTGTATATTTGAAAACATACACATTTCCATTTTTTCCCTCATTTTTCCCCCTCTCCTTTCAAATAAGAGTAACATTCAGTCATTGTGTTCTCCCCACTTTAGTCTCCCATTCATTGTGAAAACTTTTCTCTCTGTGCCTCTTATTTGAGATAATTTTATCCATTACTCTTCTTTTTCCTCTTCCCAGTACATTCCATTACTCACTTTTCCATTCTTCTTGGCAGATCATTCAAACATAATAGACTTTTCTAATTGCCCTAATTATGTCTTAATATTCTTAGGAGCTATATGTATTGTCTTCCAATATGGAAATATATGTAGGTAGATAAACAACTGAATCTTTGTAAATATCATTCCTGATTAATTTTCATTTTTCACTTAGTAGTATTTGATTTTTTTCCCATTAGATGTCAAGATAGTTTTTAACATCAATTTTTGTAAAATTTTGAGTTCTAGAATTTTCTCCCTCCCACTACCCAAAACAGCAAGCAATCTGATGATAATTATACATATACAATCTTGTTAAACAAGTTTTCACATTAGTCATATTTTGAAATAAAAAAGCAAAAATCACAGGAAAGAAAAAAGATGAAAATAGTAAGCTTTGATCTGCATTGAGGCTCCACAGTTCTTTTTCTGAATATGGATAGGATTTTCCATCATAAGTCTTTCACAGTTGTCCTCGATCATGATATGGCTGAGAAGAGCTAAATCTAATACAGTTGATCATTGCACAATGTTGCTGTTATTATGCACAATGTTCTTATGGTATGCTCACTTCACTTCACATCAGTTCATGTATGTCTTTCTAGATTTTTCTGAAATCTGCCTGGTCATAACTTCTTATAGAACAATAGTATTCCATTGTATTCATATACTACAACTTGTTCAGACATTCCCCAACTTATGGGCATCCCCTCAATTTTCAATTTTTTGACACCACACACACACACACAAAGCTGCTATGAATATTTTTTGTCCATGTGGATTCTTTTCCCTTTCTCATGATCATTTTGGGTTCTAGTAATGGTATTTCTGGGTCAAAGTGTATACATAGTTTGGTTGCCCTTTAGTCATAGTTCAGAATTTCTCTCCAAAATGGTTGGATCAGTTCAAAATTCCATTCACAGTGCATCAGAGTTCCAATTTTCCCACATCTTCTCCAACATTTGGAGAAACATAATTTGTTCCTGTGTCTAACATACCTAACCTAATGGAAAGATCCACGACTTTGTTTTTTAGGCAATATCAAATAGTTTTGATGAGTGCCCCCATTGTAACATAGTTTTAAATCTGTTACAGTTAGGCAAACTACCTTTTCATTTTTTTTTTCACTAATTTCCTTAATATTCTTGTCCTTTTGTTCTTCCAGATGAATCTTGTAATTTTTTTTTTTCTAGCTCTATAAAATACTTTTGGCAGTTTGATTTGTATGGTGGTAAATAAGTAAATTAATTTAAGTAGAATTGCCTTTTAAAAAATATATTATCATGGCCTACACACATCTATATTTTTCTCAGTTGTTTAGATCTGACTTTATTTGTGTAAAAAGTGCTTTTAACTGTGTTCACATAGTTTCTGCGTTTGTCTTGGCAGGTAGACTCCCAAATGTTTTAGATTCTCGGCAGGAATTTTAAATGAATTTTTTCTTTATACTTCTTGCTACAGTTCTTTGTGATATCTTTGCTTCTTCCTTCCCTATTCTAATTCCTTCTATTTCATTTTTCTTATCTAATTGATAAAACTACATTTCTTACATAATGCTGAATAATAGTGGTGATTATGGGCATCCTTGTTTCACCGCGATCTTATTGGAAATGCTTTGAGCTTATGCCCATTCCATATAATGCTTGTTAATTGTTTTAGACAGATAGTGCTTATTATTTAGAAAACTCCACTTTTTCCTGTGCAATTTAGTGTTATTTTTTCAAGAGGAATGGCTTCTATTTTTAATCAAAAGCTTGACCTTCATCTACTAGGACAATCATTTGGTTCTTGTTAGTTTTATTATTGATATGGTTAATTATGGTGATAGTTTTACTAATATTGAACCAACCCTACATTCCTCGCATAAATTCTACCTCTTGGTAAATTGCTGTAATTTCTTACTGATATTTTAATTATTTTTGCATCAATATTCACTAGGGAAATTAGCCTATAATCTACTCTTATTGGTTGAGGTATCTACACCATATTTGTGGCAAAAAAACAATTTGGTAGGATTCCTTCTTTGCACATTTTCCCAAATAATTTATGTAGTATTGGAATTAATTATTCCCTAAATGTTTGGTAAAATTCCCTTGAGAATCCATCTGGTCCTGGAGAATTTTTTTTTAGCGAGTTCATTAATGGCTTGTTCAATTTCTTCCACCCCTTAAAATGCATTTATTAAAGTATTCTATTTCCCCTCTTATTAATCTGAGCAATTTATTTTGTAACTATTCACCCATTTCACTTAGATTGTCAGATTTACTGAAATACAATGGGGCAAAATAGCTCCCAATTATTGCTTTAATTTCCTCTTCATTTGGTGGTAAATTCACTCTTCTCATCATTGATTCTAGTAATTTGGTTTTCCACTTTATTTTGAATCAAATTACCCAAAAGTCTCTCTATTTTATTATTGTTTTTTTTCTCATAAAATATAGCTCTCAATTTTATTTGTTAATTGAAGAATTTTGTTACTTTCAATTTCATTAATCTCTCCTCTGATATACAGAATGTCTTACTTTGCTTAGTTGAGAATTTTCAATTTTCTCTTTTCCCAGCTTTTTTTTTAGTTCCATGTCCAATTCATTGATCTCTTTTTTGTCTAAATTGTTCATGTAAGTATTTGGAGATACAAAATTTTCTCCAGGAACTGCTTTGACTGTATTCCAAAAGTTTTACCATGTTTTCACATTATTGCCATTCTATTTGATGAAATTACTGATTTTTTTCTAGGATTTGTTGTTTGACCTCCTCATTATTTAGGGTTAGATTCTGTAGTTTCCAATTACTTTTTAGTCTATATTACCATTACTTTTTTGAATGTGATTTTTATTGCATCATGATTTCAAATCTATGCATTAAATATTTCTGCTCTAATACCTGGTCATTTTTTGAGTAGGTTCCAAGTACCTCAGAGGGAAAGGTAAATTGCGTTCTCTCCATATTGTTTTTTCTCCAGAGGTCTATCATATCTGACTTTTCTAAAGTTCTTTTCACCTCTTTAACTTATTCCATATTTATTTTGTGGATAGATTTATCTAGTTCAGAGGAGGGGAGGTTGAGGTCACCCACTAGTACAGTTTTACTCTCTACTTATTTCTTTTACTTACTTGACTTTTCCTCTAAAAACGTGGATGCTAGATGAGCAGAGCCAAGATTGTGAAGTAAAAGCAGGGACTTCCCTGAACTCTCCCCCCAAACCATTAAAATACCTGTAAAAATGACTTCAAAAAATTTCTAGAGCTACGGAACCCACAAAATGAGAATGAAATAAATCTCCACCTCAACACAACCTTAAAAGTGGAGAGGAAGGTTTTATCACACAGGGAAGTGAGGGAAGCATAGTCTGGCATCAGCTATACTGGCCTGGATGGATTTTAACAGACCTCAGGGGACTGAATCATTGACAACTGTGGCAGTTTCCAGATTTCTCCAGCTACAAATGCCAAACAGGTCAGTGGAAAAACTCTCCTGAGTGACAGAGGAGCATGATGCCTAGTCACTGTGTGACTGTGCCCTAAAGCACTAGTAGAGAAGGCAGCAACAGAAGTTGCTTCTGAAGCTCTGGGCCCACAGACAGTGGAGAATTTAGGGCTCATAGAAAACCTCTGATATCTGGGGCAGTATACCGAAATCCACACCCACATTCTCTCCCTGAAAGCAAAGTCCTACCTTGACAAAAATTAGAAAGTGAAATATTTGGGAAGATGGTAAACATCGTAAAAAATCAGACTATAGAATCTTAATTTGGTGACAAAGAAGATCAAAACATACAACCAGAAGAAGACAAAGTCAAAGTGCTTACATCAAAAGTTTCCAATAAAAATATGAATTCATCACAAACCAAATGAATTTTGAAAATCAAGTGAGAGAAGGGAGGAAAAAAATGGGAAGATAAATGAGGAAGAAAATATTGAAAAGTGAGTTAACAACTAAAGAAAAATAACACCTTTAAAAATAGACTGACACAAATGGCAAGAAAGGTCCAAAAAGCCAATGAGAATAAGAATGGCTTATAAACCTGAATTGACCTAATGGGGAAGGACGTCCAAAAGCTCACTGAAGATTATAATTCCTTAAAAATTAGAATGGACAAAATGTAAGCTAACGACTTCATGAAAAAGAAAGAAATTATAATACAGAACCAAAACATAAGAGAAATAGAAGAATTTGAAATGTCATTAGAAAAACCACTGACCTGAAAGAAAAATCCAGGAAAATTTAAAAGTTATTATTTCTCTTCTTACTTCCTACTTCCCTATAAAGTAACATAAATTTATCTACTCAACTGAGTCTATATTCTATCCCCTTTCTGAGTATAATATGATGAAAATAAGTTTCAACCCATGCTCACACCCTTCCTTCTATCCCTCTACTGTAAAAGAACTTTTGCACTTCTCCATGTAATGTAATTTACCTTGTTCTGCCTCCCCCTTTCATCTTATTTCAGTACAATCCTTTTTATTCCCTTAATTTTTTAATACTACCACATTAAAATCAATTGACACATATACTTTCTGTCTATGTATACTCTTTCTAAATGCCTTAACATTAATATGTCTTTCAAGAGCTATATTTCATTTTCTTTTGGGAACAGCTTAATTTTATTGAATTATTTTTTTTCTTTCCTGTTTACCTTTTTGTGCTTCTCTTGAATCTTGTTTTGAAGATTGAATTCTCAGTTCAGCTCTGATCTTTTTATAAGGAAAGTTTAATATGCACTGTTTTATAGAATGTCCATCTTTTCTCCTGAAAGATTATGCCCAGTTTTGTTAGGTAGTTGCTTCCTGATTTCAATCCAAGCTCATTTGCCTTCTGGAATACAAATTTTCAATCACTCTAATACTTTAATGTAGAAGCTGATTACTCAAGTGCTATCCTGACTGTGGCTCCACAATATTTGACTTGTTTCTTTCAGGCTACTTTCAGTGTTTTCTCCTTTCCTTGAACTGACAATTCTGAATTTGGCTAAAATATTGATTGGAGTTTTCAATTTGGAATCTCCTTCAGGAGGTGATTAATGGATACTTTTGATTACTATTTTGCTCTCTGGTTCTAGAATATCAGGGCAGTTGTCCTTGGTAATTTCTTGAAAGATGTTCCCAGGGTCTTTTTTAAAATAGTGGCTTTCAAGGTAGTACAAAATTTCTTAAATTATCACCCCTCTATCTATATGCAAGGTCAGTTTTTTTTTTTTTTTTCCATTAGGCATTTTACATTTTCTTCTATTTTTTTTTCATTCTTTTGATTTACTTTGATTGATTCTTGGTGTCTCATAGAGTCATTAGGTTCCACTTGTGCAATTCTAATTTTAAAGGAAATATTTTCTTTAGTTAGCCTTTATACATTTTATTTCATGTGTCCAATTCTACTTTTAAAGTAGTTATTTTCTTCAGTCAATTTTTTTGCCTCCTTTTCCAAGTTTTTGACTCTTTTTTTTTAAGTCTCTCCTGTAACTCCCTTTCTTTCCCAATTTTTCTTTAACATATTTTACTTGATTTTTAGACTCCTTCTTGAGCATTTTCAAGAGTCTTTTGGGGGTTGGAGACTGATTCATATTCGCCCTTTGAGGCTTCACATGTAGATATTTTAACATTGTCCTTTTCTGGATCTGTGTTTTAATATTTCCTTTTGTTTGGTTGCTTTTTGTTGTCGTTGTTTTATGCTATTATTAATGTAGCTTGTAACCTTCTATAGTTAGGGATCTTTTTGGTTTTGGTTTTTGAATTCTTTTTAAAGGTTGAAATCTGCTCCTGGGGCACAGGCAACACTGTCCCAAGCTGCTTGGTATGGGACCAAGGATATAGTCACTGGTCATGACGGCAGTCAAACTAGGATATTTTATTGTTTTTATTTTACTAAAAGTGCCACTGAGGGGTGGATCCAAGATGGGAGAGTAGAAGAATGGACCTGAACTAGCTCTATCCACATATCCCACAAAATACCTGTAAAAATGGACTCTATACAAATTCTAGAGGAGTAGAAACCACAAAATGGCAGAGTGAAAGATATTTCCAGTCCCAGAAGCCTGAAAGGCAGACAGGAAATGTCGACTGCACCAGACTCAGAGTGGAGAACAGACCAGCATTGACTGGGTCTCACCACACAGACAGTACTAGAGGAGGCTTCAGGTCACAGAATCATGAGTAGCAGCTATGGATCCTAGATTCCTCAACCCAGAAACGCTAAAGACAGCTTCAAAGGTCAGTGAGAAAGATCTTTCACCTGAGGGGGGGGTCAGGGTACAGCCCCAGCCACAGGACAGCAGCAGTCAGTGCTGTGGTTTCCACATTTGGAAACCTGAGGGCAACTAAACCCTGGGGAAACTGAGGAGCTCACTTGATATCAGTCCTGAGTGGCAGTCTTATGCTGAGAAGTAACACTGGCTGGCAGAGCTGGTGGAGGCTCTAGAGAAGGAATTTACTTGCAGATGCTGGGCAGAAAAGCTTGTGGCTGGTCCAAGACTGGAGTGCAGGCCAGAATAAGAGGAAGCTCCTCTCCCTTGATTGTACCATCTTGGAGAAAATGAAAACTTATAGGTCACTAGAGTGTATGCTCCACTTAATAAAGGACTCAAAAGTCAAGTAACTGGCTGGGAAAATGCCCAAAAAAGGGGAAAAAAGTAAGGTTTTAGAAGGCTACCTTTTTTGGTGAAAAAGCATTTTCTTCCATCCTTTCTGATTCAAAAGAACAAAGCATACCACCAGAAGAAGACATAAAAGTCAAGGCTTCTACATTCAAAACCTTGAAAACAATATGCAATAGTCTCAGGCCATCAAAGAGATCCAAAAGAATTTAGAAAATTAAGCAAGAGAATTGGAGAAAAAATTGGGAAGAGAAATGAGAGCAATGCAAGAAAATCATGAAAATGAAATTAACAGCTTGCTAAAGGAGACTCAAAAAGTGCTGAAGAAATAACAACTATGAACATAAACTGATTGAAATGGCAAAAATGGTTCAAAAAGCCAATGAGGAGAAGAATGCTTTAAAAAGCATAATTAGCCAAATGGAAAGTTCAATGAAGAAAATAGGTCTTCAAAAACTAGAACAAAGGAGATGGAAGCTAAGGACTTTAGGAGAAACTAAGAAATTACAAAACAATACCAGAAGAGAGAAAAAAACAGAAGACAATGTGGAATATCTCAATGGAAAAACATCTGATCTGCAAAATAGATCCAGGAGAGACAATTCAAAAATTTGGGGACTACCTGAAAGCCATGATCAAAAAAAGAGCCTAGACACCATCTTTCAAGAAATTATCAGTGAAAATTGCCCTGTTATTCTAGAACCAGAGGGTAAAATAAATATTGAAAGAATCCACTGATTCTGAAAGAGATACAAAAAGAAAACTTCCTAGGAATAATGGAGCCAAATTTCAGAGTTCCCAGAAACTATTGGATGCAGTCAGAACATAGCAATTCGAGTATCATGAAAATACAATCTGGATCACACAAGATCTAGAAACTTCTATATTAAGGGATTGAAGGACATGTAATATGATATTCCAGAAGTCAAAGTAACTGAGATTAAAACCAAGAATCACCTACTCAGCACGACTGAGTATAAAACTTCAGGGAAAAAAACCATCATTCAATGAAATAAAAGATTTTAAAGCATTCTTGATGAATAGACCAGAGCTGAATAGAAAATTTTACTTTCAAACACAAGAATCAAGAGAAGAATGAAAAGATAAACAGGAAAGAAAAATCATAAGGAACTTACTAAATTTGAACTGTTTATGTGGAAAGGTGATATTTGTAACTCTTGAGAATTTTCTCACTATTCGGGTAGTTGGAGGTATCACATACTTATAGACAGAGGGCACAGGATGAATTGAATAGGAAGGGATGATATCCAAAAAATAAAATTAAGAGATGAGAGAGGAATATATTGGAAGGAGAAAGGGAGAAATGGAATGGGGAAGATTGTCTGTCCTAAAGAGGCAAGAAAAATACTTTTTCAATGGAGGGGAAAAGCAGGGAGGTGAAATGGAAGTAATGAAACTTACTCTCATCACAGTTGGCCTAAGGAGGAAATAGCGTGCACACTCAATTTGATATCAAAATCTATCTTGCACTTCAGGAAAGAAGGAGAGAAGGGGATAAGTGGGGTGTGCGGGGATGATAGAAGGGAGGGCAAATGAGAGGAGGGAGTAATTAGAAGTAAAATCTTTTGGGGAGAGACAAAGTCAAAAGAGATTAGAATAAATGGGGCACAGGATAGCATGAAGGGAAATATAGCTAGTCTTTTATAACCTGACTATTATGGAAGTCTTTTGCATAACTACACATGTACAGCCTATGTTGAGTTTCCTGCCTTTTCAGTAGGGGTGAGTGGGGAGAGAAGAAGGGAGACAAGTTGGAACTCAACATTTTATGAACGAATATTGAGAATTGTTTTTGCATGCAAAACTGAGAATCAAGAAATATAGGTAATGGGGTATAGAAATCTCTCTTGCCCTACAAGACAGAAAAGAACATGGGGATAAGGGAAGGGATGGGTGTGAAAGAAGGGAAGACAGATTGGGATAAGGCTAATCAATCAGAATGCATGATGTCTTGGTGTGGGGAAAGGGGAGAAATGGGGAGAAAATTTGGAACTCAAAATCTTGTGACAGTGAATGTTGAAAGCTAAAATTTAATAAATTTTGAAAAATGATAAGAAAAAAGCCAATGATTGAATAATTTGATTTAAGCAGTTCTTCCCCACCAACTGATGGACCTGTCCATTGAGGGAAGCTTGATTAGGGGAGTTGTTTTGTAGGAGGGTCCCAAGTAACTTTTTTTTTTTCCTATTGAGGCACTGGGTCAGAGCATTATGCCCTGAAGGTAAGGTTTTACTTTGGGGCTTACTGACTATAAATGTTTGACAAGAAAGGGTCTCTGAGAAGCCTCTAAGCAGTTTTCTGGCTTTGAGAAACCTAGATGTTCCCTCTATGGTAAAGTTGAATGTATGTTAATTGTCAGACATTTTTGAAGCATGTCTGTTGACTTTCGATTTCTCTGTATTTCCTCTGAAGTTCTGGGTGCTGATTTACTCTCCTGAACTAACTGAATGATACGTTTGCTTGATTAAAGTGATTGTTAACCTCCCAAAATTTCCCTTTCATTTTATGAATGAAAATTTAAGAACATGTGGTAGTAGGGCTCCTGTGTATGTTGGAATACTTACTGTGACACTGGTTTTCTTCACCAGGGCCTCAGGTGCTTATTCTCTTGCCCCTTGTAGCGAGATGGTTTTGTTTTGTTGCACCTGTAGTCATGGAGTTCCTGGACTAGAAATTTTCCTTCTGCACTAGTGCTAGAGGCCTTACAGCTAGTCTGCTATTCCACTAGCCTGCTGAGCCAGGACCAAGGGTCCACAGTCTCTGATCTTTGCTGTTGCCAAGAGACCCCTACTGGCTTGTCAGGACAACATCTGTCCTGGGCTATGCTCCACTTTTACTCAAGTGAGAAAGATCATTCTTGAACTCCTTCTAAAGTTTGTTTTTTTCACTGTCTTTTTGTGAGTTCAGTTGCTCCAGAATCTGTTTAGAGGCATGAATTAATGTTGTTTCCTAGGGAAGCTTGGTAGACCTCTGGCAACTTCCTGGCTTCTCTCTGACATCTTGAGTCCATCCTTCATCCTCTGTGATTACTTTTGTATGACTCTCTTCAGCCTTGTGTTCAATGTTAAAATTTCTATTTAGTTCTGGTCTTTTCATCAAAATCTTCTATGTTATTACATGTCCAACTTTTCCCCTAAAGAATTATACACATTTTTTCCAAATTCCTTATTATGAGTTGAAGTCAGCTCCATTGCCTTTCAGAAAATAATTCACCATATCCTGTACTCATTTGGAATGGTAAGTGACAAGGTTTGCACGATCCTGCTTCTTCACAGTACTTGAATTAATGCTTTCTGGCTGTTTGCTGTATTTTCTCCTTGAACCTAGAACTCTTAATTTTTACTGTAACATTTATTTGGGGATATTTTTCAGGTGTCATCTGTTAATTTGTTTCAATTCCTGTTTTGCCCATCAGTTCTAAGATATCTGGGAAATTTTTCTTATAATTTCTTAAAATATGAAATCTGGGGTCTTCTATCTTACATCATCGCTTTTTAAGTCATGCTATAATTCTCAAATTAGTTCTCCTCAGTTGATTTGCCAGGCCAGTCATTTTTCCTAGGACATACTTCAAATTTTCTCTCTTTTTTCAGTCTTTTGATTTTGTCTTATTATTTCATGATGTAACTTGGAGTTATATCATTGTTAACCAAGTTAACGTTGGTTAAACTTCTACTTAACCAATTCTATTTAAGAAGTTATTTTCTTCATTAAAGCATTGTGCCTCTTTTAGTATTTTGCCAACTCTTATTTTGTGAAAAGGTATTTTCTAAAGTATTTTGGGTTTTTTTGTTTTATTTTTTACCAAGTTGTTAACTTTCTCTTCTTAGTTTTTTTTTTGCAAATTTCTCATTATTTTTCTGTTTTTCCTCTATTAGTCATATTTTATTTTTAAAGTAATTTATTTTTTCTTTTTTGAAATAAAAAAATATTTTTTTATCTCTCCTAATAATTCTTTTTGGATATGTGCATAGCATGCATTTTTTGACACTTTGGTTTTAGATGTTTTCAATTCACTTCATTCTTTTGCATTTATTTTTTGAGCATCCCTGTCATCATATCATCATAGTAGCTTTTTGCATCAGGTTCTCTCTCTCTCTCTCTCTCTCTCTCTCTCTCTCTCTCTTTCTCGTGCTCTCACTCTCTCTCTCTCTCTTGCTCTCCTCATTTTTCCAGTCAATTACTTGACTTTGGAGTTAATTTTTTGAGGGTAGGGGTTCTTCTTACTTGTAAGAAGGTGATGGTCACCCTGAACTTCTGTAGTTTTATCTGTGAGTTTGTAGGTTTTTACATCCAACGCGCTGTAATTTGAGTGGATTTCTTGATACTACCTTCCTAGTGTATGCTCTGATCCAGGTATGATTCCTCCTCCCTGGTGAGTGTATCTGCTCCTGTCTGTTCTTGAACTTTAAAGTGATTCTGGTTAACAGGTCATGGAGCTTCCAAATAGTGCCTAATTCTGCATTCAGTGTTAGCACAGGTAAGTCTGTATATCAGTAAGTAACCCAAAATACACAGGGGACCTTCTACCTCTGGTTTTTTGATCTGCATTCATTAAAGAAAAGCAACTTTCAGGGTGTTAACAATCACTTCAATAAGAGAAAATCAAAATCAAAATTTCATGGAAAATACAGAGAAATCAAAAGTCAACAGATATGCTTCCAAAATGTCTGACCCACTACAACAGGTCCAGTCAGCAAGCCTCTAAGTAAAACCTCACCCTCAGAGTATTTATACACTTTTTAGAGTCCGCTGGCTCAGTGCTCAATAGGAAAAAGTGAAGGCACTTGGGACCTTCCTAAAAAACAACTCCACTAATCAAACTTCCTACAATGGGCAGGCTGATCAATGGGTGGGAAAGATTCTCCTTGATCATATTATTCAATCAGAGGTACTTGTAGTAAAACAAAAACAGCCAAAGATCCTATTTTACTTGTCATTACACCTGGCTACCCATTACTGCTCCTGCAGCTACAGCCTCCATGGCTCAGAGTTAACACCCTTTTGCTGGTATACAAAATTCCAATCCATTCTTCCCTCAGTGTTTTTATATCTCTCATTCTATCTTTGTAAACTGACTGGAACAAATGACTGTCCGTTATTTTCTTTTCTTTTTGTTTCTTTTTTTTTTTTTTTTGGATTTTTCTCTCAAAATTAGACTAGGCATTTCTGCGGTTGTTTGGTAGGTAACAAAGTTTTTGGAAGTTGCAAAACTATAACCTTTTATTCAATCATCTTGACTCTGACTCTGATCCTCTTTCAAGTCTCTCTCTCTCTCTGTCCCTCCTTCCCCCCTCTCTCTTTCTCTCTTACTCTCCTTATTTCTGCCTCTCTCTCCTCCTTGACTCCTCTGCATCTGTTTTTGTCTGTCTGTCTCTTTTCCTACTTTTCATGTGCATATTCTTGTATGATTTCTTTTAGCCAAGCTTCGCCTTCCTTTATTACCTTGTTTGTAGGGATTGTGGAGTTATTATCCTCCTTTGGGTTAATGTCTTGGTCATCTATGACATTATCATAGTTCCTTTTCTTTTTGTTTGTTTATTCGTTCTTGGGGATTTCAGTGTTTGCAACAAAGCCCTGATCAGTGCTTGAGGACTGGGTCCTAAATCCTGCTTCTCCATGGACCATAATTGAAGAAACTTGTCTTAGATTATAGATCAGGATTGGGAGGTGTGGAAAATGGTAGTTGATCTTGAAGTTCCCTCCCCCTCAATGATCAAGAACAGGGATAAAGGCTAGGGTCTGTAAGACATTAACATCACAGAGGCTTTGCTGTGTAATGATTATGGGCAGAGCTCAATAGTAGGGGGAGAGGGAACTGAGATACATTGTTCACTCTTATTTCATGACATTTGTTGGTCTTGTCCTAATCTATCTTTATATTTAATTTTGACTTTGAAAAGTTTAATGTAAAGACTAAAGGTTTATTCTATCACTCTATATATTATAGTTATCCTGGTATGATAAACTCAGGTAAACTAAGGCGCAAAACTCAATTCCAATTTATTTCAAAAATTCCATAACAACTCACTCAGGATAAATGCATATTTGGCTTCCTGTCATCTTGTTCTGTTGCTTTAAATAAAACATTGAGATGGCAGAGGTGAGATTCAACTGATGTGACAAGAAGGCACAATAAAACTTATCTAGAATTGACAGCTGATGAGAAAGAACTAAAGTTCCTCGAGAAAATAAAAGCTACGAAATTAAAAATTGGATTCTATTCCTAACAATAAAATAACAACAAAGATGATCACAGTAAATATTTATTTAGCATTTTAACATTTGCAAAACACTTTGCAAAATTTTATTCTCATAAACAACCCTGGGAGACAAGTACTGTCATGATAAAGACAATGAGGCAAGCAAAGGTTAAGTGACTTATCCACGGTCATATAGTTAGTGGCTGAGGACAGATTTGTATTCAGGTTAAAAAAAAGATACAATATAATAACTCTGAAATAGCCTTTCCCAGATTGGGAATTGTCTTAATAATCTGGGGTGTTTTTTTCTTATATATAAATAAACTCACACTTTAAGGAAAAATACATTTTGTTTGTTTGATGTTCTTTTTCTTTACATCTTTCCCCCTACCCCTTTCTTGTGCTCCAAATTTTTGAGGTTGCTACTAAATTGACCCAAGAATAAACATGGTGCTTTTTCTTTATGTTGTAGTCTTCAAGAAAAAGTCTGAAGTAGTGGCAGAATTGAGAGGACTAAAATTTCTGGTTTGTAATTTCTATATCAAATGGCTTTTCTATGGAATAATTACTGACCCCAGTAGAAAATAAAAGCGCATAAACATCCTCCTTACCTATAAATTATTGCGATATTCGAAATACATTTCCCCTTCTGAAAACAATTTCTAGGGCTTGTATGTGGTTTTTATTTTGTCTTGTTTTTCCTTTGAAAGATCTGTAAACAGAAATGAAAGTAGAAATACTCTCAGAACTCTCAAAATAAAAGCTGGCAAATATTTCCAGATTTGTTAGTATTCTGCCTAACCTCAAATTTACCTATAGCAAGTAAATAATGTACCTTTTGGAGGAATGATGTTCTTAAAAGACCATATTAAACATTCAAACACATTATACAACTATGTTAAAAGAATGAGAATTTTGTTGTGCTAAGTACAGGTAGTGTTCAAGTTTTACAAAAAGTTATCGTTTTTTGAGTAGATAAATAGATAAAGTCGGCCTTAATAAGTGAGTTTCCTTCATTGAAAGAACTCAGAGTGGAATAAAATGGACTAAGAAAACCTTCAAATAGTGGGAACAGGAAAAATATACAATAGACAAGGTACTAAATTAACAGAAAATTATAAGGAGCCCTTAGATTTACTCCAAAGCAGAAGCATCTAATAGGGAGTAGAGAAAGATATTTCTAAAAAATTCATAAAAATAACTTCCTACTGAGTTGTAATGGTGGAAAATAAATGAACTTGTAATTATATTCTTGATTGGCTTACACAAACAACAAAATGTTTTTGTAATGTTCTGTAGTCTTTGAAATGTTATAATAATAATTATTGATCTGAATTTTGTCAGTGTCTCTGTTTTTAATTTAATAATTTGACCTTCTTAGAAAGTTGTCTTATTAATATTTTTGCATAAATGTACTAAGGAAATATTTTGTGCACCAATGCAGCAACTTATTGAACTTTAGTCTCATTTCTAGCACAAATCCACATGGTCAATGAGCAGTTACATGGAAGTAGTGTATCACTGCTATTCTTCAGAGTTATGCAAATCCAGAAAGGACTATGGAAAGGGATTAGGAGAAGGGATCAGGATAATCCTATTATGGGTGATTGTGATATAAGCCTTGTGGATTCCTGTTCTCCCCATGGAACTACTGTTAGAAGGACCTTGAGTTGGTTGCTTATATCCAGAAACATGCTTTAATAATAAAGCATTTTTTCTGGTGTGGTGGCATACACTTTGGGTGTTGTATAATTCATTGAATAGAGCAGATAAATTTACTAGGTCTGCAACCAATTTTTTTCATACATACTTTAATTTGTCTGCAACCATTAGACATTCATTTTAGATAATGATATCCACTTTTTTTTTGCCTCTTCTTGACTGGCCAGGGTCTATCCTTGGGAGTTCAGACAACCCACTGACCTTGTTCCTTAATAGAGATATTGTACTAGGAAGGTCTCAATACAATACAATAGTCAGTCATTGAGTACTTAATATGCCTAAACCACTTGTGTTATGTGCTTAAATTATCAAGACAAAATGAAAAAAAACAGTACTTGCCTTCAAGTCACACCTAAGCAATTACTTGCCTTTTACTAGGCTGATGTAATATGCATGATATGAAAGCATAGAAGACCTGCTTTTAATGTAATGCAACACATGCTTATTAAGCACCTAAGAGGTACAAACATTGTGTTTGGTACTTTACATATAGATAGTGAAGTAGTTATGTCTCTGAAATAATAGAGATATAATTATATATGTGTACTTATGTAGGTATGCATATATACTCACACATATTATACATATATATACACACACATATATATATATACATACCTACACAGACACATCATATTTATGCTCTATGAACAAGCTATCCAAAAATCTGAGCTATTAAGTTTAAAAGTGCACATAAAGCTGCACAACTTTGGAGAACTTACTGTACTTAAAAATGTACTTTTCTCTCCCATTATTCTAATATGAAGTACAAATGAAGATTATTTCATTGCTTTACTTCAGTCCCCATTTCACACCTCACACAGGCCCAGCACAATATGGGTGTTCAAAAATATTTTGTTGATTGATTAATGACATTTTTGTGATACACATAGAGCATTATAATAATTATTATTATTCATCTGCTTTTCCCTCACACCTTTGCTCTCACTGGGGAGGAGCAATCCCTGATGTGGAAACTCCCTTCAAGAATTTCAGTTGTGGTTTTGTGAAGAAAACCTCAAGATGGGGGAGGAGCCAAGATAGCAGAGCAGAAAGATGTACATACTCTAGCTCTTCCCCCACAACCCATAAAATACCTGTAAAGAAAGACACTCAACAAATCCTATAGCAGCAGAAACCACAGAACAATGGAGTGGAGGAGATTTCCAAGGTGACCTGGAAGGCCAACGGGAAAGTCTGTCACACCAGACATGGAGTGGAGCCCAGCCCAGCCTTAGCCACACAACACCAGAAAGAGCAGGACCAGAGCAGTCTTCAGGGTGGAATCCTCAGCAGCAGCAGTGGTTCACAGATCCCTTAACCCACAGGAAGCGAAGGTCATTGAGAGGGCTTTTTCAACCAGATCTAGAAGGAAGCAGGGTCCTGTCCTAGCCCCAGCCCCAGGCAGTGGTGGCAGCCACAGCAGCAGCAGAAGGCAACAGTGGTGGGCGGCAGTGGTTGCAGTAGCCATGGCAACAGCCAAGGTCCATTGTTGGAGTGCTTAGTTTAAAGCCCTTGAGGGAACTGAGCAGCTGATCCGAACCTCTGCCCTGGGTGGCAGACCTGGCCCCACTTAAAACCCCTGGGGGAACTGAGCAGCTCATCTGAATCTCAGCCCTGAGCAAGGTCCTGGGGCTTGGTGGAGCTGGAGGCCCCTGAGGAGGAAACTCCTCTCCAATAATTATGCCACCTTGGAAGAACCGAAAACATAGATGTCCCCAGAGTATACCCTACTCTTGATAAAGGATCCCAAAGTCAAGTAACTGGTTGGGAAAATGCCCCAAAATAAAGAAAAAAAAATAAGACTACAGAAGGTTGCTTTCTTGGTGAATGGGTATCCTCTCCCATCCTGTTGGATGAAGAAGAATAATGTTTACCATCAGGGTAACAAAGAAAAGCCAAGGCTTCTGCATCCCAAACCTCCAAAATAAATATGCCATAATCCCAGGCCATGGGAGAACTCAAAAAGGATTTTGAAAATCAAACAAGAGAGGTGGAGGAAAAATTGGGAATAGAAATAATAGTGATGCAAGAATATTATGAAAATTGAGTCAACTGTTTGCTAAAGCAGACCCCCAAATAATGCTGAAGAAAATATCTTTAAAAATAGGCTAACTTGATTGACAAAAGAGGTCCAAAAAGCCAATGAAGAGAAGAATGTTTTAAAAGGCAGAATTAGTCAAAAGGAAAAGGAGGTTCCAAAGCTCACTGAAGAAAGTAGTTCTTTAAAAATTAGAATGGAACAAATGGAAGCTAATGACTTTATAATAAAGCAAAAAATCACAAAACAAAAGCAAAAGAATAAAAAAAGGAAGACAATGTGAAATATATCATCAGAAAAACAACTGACCAGGAAAATAGATCCAGGAGAGACAATTTAAAAATTATGGGACTACCTGAAAGCCACGATCAAAAAAAGGGCCTAGACATCAACTTTCATGAAATTATCAAGGAACACTGCTCTGATATTCTAGAACCAGAGGGCAAAATAAATATTTAAAGAATCCATCAATCACCTCCTGAAAGATATCCAAAAAACAAACTTCTAGGAATATTGTAGCCAAATCCAAGAATTTCCAGGTCAAGGAGAAAATATTGAAAGCAGTTAGAAAGAAATAATTTCAGTATTTCAGAAATACAATCAAGATAACACCACATCTAGCAGCTTTTACATTGAAGCATGTAAGGGCTTGGAATAGGATATTCCAGAAGTCAAAGGAACTACGATTAAAACCAAGAATCTCCTTCCCAGCCAAACTGAATATAGTGTTTCAGGGGGAAAAACCAACATTCGATGAAATAGAGGACTTTCAAGCACTCTTGATGAAAAGATCAGAAATGAAGAGAAAATTTAACATTCAAATGCAAGAATCAAGAGAAGCATGAAAAGGTAAACAGGAAAGAACAATCACAAGGGACCTACTAAAGTTGAACTGTTTTCAATCCTACATGGAAAGATAATATTTGTAACTCTTGAAACTTTTCTCAGTATCTGGGTAGTTGGAGGAATTATACACACACACACACACACACACACACATACATACATACATATATATATATGGAGAGAGACAGAGACAGAGAAAGAAAGAGAGAGATGGAGAGAGACAGAGACAGAGAGACAAAGAGCACATGGTGAGTTGCATAGGAAGGGATCATATCTAAAAAAAATAAAATTAACGGGTGAGAGAGGAATATATTGGGAGGAAAAAGACAATGGGGTAAATTGCCTCTCATAGAAGAGGCAAGAAAAAGCTTTTGCAATGGAGGGGAAATCGTGGGAAGGAGTAACATGCACACTCAATTTGTTACCCTACAGGAAAGTTGGGGAGAAGGGGATAAGCAGAGTGGGGAGGGGATGATGTGAGGGAGGAAAAATGGGAAGAGGGACCAATTAGAAGTAAACACTCTTAGAGAGGGACAAGGGTAGCAGGATAGGATGGAGGGAAAGATAGTCTTACACAACATGGCTACTATGGAGGTCATTTGCAAAACTTACAAAGTCCACTTCCTATATATATGTATAGCCTATATGGAATTGCTTGCCTTCTCACTGGAGATGGGTGGGGAGGGAAGAAGGAAGAGAACATGGAACCCAAAGTTTTAGGAACAAATGTTGAGAATTGTTTTTGTACACAACTAGGAAATAAGAAATACAGGTAATAGGATATAGAAATTTATCTTGCCCTACAGGACAGGAGAGAAGTTTGGAATAAGGGAAGGCAGGGGTGTTAGAAGGGAAGGCAGATTGGTGGAAGGCATAATCAGAATGCAAGGTGTTTTGGAGTGGAGGAAGAGAAATGGGGAGAAAATTTGGAACTTAAAATTTTGTGGAAAGAAATGTTGAAAACTTAAAGAAAAATAATTAAAAAGAAATGAATTTCAGCTGAGTCTTAGAGAGCTGCACAGGAAACTGAGAGACTGGATTTTCACAATTAGAAAAACAGCATATGTCAGAGGCAAGGCTTGAAGTCAAGTCTTCCTGACTTCAAGACTGGCTAACTGCTATTCTACCATACCGTCTCTCATTCTTGTTTTAGATGAGGAAACTGATATAGAATGGTTGGGTGAGAAATACTAAAACTAATAAGGATTAGTATTATCATTATTTCTACTTCTACTACTAACAGTAAAAATAAAAAACTCATTCACATAATAGTCATTTAAGATTTACAAAATCCTCTTCCAAAAACCTTGTGAGTAAGGCAGGATAGATGATATTAGCCTCCACTTACAAATAAGAAAACTGAAGGACAGAGAGATTATCTTGTCCAATGCCAAGCATACTATGTAGCTTTTTGGTATTGTATCTTTTCTGGGTACTGTGTAGTCTCAAGGACAATAGAGCCAGATTTCCATGGCTACAGGTCTGCCAAATTGAGGAGAAAATTGAAGCATTTATCTAGATAAAATGACTTCACTTTGTTGTTGGAAAGCTCCTGACTCCTGTTTCTAATGGCTGTCATAAATAAATGGTATTTTTAGGTTCCCAAGAAAACATTTCTGAAAGGGACAGCTTCATATTTGTTTCTTTATGGGCAAATAGGTAAATCTTCAATCCCCTCTCATCTCAGTCCTAAATGTACTCTTTGGACCCTTGCAGATACTGCTTAGGTGGGCTGATTCTGGTCAAAGCTTAAGATAAAAATAATGAGCCACATACATCCAATGCCCAAGGGTTTCCATGATACAAAGTCCACTTCCTATGGAGACTGTCCTAAGTATTTCAAGTCTCTAGATTTCTTCTCTAGGGGCTAGTTAGCTTTTTTGATTTGCCATATTATAGAACAACTAGGTGACCTGACAGAACATATTTGTTTTCCCTCCTTTTTTCCCTTTAAGCAATGTCACCTTCTTTGGTGAGTGTTAGAAATGTGCCCAGAGTAGATTTTGCTTTGCCAACAGTAGGTTTCAGATAAACAGATTTGTATTAATCCACTGTGTAATTGGGAACATTTCATCTAATAAGGTATTTGTTTGGATCATGCCAACTGACCTAGGTGAATAAAAGATTTGCTGTATCATCTGCTTATGAAAGTAAATTCAATTCTGAGTTCAGTGCCATTATACATCCCCATAGAAGGGAAAAGTAAGTTGGGGCTGACCCAAGGGTGCACTAATTTCAATTGAATTAGTGTCCCACCGAGACCTAAGACACCATTCCTCAGAGTCTATTTTCAAACAATATTGAAGCAATTGCATTTCATTAACAAAATGTTCTAATTCCCAACATTCTGGGCAAAGGAAAAAAGTAGACTTGCAAATATCAATTTTACTGGTTTAGCAGAACCTGGAAAACCAGCTAATGATCATCTATTTTTAATCAACCCACATTTGTTGGCCCTGTGAATAATGGTAATTAAGCAAAGTTAGAGGGAAAGTTGAGCACTTTACAAAAAGATTTCATGTTATTTCACTTTCAATGTCAAATAAGATTTTCATTTATCTGAAAGTACAAATGTCAAAAATGCATTTTTGATAATAACATTTCAATTATTTTTACTTCCCCATCCCACTGGCCATGAGGATTTGTAGCACAGTTAGATAACCAATAGATGATATTGTAAGTATCAAGAATCAGAGACATACCTTTTGGTATAGTATAATTTTGGTATAATATAGATATAGATTATATGTCTATAAAAGAAAGTATCTGTTCCCTAAGAAAGGAAGCAGCTTTCAGGAGCCAACCTTTGACAACAGAGAATGAAACCAAATGTGGACTTATAAAGGACGTAGACTTAGCAAATGCAAGTTAATCTATAGATGAAAGGACACGAAAAGCTGTGGTGATCAACCTTCTAAGCAAATATCCTGTGAACAAAGGTGAGATTAGTAAGGATTTCACAGGAGAGAAAGAATATCTAGGCCCTGTAATTCCAGAGTTATGAGTTACATTGGTCACAAGTTTCCAATATTCATGCCTCATAAACATGCCATTTTACTTTAATGCTGTCTGTGTATATGTATCACACAGATGTGTATGTGTGTACATGTGTGTGTGTTAATGTGTATGTGTGTGTTTAGTAAGTGTGCTCTAGGTTTATGCAGGAAATGTTTTACAGCTACTATGCCTTTACTAAGAGCCAATTTTATCAGCAAACTGTTTATAAGAAGTACGCTGGTGAAGTACACTCAGGAACTTTAGGTTTGAAGTCCCACTGATTACACTCAAAAACCTGAGAATAACAACCGCATTCTGAGAAGGTAGCCTGGGGGGCACACATAGAATCTCATATGGAATTTAGATTGTGTAAATGACCTGCTGTAGATCACGAAACTAAGAAGTAATAAAACTGAGAGACATATTTGGATATCCTGACTTCAAGTCCTTTAGTACCTCACTTGTTATATGGAAAGTTAGTACTTATTGAGTAATATGTTTCTCCCAAAACTATCCTAGATTCAGACATCAGAAACTTCTGTATCATGATTCAAAACTATAGGCAGAGATGTAAATAGAACTTTGAGAAATTGGTAATCAAATTATTTTCCTAGAGAAATGTCTTTTTCCTCCTTTCATATTTTCCCCCTTGTCTGAGCCATTTCTCCTCTAGATTTTAGTTATGTCAGAGTGAGGGAAAAGTGGAGGGATAAAAAGAGGAAATATTCTACCATATATAATGACAGTGCTCCCAATCTTCTCAAAAAAAAAATGATCTATGATAGAGATATCATCATCACTCCAAAACAGAAGTTAAATTGCAAAGCCAATTAACTCTCTGAAGGCCAAGTATGCTACTTGCTAAAACTTTTTTTAGAGACATTAGATTGCATTTGCATAATCCTCAATGAGATAGTTAAAGACAAATTAATTGTGTTTCATATACGGGGAGAGATCATTTGGTCTGGCATTTTAAAAGTTGATTTATGCAGATGCATCCCCACTTGGGTGATCAACTTACTCTCAGTGTTTGAGATCATTCATCGAAGGTCCAAATATAATGCTAAGGATATTAGAGAAAGCAGAAATGACATGATATGTCAATCAATCAATCAAAATATTTTATTAAGCACTTATCATGTGCCAGGATCTGTGCTATGCACTGGGTATACAAAGAGAGCCAAAAGACAATCTCTACCTTACAGTTTAATTGGGTTGATAACATGCAAGCAAATATATACAAAACAAGTGATATATAGGATTAATAGCAATTAATTAACAGAGGAAAAGCACTGGAACTAAAAAGAGTTCCATTTTTATTGACAGAGTGTATCTTTTCTGCTTTGTAGCTTCAGTAACATTAAAGGGAAAAATAACCAACTCTTACACAGGCAATATATTGAACTACAATTATTACTCTAGATATTACCACAATCAGAGAATGCATGGATCATATGTGAGTTACCTCTACTTCAGGTTATACTATCCAAAGGGTAAATGGGAGACTGGAAAAAAAGTAGATTGATGACCTTTTCCTATTCTCTTTCCACTGAACATTTCTCTGGTGGTTTAAACTAGCACCTGTTCTTGAATAGCACTGTTCTGGAAAACGAGATGTTTAAGAGTTTGAGCATGACTTGGAAGTAAAACTGAGTTTTATTAAGGAGTACAGAGTGGAAATTGAAAATGAGTTTCACTGGATGCTCACAGAACAGCTAGAGGGGAGAATCTTCTGGGGAGCTTACAACTTCCCATGACTCAGATAGAGAGCAGAAGGCTGTTTCCAGCTGTCTGTGGCAGCAGCTGTCTGTTAGAAATTCCCCTTGCCATGGATGCCATGCCATATTTGGTACTACAGGAACATAGCAACCATCTTCCTTGTGTGCTGCTGGGTATGATGGAAAAAAAATATTGTTTTCATCTAGAAAGCAAAGAGGTGATTTATTTTACTGTGAACTGGAATGAAGACAGATATTAGTTGCGGAGATGTTTCTGTCAGTACCTTTATTTGAAGAGGTCTTCAGAGTCCAATACTCAAGGTTACAGGTCCCAATAGCATAGAGTCTATTGACCTCTTGGATCTTATATAAACCTTAATATTTATAAACTTTGATCTAATGGAAGTTTGTTGGGAAAGTATTATTTCCTAGAGGGTATAGATAGTCCTGTTTCATTTTTTTATGTTTGGGGGACTATCTACTTATTGCCAGTTTTCAGCATACTGATTATGTTGGTGTTTTTAATTATGCAAATGCACTGAGAGACTTTGGCAATGGGCACATGCTTTGTATAAACATGCATATAAATAAACAAATACATATCCATCCTGTTATTCTCTTGTCATCTCTTGAGCATTTCTATTCAGATTATCCTTGCTCATGCTGACAAATGTAGTTAAAACAATGTGTGTATTCTTGTACATGTATATGTTTATGTATGCATGTATATCCATTTCATAATAATTAACTTCCATCAAAAAATTAGAATTCATATTAATATGATTATCTTTGGGATCAAATTCATAAAGTTAATTGGGAAGGGACATAAGGTAACATTTAACCAAAGATCAGATTTTACAGATGAGAAATCTGAGGTTCAAGATGATGTGACCAAAAACTGACAAACCTGAAGTAAATGGCAAAGCTAAAATTTGAATGCAAGTCTTCTAAATTCAATCTAATATTTTTTCTACAATTTTTTATTGCCTTTGGGGGAAAGGTCTTCACCACAGGAACAAACAGCACATTGATAATGTACCTTCAACTACCCTGATGTCAAGAAATTTTCCTATGTGATATTTTCTTTATTTTGCAGAATTTCTGTTAATTTGCACACTTATATTTTTTAAGTTGTTCATTTTCTAGTTTCTTTATTTGGATGATTATTCTCTTTTATCAGTAAAGATGTTTAGAATGTACTTTTCCCTGAAGATTAATTGAGCTGTTCCCTCAAAAAATTTTACTACATCATAATTAAAAAAAAATATTTTTATTAGAGTTTAATCTTTTATCCACTCAGTCTTTAGAGCTATGTAATTTAGTCTCCAGTTAAGTCTACATTAATAAGGGAGCAGAAGTCCTTATCACAGTAAGAAGGCAAAGTGAAGCACTAGCATTTGTAGTTGAAGGAAAACAGGGGGCCTAGTAAGAAGTCTAGGGCCCTGAGAATTGCTAATACTTGCAGCTTATAGATGACCAAGAGTTCTTCCTGGGTACAGAGGAAAACACAAACCAGAAAAGCAACGACCATATGTAGGATGAATGCAATATTCACAACACCGATGGTGGCCATGAATATCCTGGAGCCATTCTGAATTGAGAAATACAACAGACTCTCCACATGAAAAGCAGAACTAAAAACATTTATGCAGACACCAAAAAGCCAAATAATTCATAGTACCAAAAATCTATACACAATAGCAATGCAGAGGGCAACACCATCCCCAAACCTTTCCTCTGCTAGGCTTCATACAAGTCAACTTCATTAAACCAGTCACAAGCAGGTCCCCGTAAACAAAGTGACTAACTAACCCTTTCACTCATGGTAGCCAGCAGCCTTCATCCTTCCTGGCTCTGAATGCTCTTTGACCAAATTCCTTTCAGCTCTGTTTTAGCTCTGCCTATTTCTGTTCCACCCTTCCTAATCTACTTGTTCAGCAAACTCCTCCCACCACTGACTCTATGTAACTCAGACTTGCATGTGACCCAGGTAGGTCACATGGGCTTATTAATGAATGAGAAATATCTCCCTGTTTAAATTACTATTATGCCACACTTCTTCTTTGGCCACCTTGGAAGTACATAAAACCTGAAGACCCCCAGAACTAGTTCTGAAAACAGATCCATGAAAAACGCTGAAGTTTGGGACAGAGTCTCCTCACCCCTACATGAGCAGAGCTCAACTTTAACATAAAGGTCAAAGTCAGGAAATAGCCAGGGAAAAATGAGCTAATAACAACTCTCCCCCAAAAAATGACTACAAAAAGCTCCTAAGACAGGATGAAAGACCAAGAAAGACTCAAAAGACAACAATGTGAAAAAATGTACAGGAAAATTCTCATTGAACCAAGGCCCAGCAAGAATATCTTAGATGAGTTAAAAAAAGAGATGAGAGTAATAGAGGAAAAGTTAGGGGAAAATGAGAGTAATGCAAGAAAATTATGAAAAGAGAATTAGTGCTTGGTAAAAGAACCACAAAATATACTGAAAAAATAACACCTTAAAAGACAGAATTTTCCTAAGGGTAAAAGATGCATAAGAATTCAACCAAAGAAAGAATTCTTTAAAAGACAGAATTAGCCAAATGGAAAAAGAGATACAAAAGTGAATATTGGACAAGTACAAGTTGATGATTCCACAAGACATCAAGAAACAATAAAACAAAATCCAAAGATTTAAAATAAAAGTAAAAAAAAAGTGAAATACTAAATTTGGAAAAGCAGTTGACCTGGACAATGCATCATACAATGATAATTGCAAAAATATTGGACTACCTGACAGTGATGATAAAAAAAGACCTAGATATCATATTTCAAGAAGTTGTGTAGGAAACTATTCTGATATAGGTAAAATAGAAATCGAAGGAATCAAATGATAACTTCCTGAAAGAGATCCCAAAATGAAAACTCCCAGGGGTATAATCTCCAAAATTCAAAGCTCCCAGGTCAAGGAGAAAATATTATAAGCAGCCAGAAAGAAAACTTTCAAATAACACGGAATCAGTCAGGATCATGGAAGATTTAGTGGTTTCTATGATGAAAGAACAGAAGACTTAGAATGTGATATTCTGAAGGCAAAGTATAAAGAATTACAACTAAGAATAATTCATCAGAAAAAATGAATATAATCTTTCAGGGGAAAATATTATTTAATGAAATAGAGGGCTTTCAAGCATTCCTGATGAAAAGACCAGAGCTGAATAGAAAATTTGACATGCAAACAGAAGACTCAAAAGAAGAATAAAAAGTTAATGGTTAGAGAGTAATAATAAATGACTCAATAAAGTTAAACTGCTAGTATTCCTACAACTGAAGATGATATATGTAACTCATAAGAAGTTCATCATTATTGTAACTAAAGGAGCCTACAGAGACAAACGACATAAATATGGGTTGTTATGTTAAGCTGGTCACTAAAACAAAATTAAAAAAAAAATTAAAAATGAAGAGGTGAGAAAGAGAGATGCATTGGGAGAAGGGGGAAGTAATAAGTAGAATGGGGAAATTTTTCTCGGGTAAAGAAGGTGTGCAAGAAAAATGGGGTGGAGGTAACAGGCAATTCTTGAACCTCACTCTCATCATAATTGGTTCAAAGAGGAAAGAAACGTGTATATGTGTATGTGTAATCAGTTGGTTATAGAAATCTATTTTATCAAGTATGGATATAGGAGGGGAAGGGGAAAAGACAGAGTGGGAGGAGGATAACAAAGGCATCTTGGTTTAAGGGAGGTAGTGGTAAGAAGTAAAACAGACTTTTGAGGTTATACAAGATCTGAGACCAACCAAAAGCAAAATTGGACCTAATTAAAAGAGATAATCAGGGAAACTACATTTGGCTAAAGGGTACCACAGACAATGAAGTAATATATAAAAAATACAGCGAATCTCTCTTATATAGGCCTTATTTCTCAAATGTATGGGAAACTGAGTCAAATTTGCATAAAAAACATACATAAGCCATTTCAGAATTGGAAAATGGCTACAGGATATAAACAGATAATTTTCAGAAGAAATCAAAGCTATCTATAATTATACAAAATGATCTAAATCACTATTGATTGGAGAAATGGTCATTAATAATACTCTAAAGCACCACCTCACACCTACCAGAAATGACAAATGTTGGAGGGGATGAGGGAAGAAAGATATACTAATGTATCATTGGAATAGTTGTAAACTGGTACAACTATTCTGAAAAACAATTTGAAATTACTCTCAAAGGGCAACAAATATGTGTGTGTCCTTTCACCCAGTAATAGATCTCCTTGATCTGTGTCCCAATGAGACTTAAAAAAAATAAGGAAAAGAATCTACATGTACAAAAATTTTTATAGCCAATTCTTTTTGTGTTGACAGAAAAAATTAGAAATTGAGGGGTGCCCATACACTGGGGGATGGATAAAGAAGTTGCAGCATAGAATTTTGATGGAGTACTATAATGCTATGGAAAATTAAAAGGGAGGGGGGTCAGAGAAATATGACAAGATCTATATTAACTTATGCAAAATAAAGTGAGAACCAAGAGATCATTCATAGTGCACTGTAACATTAGTGCTGTAATGATGATTAACTTGGAAGTATTTGGCTATTTTATTCAATAAAATGATTCAAGACAGTTCCAAAAGTTTCATGATGAAAAAATGCTATCCACCTTCCAAGACAGAACTGATGAACTCTAAGTGCAAACTGAAGTATACTTTTCCTACTGTTGAGTTTTGTTTGTGGTGTGGCTAATATGGAAATAAGTTTTTCATGCTTTCATGTGTATAATTGATATTACTTTACTTACCTTCTAAGGGGTGGGAGGGAGAGAAGGGTGAAAATTTGGAGGTTAAGTTTCTGAAAAAAGAATTTTAAAATAAATAAACAATATTTGGAAAAAAGAAAAGGAGGTAATTGACAAAATGAAAAGAAAGTTATTTATCATAATTTACTATGCAGTTATGCAGTCCTAAAATTAAGAATACAAAAGAAATAAAAAATGAGAAGGACCTGAATTCTAATCATTTTTCTACTATCTAATCTTGGTTTTGACTCGACAAATATCATGACTTCTCCTATACAAACTCATCATTTGAAATATCATCTTATTGGAGACTGATGCCATTTTCATAACTAATATCTCCTCAGCACCCTCAGTAGCATCTCCTATCTAACTGAAAGGCTTGGGAGTAGCACCAGGCCCTCAAACGTTTCAAACTACTTTCATTTACCATCAATTGCCTCACTTAATTTTCTCTCCACCAACAGAATACCTTCAATTCAGATACTCCCTTGCATCTCCAATTCTCCCTCCTTTTCTGTTTCCTTTTGTTGTTTTCTCTAACCCCATTAGACTGTAATTTCTTTGAGTGCATACATTGTCTTTCTTTATCTTATTTGATTCCCCAGTGCTTTTTATAGTGCATAGCACTATTAGACACTTAATAAATGTTTCTTGACTAGTCTGTCCTAAGATGCTTCTTCTCTGTGCGAGACTTGAAAAAATACTTGACAGGGGTGGAGCCAAGATGGCGGAGTAGAAAGACTCACGTATGCTAGCTCCAAACCCACAGCCCATATATTTCCTGCAAGAAGAACTCCCCACGAATTCTGGAGCACTGCAAGGTGCCCAGAAACACAGTAGAAAAGATTTCCATTCCAGAGAGCCCTGGAGAGCTGTCCCCAGGGTCCCTCGCGCCCCGGAAAGTGGAGTCCACCCCTGTGGTGCCCTGGCCGTGGGGCTGAGAGGAGCAGATCCGAGCAGGCTTCAGGGATGAAATCTCCGACGGCCGGGAAGGTCCCTCCGCCCACAGGTGCTACAGGTCACTGAGAGAGATATCTGGGCTGGCTGAGAGGGGAGCAGGGTGCCTCTGTGACTTGGGCCCCCTCAGGAGGCAGCAGCAGAGCGAGGGGCAGAGGCAGTGGCAGAGGCAGTGGCAGACGCCCCTGGACTCCCAGAGCAGCAGGCAGAAGTTCAGGGCGATTACCAAAGGTCTCTGCATAAACCCCCTGAGGGAACTGAGCCTGGGACATGGCCCTGCCCCCACCCCAGCACCAGAACTTAAACTCACATTGAACAGCAGCCACACCTGCCACGGAAAGCCCATCTGAATCTAAGTATTGAAAGAATCCATCCATCACCACCTGAAAGAGATCCAAAAAGAGAAACTCCTAGAAACGTTGTGGTCAAATTCCAGAATTCCCAGGTCAAGAAGAAAATATTCCAAGCAGCTAGAAAGAAACAATTCCAGTATTGTGGAAATACAATCAGGATAACATAAGATCTAGCAGCTTCTACATTAAGGGATCAAAGGGCATGGAATAGGATATTCCAGAAGTCAAAGGAACTAGGACTAAAATCAAGAATCACCTACCCAGCAAAACTGAGTGTAACACCTCAGGGGAAAATATGGTCTTTCAATGAAACTGAGGACTTTCAAGCATTCTTGATGAAAAGACCAGAGCTGAAAAGAAAATTTGACTTTCAAACACAAGAATGAGAAGAAGCATGAAAAAGTAAACAGCAAAGAGAAGTCATAAGGGACTTACCAAAAGTGAACTGTTTACATTCCTACATGGAAAGACAATATTTGTAACTCTTAAAACTTTTCAGTATCTGGGTAGTTGGTGGGACCACATGTACACATACACACACACACATGTACACGCATGCATGGACACACACATACACACATGCATGCTCATACAGAAACAGAGAGCACAGGGTGAATTGAATAGGATGGGACCATATCTAAAAGAAATTAAGGTAGTGGGGGGAAAGAGGGTGAAATGGAATGGGGTAAATTATATCTCATTCAAGAGGCAAGCAAGAGACTTTTTAGTGGAGGGAAAAAGAGGAGAGCTGAGAAAAAAAACAAGAAGTTTATCCTCACCACATTCGACTGAAGGAAGGAATAAAATGCACACTTATTTTGGTGTGAAAACCTATCTTACAATACAGGAAAGTGGGGGAGAATGAGATAAGCAGGGTTGGAGGGGGATGATGGAGGGGAGGGCAATGGGAGGAGGGAGAAATTTTAAGTAAACACTCTTGGGGAGGGACAGGATCAAAAGACAGAATAGAAACAATGGGGGGCAGGATAGGATGGAGGGAAATACAGTTACTGTCTTACACAACACGACTATTATGGAAGTCATTTGCAAAACAACACAGATAGGGCCTATATTGAATTGCCTGCCTTCCCAAAGGGAACGGGTGGGGAGGGAGGGATGGGGAGAATTTGGAACTCAAGGTTTTAGGAACAACTGTTGAGTATTGTTGTTGCTGCTGGGAAATAAGAAATACAGTTAATGGGGAATAGAAAGTCATCTGGCCCTACAGGACAAAAGAGAAGATGGGGACAAGAGAAGGGAGGGATGATAGAAGAGAGGGCAGATTGGTGATAGGGAAAATTAGAATGCTTGGTGTATTGGGGTGGGGGGAGGGGATAAAAGGGGAGAAAATTTGGAACCCCAAATTTTGTGAAACTGAATGTAAAAAGTTAAATAAATAAATTTTTATTGCAAAAAAAGAGAAACAATACTTGACTTCTGTCTTCCTCTGATTCTTTATCTATAAATTGGTGATGTTATTAACACTTTTATCCCAGGGTTGTTGTGAGGATAAAAGAAAATAAAATGATAAAACCAGTCAAACATGTATTATTTTAGTATACAGACAGTTTCTGGTGGTGATAAAACCCTAGGACTGGAATCAGTAAAGCCTGCGTTCTGATCTGGCCTCAGAAACTTGCTAGCTGTATGCCTCTGGACAAGATGTTAGCTTCTTTTGCCTCAGCTTCCTCAAGTGTAAAATGGGCATAATTATAACACTTATTTCCAAGAGGTGCTGTGAGAAACTGTAATGGTAAGGGAATTTGAAAATCTTCCCTGCCCCTTTATAGGTTCATGTAACCTGCTTTGAGCTCTGGCCCAGCCCACAGCTTGAATTACACTGAGCCGAAGGTGGAAGGAGCTTGCTGAGCAGTGCAGAAGGAAGGGTGCAGCCGAGAGAAAGTGAGGTGGAGCTCTGAGGGAGCAGGCAGTGCAGAGAGGAGCAGCTAGCATGAGTAAAGAAGGGAGTGATTTTGTCTAAATGAGCTTGTTTATGGGAAGGTCTGATAGAGGGAAAGCTTGAAGATGGCCTTGCTCCCTGCATTAATAATGTGAATGGATTTCCTGGTTACTATGATGGATTTGGCTTTCTGGTGTCTGAATAACTATCTTGATTTAGGTCTTTGAGGAAGAGAGTTTATATTTTTAGAATTTATCCCATGCATATTCATAGCAGTTACTGAGGATATCCCATTGGTGCTATAGAAATAAATGAGATAATATTTGTCAAATGCTTAGCACAGGACCTAGCACATATTAGGTGTAATATAAATGATTGTTTTTTTTTCCGTTGACCTTCCCAGCTCCCTCCTTCACTTCAAAGTCATCATTAGTGTTGTAGGTAGTATTATAATGGATTTAAATTGTCTTCCTCAAAAGATCATGTTACAAGTAAATTATGTTGACTTTATTTTGTTGGTAGTATGTTTTAACAGAGTACAGATTTCCTTGTAGAGAGTAACTATTCTACAGTTCTTATTGCCTTTGCATCTGTTTTACATATAGATAATATATGATGAGCTGTGAGTATACAAAGCATTCTGACAATCATTAAAAGTAGTAAAAATGTGTTAAAATTCTTCAATTGAAAAAATTATATGCTCTTTACACTTCTGGGTGATAAAGATGATGATCTAATAGAATCAATAAGCATTTATTGAGTGTGTATTCTTTGCTAAGTAATATGCTATACATTGAGAACACAAAGAAAACCACAAAACTATCTCTTATCTCAAGGATCTCATACTCTAATGATGGAGATAATATAGAAAAAGAAATAACAGTTCTCCTTTCCACATCAGGACTTTCCCCATCATGGTTCTGCTATATTGTGGGTCAGCATAAGAAATTAAATAGAATTTGGAAGGACCTTTTGAAGAATTCACAGACAATATGTAAAGTTCAGCAGATGATACCCCCAAAATAACTTAGAAACTCTGAAATGCATAAAATGTATTTTAATATGGTATATTATCATTATATTTTATCTTTTAATACCAAAATTCAGATTTCTTCTCTGATATGAAGGGAGGTCAAAAACTTTTACATGGATTTTCCAGATTAGTGCAGGGGTATGGGGCATTATGTCCCTTACCCCTGCAGTAAGGAAGGGATATCTATGTGTATAAATAAGCTTGCTCTAAATTAGACATAATCTTAGAACACACTGAGTAAAAAGATTGGAAAACATTAGAAGAATAAAAGATGAGACATCAGCTAATACTTGAATGAAGCCAGAAGCCAGAGATGAGGAGGCAGAGAATTCACTAGATTCTCTTGGGAACAGCCAGTGAAAAATGCTGATGTCTTGCACAAGTCACTGACATTGGATTTCAGGGTACATGTGTGGAGGGGAGAGGAGTAGAGTAAGCTATAAAAAACCTGGAAACAGAGGAAAGGCCAGGTTATAAAGGGCCTTAAAATGGAGAATTTTAGCTGTAAAGGTGACTACTTTGATTCCCAATGCCTGCAGACTAAGCGTGTTACATTTCCACTCCTTTCCCAGGGTTCTCTAGTATTCTTAGTAGTCACTGTTATCTTTTGTCTCTGGATTTTCACCACTGTTTATTGTGGAACCTTACAGGAATGATATCCTTATCATATTAAAATGGATGTGTCTTGTATCGCATTTTTGTCACTAGTTATATTACTGCATGACTGACTAGTCAATACGATAAATTAATTGCTGCCAAGAAAATGTTCGATAAAGGTTTGATGTATGGCTCCCATAAAACTTGTATGTTACAGTGGTCCTTAATATCATTTTCTAAAATGGAGAGTAATGTGGTCATTTCAGGAGCTTATGGCAAGGCCAGTGAGAAAGACTCAATGTAGACAAACAAGACAACTAAGATACTAAGAAGTCAACTAGCTACACACCACAATGTCTGGGATTTCAAATGAATACTTAAAATTTATTCCTTTTGGTTTAAGTCTTTGGTAGTATAAAAAGTGAAGATAGAGAAAGATGTGTTTGCACATTAGTCATTTAATGTATATACGATTTATTCAGGGTTCTATTGATACCAACATGAACTCTTCACCAAGGTCAAAAAGACCATTGAGGAAAAATGTAGCATTTTTAGGGGGATTTCCCTATAACATTGGTGCTTATTGATATTTTAAGTTATTATAAATTATTTTTAGTTTTATTCCTCAATGATGATTGGTTGGAGAGGAGGTTTTAATAGAGGGGGAGAAAGGGGTGTGAGCATGACATAAGCCTGAAATTGGAAACATCATTTGCGGGTTTATACAAACACCAACATCAACTCTAACACCAGAACAAAGAACAGAGAGGATGGCTTTACTAAAGACAGCCTTTCTCCTCCTTATTCTTTTTGCTAGTACCAGTATGTCAGTTGACAAGATTTTGTCTCTCCTGCATGTGGTATTCATCTTGCTGAAAATGGAACAAGTGTATTTGTGGATCCTTTTCTTTTTTTTCTCTCCATTCTCTGCTTTCTCCCTTGGAAAGAAATTAAATTATTTTATAATCCTCATTTCTTAATAATATGTTGTTTTCTATTTCACAGTTTCTCTGAGATAAAATTGTTTGCCATTGAATTGTGAATTCTTACTTAATATGAGCAGAAGGAGAATTAGCAACTACTAAGTTATCTAGAAGAGATACGTATAGATCTTTTAAAAACTACTTTGACCTTCTGGACATGGAAGCTTGAAGCTATACATAAAAGTTTTGATTCATATTTGAATAGTTTCCCAAAAGCAGAAAAAGAGAAGATTGATCCAGACCACTGTAAACCAAAATAAGCAGTATTAGTGGGAAAAAAAAGTTTGTAAACTATTTGGAAGTGAAGCTCCCTAAGGTGATTCTCTCAGACACTCCTCCTTTCCTATTATTTGTGCCTTGTTAGATATAGAGTGAAAATAAATTAAAAAAAATACTTTTCTCTAAATAGTAAAGTTAATTATATAAATAAAGAAGGAGGACAGAAAGAGAACTTGGGGGAAAGTGGCATTAACTAGATAAAAGATAAATTGTCCTCTCCATGTAGGAACATAAGAACCTATGACATTTACTACTAGAACTGGAAATTCATCTGAAATTTTTTCCCAAAAATTTTCCTTGTATTTAATTGTTTTCTATTTTTTAGGGAATTTCAATGCTGTTCTTAATATTGCTTCCTGGGTATTTTTAGCAAGACTTTCTCACACTCTTGTTCAAAGTGCTAGAAATAGCCTCAATACTGACATAAAAAAATCATTGCTTCTTTGTCATTTCATGTTTTCATGCTTTGAGTTTTCAATCGAATTAACATTATTTTTGTTTCTTCTGGGAAGAATTCTTTGTTGTTAAACATTATAATTATGAGAGGCAATCGTTTTTTTTTTCCTTCTGTAAAACATATATTTATTTCCATTTCACTGAAATTTTAACAGTCTTTTAAAATTCTGTTCCTATTATTTTATTACTGCCTTTTAAAAATATACATTTCATTGTGTGTCCTCTCGTAAGTATTTCTCTCTTTTCCATTCAATGTGCTTTATTCCTGTGTTGGTTTCATAGTAGCATTCATCGTCACATGAGTTAAATTTAATTGACTGTAGTTTTGAATGTTGAATGTTATTATGTTGAATGCTATTATACTTCTTTTAATATTAACTTGCATATTTGCTTTAATATTTCTTAGGTGCCCCTCATTCAGGATATTACTTTATTTATTATTGTGGTATAATATTGCATATCTGATTAGCTACTATTGAATAACAACAGTGTGGATCAAACATTTAACAGATGGAGTTAAAACTTGCTTGAAAATAATCATAATATTTCTGATTTGGACACTATGGAGACTTTTGATTTTCTGAGAAGGTGGAGTTAGTCAAGAGAATAAAGGCTTTATTGAACAAGGGCTCAAAAGCAAGGAAGATGAAGGAAGTAATTTGTAGTAGAGACAGTCCAGTCTTGAAAAGGGCCAAAACTGCATCCACCATATTAAAGTGGGTAGCTCATCTGTAGGTAAGACCGAAGCTGGTCTCTCTACAGAAGGAAAAAATAGCACATATATGCATGAGGCAAGGCTAAAATGCTTGAGATGAACAGAAGCACAGTGTCTGTAGCTAAGATAAAAATTAAATTATTTCAAAGAGACAACTTAACGCTGAGATAAAGATCTTGCTGGCAAAGTATCATCTCCCTATGGGGGATTAGGAGGAGGGGAAATTGGGAAGTTTGGTTTCCCAAGTTGACAGAAGAATACATCTGAGTTAGAATAGATGTCTCACAGGTATGCCTCTTCAATCTGAATGGGACTAGAAAGTAGCATTGAGCTGATAACTATTTAATAACATGATCATCATCAAAAACTACTAGTAGGTACAGCATACTTTTAACAGTAATCTGCAATAATATTTTCTTAATCACTTTATTAAGTTGACACAATCAACAAAATAATAAATCAAACGCTATTTTGTAGCTGTTGATAGTTTTCAGTGAATAAATGCTGACACTTAAAATAGCAATCTTTAAAATTTAGAAGACTCTCTTTAGTCTGGATGAACTGGCTCCGGTACACTACTCCTTGAAGAATACTTAGAGTGTGCATGACAAACCTGCTTGGGGAAAAGAAAAGGGGAGAAAAAAAGTAAAGAGCTGATACTTATTCCTTTGAAGAACAAGGGCAATCTTATTCTCTACCCTTTCCCATTAATGTTCTCATAGGGCTCAGTTTCTGTATCACAAAAGCAACATTCTCCTTATGAGTATACCCAAGCTGTATATGGATATATTCTCCAAAAAAGGAACATTGAATACAGATCTACAGTAGAGGCAAGTTGTGAAAGTACATATAAGAATATTAGATCCTTGATGTAACAGATGGATTCCCCAAATTTGAATCTGATGATCCCCAGGACCTAAAGAATAGAAGGTTCTGTATAGGTAGAAACTCAACAAGAGGATACTTGTATGCTCAACACATGAACATGATATGAAATATGTATGAGTAGGAACCTACAGATTCTGGGTCATCGATGGCCAACCACCCTGGAAAGGACCTAGACAGACTCTTTTGTTCATAATAGATGATCCAACAAACCATCTCAAACACCTGCTGGTCAATGATATAATCAGAGTCAATCAGCCTATATGAGAATAATGCTAGTATGTAAGAAGAAAGGAAAGATACAAATTTGTGTTTCACATATAATATTTTTATGTCCTACTTTATATATGGAATTTCTCTTTC
Source organism: Bettongia penicillata ogilbyi (assembly GCA_023548195.1). Classification (NCBI taxonomy): domain Eukaryota; kingdom Metazoa; phylum Chordata; class Mammalia; order Diprotodontia; family Potoroidae; genus Bettongia; species Bettongia penicillata. The sequence goes on from JAJHZJ010000467.1 coordinate 379,312, forward strand.
TTACTCTCTCTCTCTTTCTCTCTCTCACTCACTCACTCTCTCTTGCTGACTCTCTCTTTCATCAAAGAGAGGATAAAAATAAATAAAAAGTAAAAGGAACCAAGCTGAAACTGTGAAGATCAACTTAAAGGATCAATATAAAAAGAGATCCAACAAAACTAGAAGAAATAAAATAATAATTGCAATATAATATGCAAAGGTACACGGGAACCTCCCCCCAAAATAAAGAAATGACATCAAAAATGTAAAATACTCAACTATCAAAAAACGAGATAGACATCTCAAAAATTGCAATGTTTGAAAGGGAAATCTATTTAACTAAAGAAGAGAAGAACCTTCCTGATACTGATGGATTCACAGATTTCTGTCAAACTTTTTAGGCACAAATTGTGATCCTACTTCATAAGTTATCCTCAAAAATTTTGAAATGATCCTATCAGATTCCTTTAATTAGACAAATATAGCCTTAATATTTAAACCAGAGATCAATATATTGATATTTTGACTTAAGAGAAAGTATGTAACACCTTGAAAAATAGGCTCACTCAATTGGCAAAAGAGGTTCAAAAATCCAATGCTTTCAAAAGCAGAATTAGCCAAATGGAAAAAGAGGTTCAAAAGCTCACTGAAGAAAATATTTCTCTCAAAATTAGAATGGAACAGATGGAGGCTAATGACGTTCTGAGAAACCAAGAAATCACAAAACAAAATCAAAACAATGAAAAAATAGAAGATAATGTGAAATATCTCATTGGAAAAACAACTGACCTGGAAAATAGATCCAAGAGAGACAATTTAAAAATTATAGGACTACCTGAAAGCCATGATCAAAAAAAGAGCCTAGACGTCATCTTTCATGAAATTATCAAGGAAAACTGCGCTGAGATTCTAGAACCAGAGGGCAAAATAAATATTGAAGGAAGCCATTGATCACTGCCTGAAAGAGATACAAAAAGAGAAACTCCTAGGAACATTGTGGCCAAATTCCAGAATTCCCAGGTCAAGGAGAAAATATTCCAAGCAGCTAGAAAGAAACAATTCCAGTATTGTGGAAATACAATCAGAATAACAGAAGATCTAGCAGCTTCTACATTAAGGGATCGAAGGGCGTGGAATAGGACATTCCAGAAGTCAAAGGAACTAGGACTCAAACCAAGAAACACCTACCCAGCAAAACTGAGTATAATACTTCAGGGGAAAATATGATCTTTCAATGAAACAGAGGACTTTCAAGAATTTTTGATGAAAAGACCAGAGCTGAAAAGAAAACTTGATTTTCAAACACAAGAATGAGAAGAAGCATGAAAAAGTAAACCACAAAGAGAAGTCATAAGGGACTTACCAAAGGTGAACTGTTTACATTCCTACATGGAAAGACAATATTTGTAACTCTTGAAACTTTTCAGTATCTGGGTAGTTGGTGGGGCCACACACACACACATACATACACACATGCACACATGCAAATACACATGTACATGCATGCGTGCACATACACATACACACATGCACACATATACAGAGACAGAGAGCACAGAGGGAATTGAATAGGATGGGACCATATCTTAAAAGAAATTAAGGTAAACAGTGAGAGAGAAATGTGGTGGGAGGAGAGAGGGTGAAATGGAATGGGGTAAATTATCTCTCATTCAAGAGGCAAGCAGGAGACTTTTTAGTGGAGGGAAAAAGAGGAGAGCTGAGACAAAAACATGAAGTTTACCCTCATCACATTCGACTGAAGGAAGGAATAAAATGCACACTCATTTTGGTATGAAAACCTATCTTACAGTACAGGAAAGTGGGGGAGAAGGAGATAAGCAGGGTGGAGGGGATGATGGAAGGGAGGGCAATGGGAGGAGGGAGCAATTTGAAGTCAACACTCTCGGGAAGGGACAGGATCAAAAGACAGAATAGAAGCAATGGGGGGCAGGATAGGATGTAGGGAAATACAGTTTGTCTTACACAACACGACTATTATGGAAGTCATTTGCAAAACTACACAGATAGGGCCTATATTGAACTGCCTGCCGTCCCAAAGGGAACGGGTGGGGAGGGAGGAATGGGGAGAATTGGAACTCAAAGTTTTAGGAACAACTCTCAAGTATTGTTGTTGCTACTAGGAAATAAGAAATACAGTTAATGGGGAATAGAAAGTCATCTGGCCCCACAGGACAAAAGAGAAGATGGGGACAAGAGAAGGGAGGGATGACAGAAGAGAGGGCAGATTGGTGATAGGGGAAATTAGAATACTCAGTGTATTGGGTGGGGGAGGGGATAAAAGGGGATAATATTTGGAACCCACAATTTTGTGAAAATAAATGTAAAATGTGAAAATTTGGCACCCACAATTTTGTGAAAATAAAATGTAAATAAATAAACTAATATTCATCAAAAAAAGAGAAATATATTGAAATCATCTGTAGAACAGGAAATCAGATAGGTGTTGACTATTCAGACCTAACAGCAGATAAAAGAGAGAATGTGAAAGAGCAGTGAACATAAGTGGTTGTGATAGGGATAATTTCATCATCCCTGATATACTGATCATCAGGATAATAATTATGCTGAATTTTCACTTTCCAAGGAAGTGCTATTCTACAGCTAGTCCTTAATACTCCACCTAAATTTTAAATTTCATTGATATGTGTGCCACATATCAAACAAGATTCTATGGCTTTATGCCAAAATTAACAATTGTCTAATGCAAAGCGCTGTCTTTTTATACATGGGATTCACTTTGCAACATTACCTCTCTCCATTCACTTGAGTGCAATGCCAAATTTGGGCATACCTATCAGATTATTAATTCTAAATGTGATTTCAATATATAACTGGTTTTACATCTTAACACTAACACACTAACGTTTAGGTAACCAGCATGTTTATTTAATAGTGTTGAAGCATGACCTAGTTATCCTTAAGAAAAACAGCTTTAGAAGGAGACACACTGCATTTCATGTATTCTCTTTTTAATAAACATTTCACATGTTACTGAGAAGTGCTGTGATCCACTTAAATATTGCACAACCCAGATGGCAAAACTTTCATTCTCTAGAATTGAAAGGGCCTGAAAGTATTTTAGCTTGTCACACAGCTTTTCCTCCATCTGATCTTTTCCAAGAGTTGTTACATATAAAAGTAAGTATTCAACTTTCATTAAACAATTATACTTAATTTTGAATGGTAGGAAGTATCAATGCTAAGTGGTAACATGAAGAATTGAGACATTAGATGAAGAGCAGCAAAGGTATATTTGAAGCATCTAGAATAATTTCTTAGTGGTGGAAAATGACTTAGTAAAGTACGCATAGAATGAGGGACTTCCAATAGTCCACTTTATGCCTTCCTATTCTTATATGGTGCCTGCCTATTTTTAGTCAGACAGAATGCCAGTTAGAAGTTATGGAAAACAGTTAGGGAATGCCAATAATATGCTCTCTTTGTAGTCATTTAAACTATATTTTTTTTGTTTAAAAATACTGTCAAACTGTTTAATAAATCTCATTGTCCAGTCTTACTGGCTTCTGACAGTAGAATTTTTTTTTTCCTTTTTCTTTATAATTGCAAATTGCTTGTCAAAAATGACAACAGTTTTGTTTTCCATTCTTGCTTTGATCTCCATGACAAGAACAGAGTCCTGGATTAACTTTAAGAAGCACCATTTAACTACGGAAACATTAAGCTCTAAGCATTTCTCTTTCACATCCAATTTCCCATATGGGAGGCATATATATTGTTTGGTTATTTGTTCAAGTTTAGATCAAGTGTATGCCACATGGAAAGGTAACATTCACAAAGTGAATGCTTTTTTAGCTATTAAAAAATGGGGGCAGAGCCAAGAGTGAAAGCAGTGATTCACCTGAGCTCTTCCACCAACTCCTACAGATACTCCAAAAAGTGAATCTGAAAAATTTTAGAATGGCTCAATCAACTAGGAGACAGAGTGTGACAAATTTTCAGCCAAAGACAGCCCAGAAGGTCAATGGGAAGGACCTGTTACACCACACTGAGGGAGTGCACAGCAAGCAGGATGTACCAGCACAAACTCAACTTAAGTGGAGCAGGAATAGTCTTCTACATTAAATGATGAGGGATTGGAATGTGATATTTCGTAAGACAAAGAATCTTGAACTACAACCAAGCATCAATTATCCAGCAAAATTTTGCATAACATTTCAGGCAAGGATATGAACATTCAATGAAATAAAGGATTTCTAGATCTTCCTGATGAAAAGGCCAGAGCTCAACATAAAATCTGATCTTCAAATATAAGACTCAAGAAAGGCACAAAAAGGTAAATAGGAAAAAAATATTACTTAAGAGGGGAAAAGTGTTTACATCTTTATATGGGGGATGATACTTGTTAATCTTGAGAATTGCACAATTATTATAATATTTAAAAGGAATATAAAAATATAGAGAGTGTGAGAATGAATTAACTGATGATAAAAAAACTAATAAAAGGGTGTTAAGGGAGAAAAGGAAAGGAGGAGGCAGAAAAAGGTAAATTACATCACATGAAGAGGCATAAAAACATATGTAGCAAAGAGATAGTTGGGAGTTAGGTGAGCATTGTTTTAGTTTTGCTCTCAAAAGTTGTGGCTTAAGGAATCTGTTAAGTATAGAAATCTAAATTGTACTACAGGCTGTAGGTAGGGAATGGGAAAGTAAAAAGGAGGAGGTGGTTAGAAGGAAGGGAAGAAGTAGGAAGGGAAAAGTGAGAGAAAAGGTAAAAAAGATAAGGTGAGGCTGATAGAAGGGAGGGGAATATTGAGGGAAGCAGTTGTCAAAAATAAAATACTTTTGAGGAGGGAAATGGAAAAGGGAGAAATAACATAAATAGGAGGGGTGAAATAAGATGGAGAGAAGGACACAGACATTAATTATAATTGTGAATATAATGGGATGTACTCTCCCATAAAACACAGGTGGATAGCAAAATGGTTTAAAATCCATAATCCTACAATATGTTGTTTGCAAGAAACACATTTGAAACAAGGCGATGTACAGGGTAAAGGTAAAAGGCTGGAATATAACATATCCTTCAGTTAAAGTAAAACAAAAGGAATCTTAATCTCAGACAAAGCAAAAGTATAAGTAGATCTAATCAAAAGAAATAAGAAAGAAACTATATCCTGCTAGAAGTTGCCATAGACAATGAAGTAGTTTCATTACTAAACATATATGCACCAAGTGAAAGAGGATCCAAATTTTTAGAAAAGTTATGGGAGTTACAGGAAGAAATAGCAACACTGTACTTGTGGGGGACCTCAACCTCCCCCTCTCTGAATTTGATAAATCTAACCTCAAAATAAACAAGAAAGTTGAGAAGATGAACAGAATTCTGAGAGAAAGGTAGATATGATAGACCATTGGAGAAAACTGAATGGGGACAGAAAGGAATATACAATTTTCTCAGCAGTATAAGATAGGAACACAAAAACAGACCATGTACTAGGACATAGAAACCTCACAATCCAGTGGAGAAATGCATAAATAGTCAATGCATCTGTATCAGATTATAAGGCAATGAAAATTATGTAATAAAGGGCCATGGAAAGATACACTAAAAATAATTGGAAACCAAATAATTTAATCTTAAAGAATGGGTTGGTCAAACAATAAATCATAGAAACAATCAATAATTTCATCCAAAGGAATGACAGTAGTGAGAAAACCTATCAAATTTATGGGATGAAGCAAAAGCAGTTCTTTGGGGAAGTTTTTATCTCTGAAAATTCACACAAATAAAATAAAGAGGAAATCAATGAAATGGACAAGCAACTGAAAAGACAAGAAAAAGAACAAATTGAAATTCTCCAGTTAAATAGCAAATTGGAATTACTGAAAACAAAGGAGAGATGAATAAAACTGAAATTAAGGAAACAATTGAACAAATAAATAAAACTAAGAGCTGATTTTATGAATAAACCAATGAAACTTATAAACCTTTGGCAAATCTGATTTTTTAAAAAAGGGAAGAAAATCAAATTACCAGTATCAAAAAAATAAATGGAAAGGGTGTACTCACAGCCAAAGAAGAGGAAATTAAAACAATAATTAGAAATTATTTTGCACAATTTTATGCCCCCAAATCTTAGATAAATGGATGGAGATTTCCAAAAATATTAATTGCCCAGATTAAACCAAGAGGAAGTAAAATACTAAGCTAACTGCATCTCAGAGAAAGAAATTGAAAAATTTCTCAATGAACTCCCTAGGAAAAAAATCTCCTGGGGCAGATGGATTTACAAGTGAATTCTATCAATCATTTAAAGGACAGTTAATTCCAAAAGTATATAAACTATTTTGGAAAACTTGAAGAAAAGAGTCTTATAAAATTCTTTTTATGTTATAAATATGGTAATGATACCTAACCCAGGAAGATCCAAAACAGCAAAAGATAATTATATGCCAATTTCCCCAGTGAATATAGATGTAAAAATATTTACTATGATATTAGGGAAAGATTACAGCAACTTATGAGAATAACACACTTTGATCAGGTTGAATTTATACTAGGAATGGAAGGCGGGCTTAATATTAGGAAAATTATCAGCAGAGTGGATTAAATCAACAACAAAACGAATAAAAACCACATGATTATTTCAATATATAGGAAAAAACAACTTTTCACAAACAGCAGCACCCATTCCTATAAAAAACACTGGAGCCCATAAGAATAAATGAAGTCTTCCCAAAAATAATACAAAATATCTACCCAAAACCATCAGGAAGTATTATATACAACAGGAACAAACTGGATGAATTTCCAATAAGGTCAGATGGGAAACAAGGATGTCCATGATCACTACCATATTCAGTATGGTACTAGAAGTGTTAGATTTAGCAATAACAGAACAAAAATGAAATAGAACCAATTAGAATAAGCAAAGAAAAAATTAAGCTGTAACTCTTTTCACACAATATGATGACATACTTAGACAGTGCCAGAGAATCAAGTGAAAAAAAAATACTTGAAATAATAAGCACTTTTGGCAAAATTGCAGGATGCAAAATAAACCCAAATAAATAATTTGTATTTCTATACATTACGTATTAAAACCAACAGCAAGAGACAGAAAGGGATATCTCATTTAAAGATACGGCAGACATTACAAAATATTTAGGAGTCTACGTGGCAAAACAAACACATGAATTATATGAATACAATTACAAAATGCTTTCACACAAATAAAGTCTGATCTCAATAACTGGAAAAACATCAGTTGCTCATGAATAGGCCGAGCTAACATAATAAAAATGAAAATTTTCTGGGGAGGAACGAAGATGGTGGAGTAGAAAGGTTCACATATGCTAGCTCCAAATCCACAGACCATAAATTACCTGTAAAGAGGAACTCCAAACAAATTCTGGAGCAATGGAAGCTGCACAACAACAGAGAGGAGGAGATTTCTGTTCCAGAGAGCTCTGAAAAACCGACACCAAAGGTCCATCATGCACAGGACCTGGAGCAGAGCCCAGCCCTGCCTTGGCCACATGGCACAGAGAGGATCAGGTCAGAGCAGGCTTCAGGACAGAATCTCCAGCTGCCGTGAAGGTCCCTCAACCCACAGGTGCTACAAGTCAGTGAGAAAGCATTCTGCGTTGGCTGAGAGGGGAGTGGGGTGTCTCCATAACTGAGGCCCCCTCGGGAGGCAGCAGTGGGGGAAGCAGCGGACAGGGGCTCCCAAAGCAGCCAGGAGCTCAGATCCATTGCTGAAGGTCTCCACATAAGCCCCCTGAGGGAACTGAGTCCCGTGTGGTGGCTCTGCCCCCACCTGAGAACCTGAACTAAATCTCACACTGAATAGCAGACCTGCCCCCGCTGAAATCCCTGAGATTGGGAAGAAACATTTGAATCTCAGACCCCAAGCACTAGTTGGGCAAGCCTGGAGGGGAGGCAGGGGTGAAGAGGAATCTCAGAAGTCAAGTAACTGGCTGGGAAAATGCCCAGAAAAGGGAAAAAAATAAGACGATAGAAGGTTACTTTCTTGGTGAACAGATATTTCCACCTTTCCTTTCTGATGAGGAAGAATAAAGCTTACCATCAGGTAAAGACATAGAAGTCAAGGCCTCTGTATCCCAAACATGCAAAATAAATATTCAATGGCCTCAGGGAATGAAAGCTCAAAAAAGGATTTTGAAAATCAAGTTAGACAGGTGGAGGAAAAACTGGGAAGAGAAATGAGAGAGATGCAAGAAAAGCATGAAAAATGGGTCAATACCTTGCTAAAGGAGACTCAAAAAAATGCTGAAGGAATTAGCACCTTGAAAAATAGGCAAACTCAATTGGCAAAAGAGGTTCAAAAAGCCAATGAGGAGAAGAATGCTCTAAAAAGCACGATTAGCCAAATAGAAAAAGAGGTTCAAAAGCTCGCTGAGGAAAATAGTTCTCTCAAAATTAGAATGGAACAGATGGAGGCTAATGACGTTCTGAGAAACCAAGAAATCATGAAACAAAACCAAAAGAATGAAAAAATGGAAGAGAATGTGAAATATCTCATTGGAAAAAGAACCAACCTAGAAAATAGATCCAGGAAAGACAATTGAAAAATAATGGGACTACCTGAAAGCCATGATCAAAAAAAGAGCCTGGACATCATCTTCCATGAAATTATCAAGGAAAACTGCCCTGATGTTCTACAACCAGAGGGCAAAATAAGTTTTGAAAGAATCCATCGATCACCACCTGAAAGAGATCCAAAAAGAGAAACTCCTAGGAACATTGTGGCCAAATTCCAGAATTCCCAGGTCAAGGAGAAAATATTGCAAGGAGCTAAAAAGAAACAATTCCAGTACTGTGGAAATATAATCAGGATAACTCAAGATCTAGCAGCTTCTACATTACGGGATCGAAGGGTGTGGAATAGGATATTCCAGAAGTCAAAGGAACTAGGACTCAAACCAAGAATCACCTATCCAGCAAAACTGAGTATAATACTTCAGGGAAAAAATGGTCTTTCAATGAAACAGAGGACTTTCAATCATTCTTGATGAACAGACCAGAGCTGAAAAGAAAATTTGACTTTCAAACACAAGAATGAGAAGAAGCATGAAAAAGTAAACAGCAAAGAGAAGTCATAAGGGACTTACCAAAAGTGAACTGTTTACATTCCTACATGGAAAGACAATATTTGTAACTCTTAAAACTTTTCAGTATCTGGGTAGTTGGTGGGACCACACACACATACACACACATATGTACACGTGTGCATGCACACACACATACACACATGCGCGCACATACAGAAACAGAGAGCACAGAATGAATTGAGTAGGATGGGACCATATCTTAAAAGAAATTAAGGTAAATGGTGAGAGAGAAATGTATTGGGAGGAAAGAGGGTGAAATGGAATGGGGTAAATTATCTCTCATTCAAGAGGCAAGCAGGAGACTTTTAGTGGAGGGAAAAAGAGGAGACCTGAGAAAAAAATAAGAAGTTTACCCTCATCACATTGGACTAAAGGATGGAAAAAAATGCACACTCATTTTGGTATGAAAACCTATCTTACAATACAGGAAAGTGGGGGAGAAGGAGATAAGCAAGTGGGGGGAGATGATGGAAGGTAGGGCAATGGGAAGAGGGAGCAATTTGAAGTTAACTTTTGGGGAGGGACAGGATCAATAGACAGAATAGAAACAATGGGGGGCAGGAAAGGATGGAGGGAAATACAGTTAGTCTTACACAACACAACTATTATGGAAATCATTTGCAAAACTACACAGATAGGGCCTATATTGAATTGCCTGCCTTCCCAAAGGGAATGGGTGAGCAGGGAGTGATGGGGAGAATTTGGAACTCAAAGTTTTAGGAACAACTTTCAAGTGTTGTTGTTGCTGCTAGGAAATAAGAAATACAGTTAATGAAGAATAGGAAATCATCTGGCCCTACAGGACAAAAGAGAAGATGGGGACAAGAGAAGGGAGGGATGATAGAAGAGAAGGCTGATTGGTGATAGGGACAATTAGAATGCTTGGTGGGGGGAGGAGATAAAAAGGGAGAAAATTTGGAACCCAAAATTTTGTGAAAATGAATGTAAAAAGTTAAATAAATAAATTTTTATTAAAAAAAAGAAGGCATTCTTCTCCTCATTGGCTTTTTGAACCTCTTTTGCCAATTGTGTTAGCCTATTTTTCAAGGTGCTATTTTCTTCACTATTTTTTGGGGGGTCTCCTTTAGCAAGGTATTGACCCATTTTTCATGCTTTTCTTGCATCTCTCTCATTTCTCTTCCCAGTTTTTCCTCCACCTGTCTACCTTGATTTTCAAAATCCTTTTTGAGCCCTTCCATGGCCTGAGTCCATTGAATATTTATTTTGGGTGTTTGGGATACAGAAGCCTCGACTTCTATGTCTTTACCTGATGGTAAGCATTGTTCTTCCTCATAAGAAAGGAAGGGAGGAGATATCTGTTCACCAAGAAATAACCTTCTGTGGTCTTATATTTTTTTCCCTTTTCTGGGCAATTTCCCAGCCAGTTACTTGACTTCTGAGATTCCTCTTCACCCCCGCCTCCCCTCTAGATCTGTCCAGCTAATGCTTGGGGTCTGAGATTCAAATGCTTCTTCCCAGTCTCAGGGCTTTCAGCGAGGGCAGGGTTTCTATTTAGAGTAAGATCAAATTCAGGTGCTCAGGTGCAGCAGAGGGCTGCTATTCAGTGTGGGATTAAGTTCAGTTTCTCAGGTGGGGACAGGGCGACCACACGGGGCTCAGTTCCCTCAGGGGGCTTATGTAGAGATCTTCAGTAATGGATCTGAGCTCCTGGCTGCTTTGGGAGCCCCTGTCCGCTGCTTCCCCCACTGCTGCCTCCCAAGGGGGCCTGAGTTTTGGAGAAACCCTGCTCCCCTCTCAGCTAGCCAAAAAGTCTCTCTCACTGACCTTTGTGCCTGTGTGTGGAGGAAACTTCATGGCAGCTGCAGATTCAGTCCTGAAGCCTGATCAGTTCTGCTCCTCTTGGTGCCGTGTGGCCAAGGCAGGGCTGGACTCTGCTCAGGATCCAGTGCATTATGGACCTTTGGTGTCAGTTTTTCAGTTCTCTCTGGAACAAATCTTTCCTCCACTCGGTTGTGGTGTCGTTTCTGCTGCTCCAGAATTTGTTGGGAGTTCTTTTTTACAGGTATGTTATGGGCTGTGTGTTAGGAGCTAGCATATGTGTGTCTTTCTACTCTGCCATCTTTGCTCCTCCCCCTTGATTTTGTATTTTAAATAAAATCTTATGTTATAGTATAGTTACAGAAGTGTACCTAGTAATATATTCTGGCTGTGACACATAAATACCATCAATATGTCTTAGGAGAGAATATATACTCTCACACTTAGAAGTAGTTCCTGGACCACAGTTTAAGTTTATGGCGGACAGAAATGAAAATTACACTCATTATCCCATGTAACCCCAAAACAGTTAATCATTCAACTATATGTGTGTATATGTGTGTATTTATGCACATGTATATGAATGTATGTGTACACATGTACATACACATGTACGCATATCTATACATGTATATAATCACTCTACAATATACACACAAATACAGAAATATGCATACATGAATTCACATAACATGAACACATATACTGTATATATACATGTACATATATGTATATATACATCTATGCATACACAATACATTTATACATATATCTACTATGTTCCAGGACTTACACTGGGGAAACAGAAATAAAAATTAACTGGTCGCTTCCCTTAAGGAGTGTATTATGTATGTATGTATGTGTGCGTGCATATCTGTATCATTCTGTATACATGTATATGTATATACAGAGAGATGTATATGTATATCTAGATGTCTACATATAATGATATGTATGCATGAGCGTATATGAAAGATGCATGTATTACTGAATTGCAAGATGTATTTTGGAGATGAGAAATCCAAGCAGAAATAAATATCCCAGAGTTTGCTAGTAGTGACATGATGGAAAGTGGATTTCTGAAAATGTTCTTGGCTTTTTGGAGTGTTTTCTTGCAGAGAATCTGCAAGAGGTAAATTCTCTTTCTTGGGGTCATGTTGGTCACCAGGATAAAGTCTCTTATTACTTGCTCCCCTGGTCCATTATTCTGAGACTTATGTGGATGGTCAAAGAGAAACTGGAATCAAGAGTGACCTGGCATTTTAGTTACCTATAATATAGGAGGAAAAGTGAGAAGATAAAGTTACTCATTCAGTCTCTGGCTTCTGACTTCTCTTTCTTCTCCTTCATGAACCACCAAGTTTTCATTATAGGTGATGGGGAAGGGTTGTTGATGAGGGAGGCCTTTCTCTTTTTCCCAAAAAATGTTGTGATGTGCTGGTGTAATAAGAGAGTACCTAGAGGAAACTGTGAAAGAGGAATTAGCTCAGTGTTTATTTCTTTTTTAAGGTTAAACTCCATCTCTCCTTCCCTGTCTCTCTTCTTCCTTCTCTTTCTTTCTCTATTTCTTTCTTTGTTTCTCTCTCTCTCTCTCTCTCTCTCTCTCTCTCTCTCTCTCTCTCTCTCTCTCTCTCTTCCCTCCCTCCCTCCCTCCCTGCCTCCCTCCCTCCCTCTCTCTCTCTCTCTCTCTCTCTCTCTCACACACACACACACACACACACACAAAAATCTCTGTATGATCCACCAAGTTTTATTTATACAAATGAACTATTTCCTCTCCTTCCATTTCCCACTGCTTTTTCATTGCTACATATTATCCTTGAGCAGCTACGTGATGCAGTGGATAGAGCACCAGTGCAGGAGTCAGGAGGACCTGAGTTCAAATTTCACCTCAGACGCTGGACCCTCACTAGCTGTGTGACCTTGGGCAAGTCATTTAACCCCAATAGACTCATCCTGGGTCATCTCCACTCATCCTGATGAATATCTGGTCACTGAATTCAGATGTCTCTGGAGGAGAAGTGAGGATGGTGACCTGCACAACCCTCCCTCACTTAAAACAAAGCCAAGTGCAAGTCATGCCATTATTTCTCTGATGGCATGATCCTCTTTGGCAATGAAGTATGAACACATATACCCATGTTATCCTACCTCTTCTTTTTATACGTAGGAAGACTTTGAAGTTACTGTTCCAGAGTCAGGCCAGTTACATCTCCTTGTCGGAGTTTTACAATACTACTGAGGAGTTGGGGAACACATAATTTCTATTGCACTTGGCATGAGTCCCCTTTCTCGTATGTCCACCAAACACAGTTAATCACCAATGACCAGTGCCCAAATTCCATGTAACTAATTAACACCAATTAACTTTTACAAAGGTCTAATTATTATGAAGATATAAGAAGAAAAATGTTTTATATTTTTTCTCAACACCTTAGGCATACTCTCCCCTATTAATTTAATTTCTGAGGGAAGTGACTTCAGATTTTCAATTATTATACAACGTTCAGTCTATCAAATGAATTTCCAGAAGTATAAAAGTGATTGAACAGTTAAGTTTATATCTGTGCTACAGCTGGTCTGGATCAGATTGGAGCTCAGCACTTCACTCTCCGGTCATTTGGTTAATAAACATTTATTATTTAGTGTTTGCTATGTATTATAGGCACTGTGCAGTCCTTTCATGGACTCTACTCCTAGTATTCTGGTGGTTTGCTGTCCTGATCTTCCAAATCTTACAATTATGTATCTCCTTCACCCGAAATAGCAAAGAACACTCTGAAGAGGCAGAAAACAGAGGATCATATGTTTGCATTGTAGGGGAAGGTCCAAAGACCTTTCCCCATCCTAAAGTTTAGAGCCTCTTTCTCTCCTCATATACTGCCAGGAAAAAGATGATCAGTACAGAGAAACCATGACTTTTTAATACACTCAAATCTTAACTGTATTGTAAAAAAAACAGAGTTTATCTCTTCATCCTGTGGTTTCCATCTGATTGAATATAGTTCTGGGGATCTACATGGGGATCTATCTCCATTATATATAAAATAACATCCTATGACTGCTAAATCTTTGTCTACTGTTGTTAATGTTGAGGTTTTGTGCAGAGTTTTGGTAAGGGCTTTGGAATTCTATGGAGAGATGCTAGTTGTACCTTCAATGAGTTTGTGGAGCAAAAGGAATGACTCATATAATAGACTCGGACTCCATTCTGAAGTGAAAAATGAAAGCATACTGAAATTATATTTACAAAAATTCAAGATTTTTTGGGGGTGATAACATATGCAGAACAAATTCTACTAGATTTTAGTTTTTTTCCCTTTCTCTCTGTCATCCAGTATTAGAGATCAATAACTGACTATAGTTAACTGTACTTTGAAAAGTTATTTAGACAAATTTTGGGACACTAAAAAATAGGTCTTCCTGCATTAGAAAGATTCAAGCTTTGTACACATATTTAAAGAAATAATCACTACCTCCCCAGAAATATTACCTTCAGCAGAATTGTAAATGAATAACATTTTTCCTATGTGAAGTGCAAGGTATATGGGGGGAAAGAATAATGTAAGATACTCTCTCTACATAATAGTGGTTCATCAGGGAAAGCAACTTTGCTTATATGAAAAGAGAGCTTTAGAATATTTTAGGAATCACCAGGTTTGATATTATGGGTTCATGGATGTTTTTTTTCTTTCCTTCCAGCACTGGGAGGTCTATCTTAGATGACTGGACTGCTGGGTCTTCTGCAATTCTTGTAGTCAGAAGTTGAATGAACTCCATTGGTGATGGCTTCTGAGTATCCCTGTAGGACTGGACAATGACATCTGATTCAGATTTCCAAAAGGTTCTTGGTTGAAAAAGGTTCCATTTTTCAGATGAGGGTTTGTCTGTCTCCATTTACAGAATCCATGATACTAACATCTAAAGCAAGTCACAAAATAGAAAATCGTGAGTAAACCAGCCTCTGAGTTTTTGTTTGAGAGAGGAATGGGGTGTACTACCTGGAGAAGACTGGGTTGAAACAGTTGGTCTATCTTTTGTCATTTCACTATTTTGTAACTTCAGTTTAGGGACTGTCTTGCCACATGGTGGTTCTTGGTTTCTTCTGGGGTGAGACCTTTATGGGGATTGTATCCCACATCTGTTAACTGTTAACTCTGCCTGCTGCTTAAAGTACTGGATGCTCCCTTGTGTCTGTTCAGTTGATTTTCCATGAGTGTGGGAGATTGGAGGTGGGGATGAAGGAAGTGGGGAGAAAGAAATTGTCTGCAGTTCAAGTCTCCACCACAGATGAAGCTGAGACTAAAAAGACACCAGGACCCCATCACTGCCTAAGTGCAGAATCATGGGGGAAACCAATGGCACACACACATGTATATATGAATGTATGTACACACATATGTATATAGACATAAATACACATACACATATGTACATACATATGATATATATGCATATGTATGCAAACATATAGAAATATATGCATATATACATGTGTGTATATGTAAGCATGTATGCATGTATATGTATATATTAATAGAAGTACCTGGAAGAGAATTGAAATATACACAGATTTCTATGTAGTTAATAAGATGCTACTGTAATTGACTTACTGGTTAGGCAAATGGGGCAATTCAAAAGACATTAGGTATACTTTATCTATAACTTTCCCTTCTGATCTCTGATAAATTTTTGGGAAAGGAAGGTTTGCTATCTAGTGATCACCACTGTGCATCCTACAGAGGCAGCTAGATGGTGCAGAACTCTGGTTCTATGTCAAGTAGACCTGAATATAACTAGCTGTGTGACTGGAAAAATCAGTTAATGCCAAATATAAAATGGAAATAATAATAACACCTATCCCCCAGGGCTGTTGTGAGGATCAGATGAGATAATTGTAAAGCACTAAGGTAGGAGCTTAATAAGTGCTTATTCACATTCCCTACTCCCATACTAGGGATTCACCAGTCTTAGTAAATGTAGTGCTTATATAAAATCATGATGGATCAGGACATTATTACCAGATAGATATATGCCGTGATGCTCTAGTACTCTAGTACTACATTGGCACTCGCTGAACCCTGTTGCAATCAACATGAACTTGTTTGCCTTTCCATTCATGTATTTTGGTGAAAGGTTTATTGAGTTTAGCCCTGTGAAGTCTTTAATTTTTTTGACAGTTTGTTTTTGAAGTCTGATTTCTTAAATTGAACAAATGCAAGGTAAGATGTCTTATCTGAGATATTGTGAGTTTAGTTAAGACTATTGAGCTTGCTAGAATTAAAATACTTTCAAGAGTGGAATAAGAAACAAAATTGTCAGGCAACTCTTAAATCATGTACCAAGGATAAATTAAAGTGTGAAGACAAGGCTCATGTTAATTTAACTAGGTTTTTGATAAACTATTCAACAGGCAGGCAACAACCACAACCTGCCAGTTGTTATTTTAGAGCTGAAAGAATCTTATTCACTAACTATAAAATAAAATATATAAATGTGTATACTTGAGCTGACAGCTTTATGCAGAAATCAGGTTAATGGGCCCCTACTGCCACATGTCAGGAAGATTCTGTTGCATGCCAATGGAATTGTCTCTTTCATTTCCATACACTTAATTTTGCCTGAAAGATGGTTATGAAAACGTTTTGCCATTTTCTAAAGAAGTTTTGAATAACAATACAGAGAAAAAGAAAGAAGCAAAGAGAAAAAAACAAGAGAGGGAAAAAGAATAGACAGAGAAGAGAGAAGGCAGCATGAGGGAAGAAAAAAGTGAAAAGATAGAAGCAGGAAAATGAAGAGGTACAGCACTTCTCATTGGTGAACAAAGGAGAGGTAAAAGAGAAAAAGAGAAGGGAGAAAATAGGCATTTATTTTATTGAAAAGAGACATTTAAATAAAGAAAAAATGACTAATTGCTTTCCTTGGCCTCGTATAGACATAACAGAGACAAAAATTACAATGAATAATTGGAAAAGAAAACAATTCAGAAAAACATAATGCTTTTATGGCTAGTTGCCATTCATTTACTATATTCTTTCCATATAAACACTGGATACAGTTGTATACATTTCCTCCCTATCTTATTAATTTCTTCCTATAATTTCTTTTTATTCTATTAAATGTACACAAGACGCATTATGTATATACTTGTTTTATAACCTCGCCTCCCTTATGTCACTCTATGAGTCATTTTTCCAGAATTTTGAAGTCATAGAAACAGATTCTCAAATTTAAGAGTGGACTTATTCACTTTAAAATCACTAAATAACCTTAATTGGACCTCTAGGGCAATTCCCACTTGAATAAAAATAATATATTCACCTTCTTATCTAGCTTTTTCTTTGATAAACCCTACAAAATAGAAATAAACTTCCTCTTGTGGTATTCATTTGAATACGTGTATTTGTTAAGATTTGTTTGTTTGTTTTCCTGACATCAAAACTGAATTTAATATTATCTTCTTCCAACAATTAGTCTTAATTTTGCCCTCAAGTGCTAAGACAACATATTTAATTCCTGTTCCTTATGGCAGACCTTCAAATGAGTGAGAGCAATCATTAGGGCCTTGGTTTATTTTTATTCCTGATTCTTTCAACTGATTCTAAGAGGGCCAGATCTCAAGGTCCTTAATCATCTTGGTTGTCCTCCCATGAAAGGATTATTAGTGTCTTTTCTAAATTGGGGGCCCTAGAAGTGAACACAATATTCTAAATGAGGTCTAACCTTGACAGAGTATAGCAGGACTATTAACTACTACTACTAGAAAGATAGATACTACTAGGTAGAGGGCACTTCTATCAAGATTATCCTACAATATTCATCTGATGAAAATTTGGAGATTTAAATGAACTAAGATTGAATTTTTTAATATAATAATGTTGACTCATGTTAAGGTTGTAGTGCACTTAAATCTCCAAATTATCATGAGATGAATATTTTCTAGTCATTTCTCTCTGACCCTTTGCTTATGAAGTTAATTTTTCAACCCTGGTAATAGACCTTATACATTTATATCTATTAAATTTCATTTCAGAAATCAGCTTTACAATATTGTGACTATTCTACTGTGGTTTAGTAGGAAGAAGACCAATCATGGCATTAGATGACCTGGGTATATATCTTAGGTCTGCCACTTCTTCGTTGTGTGAAGTTGGTCAAGTCACAAACTCCCAGAGTCTGGAATTCTTAATATATAAAACAAAACATCATCCAAGGTGACTTTTAATTTTCTCTCATTATCTCATTACCCACAAAACACATTCTTTCTTCTGCCTCAAACCTTTGTGGGTTCTCTTTTCTCAATTTAACTTCATGGAATTCTTAGTTTTCCTTGAAATTGCAGGTCAGGTTATCTCTGACATGAGGCCTTTCATGATAGGCTCAGCTGTTAGCTCTCTCTTACGCAAAATTATGTTATACACCTATATATACATACATACATACATACATATATATATTATATATATATATATATATATATATATATATTCTTTGAATTTCTATAGCATTCACCTTATAGGTTGGTGGAAGGGAATAAGATATTTTCCTGCAGAGAATCCTCTCCCTTTTTCCCTACCCCTTTTTAAGCATTGTGCTCCTCTGGTATCTCTTGGTCCTGCCCCCACTCCAGCCTTATCTTGTCCTCTAGAGGACTTGATTAGCCTGGAACAACCCACTCCATTCTAATCTCCGCAAGCTGATCTGTCCTCTGTCCTATATCCTCCCTACTTTCGTTTAAAAAACAAAACATCAGTTGCATGGATGTCTTTTGTCTTTATATCACAATCCTCTCTGAATGTATCCCCCACCCATCCTTCGAACTGAATCTTCCCTTATAAGGAAGTAAAACTATTATTAAATCAAAATAGCTGATATATTGTTGCATCTGTCCTTTTAGGGAAAATCTTGCTCCTCTGTGTGAGTTTCCTCCCTCAACTCCTTCTGCTTAAGTCCATCTCAAGCTTTCTATCCCTGAATTCAATCTGTTTTTATTTACAATTCCAAAGCTGGCAATTTCCTTCACCTTCATGATTCCTTCCTTTTCTTCACTTCATTCTATTCTCCAGAGGAAAATCCACTGTAAAAACATCTTCCAAGAACCTTATGATATGAAAAGGAAGTGAACTAGTTTAACAAAAAGAAGAAGTATCGACAAGCAGATTTATTGTGTCAATTGTCCTCCAGCATATGGGTTTGATCTTCAATGAAATATATGTGAAATGAAGTGACAAGAATTGTCTACATTAATGAAAAAAATACCCTTACAGATAGGATCTCATATCCTTAATCAATGGAAGGGCCTATTTCACTAATAAGCTGGAAGAGATAATCAGAATTGAATCTTTGTATTCTTATAGAGAGAGCTCCAATGGATTCTAATCCACTCATCAGAAAATGGTAGTGTCAAGTTTACTAGGAATAAACACAAACACAAATTGGGCTGTTTTCTCAAAGACAGAAGCAAAATGGTCTAAGATAACATGGGAAAATCTGTCTGTAGTATTTAGAGTCTTATTTTATGTGGACCACATGACAATGGATATGAAACAAATCACAAATTCTCCCTGGATTTATAGTCAGCAAGTGGTGGGCTAATAGGATCCTAAGGATATGAGTCATGAGTTTATCCTTCCATTCTGTCCTGCACTAAACCTTCCAGCTCTGAACTAATTATAGTATAAGATCTGTCAAGGTATGACCATATCTAATAATTGATACAGACCAGGTGCAATGCATGATAAAGCCCAACATAGCATCTCCCTCATGGCACATTCTTCAGATATTTGTCTGAACTTGATTCACCTGTGGATACCTAAAGTCACAAATTGACTCAGTCTTTTTCTTTAAATGTATTCACCCCCAGAGGTGGGAGCTTCACATTAATGGCTGTGATGCAATTGAAGGAATTGTAAAGTTTATGCACCTACTCAAATAGAGAATATCAATGCAATGTCACTTCCATTGAACCCCCTGTCAAGTAAACTCTTTCTTTCCAGTAGTCCCTCTGTGGGCCACTCTTTCCTTCTCTGTAATATCAGCCAGCACAAATGTTCTGATAGCTACTACCCTGCTATTTCAGTACCCAAAAAGAGACAAACTGTTGTCTGGATCAACAAGGTCTTATAACAAAAGAAAAAAAAAAGATGTCAATGTGAAATATGCACTTCCCAAGGAGAAGTTTGTCCAGATGAGAGGAAGTGCACATTTCACTTGACTCAGGGGAACTCAGTTATTTTTACACTTTAAGGCCAACATGAAGACAACATTCCCTTTAGCATTGATCACAAATGCTTTTAAAAATCTTTACTGGGATGGTAAATGGGTTTGCACATGTCACATCACTATACTGACCAAATGAGCATGTATTATTTTATTCATAGGATCATAAATTTACATCTGAAAGAAGTGAGAAATAATCTGTTAGTCACCTCATTTTACAACTGAGGAAATTATAGTGTGGAGAGATTAAGTGACTTGCAAAGGTTACAAGGTTAGCAAATGGCAGAACAAAGTTTTGAATATAGGGCCTCTGATGATAAATTCAGCACTCTCATCACTGTACCACCCTGCCTTATGGTTATTTATTTTATAACTGCTAGCATATAGATGTCAATAAAACTTTGGAAACTTTAACTCACATAGATTGCCAGTGACTGATTTTCCTACTCCTCTCTCCTCCATGTAAGGCAGCATGGTGCAGTGAGTAATATGTTGAATATGAAGTCAGAAAGATCTAGTGATAAATAATGCTTCTAACACACAAAAATGATGTGATCTGAAATGTCAAAACTTCCCTGAACCGCAGTTGCCTTGTCTCTACAGTTGAAATAGTTATATTTGGCCTAAATACCTCATAAAGTTGTGTGGAATAAAAAGTGTACAAAACTGAAAGCATTATATACACATAAGTTATCAGCACTTGGATTTTTTGGTATTGTATAGACAAAATATATATTATTTGACTGTCTCCAATTTCATTCTAATGCTTAGCTTGCTACAGATACAACTCAAGCCTCATAGCCTGACATTTGGCTGGTCTCCACAAATGAACTGGATTGTCCAGAGAAAATTCTGTTATTTCAATCCATTAGAGTACCATTTAGTAAATTACTATACTGATTCTCTGGAAGGTGGCAGTGCAAACTACCAGAGTTAATACTTCTCCCAAAATACTTAACTTATTGAATGAGGTAGAATGAATCTTATGGAATATCATTCATGGATTACATAGAAAAGCAGAAAAATAATGATGATAACATTACTATAGTTAAAACAAAACATCACAGGTGACAAAGAACAGAGGTAGCTAGGTAGCACAGTGTAAAGAGTGCTGGCCCTGGAGTCAGGATGACCTGAGTTCAAATATGGCCTCAGACAATTGACACTTATTAGCTGTGTGACTCTGAGCAAGTCACTTAACCCCAATTTCATCACTATGAAAGAAAGAAAGAAAGAAAGAAAGAAAGAAAGAAAGAAAGAAAAAAGAAAGAAGGAAAGAAAGAAAAATAGCAACCATGGAAACTATAAAAAATGCATTTAAACTTTTTTTTTTTTCCTGAAGCAAGGTAAAAGTTTAAGGTATTGGAAAACATAGAGTCTCCATATCTCAAAGATGGAAGTGTCCTGAGAAAACATCATTCAACTAAATCTTACCAATAATATTCTCCATAAAATGACAGACAAGTGATTACCTTGTCTTTACTTGGAGACTCTCAGAGATATTGTACCTATGTTCCAAACTACAAGTCAGCAGTAATAGCAATAAAATTTGTTATTGATTTATCAGTGGGATAATGGGCACTTCTAAAGCTGGAAAAAAGAATTGGACTGGATTTATAGTTGATCTCTTCTCTCTATGTGCTTGCCCCTAAGCGTTCCTGTTGTCAGGGTCATCTTTTACACACATTTCTGGGTCCTTTGGTGAAATACAATGCCACTGTAGCTTTAACTATAAGCACACTCTGACCAATTCTCAAAAGTAGCCTATTAATTGATAAATGATTAAGACTGTAGATAAACCATGTCTCATTAGAAAGTAAATGTTTGGTAGAATTGAGGAAAAAGACTTAGTGAACCCTTTGCCTATGCCTTATTCTGCTTGGTCACATAGACCCAGCCAAAGAGAAAGATTCACTAAAACAAAACAAAACAAAAGTTTGAGATCTCTAAAATTGAGCTGGTTGGATTAGATGTGTCAACAATGAGCTTGCAGAAATAACCTCAACTAAAATGATTGTTTTGTTAAGAAAATTTTTAAAAAGGGAAAATGGGATTGCTATTTCTGTCATTGAATAGCTGATTGATTGCAACTGCTCCATTCCACTTTTATTAATGAGTACCGACAATTTCATTAGACTAATGTACATTCATTGTACTTTAATTCTCTTGATGAGCTCATCATTCAGTTCTCCCCAGAATAACAGCAAGATTATGAGGAAGGTTAAATGAAAGTAAAACTGAAAGGAATAGATTGCTGGCATGCTTACTTCTTAGCCCCAAAAAAGACTAAATGGAAAAACAAATATGGCCACCATCATATATGATATCCTATCAAATTTCTCAGGAAACTTTTTGTTGTTGTATGAAACATGGAATTTTATAGTTGATAAGCTTACAGTGAACTGAGAAATCAAATTAAATAAACAAACTGGTACAGCATTTCTATTTCTAGTATTTTGTGAGAGCTAATTTTCAAATGCCAAATCAAATTCCTAGAAATTTTGTGAGTTTTATGTACTTTAGAAGATATTTCAAACTCACTTACATGCCTTTTTAGTATATATTTTGTATACTGCAATCTAGTTGGTACTCTAAGAGATACAGTAAGACATGGGACTGCCTTCAAGGAGCTTACAATTTCATATAAAAGGCAAGATCATTTTACAAATAACCACAATAAATGGGTAAATTGTGAAAATATCTTTAGAACTGTATATATATATATATATATATGTATATATATAACATATATACATACATACACAGTCCCATATACATGCATATATGTACACATCCATACCCATATATATGTATGTGTATGTGCACATACGCGTATGTATTTTTGTGTGTACTATATATTACATATATACAAATACATACATATATACATACATATATAATACCTACATACATATATACACACAAACATGCATACACAATGCACAAGGCATCTTACAATAGAGCTAGATAAATAATAATGCCACTTATTTGGAGAATGAAAAGAACTAAAATATCAGAAAAATAATAAAACAGTAGTCAGAATGAAAGTAGAATAGCACTTCCAGATTTCAAACTCTATTATAAAGCAACAATAACCAAAATCATTTACTACTCATTAAAAAATGGAAAAGTAGAAGAATAAAACAGTTTTGAGAAGGAAGTCTCAGAAATAATAGAATTCAATAACCCAATATTCACTTAAACCCTGAAAAATATATATTGCCTAGGGAAAAGATTTCTATTGATTAGAACCTTTTGAAAGACTGAAAAGACAGTCTGATAGAAATCTGACTTAGACAATCATTTTAGACAATAAATTCACAATTAATATATGATCAATGTATTTAAGACCATACTATTAAAAAATTAGGAGAAAATAAGGTCTTACAACTTTCATAGCTCTGGGTAAGAGATAGAATCTTAACCAAAGGTGTTCAGATAATGCTAAAAGATAAAATAATTTTAATTATATGAAATTGGAAAAGTTTCTGTTAAAGTTTATTCATCTCTAGGATTAGAGGGACATAAAATGGGACATGATTTCTATCCATCTCTCTATTTTTCTATCTATATTTCACATTTTATTACTAAGAGTTTAGTTTACAAAATAGATAGACAATGAAAAAGAAGTATTATATTAAAGAAGGCATCCCTCATTAGATAGGTAGAGAAAGAAAATAAAAAAAATTTTCACAAATTAAAAATTGAAAACTGTTAACAAGCATATGAGGGAATGTCTAAAGTTTCTAACAATAAGATAATGCAAATCAAAACAATCCTAGATAACAAAAGTTTGAAAAATAGGTGAGGAGATTAAATGTAGGAAATGAATATGAATAGTATTTTTCTCTGGAAGTTGACTGAGAATAGGAGATATTGAATAGTAACTACAGGGCATGATAGGGTCTAATAATAGTTTGGAGGTTATGAGAGAAGGAAGCAAAGAAGGACTTATAAGATGGGAAAATACTGAAGATTGAGGAAAGACAATTTTGTGATGAATTGACTGATAAAGAACAGAAAGAATGGGGTCAAAGATACATATTAACCTTGATAAGGAGAAGAGCTTTAGTAAAGTTTGGATTTAGTGAGAAGAATGGCTTCCTTCCCTTAAGACAGTAGAATAGGGGCTGATATCTGGTATTAGAAGATATGGAAAAGGAGAAAGGAACATGCTTATGATCAACAACACTTATTTCAGGAGTAAAGTAAGGAGTGAGAGCTGTAGATGAAAGCATGAAAGAATGAGTGGTGTGAAAACCTTGGGGAGAACATTTGGAAGTGTAACTGTGCCAAATGGAATAGACATGCAGCAAGTGAAGAGGAAAAAAGTGGTCTTTCTGTAGCTATAGCCTGGTTAAGACTAGGCTGGAGTGAATGTATTCATCTCTGCAATAAATTCCTCCAGCACCATCTATTCACTGTTGAATAATAGTGGAGGAGGCAGATGTTCAAAGCAATGCTGGACTGGATTCTAGCAAGGAATGGACAAGATAGTCAAGATGATAAGATAGGGTACAGTTGGATTGATGAAATAAAGGTTTGAGTGCAGGTAAGTCAGTAAGTATAACCAGAGAATATATTGATAGCATGAGAAAGTACAAAAATAGAGCATCAGAGGTTTTGAGAAGATTAAAGATTCTAGGTTGTATAAGGTATAGCATTCAAAGAAGGTAGTACTAGAAAATGAGTCTAGAAGAGTAGATGGAGGCCAAAATGAAACTTGATTATCAGTCGAAGAAGTTCAGATTTTATTTGGTGAGGAATGGGGAACCACTGAAGGCTTTTGGACAGGAATGTGAAATCTTCAAAATATCACATAAGGTAGTTGAATGGGAGCAGAGACAGAGATAACCACTAGACTTCTATTGCTGTGAATAATACATGAGAAGATGGGGTCTGAAATAGAGTGGAGGTACAAAAATGGAAAGAAAAGAGTATATGACAGAGACATTACATAGGGAAAAGCAACAACAATTGCAGACTGAGTGAATATAGAAATTAAAAAAAGAAACTATTTTGAAACCTTGCTTACTGACAGAAATAAGGTTTTTAGAAAGAGAAACAATTTGGGTTGTTGGAGTGAGGAACATAAAGAGTGAATTCAATTACAGACATTGTCAATTCAATTTAATGATCATTTGTTACATTATATATATATATATATATATGGAATATTATACTAGATATTAGAAATATGAAGAAAAAAAGAAACAGACCTTGCCCTCAGCGAGTTTACATTCTACTAGGGAATATAGTATAGAGAAAGATGAATAATTACAAAGTGATTTTAGGAGAAAGAGAATAATGATAGAGTTCTAGACTTAGAAACAGACACTTTTATAATGAAATTATGCCGCAAGCACCAGCTGTGTCACCCTAGGCAAGTCATTTTAGCTTCCTTGGGCCTATCAAATAAAGATTCTAAAAGTATTAAGCTCACAGTTTTTGGTATTTTAGCAACTTTAGAGAAGGATAAATTTCAGCCACTGATGCTGTCATTACTACTACTATCAACAAATGGGGTATCAGAAACACAATATTTTTCTTATTATCATTAATAATATGGGTATGAAAAAATAGATTATCCTTATTGAAAAACTGAGAATGTCAGGAACAACCTTCTGCAGGAAGTGGTGCTAGAACAAAACCTTAAAGAAAGCTAGAGATTCCAAGTTGTGGAGGTGGGTTTTTAGCAGGCAGATATCCTTGACAAAAGAAGTATTAGAAGACTTAAAGTGTTTGAATAGAATAGGACAGTTTAATAGGAATAAAGACTGTGTGGAGGTGAGTGATGCGAAATGTCTGAAGAGGTATTTGAGAGCTACACAACTGTCAAACTTCCATGTCTGTGTTATCTTAGAACCACTAAAAATTTCTGAAGGCAAGTTACTGGTAGGTTATTTGAATGCAAAGTCATGATTATAGCCCATGTCAGCTTTGAAGATCCTTACCCCAGCTTTCATACCTGAATAAGAAGTTTAGTTTCCAGAGCCTAACCACATCTCTTTAAGCTCTAGGAATACATTTGATGAAGTGGTGCCAACTTTCTAATTCCACCAGCTTAAGTGGCCTCCCATTATCCCAATATTTTCAGTTAAGGATCAAGTAGTAAGTAGTTTCTTATTTTTACTTTTTATTTTTTTTTTTAAAGGGCACTTACAAAGGCAGAGCCAAGATAGCAGAGTAGAAGGACAGAGTTGTAAAACCTCTCACCCATAGCTCATAAAACACCTCTAAAAATGACTAAACAAATTCTAGAGCAGCATAAGCCGCAAAACAACAGAGTGAAAGAGATTTCCAGCCCAACACAGCAAAGAAGGCCAATAGGAAAATTCTATCACACCATCATGGAGCACAGCCCAGCCCAGCCTTGGCTATCGTGCAGTCAAGACAGGAGTGGAGTAGGCCTCAAAGGGCAGAATCTCTGGCAGCAGCTGCAATTCCCAGATTGCTCAACCCACGAACACCAGAGACAGCTTCAAAGGTCAGTGAGAAAACTCTTTCACCTCAGTGAGCAGCAGCCTGCCTTTCCCCCTGCCCACTCCCTGCTTTCTTTCATGCCACAGAAACTTAGACCTGCAGAGATTGTATTAGAAAACCAGACATTCCAGTTTCCAGAATTCAGAAAATCTCAACTTGCTTGGCAGTTTTTAGTTGATGTGTGTGACATGACTAAGTTTCTTTTATCCAAAAATATTCTCTTTTAAGCAAAGGCTTTTTAGCAATTATTCTAAGGTCTATGAATGATTGTTTTTTTTTTTTTTTTGAGACAGGTTCTCATTTATTTAAAGTTCAAAGCTACCCAAAAACATGAAAATAGTACAAAAATTATTTATTTATGAATTTAAAGAAGCAAATGAAAGTCGATCTACTGATGCTTATACCAAAATTAATTGAAATTTGATTCAGTCAGGGAGGATGGAAAAGTTCTTTAAGGATAATTCCATATGATCAATTCAATATTATTTCTTGAATGAATGAATGAATTTGGATTCATCAGAACTGTAAATAAGCATTCCAACATTGTCATAAAAACATAGGAAACAAACTAGATGGTATAATAGGCAGAGCACTGGATCTGAAGTCAGGAATTTGGCCTCAGACACTTATAAATTGTGTAATCTTGGAAAAGTCACTTAAACTTTTGTTTGTCTCGATTTTCTCTTCTGTATAACATGGTTAATAATAACATCTGCCTCCAAGGGATCTTATGGGATTAACTGAGATAATATTTATAAATTTATTTATTTATTTTTTTAAATTTATTTATTTATTTAAATTTTTACATTCATTTTCACAAATTTTTGGGTTCCAAATTTTCTCCCCTTTTATCCCCTCCCCCCACCCGAATACCCCAAACAATCTAATTTTCCCTATCTCCAATCTGCCCTCTCTTCTGTCATCTCTCCCTTCTCTTGTCTCCATCTTCTCTTTTCTCCTGTAGGGCCAGATGACTTTCTATTCCTCCTTAACTGTATGTCTTCTTTCCTAGTTACAACAACAATACTAAACACTTGTTCCTAAAACTTTGAGTTCCAAATTCTCCTCATCCCTCCCTCCCCACCCATTCCCTTTGGGACAGCAGGCAATTCAATATAGGCCATATCTGTGTAGTTTTGCCAATGACCTCCCTGATAGTCGTGTTGTGTAAGACTAACTGGATTACCATCCCTCCTAACCTGCCCCTCATTGTTTCTCTTCTGTCTTTTGATCCTGTCCCTCCCCAAGTGTTGACTTCAGATTGCTCCCTCCTCCCTTTGCCCTCCCTTCCATCATCCCCTCCCTTGCAACATCTCTTTCTCCCCCACTTTCTTATGCTGTAAGATAGGTTTTCATACCAAAATGAGTGTGCATTTCACTCCTTAGTTTAGTCAAATGTGATGAGGGTAAACTACTTGTTATTTTTTTTTTTCTCAGCTCTCCTCTTTTTCCCTCCACGAAGAAAAACTCCTACCTGCCTCTTAAATGACATATAGTTACCCCCTTCCCTTTCCCTCCCCCTACATTTCTCTCTCACCATTTACCCTAGTTTCTTTTAAGGTATGGTCCCATCCTGTTCAGTTCAATCTGTGCTCTCTATCTCTGTATGTGTGTGCATGTGTGTATGTGTGTGCATGCGTGTACATGTGTATGTGTGGTCCCACCAACTACCCAGATACTGAAAAGTTTTAAGAGTTACAAATATTGTCTTTCCATGTAGGAATGTAAACAGTTCACTCATGGTAAGTCCCTTAAGACTTCTCTTTGCTGTTTACTTTTTCATGCTTCTTCTCATTCTTGTGTTTGAAAGTCAAATTTTCTTTTCAGCTCTGGTTTTTTCATCAAGAATGATTGAAAGTCCTCTGTTTCATTGAAAGACCATATTTTCCCTTGAAGTATTATACTCAGTTTAGCTGGGTAGGTGATTCTTGGTTTGAGTCCTAGTTCCTTTGCCTTCTGGAATATCCTATTCCATGCCCTTCGATCCCTTAATGTAGAAGCTGCTAGATCTTGGGTTATCCTGATTGTATTTCCACAGTACTGGAATTGATTGTTTCTAGCTGCTTGTAAGATTTTTCCTTGAGCTGGGAGTTCTGGAATTTGGCCACAATGTTCCTAGGAGTTTCTCTTTTTGGATCTCTTTCAGGTGGTGATCGATGGATTCTTTCAATACTTATTTTGTCTTCTGGTTCTAGAATGTCAGGGCAGTTTTCCTTGATAATTTCATGGAAGATGATGTCTAGGCTCTTTTTTTGATCATGACTTTCAGGTAGTTCCATAATTTTTAAATTGTCTCTCCTGGATCTAATTTCCAGGTCAGTTGTTTTTCCCATGAGATATTTCACATTCTCTTCCATTTTTTCGTTCTTTTGGTTTTGTTTGGTGATTTCTTGGTTTCTCGTAAAGTCATTAAACTCCATCTGTTCCATTCTAATTTTGAGAGAGCTATTAAATTCAGTGAGCTTTTGAGCCTCTTTTTCCATTTGGCTCATTCTGCTTTTGAAAGCATTCTTCTCCTCATTGGCTTTTTGAACCTCCTTTGCCAATTGGGTGAGCCTATTTTTCAAGGTGTTAATTTCCTCAACCTTTTTTTGGGTCTCCTTTACCAAGGTATTGACCTGTTTTTCATACTTTTGTTGCATCTCTGACATTTCTCTTCCCAGTTTTTCCTCCACCTGTCTAACTTGCTTTTCAAAATCTTTTTTGAGCTCTTCCAGGGCCTGAGCCCACCCACCACCCCCCTGGGGGGTCTGGGGTACTGAGGCCCCGCCCTCCACGTCTTTCCCTGATGGCAAGAATACGTCCTCATCTTCGTCAGATCCGAAGGTCGGGATCATTTGCATTTGTTGGAAAAAAACTCTCTAAAGTCTTATTTTTCTTCCCTTTTCTAGGCATTTTCCCAGCCAGTTACTTGACTTCTGAGATTCCTTTCCACCCCCGCCTGGATCCGCCCAGCTAGTGCTTGGCCTCTGAGATTTAAATGGGCTTTCCTCCTGCTGGCTGTCAATCAGTGAGCTTTAGTTCAGGTGCTGGGGTGGGGCCAGGGCTGCCTCCGAGACTGATCCCTCGGGGGCTTTATGCAGAGATTTTCAGGAATGGAACGGGTGGGGGCGGGGTTGGGGGCCCGCCTCCCAAATCCCGCTCCTTTGGGGGCTTTAAGCAGGAGCCTTCAGTAACAGAGCGGGTTGGGGGCAGGGCCGTCTCCCAGGCTCAGCTCCGTCCGGTTTTATGCGGGAATCTTCCGTAATGAAGATCCTGCCTGCTGTTGGGGGATTCCTGAGTCTTGGGCCGCTGCCGCCTCAGCTGCCGCCCACCTCTGACTCCGCAGCTTCCTGCCCCCATCCCTGCTGCCACCACTTCCTCCCGAGGGGGCCCGAGTCACGGAGACGCCCCGCTTCCCCTCTCCTTCAGCCCAGCTTTCTTTCTCACTGACCTGTAGCTTCTGTGGGCGGAGGGATTTTCCCGGCTGCTGGAGCTTCCGTCTCTGAAGCCTGCTCGGATCAGCTTCTCTGCGGCCTTGGCCAGGGCAGCGCTGGGGGTTGGGTTTACTTCCCGGGGCGCGCCGGACCCTGGGGACGGGTCTTCAGGGCTCCCTGGAACGGAAATCTCTTCCACTCTGCTTCTGCACACCTTGTATTCACCCAGAAGCTATGGGGGACTCTTTTTACATTAATTCTATGGGCTTTGGTTTCGGAGCTCGTAAACGTGCGTCCTTCTACTCTGCCATCTTGGCTCCGCCCCCTATAAATTTATTTTAAAGGAAATCAAAAAATGTTATATAAATGCAAACTGTTATTAGCATTATTATATCAACGCCATAATCATCATTATTGCAATTTTCAGGTTCTGTTCATAATTTTTATTAAGATATTCTATTTCAATTAGTTTTCAGGTAAAAAAAAAAAAAAGCAAAACACTGCTACCATCACCTCTCTTTCCACTCCCTTTGAAAAAAAAAAACTATCTGGAAAGCTTTAGGCTTTAGCTATGTCTTATGAGGCCAAACAACTTGAGTACAACCATGGTGACAGTATATACAGAACAGAAGTAGAAATTTGGAATTTATCTGACTAATGTAATAGACATAACCTCAGTTAGACTTGTGAAATAGCTGGAACTTATCTTTGCCTTCCATCTCCTTTTTTGTGTCTATATCTCTCTTCTGGTCATAGAATAATTTAGTAAGAGTGTATTTACAATTTATCTTGTCTCTCTCCTTGATTCTTGTTTCTCCATACCCAAGAGTTACCTATCTAGGATTTCACTTTCTGGCAATATTTCCTAGGTATGTTATTTTCCTCAATGTCTAGATTGCCTTGTTGCTTCCCAATTTGACTTATTCCATGTATCATTCTTTCAGGTCATGTTCTGCTCACAGAATCTTAGGCAGGAATTGTTATTAATGTGGTAATGAATTAATTATGTGTTAACCTTGAGGTAATTACTTGCAATGTGATTTCTGGCCGTGGTACCTTAAATCAAGGATAGATGAACCTTTGGTTTGGAGAAAAGATTTTGATCTTAATGTTATTTCATCTGACTCAAGAATAGTGCTATTTTTTTCTCACTGATGCTGCAGCCAGGGAAGTAATTGTCCTGATGGATTTCTGGAGGGGTCCTTTTTAAACTTTAGTGTTGAAAGTTTAAGGATATGAAGCAAAATATTTTTTAAAGTAATTAATAACTAATTAGTATATCAAAGGCAAGAATAATTTTGTTCATGATACTGAAAACCAGACAAAGGCAACACCTTGATTCAATAAAAACGACTTACTCATTCTAAGAAAATATCATGATAAACAGTCTGTTCCTGTGTCTTCCTCTCTGTCTCTTTCTGTCTTTATCTTTTCCTCTGTCTCTCTCTCCCCCTTCTCTCTTTATTTTCTTCTCTCCACATTTCTTCCTTTACTCAGAATTTTTCTTTCTCTTTTTTCTATTTATTTCCTTCCTCATCCTTTCCTTTAATAGGCTATAATATGAAATTGAGGCACACTTTAAAATGTGGAATAATGTAAATAAATGTATATTAAATTTTCTTTAAAAATTTAAGGGGTATTTTTTTCATTCTCTTTAAAACAAAGATTAAAACATCTAAATTCCCAAATCTATCTAATCCTCAATTACTTTGTATTTGAGATTTGTCCTTCTTTGATCATTTGACTTGAGGTTAATTTATAGAATAAAAAGTTCCCTATTTCTGCTTTAACCTCAAAGCATGGGGTGGTGGGTAGGATTTGGGGCAGGTGGGCCTTTTGGCACTCTTCAAATCACAGCAGTTAGGCAGCTGCCTACCCTTCCAACATATATACCCCAAAGTCACTGTAGAGTGACTAATAAGGTAAAACAGGCCAAGAAATCCACATCTCTTTGTGCTTCGTTGACATAGCCTTAATAAGGTCTCAGCAATCATTCCCCACAATGTTATACATGGATTTTGGTAAAGGAGCAGGTAGCCAACCGACGGAAGCAACCAAAGCTAATTCATTATCTGATATCTGTGCATCAATTCATCTGTCCTGTCTCTTTAATGTGGACTACGTGTGCACCTTCAGGGCAAAAGTCTTGTCTCCTTTATTTTCTGCAAGACAAAGACAGAATCAATGCTTGATAAGTAATAATAATTAATATTGAATCCTATTCCCTGGGCTGTGCTCCCAGTATTGATGGTGTCAGAGAGGATAATGTCACACAAGGCTACACACAAGTTAAAATTTTCTAGCTAAACCTCATTATGAAACAAAAAGAGAAAAAGAAGCTAATTTCTATTATATTTCGGTGTTTAGTACAGCATTTGGCATATAATATGTGTTTAAATAAGCTTTTATTTTTCACTTACACATTCATTCATTTATTTATCCATTTATTCATGAGGGTGAAATCTTGAATGGTGTATTACCAAAAAAATTATGTATTTGTTAAGAAAAAAGTGTGACATTTTTATGAAGGGAGTTCATCATTCAGGAAATTGATCAATAGGATATGTCGGTAGAAATTTACATCAAATGTGAGAATTTTTCTGTAACAGAGAGAAAGGCCCTCCGATTGAGGGACTGTTGCCTGAATGGTGCCCCCAGGATCTCATATACATGTAGCCCAACAGGGTTCAATGTTCCAAGGTCTCTTCTGCTTTTCTGATTCTTATGCAAATCATTTTTATTGATCATTAAAAACTTATTCCTTTGGGATATGTACTTTATGTAGTTACCATCCTTATTACTTTACCTTCTTCATTTTGACCAAGGTTGACTAAATATGATGAAACAGGAGCATTCAGCCTGTCATATTCTCTTCAGCTCATCTCTATACTAATAGCCAGTATATCACGAATACTACTTCAGGGAAAGTAGCCAGTCAAAGATGTCAATCATTGTGCAATTGGGTGAAGGCCATTAAAACTTGTACCTTGTTAATTGGAATTGCAATAACTGAAAGCAGTACTTTTATAAAAAACACAACTTGGTTTCAGACTATAACTTCATAGTTGAATTCTAGAATGAACCAAATCTTCTGGGCAGAAAGAGATGCTGACCAAAGAGGTCAGCCCACCTGCTTTCATCTTATCAGAAAAAAAAAACAAACATTTTAAAAAGTATTTTATTTTAATTCACTCATTAACAATTTAAAAAACCTCAAGAAACAAAAAAATGGACTTATATGTGTGTATTTGCATAAACATACACATTCATAATATACACATTCATATATATATGTATATATATATATACATGTCTCTAAGTGTTTGAGTACTTGTTTATATCTATGTATGTATATAGGACATGTCATGTATGCACATGTATGTTTGCATTTGGATCCACATATACGTATGAGACATGTATTTTGTGCATATATGGGGGTTTTGCATGTATATACACACAAATATGCATTGAAAGCTGTTTTTCTTTGAAACCCAAGATGTGTTTTATTGATGATAAATAAAAATTAAATTTGAAAAAGTATATGGATTTCCTTATCGTTGGAAAAATAGAATTAGATAGGCTATCTTTGGTCAGTATTTTATCATGCTCATTAGATTAGGTTCATTTTGAAACTCACTTATATAGTCAAAGTCCCCACCAAGTTGTGTTAAAAATTATACATGTACACATACATACACACATGTGTGTGTAAACCTATGTTCACATATACTTACATAATCTATGTACATATTGATATATGCATATACATACATACATCTAAATATCTTGCTGAGTTGTTCAGTGGATAAAGCACTAGACCTGGAGTCAGGAAGACGTGAGTTCAAACCTAGCCTCAGACATTAATTAGCTGTGTGATCCTGAATAAGTTATTTAACCTTGTTTGCCTCAGTTTCATCATGTGTAAAATGAAAAACCACTTCAGTATCTTTGCAAAAAAAGCCCCCAATAAGGTCATAGTCAGACATAATTGAAACAACTGAAACAACATAAACATGTATAAATGTATATTGTGCATTAATTAATTAATTTCAATAGCAATAATAATAATAATGACTAACCCCAGTACTGTGCAAAACACTTCCTCTTTGTAGCTAAGTTCCATTTCAAATGGATATTTCCTCAAAAGTTCGCTACAAACTCTGGAATTTAGATTTTCCCCATTAAAACAACTAAATTAAAAAAAAAAAAAAAACCTTAAGATTCTCTTGGTCTCATCAAGCTAGTGACTGGAGAAAAAAAATGCATAACTAACCCATGTACTAGAGAAAGTTCACTTCCTCTATGAGCTTTTCCACAAGCATCTAAGCTACTCAAGACCTTATAGACTTTATAAGGTATAAATCATGTGCATATTAGATCTGAAAATGTCTGACCTTCAACAAAGTGCAAATGTGGTCTGAGTGGAATGAGAAGGTTTTTTTTATAACTTTTTGTCCCTTGCGATCAGAAAACCAGCTGAAAACTAACAAGGACATATTGTTTATATCTTCTCTGTGTATTTATGTATGTGTCCCCTATATCTGTAGTTATTTCTTTTTCTCTATCTACACACACACTCATACACACACACACACACACACAAATACACACACACACCCCGAAGTTGAATCAAGTAATAGCTAACTTCTCTATTTTTAATGCTATCTTCACTTTCCCTCTATTCATTCTTTTGTGTAACTTGTAAAATATTCTATTGATTCCTTTTGGTACCATATATATAGTTAATCACCAGTCATCCTCTTCCTTCTCTAAACAGAAGTCCTTATTTGTAACACATAAGTATATTAAAATGAATTTATTTTATATATTTGACTGTTAAGTGGAGCAGTGAATAGAGCACTGGGCTTATAATCAGGAAGACTCCTTGTCCTGAATTCAAATTTGGTCTCAGACATTTACTGAATGTGTGACTCTTGATAAATTACTTAACTCTGTTTTCCTCAGTTCCCCATCTGTAAAATGAGGTAAAGAAGGAAATAGCAAGCCAC
Source organism: Bettongia penicillata ogilbyi (assembly GCA_023548195.1). Classification (NCBI taxonomy): domain Eukaryota; kingdom Metazoa; phylum Chordata; class Mammalia; order Diprotodontia; family Potoroidae; genus Bettongia; species Bettongia penicillata. Next base: position 414,314 of record JAJHZJ010000467.1, read on the forward strand.
TTCAGTATCTTTACCAAGAAAACCTCAAAATGAAGTCACAAAAAGCCAGACATGAGAAAAACAACTGAAAAAAAATGACAATAATATTAAAGTAAAACAAATCAAGATACTGACAATGTATGAGACCAAGCCATGATATGATATCAGGTATAAAAATATGTTCCATTTTTCATCATTCAAAAACATGAAAGTTCAGTATCTTCAGTATTTTTAGTCAATATTCTGAGATACTGCAGGTATCTTTCCCTTATCTTATTGTCGTCATCTTATCAGGAGGTGACTGGTGATTTTTTCATTTCTACCTTACCCTCTAGGTTTAGAATATCAGGGCAGTTTTCTTTGATAATTTCTTGGAAGATGATGTTTAGGCTCTTTTTCATCATACTTTTCAGGTAAACTACTAAAGTTGAAATTATATCTCCTGAATCTATTTCCCAGGTCAATTGTTTTTTCCAATGAGATATTTCATATTGTTGGCCATTTTTTCATTCTATTGATTTGTTTTACAATTTCTTGGTTACTCATAAAGACATTGGCTTCTATTTGCTCCATTCTAATTTTTAAAGAAGTATTTTTTTTAATCTATTTATTTATTTATTTAACTTTTTACATTCATTTTCACAAAATTTTGGGTTCCAAATTTTCTCCCCTTTTATCCCCTCCCCCCACCCCAATACCCCAAGCAATCTAATTTTCCCTATCTCCAATCTGCCCTCTCTTCTGTCATCCCTCCCTTCTCCTTTCTCCATTTTCTCTTTTCTCCTGTAGGGCCAGATGACTTTCTATTCCTCATTAACTGTATGTCTTCTTTCCCAGTAGCAAGAACAATACTAAAAAGTTGTTCCTAAAACTTTGAGTTCCAAATTCTCCCCATCCCTTCCTCCCCACCCATTCCCTTTGGGAAGGCAGGCAATTCAATATAGGCCATATCTGTGTAGTTTTTAAAATGACTTCCCTGAGAGTCGTGTTGTGTAAGACTAACTGAATTACCCTCCATCCTACCCTGCCCCTCATTGTTTCTCTTCTGTCTTTTGATCCTGTCCCTCCCCAAGTATTGACTTCAAATTGCTCCCTCCTCCCTTTGCCCTCCCTTCCATCATCCCCCGCTTGCTTATCTCCTTCTCCCCCAATTTCCTATACTGTAAGATAGGTTTTCATACCAAAATGAGTGTGCATTTTATTTTCCTTTAGTCAAATATGATGAGGGTAAATTTCTTGTTTTTTGTTTTTTTTTTTTCCCAGCTCTCCTCTTTTTGCCTCCACTAAAAAGTCTCCTACTTGCTTCTTAAATGACATAAAATTACCCCATTCCATTTCATTCTCTTTCCTCCCACTACATTTCTCTCTCACCATTTACCTTAATTTATTTTAAGATATGGTCCCATCCTATTCAATTCAATCTGTGCTCTCTCTCTCTGTGTATGTGTGCATGTGTGTGTGTGTGCATGTGTGTACATGTGTGTGTATGGTCCCACCAACTACCCAGATACTGAAAAGTTTTAAGAGTTACAAATATTGTCTTTCCATGTAGGAATGTAAATAGTTCACTTCTGATGAGTCCCTTAAGATTTCTCTTTGCTGTTTACTTTTTCATGCTTCTTCTCATTCTTGTGTTTGAAAGTCAAATTTTCTTGTCAGCTCTGGTCTTTTCATCAAGAATGATTGGAAGGTCTCTGTTTCATTGAAAGACCATATTTTCCCCTGAAGTATTATGCTCAGTTTAGCTGGGTAGGTGATTCTTGGTTTGAATCCTAGTTCCTTTGACTTCTGGAATACCCTATTCCATGCCCTTTGATCCCACAATGTAGAAGCTGCTAGATCTTATGTTATCCTGATTGTATTTCCACAATACTGGGAATGTTTCTTTCTAGCCGCTTGTAAGATTCTCTCCTTGACTTGGGAGTTCTGGAATTTGGCCACAATGTTCCTAGGAGTTTCTCTTTTTGGATCTCTTTCAGGTGGTGATTAATGGATTCTTTCAATACTTATTTTGCCCTCTGGTTGTAGAATGTCAGGGCAGTTTTCCTTGATAATTTCATGGAAGATGATACCTAGGCTTTTTTTTTTGATCATGACTTTCAGGTAGTCCCATAATTTTTAAATTTTCTCTCCTGGATCTATTTTCCAGGTCAGTTGTTTTTCCCATGAGATATTTCACATTCTCTTCCATTTTTTCATTCTTTTGGTTTTGTTTTGTGATTGCTTGGTTTCTCAGAAAGTCATTAGATTCCATCTGTTCCATTCTAATCTTGAGAGAACTATTTTCTTCAGTGAGCTTTTGAACCTCTTTTTCTATTTGGCTAATTTTGCTTTTGAAAGCACTGTTCTCCTCATTGACATTTTCAACCTCTTTTGCCAATTGAGTGAGCCTATTTTTCAAGGTGTTATTTTCTTCAGCATGTTTTTGGGTCTCCTTTTCCAAGGTATTGACCCACTTTTCATGCTTTTCTTGCATCTCTCTCATCTCTCTTCCTAGTTTTTCCTCCACCTGTCTAACTTGATTTTCAAAATCCTTTTTGAGCTCTTCCATGGCCTGAGTCCACCAGACATCCACCTCGGATGTCTGCGATACAGAGGCCCTGACCTCCACATCTTTCGCTGATGGCAAGCACTGTACTTCGTCATCAGAAATGAAAGGAGAAAGGAACATCTCTTCCCCGAGAATGTAACTCTCTATGGTCTTATTTTGCTTCCTTTTTCTGGGCATTTTCCCAACCAGTTACTTGAATTCTGAGATTCCTCTCCACCCCTGCCTAGATCTGCCCAGCTAGTGCCTTGGGGTCTGAGATTCAAATGTTGCTTCCCAGTCTCAGGGCTATCTGTGGCAGGTCTGGCTGCTATTCAATGTGAGCTTAAGTTCTGGTGGTGCTGTGCGGGCAGGGCCGCCTCCCAGGCTCAGTTCCCTCAGGGGCTTTATGCAGAGACCTTCAGTAATGGAGCAGGTGGGCGCAGGGCCGTCTCCTAGGCTCAGCTCCCTTAGGGGGTTTATGGAGAGACCTTCAATAATGGATCTCCTACCTGCTCGGGGAGTCCCAGCCACCACTGCCTCTTCCGCTGCCTTTGCCCCTCCCTCTGCCGCTGCCTCCCAAGGGGGCCCAAATCACCGAGACACCCCGCTCTCCTCTGGGCCAGCCCAGACGTCTCTCTCACTGACCTGTAGCATTTGTAGGTGGAGGGACTTTCCTGGGGATTCCGTCCCTGAAACCTGCTCAGATCTGCTCCTTTGTGGTCGTGCAGCCAGGGCAACACACGCATGGACTCCGCTGTCTGGTAGGCGATGGACCCCTGGCGATGGCTCTCCAGGGCTCTCTGGAACAGAAATCTCTTCCACTGTTTTTCTGTGTGCCTTTCAGAGATCCAGAATTTGTGGGGAGTTCTTTTTATTGGAAATTTCTGGGCTTTGGATTCAGAGCTAGCATACATGAATCTTTCAACTCCGTCATCTTGGCTCCTCCCCCTCAATTCTTTTTAAAGCATTCTGCTCCTTATTGGCTTTTTGGTCCTATTTTGCCATTCGAGTTAATCTATTTTTAAAAGTGTTATTTTCTTCAACATTTTTTGGATCTCCTTTAACAGGTTCTTGACTCACTTTTCATGATTTTCTTGCATCACTCTCATTTCTATTCCCAATTTTTCCTGCACCTCATTTACTTCATTTTGAGCTCTTCCATTTCCTGATATCATTGCATACTTTTTTGCAGGATTTGTATGTAGAAGCCTTGACTTTTATGCCTTTCTCTGATGGTATTCTTTGTTCTTCCTCATATGAAAAGATGGAAGGAAATACCTTTTCACCAAGAAAGTGACATTCTATATAGTCTTATTTTTTTTCCTTTTTGGGGGGCAATTTTCCAGCCAGTTACTTTACCTTGCCCCTCAAGTGGAAGGTATACTGTAAGGAACTGTGAGTTCTCAATTCCTCTAAGGTGGCACCATCAAGGGAGAGGAGTTAGCTCCTCTCTTGACCCGCGCTCTGGTCTGTGAGCAACCAGAATCAATCTTTTCTGCCCAGGATCTACAAGTATGATTCCTTCTCCATAGCCCCCAGCACACTAGCACTCATAATCACCCTAGGATTGCCACTCAAGGCTGAGACACAGAGCAGTTACTCCATTCCCACAGCGTCCTTAGGCTGAGAGATCCAAAACTGGAAGCTGCTGTCACTCTGTTGTCACGACTGGGTCCAGACCAGAGTCCCCTCCCACCCAGGTGAAAGACCTTTCTTACTGACCTTTAAAGATGTCTTTCAAATTTGGGGGTTAAGCAACCTGGAAATGACAGTTGCTACCTATGATTCTGCACCCTGAAGCCTGATCCATTCCTGTCCCTGTTGTGCCATGCAGCCAAGGCTGGGCTGTGCTCCTCTCTGAGACTGAGGAAATAGACCTTTCCTATCCACCTTCTAGGCTGTCTTGGGCTGGTGATTTCTTTCTCTGTCATTTTGTGGCTTCTGCTTTTCTAGAATATGTTTAGAGTCATTTTTACATGCATTTTATGGGTTATAGGGGAAGAACTCATCCTTCCTTCTACTCCACTATCTGGACACTGTCCTGAGTTTTTTTGTTTTTTGTTTGATTTATGGTATCCAGGTTTTTATTTTTATCAAAATTTTTGGATAGTCTAATGATTTTTAGACAATCTTTCCTCTCTATTTTCTCAGGTCTTTTTAGTTTGTTTTATGTGATACTCTATTTATTCAACCTTGTGATTTTAATAATTTTTGTTCTTTCATGCAAACACTTGCTTCTTTTATCTCCCTTATAATTTTCAAAGATTTTGTGATTTGTTTAAGGTTTTGCATCTCTTAAACTATGGTATTAATTTTTCGTAATTTAGGATCTGACCTTCATTTTCCCCCAATTATTTTCTCTTGCACTCTTATTGCATTCGTAATTTCATTTTAAAGTCTTCATTTCTTTATCTAAGAATTCTAGCTGCCCTTTGAGCCAGACTTTTTCCTTTGTGGCTTTGCTTATACTTGCTTAGATATAGTCAGTTTAGGTCTTGGGCATCATGGATGCTAAAATAGAACTAAATCATTTCTCTTCAGCTGTTTATTCATTTTTCCAAACTTTGCTTACTGAACTGAGACAGCGTTTAAGCAGCAGACTCTGTTTACCTCTGGAACAATATTGTGGACTTTATTGGTGCTGATAAGTATTATTTGGGGTTCTGCTCTTGCTTTCTCTAGGTATAGGGTACTATATTCTCCAAGGATCTCAATGATGATCTCACTCAAGCCTATAGTAAACCTATTGATGACCTGATCTCTCCCTTTCTCTTCTAAACACTATCAGGTCCTGACCTTAGTTTGATCCTGTTGGTCACCATCATTAGATTCCCTCTGGTCAAAACTCTGGTAGATTGCTTCTGACCTCATACCTTGTTCATCTAGCTAGAAATGTCTTTAGACTCATCCTTTACCTTATTTATGAGCCCTGTTTACTCAGTTGCATTCTCAGGCCTTCCTTGAACCTATTCTAGGGTCAGAATTAGACTGTTATAGACTCGTCCTATTCACAAATGTCTCAATCTAAGTTGACAGGTACTAATACTACACTATAGGTCAGAGTGATGCAATTTCTGCCTTACCTCTGTTGTGTGTTTCCAGCCCTTGTTCACAGTAGATGGTGGTGAAAGCTCTGCTTATGGCTTCTTGGTTGGACCACCGTGACAGTGCTTCCAGATATATGGCAGCATTTCCTTGTACTGACCTGGGCTGGATAATCAAACTACTATGGCTTCTCCTTGAATTTCAAAATTACCATTTAGCCTGATGTTCTTCCACAAAAGTTGGTTAAAGAGTTGTAGGAAAAAGCTGAGATTCACTGCTTCTACTGAGGTGATGTTTTCTGTCTTTTTTTCTTTGTGTTTTTGTTCTCCTTATTAACAAGCAAATAAGACAATCAAATGAAAATTTAACTCCAAAATTTCCTGAGATTCAAAAGCTCACTTCTCTTTATATTCCAACAAGTTAGATAAGTGGAACCTCCACATGTAGATCTGCACATCTCAGAACCTGATGGACAAAGACAGGAAAAAACAATGACAAACTAAATGTTCATGTCCTCCTGGCCAAATTCTTTGTATCTGTTTTATTTCATGTGCGTTCTAGATATAGTTATATTTAACCCATTATCTCAAGTAGCTAAACAAACAGAAATTGTGTCAGAATTTTTGTATCTCTAATATCTGCACAGTAGGAGGCACAAAGTATTTAACAAATATTTGATTGACTGAAATAATATTGTGCTTGGAAAACTGTAAGAACCAATGAAGGAAGCAAAACATATGATTAATAGCTTTACAAAGTGACAGTATGAAAAATAAGTCTGTACAAATCATTTTCATATCTACAAAATACAAATGTAGATTCAGTGTTAGACTAATAAAATTGCAAGGTAAATATCTTATACAACTAGGTCAAATAACAATGAAATACATCAAGGGAAAAGTCAAGAAAAAAAAGGTTTATAATAGGGATTGTAAGGGTTTGTTTTTGCTTACCTTTTTGGTGTGTGTGTGTGTGTGTGTGTGTGTGTGTGTGTGTGTGTGTGTAAAATAGACTCACTTAGCAGTTTGGTGAGACATAAATACTTTTATAATCCAATTTCATAGACCCCATGAAGCACATCTGAACTCTCTGTAGTGGATTCCAAGTTTAGAATCCCAGGTCTAGAGGTACAGAAAAAAATGGTTAAAAAAGGCAGGGTTTCATCTGAGGTCTCTCACAAAACCCTCCAAATAACTTTTAAAAATGATACTAAATAAATTCTGGAGCAGCAGAATCCAAAAAAGTTGGAGTGAAACAAATTTCTAGAACAAGACAACTGGAAAGATCAGGAGGAAAAGTCTATTATACAAATGTGAGAAAAAAGCATAGTACAGCATGGGTCTTGCCAGAACAGAATGTGGCCTAGAAAAACTGAAGCAGGCCTTAGAGTCACTGAATCAGTGGCAGCAGTGGCAGTTTCCAGAGTTCTCAGCACACAGATATCGAATACAATCACATGCAATCTACAAAGGTTACACTAGGATATCCATGGTCCCAGCAAACCCGAAGCAAACATTGATAGTTACTGATTTGGCACCAGGAGAGGGAATGGTAGTGTCTTCTAGAGCATCAGCTCACAGATGGTAAGATCAGAGGGAGATTAATTGGTCAGAAGGAGATTCCAGAGGTCTTTTTGCTAGCAAAGAGGTCACACTCTTATTTAACCCATTCTTGGATCCAGCTTGTAGTTTTGGGTGGCAGTTCCAGGGCAAGGAGGGGCACTAGCATAGCAGAGCTTGTGGTCATAGTGGAGGCACAGATCCTCGTCAGAGTTTCAGGGCAGAAAAGAGTGATTATGATCACTCACAGACTGAAACGTCAGTCGGGAGAGTCATAAATACCTCTCCTCAAATCACACTACATTGAAAGAACTGAAAACTTACAGCACCCTAGAAGTATGTCAGAAAATAGCTGCACAAAATCCCTGAAGCTTAGAACAGTGCATCCTGAACTGTCCAAGCAGAGGCTTACTTTTCCAAAAATTAAAAAGTCAAGTAATAGGCTGGGAAAATGAGCATGCAACAGAAAACAAATACATAAACAAACACAAAGAAACTGTGAACATAGAAACTTACTATGGTGAGAAAGAAGATCAAAGCACATTTGCAGAAGACAAAAAAAGATTCTGTGCTGAGTGCTAAGGACACAGAGAAAGGAGTTTGTAAAGAGTTGACATTTTAATAGTGGAGATATGCAAATAACTATGTATATACAAGATATATACAAGTTAGTTGGGAAGGAATACCGGGGTGAAAACACTGGCAGTATGTGTGCAAAGTGAGCATGGGAATGGAAAAGGCAAAAGGCTAGACTGTAACTGACTCATGAAAGAAGACAGAAAAGTCAGGATTTGGAGGAGAGAAAGGAAAATATTCCAAGAATGAGGAAGGCCAGAGAAAATGCCCATACTTTGGAGATGGAACGTCATGTGTGAGTAACAGCAAGAAAGTCAGGGTAATTACATGGTTAAATACCTGTAGAGGAGTAAAACATAAGACTGGAAATGTAAAAATAAGCCAGATTGTGAAGAGATTTAAAGAAAGGAGGATTTTATATTTGATTTTTAAAGTATGTTAGTTGTTTATCCTTCATTTTTTGAAGATGACCAATGAGAGCACTGGGGATGTCTTGACTTGCGCATCATTTGGATTTAAATGAGGCAAAATTTCACAAAGTTGTCAGCTTCAATTTCTCTTCATGAGTCTTGATCTCAAGATATCCATCAACCGAAGATTTCCTAATAGCAGGAGTTACCCACATATTTCATAATACTTGACTTTATTCAGTTGTTGAGTATACTGTTACTTATTGACTTCAAGGGTCAAGCTGGAAAACTAGTCCAGAAAGAGATCTGATGACTACCATCCTTCTATGGGCTTTGCAAGCTTTTGAGCCAAGTTTGGTTCAAGGAAACTGTAGGTTTGTGTGTCCATGGTTGAAGCTCTAGCACAATGTTGTTGGTCCCAGCCTCTATTTGCTAGGTGCTTCTTACTGAGAGGGAAGAGTTAAAAGTTCTTTCTGATCATTCAGTTTCCGGTTTCAAGTTGTACTTAATATTGGATGTAATATTCTGCTTCAAGGACAAAGTAGAGATGCTGTCTACTTCTGGTTCTTGCTTAGATTACAACCTCAGGTCTGCAATTGTCAATTACTAAAGTCTGACATAGTAAGACTCCTAACATTGTCTATGAATCTCAATCCATTCTTGATTTGTTTCCCAGCTCTGGGGTACAAGCAATAAAGCTGAAAGTTTGCACATATCCCAGCTAAACAGCATCAGACCCTTCCATGATGGATCTGGAAACTTCACTTGCTTTCCTTTGTAAGGTCAAGGACTATTTTTGCCTTTCTTTGGTCCACAGAACCGATCGCTGTGCCAGGCACAATTCCTGGCATATAATAAATACTTCATTATTGATTTGACTACTTCATAATTATAGAATTCAATTCAGTCCCTCCACTGTAGTGTTCCACATACTATGATTCTGGGTAGAATTGTCCCCAGTGCTCACAGTTCTTATGCTGATTTAGCTGGGAAAAATACTTCTCATGATTTTCGTCTGCATTTTCCAATCATAAATCATTCTGGTGATCCTGTATGCATTCGTTGTGTTGTATTGGTTTCTATGTGTCAGTCTGTGGGGTAGGGGGAGGTAGGGCAGGAGATGAAGCAGGGTTATTCTATTTCCTCCAATTCTACCATTTTACATAGCCTTCTAAGTGTGTGTATACATATATATTATATACACACATACATATATATGTGTATATATATATATATATATATATATTATACGTGTTAAGTTCATAATAAAAAAAAATCTAAGAAATAAATAAATGAACAAATGAATGAGTGCCTAAATCAATAATGAATCAATCAATCAAAGTTGCCTGAGTTATATAAAAGTTAGGGGTAAATTTTCTTCCAAAATAAACATGATCTCTCACATAAATTATGTGATTCCTGATATCAACACTTATCCACTCGTGTGCAAAAGTTTATTCAGTACCAGTTAAGACATGGTCTATAAAACCCTCATCTCCTATTCTTGCTACATGATCTATCCACTCCCTTTTTTTTAATCACACATATTTCTGATAATGTCTTTTACACCACATCTTATGCTCACATCATTATTAATAACGTGCTACAGTCTACTGACACCACATCCACCACATATTTTTTCATTGCCCCTTTGATCATCTGCAATTTTGGTACTTCTTAGAATCTAGCATTTTGTGATTCACAGTCTTATCCTGGTGTTAAATGAATTGATGTTTTTCACAGTGAACATCCTGGAGTCATTGAATGTTCTACACATATACACATAAATATGTTGTTAAAATGTGGCTCACAGAAATATATTTCTGGAAACTGGCTCATCTCTCTCCTAGGGAGGCTGGTTCTTGCCTAGAGGGTGTGGAGAGAAGGAGCCACAAGGCTGGCCACACTGTTCTTTGCTGAAAGATGGTGACAGATTAAAATTATAAAGTGATTTCCATCGCAAGAATTTTGTTGGCCTAAAGAAACTTTTTTTTCTTTTTTTAATTTCAAAATCATCAAAGCCACTAGCTTCCTAGGTTGTTTTCCTGTAACTGGGAAAGAATGTTCCAGACTTAACAGAATTGAATTCTTTCCAGCAAAATGACACAGTAGATAGTGCTAGTGAATAAAGCCATTAACCTAAGCAGAAAGAAAATGGAAATCAAAGAAATTTTACAAATTACAATATACCAGAATTATCCCTCAAACTTTTACTAGCAATGTTATTCTGGGAATTTAAACTCTATCAGACACTGTAATAACATACATGATAGTAGATACTAATAATAATAACTTCTATCTTAAAATATTTTGTGAAGATCAAATGAGAATATGCATACATACATACATATGGCCCTTTGCAAAAATTAAATCATACAAATATTAATCATCATTATTAACCTATATATGTATGTATGTATATGTACTGTATGTACACGGTATAAATGGTAGATGTCTTGTTGGAAGTACATTTCTAGATTTTGTTCTACTAAGTCAAATGCAATTTAAAACAGATATTTTATATTTCCTTTCATCTTTATATCATGAACAATTCTGGGGAATCCTTTCTTTTTCTTCCACATCAAATTTTGACTTGTAAGGTCCTTGAGAAGAGAGACTGTGTAATTGTTTTCAATATTTTCCCTCAGAACCAAGTGCATTTCCTGGCATAAGGTATGTATGTACTACATGATGTTGATTTATTAATTTATTAGTAGGAGAAAAGTTTATATTTGATATATATGGAGAGTGCCAATTAAAATTTTATAGAACAAATTAAACACTTGGGAGTAAAACAAATTTTCGAAATTCAATATTCACTGGACAATAGATCTAAATAATGAATGCTTTCCTCTCTTTTTTTTCCCTCATGAGTAGGAGTTATCCTGTTCTTGAAGCACATTTCCTATAAACCTTGTTCCCCACTCCTATTCCTTCACATTTTTGGTTTTATAGATTCCAAATACTTCTCAGAAAAATGGATCTGGTTAGTTTCAAATATGAAGTCATAACTTCCAGTCAAGTATATGAGCTACTTCTCTTAGAATTGGTCTTGGCACAAAATTTAAGTATAGGTTACCACTAAAATGTTTTACAAGAATTTGGCATAACGAAGCAAGTTGAAATGTAGGTGTAAACTTAGGTAGACATGAAAAGAAAACCCCTCAAATTCTGGCAACTGCCTTGGAGCAAGCATTTTGTGTTTGGCATGTATATTCAAACTTTATTCAGATGGAAAAAACAGCAGAAAACTGCATCTTTAATATTAATGAGGTACCTGGAGTTTGTTTGGATGAAAACAAAGAATGATCACTTCCACCACATATGGAATTTTTAGATCAAAATCTTTGTCACAGAATTGATCATGAACTACCACTGCATTCTAAGTCTCTTTTTACTTCCACTGTTGAAGGTATTCCATTGTTTAAGCTAGAAAGATAGAAAAAAAATTACATGTGAGTGTCCATTTATCAAAGATTCTCAGTAGAGATTCAGTTCATTCATCTACAGTGATAGAAGGAGCTGTGGGAGAAATACACAAGCTGCTACCATCAGCTCCATTGGCTGCTACCACAGCTCACCTGGCAAATGGGATCCATAGGAATCATACCAGTGCCAGGCCCTAGTGCCCACTTCTGTCATTTCCCTGTGAATTGATTTATTATTTGGCAGATGCCAATGCCCATTCTTTTTAATGAGATGTGTCAATGACTTTGGGGGCAGATGGGTACCTCACACTTGGGTCACAGTCAAGTTTGAAGAAAAAGATCTGGAGAAAAGCAAAGCTAATGGAATTCTCAGGAAACCAGTGCTTAGAGTAAGGTATACTATTTCCCTGAAAATGACGAGAAACCACTGAATATTTTCGGTTCCAGAAACCCCGGTATGAAGCACTCTTTTTTCTTCAAAAACACTTTATGTTGACTTATTATCATTGAAATGAAGGGAGTTATGTCATAAAATGTAATGAGGTCGGAAAAGAAGATTAAAAACAAATTGGGAAGTCTGATTTCATGGTAGCACCTGCTTTTCCATGAATGATCTGAGTGTTTTTTAGCTAATAGAGAATATTTTTTTTCACTCAGTATTATTAAATGAACTGGGTCATTTGCTGAAGTTGAAAAGTAGTCTTTGTTGAAAACATGAAGATAGCATAGCAACAAGGAGGTTTAGTTTAAAAGAAAATTATCATTTAAAATCAACTTTCAACATCTCAGGTTAATGGACTTGCTTCGTGAAACAATAAATTCAAAGATTTGCCACTAAAAGTGGTTAAGAATTTAGGGATAATGCCAAATACTAAAAGAAGTAACTCAGTAACTTTCTTTTGCTCCATTCATATTGCATCTTCAATCTAGAGCTAAACCTTATAAGCCACCTACTCAATTTCCTCCTCTTTATGGATGAGCAAATCAGGGTCCGCAGAGTTTATGTCACTTGGTCCAAAGTCTCACAGCTAGAAAGTGAAAGAGGTGATATTGAACCTGAGTCTCACAATTTCAAATCCAATACTCTTTACCTTGAAACCTATGGACCTGCCAATTCTTTTCTTTTTTAAGATTGCAAGTAGTGTCATTTTTTTTGGTAATTGCTAAAATTTGAAGCAAACACAAAATAAGATAAGAAAAAAGAAACAAACATAAGTACTAAAATTTAAATAAAAAATAGGAAAAGAAACTAAAACACTTCCATGTGCACAACAGAACATAGAGAGGATTTAAAATATAGAGCAACAAACTTCCATTTCAACAATGTCTATATGATCAATACTACATGTTGTGTTCAAAGATGCCCATCTTTACTTCCTTGTAGGTTTTATTTTGTTTCCTACTGTGCATTTTTTACTTTATTTTTTCACCTTTCTCTTTCTACTCTTCCCAAAAAGCTACAATTAAGTGCAGATGCACACACACACATGTATGTAGGTAGGTATACACGTACATATATACATAAAAACATACATGTATATAGAGAGACATGCATGAATATGCATACACATGTAGAGATATATATAATCATACACATATATACACATATACATTCATATCTATGTCAACCCATACTCTACTTTTTGTACTCTGTTTCTCTGAAGTTCGGTAACATTTTCTTTCCTAAGTCAAAGTCTTTCCATATTTTTCTAAATCCACCAACTCCTCATTTTCTAATTCGAAGTTATTTCTTTTGGTTATTGTCAATCCAACGACTGTGAAAAAGCAACAACAGTAATTAAAAAATTGAAGATACAATATTTCTTGCCTAACAGACATGGATGGAGTTCAGAGTCAGTTAAAAAATAAGAGAAATTAATATTTACCATCTACTTTGTGCTTTGTACCACCTACTTTGTACACTGTGGTAATCATATTACATACATTACCTCATTTTATCCTCACAAAAAACACTAGGAGGTAAGTACCATTATTAATCTCAATGGATAGTTGAGGAAATTGAGGTGAAGTCAACTTACCCAAGGGTGCTCAGTTAATGTGTTTGACATTGGATTTGAACTCAAGATTCCATACTCAGGAGGGGAGGAGCTAAGATGACAGAGTAGAAAGACTCACATATGCTAGCTCCAAACCCACAACCCATAAATTTCCTGTAACAAGAAACTCCCCACAAATTCTGGAGCAGTGGAACCCACGCAGCAATGCATTTGAGCAGCATTTGAATCTCAGACCACAAGCACTAGCTGTGTAGATCTAGGCAGGGGTGGAGAGGAATCTCAGAAGTCAAGTAAATGGCTGGGAAAATGCCCAGAAAAGGAAAAAAAAATAAGACCATAAAAGGTTACTTTCTTAGTGAACAGATGTATCCTCCTTTCCTTTCTGATGAGAAAGAACAATGCTTACCATCAGGGAAAGACATAGAAGCCAAGGCCTCTGTATCCCAAATATCCAAAACAGATATCCAATGGTCTCAGACCATGGAAGAGTTCAAAAAGAATTTTGAAAATCAAGTTACACAGGTGGAGGAAAAACTGGGAAGAGAAATGAGAGAGATGCAAGAAAAGCATGAAAAATGGGTCAATACTTTGGTAAAGGAGACCCAAAAAAACGTTGAAGAAAATAAAAACTTGAAAAATAAGCTAACTCAATTGGCAAAAGAGGTTCAAAAAGCCAATGAGGAGAAGAATGCTTTCAAAAGAAGAACTAGCCAAATGGAAAAGAGGTTCAAAAGCTCACTGAAGAAAATAGTTCTCTCAAAATTAGAATGGAACAGATGGAGGCTAATGACTTTTTGAGAAACCAAGAAATCACAAAACAGAAGCAAAAGAATGAAAAAAATGGAAGAGAATGTGAAATATCTCATGGGAAAAACAACTGACCTGGAAAATAGATCCAGGAGAGACAATTTAAAAATGATGGGACTACATGAAAGCCATGATCAAAAAAAAGAGTCTAGACGTCATCTTTCATGAAATTATCAAGGAAAACTGCCCTGAAATTCTAAAACCAGAAGGCAAAATAAGTATTCAAGGAATCCACCGGTCACTCCCTGAAAGAGATCCAAAAAGAGAAACTCCTAGGAACATTGTGGCCAAATTCCAGAATTTCAAGGTCAAGGAGAAAATATTGGAAGCAGCTAGAAAGAAACAATTCCAGTATTGTGGAAATACAATCAGGATAACACAAGATCTAGCAGCCTATACATTAAGGGATCAAAGGGCATGGAATAGGATATTCCAGAAGTCAAAGGAACTAGGACTCAAACCAAGAATCGACTACCCAGCAAAACTGAGTGTAATACTTCAGGGGAAAATATGGTCTTTCAATGAAATTGAGGACTTTCAAGCATTCTTGATGAAAAGAACAGAGCTGAAAAGAAAATTTGACTTTCAAACACAAGAATGAGAAGAAGCATGAAAAAGTAAATAGCAAAGGGAAGTCATAAGGGACTTATCAAAGGTGGACTGTATATATTCCTACATGGAAAGACAATATTTGTAACTCTTGAAACTTTTCAGTATCTGGGTAGTTGGTGGGATTACACACACACACAAACACACACACATACACACACATGCACGGACACACAGAGACAGAGAGCACAGTGTGTACTGAATAGGATGGGATCATATCTTAAAAGAAATTAAGGTAATCGGTGAGAGAGAAATGTGGTGGGAGGAGAGAGAGTGAAATGGAATGGGGTGAATTATCTCTCATTCAAGAGGTAAACAGGAGACTTTTTAGTTGAGGGATAAAGAGGAGATCTGAGACAAAAAAACATGAAGTTTACTCTCTTCATATTCGACTAAAGGAAGGAATAAAATGCACACTCATTTTGGTATGAAATCCTACCTTACAGTACAGAAAAATGGGGAAGAAGGAGATAAGCAGGGTGGGGGGGATGAGGGAAGAGAGGGCAATGGGAGGAGGGAGAAATTTGAAGTCAACACTCAGGGAGGGACAGGATGAAAAGACAGAATAGAAACAATGGGGGGCAGGATAGGATGGAGGGAAATACAGTTAGTCTTACACAACATGACTATTATGGAAGTCATTTGCAAAACTACACAGATATGGCCTATATTGAATTGCCTGCCTTCCCAAAGGGAATGGGTGGGGAGGGAGGGATGGGAAGAAGTTGAAACTCAAATTTTTAGGAACAACTGTCTAGTATTCTTGCTATTAGGAAATAAGGAATATAGTCAATGGGGAATAGAAAGTCATCTGGCCCTACAGGACAAAAGAGAAGATGGGGACAAGAGAAGGGAGGGAGGATAGAAGAGAAGGCAGATTGGTGATAGGGGAAATTAGAATGCTCGGTGTATTGGGGTGGGGGAGGGGACAAATTGGGAGAAAATTTGGAACCTGAAATTTTATGAAAATGAATGTAAAAAGTTAAATAAATAAATTTATATGAAAAAAATATTCCAGCCTTAGGATTCTTTTATCTGTTCTATATTGCTCTATCTATGGTTAGTCACTTAAAATATAATAGCTTCTTGCAATCAAAAGTCCCTTACTCAGTAGTAGATCTAGGCTAAGATGTAGCACTTTAAAATTTCCTACGTGAGTATTTGTATGCATGCATTTAAGCATTTGATACGTAGAGATCGGGAAAGGGACTATATTTTCCTTAACATAGAAACATCCCAGATGCATAAAATCCCCCTACCAATGCAGACCAGCATCTTCTTTACAACTCTGAGTGCTGCATGAAATACTGATGAGTCAGGTATGAACATACAGTAGTTGAGTTTGAACCTACATCTACTGGGCTCAGAAGCCAGCTGTCTATCAGGGCTGTCTTTATATCTTGACATGCAGAAACACAAAAAAAAAATGCTGGAGCTTTTTTTTTCCAACTTTTTGACAGTGCCATAAAATTCCAAGTTTCATTTTCTATTATTGGAATAAAATGCAGAACACAAATGAAAGAGAGAATAAAAGTTGAAGTGTGCTAAATGAGAAGAAATGACTGTGGGAAAAGAAATGCTATTTTTTTTTTCTTTCCCTGGAATTCTATTTGGCATATTGGGAGAAACAAAATTAAATGAAAAACAATAGATTATATGCATTATATAGCTTTTCATAGAACATTGAGATGGCATGCATACGAAAATTTAGGGTATCAAAAGAGAGTTGTAGTTGTCATTATATCTATTTGGAGATAATCTTGGTTAACTGTTGACGTATTTATGCTAATTTCTGCCAGATTACTTTCCCATTTTTCCTAATGTCTTTTGACAAATAGTGTGGTTTTACTCTGGTAACTAGGGTACTTGGGTTTATCAAACATTAGGCTAATAGTTTCATTTATTTTCTGTATATTTTCTACATAATCTATTCCACTAGAACCAGAAATTGTCCTCTCTCTCTCTCTCTCTCTCTCTCTCTCTCTCTCTCTCTCTCTCTCCTCTCTCTCTCTCTCTCTCTCTCTCTCTCTCCCCCTCCCTCTCCCCCAATCTCTTTCCAGTAACAAATCATTTTGACCAATATAGCTTAATTGAGATCTGGTATTTCTAGATTCCTCTTCCGTCCAACACCTTTTTTCCATTATTTCTCTTCTGTTCTTGAACTTTCATTCCTCTAGGTGAATTTCATCATTATTTTTTTTTTCTATTTCTTTAAAGCAATCCTTTGCTAGTTTAGCTGGTGTGGCATTGAAAAAGTAAATTAACTCAGGGAATATTGGTTTGTTTTTATATTGGCTTGATCTACCTATGAGCAGTTAATATTTCTCTAATTATGTAGAATTTAGACTTTGACTTACCACACTCCTCTCAAAAAGATAATTATTGAGTCCCCTCTTAGAAATCTACTTTTTTAACCCTTTAACATTTTCTGAAACAATATGTGCATCATTGGAAATATGCTATTTACATATACTGTAAATATATATTTGTATGTGTATAAACACATACACACATATGCACATTTATATCTACATACACACATATATGTATATATGACACATTTTAAATTTAATAATTTATTGTAAAATTATGTGTTCTCTTCCCTGAAATTTTGGTGAGGCAATATTGCCTCATGTAACCATATCGTACTGTATTGTAAACAAGTCATTACATACGCATATGCCTCCTGATGCATGCAAGACTTCTCAACACTGTATATCACACTCACTTGCAAACATTTTCTTGTTAAGATCTGTCAGTAGACTTGACTACTGACCTGTTATAACTTACATTTTGTGTGTTTATTTGAAAAATAATGCAAAAACTATGACTTTAACTCTGTTATATAGTAGATGAAACACGTACTAACAGTTTTTCAAAATTTTCTTATTTTCTCTTCTTTCCTTACGCTTCCACCACTTCGTTATATTTAATCAATGCCATACTACTGCTGTGCGAGATCAGTCTGGTACCCCCCCAGGGGAGTATCACCCACTTTAGGAACCTATGATAGATCTTTGTGTAAAGATTGTCATATATTTGTACTCCCATTGATCTGGTGTATCTTGGTAGCTAAATTTCCACATATTTTATGCATAGTCTTCCACTTTTTTTTAATGTATTTTTTCTTCCTACCTGTTTCTGTTGTGTTTTCTTGGTCATATGCACATATGCTGATGACTTACATATATTTGTTTTAAATCACATAGTTTTCCCACAGTTATTAATGGTTTAAAATCATTTTAGTTGATTCTCTAGTATTTTTATAACTAAAAGATCATAAAAAACTACAGTGATAAATTTGTTTCCCCTCTCTACTTTTCTCTCACTTTCTTTTCTGATCTTATTGATATATCTAGCATTTGTAGCACTGTATTAAATAACAACTGTGATAATGCACAATATTGCTTAACCTCTGATTTCATTAGAAAGGTTTCTAGCTTTTAACAACTGTACATAGGGCAATCTCTTTCACTGCCATTTAAAATGTGAAGGGAAAGTTTTCTTATTCCTATGCCTTTTAGAATAATAGAAATGGTCGGTGTATTTTGTCAAAAAGCTTTTTCAATATCAATTGATAGAGTTGTGAGTTATGTTTTGCTTATGGCTTTCCTAATATTGAACCAACTTTTCATTCCTGGAACATATTCAGTATATTTATATTGTATAATATTTTTTCATACAATGTGTTTATGCATTTTCTAATATTTTATTTAAAATTTTTGCATCAATATTTACTAACTTTGTTATTTATTTCCTTTCCCTTTTTTTGTCTCTCTCTGCTTTAGGTGTGTATATCATGTTTCCACGAGAGAGAATATTTACAGGATCATTCTTCCCTAATTTATTCCTTTCCTCCTCCTTTTCATGTCTTCATCAAAATCACTAAATATAACATATAATTTTATGGCTCTCTGCGTTATTTACCTCACAACTATGATCCCTGATGAAAGCAGGCTTGCGAAGGAATACTTACATTATGTTCAATATTGGAATACAATCCTCGCATAACATTTTTTTTTTTTTGCTCATTCGTATTTACAATTCTCTTGACTTCTGTGTTTGTATATGAAAGTTTCTACTTAGATCTCACATTTTTTTTTCTCTTTGGGAATGCTTATAAATTCTCTGTTTAATTAATGGTCCATTTTTCCTCATGAAATTATACTCAGTTTTGCTGGGTGAGTTTTTTTTTTATCACTTTGCATTTTTCATTATTACCCTTGATATTGTTGAGCTTTTGGTTTTTCAGATGAACTCTGTTATTATTTTTCTAACTCTGTAAAAAATTGTAGTCTGATTAATATAGCACAGAATATGTAAATTGATTTAAGCAGAATTGTCATTTTAGTGCTTTCCACCCTATTTTCTCCTAGTTTATAACTGTCTTTCTTCTTTCACTCTGTCCCTCCTCATCATTGTTTATATTTTGGCCACATCCTCTCTCAATCTGCCCTCCTTTCTATCACCCCCAATCCCCCGTGCCTATTCTCGTCCATTTCCCTGTAGGGTAAGAGAGATTTCCATATGCCACTGCTTATATACCTTATTTCCTTGATGCATGTAAAAGCAACCTATAACATTCATTTTTTAATCTTATTTATTTCTTTTAATGTTCAACATTAATTTCCACAAGATTTTGAGTTAGTAATTTTCTCCCCATCTCTCCCCTCCATCATTCCAAAACACTGTGTACTCTGATTACTCTTTCCCAGAATCTGCCTTCCCTTCTATCATACCCATCCCTTCCCTTATCCGCATCTTCTTTCTTTTTGTACATAGATACACACTCATATACATACATATGCATACACACATATATGTACATATGTGTTTATGCATATATATGTGTATGTGTGTGTATTTCTTATTTCCCAGCTGCATGCAAAACCAATTCTCAACATTCATTCCTGAAACTTTGATTTCCGACTTCTGTCCTTTCTTCTCTCCCCACCCATCCCCAATGAGAAGGCAAACAATTCAATATAGGCTATATATGTATAGTTTTGCTAAAGATTTCCGTAATAGTTATATTGCCAAAGCCTAACTATATTTTCCTCCATCCTATCTTCTTCTATTTTCTCTCTTTAGACTTTGTCCCTCCCCTAAAGTGTTTATTTCTAAATACTCCCTCTTGCAATCTGTTTCCCTTCTATTATCCCCTGGTACACCTCACCTATCCCCTTCTCTGCTGCTTTCCTGTAGTGTAAGATAGATTTTCATACCAAATTGGGTGTACATGTTATTCCCTTCTTAAGTCAAATGTGATGACAGGAAGCTTCACTTTTTCCCCCTCTCACATCTCCACTTTTCCCCTCCATTGAAAAAGTTTCTTTTATTGGAGAGAATTTGCTCCATTCCATTTATCCCTTTTTCCTGCCAATATATTCCTCTCTCACTCTTAAATATTATTTTTTAGATATCATCTCTTCCTATTCAATTCACCCTGCACTCTCTCTCTCTCTTTCTCTCTCTCTCTCTCTCTCTCTCTCTCTCTCTCTCTCTCTCTCTCTCTCTATATATATATATATATATATATATATATATATATATATATATATATATATATATATATATATATATATATATTCTGTTTACCTTTTCATGATTCTCTTTATTCTTGTGTTTTAAAGTCTATTTTATTCTATTTCTATACAGCTTTGGTCTTTTCATCATGAGTGCTTGAAAGTCCTCTATTTCACTGAATATTGATTTTTTTTTCCCCTGAAATGTTATACTCAGTTTTGTTGGCAAGGTGATTCTTGGTTTTAATACTAGTTCCTTTGACTTCTAGAATATCATATCCCAAGCCCTTTGATCCCTTAATGTAGAAGCTGCTGGATTTTGTATTATCCTGATTGTATTTCCACAACACTCAAATTGTTTCTTTCTGGCTGCTTGCAATATTTTCTCCTTGATCTGAGAACTCTGAAATTTGACTTCAATATTCCTAGGAGGTTTTCTTTTTGGATTTCTTTTAGGAGGTGATTGGTAGATTCTTTAAATACTTTTTTTAACCTTCTGATTCTAGAATATCAAGAAAATTTTCCTTAACTTCATGAAAGATAATGTCTAAGCTCTTTTTTTGATCATGATTTTCAGGTAGTCTCATAATTTTTAAAATGTCTGTCCTGAATCTATTTTCCAGGTGAGTTGTTTTTCAAATGAGAAATTTCACATTGTCTTCAATTTTTCCATTATTTTTCTTTTGTTTTGTAATTTCTTGGCTTCTCATAAAGTCATTCACTTCCACCTGCTCCATTTTAATTTTTAAAGTACTATTTTCTTCAGTCAGCTTTTGAACTTCCTTTTCCATTTGACTAATTCTTTTTTTTAAAGTATTCTTCCCTTTACTGTCTTTTTGAACCTCTTTTGCTACATGAGTTAGTCTTTTTTTTAAGGTATTATTCTCTTCAGCATGTTTTTTGGTCTCCTTTAACACTTTTATTTCTTCCTATGGTTGGATAAATAAGCAGGAGATTTAGCAAGAGAGATACTAAATTGAACCTTACTCTCATAGGATCTGGCTTAAGGAAGCAATAATACACTCAATTGAATGTGGAAATCTATTTTACCCTACAGGAAGACAAGAGGGAAGGGGAAAGAAGAGGAAATATAATAGAAGGGACAGCAAATTGGGGAAAGAGATAATCAGAACCAAACACTATTATTGGAGGACAGGTCAAAGCAATTAATGGAATAAATGTAGGGCAGGATAGGTCAGATAGAAATGTGGCTAATGTTTTACAACATAACTATCATGGAAGCACTTTGCTTTGTTACACATCTGACCTATATTGAATTCCTTGTTTCCTCAATGAGAGGGTTGGATGAGGTACATGCTGTCCTGGGGTAGGAGGTGGGGAGAGATGGGGAGAAGATTTTGAATTCAAATTCTTGTGAAAGTGAATGTTAAGAAGTGAAAAATATATTTTTATATATAATTTATATATTAAAAATAAATAATTGTTTGACAGTTGCTTTTCCATCCCTGAAAGAAGTAGATGTGTTGTAGCTTTGGCACACCCACACACCTACAGAAGTGAGAGTAAGCCAATATATCCCTTTCTGGACATCTCAAGTTCCTCCCTCATTTGCTCATTGGCTGAGTACTCTGAAGTGCACAACTTCCCAGTACACTACTTCATGGTACCTGCTTCATATGTTGCACCTTCTTCCACATATATTCCATGTGCATATAAATAAACTTTAGCTCCTCCCAGGGAGGAGAATTTAATAGTCACGAAGCAATTAAGCATATTAAGGATGACTGCTTGATGGCTAGCTGACCTACTTATCCAGTCCCAACCTCAAACCTGGTTAGGACTGGTTTCTGCTGATTGTTTTCCTGCTTTTCCCTTTATTTTGAGAATTGTTTTTGCAAAGAAGTATGAAAGAAGAATCCCATTTCCTTTATCTGTGGGAAAAATACATATTGCTTATCTCTTACATCATCACCTGGCACAATATTATATCTTGTCATGTCATATATATGTTATTATATATTTAGAATCGTGTTAAACTCTTGTTTGGTACAAATTATTCCAAGATGAGAAAGGAGCAAGAAAGGGGTGAAAGGAAGTAAAGAAAGGAAAGAAGGAAGGAAGGAATGGGAGGGAGGGAAGAAGGGAAGACAAGAAATAAGGAAGGAAGTAAAAGTTCAGATAGGTTATTATCAAGATGTTTTCCAAGAATTTAAATGAATCCAGTAAATTACATTTGACTGTAGAAATAAAAATTTTCACATAGATGCTATATGATAATTTAGGATCAAAAAATCTTTTTTTTTAATTCTTAGATGGCATTTTTAATAAAAAATTGACTTTTCCTAAAGTGACATAATCTGACATACTCCTCAGTAGATGCATTGACATTCAGAAGTATCCCCCACAATATAGCAAAATAAAGTGTAGAATTTTGTTATTCTGTATTCCCCCAAATGGGTAATTTATACACATAAGCACTTTGTTAAATTCATATTCATTTATTTTAATATCTCTCTTGCTAAATCTCCTGCTTATTTATCCAACCATATGAACAAATAAAATTGACAACCATGTGAGGAATATGGTGAATAGGAACAAATCTCTGATTTAAAAAAAAAGAAAGAAAGAAATGTTGATCAATAAACAAGCATGATTCACTATTTAACAATGTCATAGGGTTTTATGAAGTCTAATTAGAGATTTTCTATCATGCTCCTTCTTTTATAGATGAAAAACTGCATCTCACAGATATTAAGTGACCTGCTGAAGGTTAACTGTAGGATCCAGGATGTAAACCCAGGTCCAGTACACAACAAATTTATCACACTTTCTACTATATCACATCCACTTTATAGCTGAACTTTCACAAATATCACAAACACACACACACTCACATATACATACGCAGAGATAAACACACATATACTCAAACACAGCCACACAAAGAGACACAAAATCCAAGTATGTAAATACAAAATTCATTTAACTTACTCAATATCACTCACCTTCATAAATGCTCTTTTTCAGGCCAACTGGCTTACTTGCTCTTCTTCACATAAAATAATCTATCTCCTCTCTCCTACGGGAGATGTAACTAAAAGATGTTTAAGTGTAATCCATGTTTAAGTGTAATCTCCTGGAGGATAGCAGAGAAGACAATCTAACACTTCAAGTTAAATTTTGTGTTTTTTTCCTGTTAAAAGATTCTAGTTGGTAATAAGTATCACAATCTGTCACATAACATTATTACCTATTTTGTTTTGCAGAATAGTCGATTATTCTTTTCAATCTAATAGATTTTCAATTCCAAAAGCAGTAGAGTAGTAAAATTTGACCTTATTGATTCGAACTTGCATTAATCTTGCAAAATAAGTATTAGATCTTAGAGAAGCTCATTTGAATCAAGTATAAAGAACGAACTCATATTCTCTGGCATTCCTACAACAATATTCCATTCTTTCAATATGGGCACTTCAGAAAACCGTGAAGGCCAAATATTACCTCTTTGTCATTGTGATTAGATTTCTAAGTGCTGATGACAATTACCTCATAAAAATCTTTTTTAAGATGCAGACTGGTAAAAAAGGAGACTAAGGGCTTACACCAAGTATAGTAGAAAGTGGTGAAATTTAGTAGATCCTGTATAGTTTTGAGAAGAGAGAAAACTGGAAAAAAAATAATTCCCTCAACTGTCTTGAATAGAGTAGAACCCAGATACTCCTTAATGATTAATGTGGGAAAAGTAAAGGGAGGGCATATGATATAGTGGATAGAGAGATAGTCAGAAGTCTAGAAATACTTCAGCTCATATTCCATATCTGCAACATATTCACAGTATTACCCTGGACAAGTCTTGTGACCACTGAGTACTCTAGACAATTCTCTAAGTCTCTAAGTTGCAGAGGATGTGTTGATATGCATTTGTTGAGAGGTTCTTCACTTGGGTGTTCTCTATAGCTATTAAATTATAGATACAGTCCTTATCCTTGTAGATCAAATATGAAACGAACTAGTAATAATACTAACTCAGAATAATTAATTAATTAATGAAAACATTTGGAGTAAAAAGTTTTTACTATAGTTTGATATTACATCATAGTTTTATTATTATATTTTGCAACTATTACACAACTATTATATCATTTTTATAAAAATTATTTCATGTCACACATACAACAAATTTGTATATTATACTATGAAGTAGATGTCATTTTTGTATTATAAACTTTACATAATATTTATATTATTTATTGTTAATTTTAAGTAATAATGAAATCCTTATTTCATTATTATTATTATTTGGGAATAGCAAGGTCATGTGTTGGATTGCACACTGGTCCTAAAATCAAAAAGACTTCTGTTCAAATACTGCATCAGGTGCAATTTACTTAATCTATTTGTCTCTTTCCTCATTTGTAAAATGAGAATGATAGCAATTGCACCTCTATCTCAGGATTGTCATGAGGATAAAATGAATTAATGACTGTAAATTATTTTGCAATCCTTAAAATGCTCTATAAATGCTAGCTTGAGGAAACTAGGTGACTCACTTTGATAGAGCACTTAGAATGAAGTCAAGAAGATGTGAATTCATATGCACTATCAGGCACTTAACCAGTTTTGTAGAAATAGGCAAATCAGTTAACCTTACCTTGCTTAGTTTTCTGAACTGTGAAATGGAAACAATAACAGCACATTCTTCCTAGGGTTATTTGAGAGGATCAAATGTAATATTATTTGTAAAGTACTTAGCATAGTACCTAACATATTGTAATTATTATATAAAATGATGATGATGATGATGAAATTATGAGTGTTTTTTAAGGTCACTTAGGTGGTATCTACATGGTATTCAATTTTACATATTACAAATAAAATTAAATGTTTTGTTTGTTATTGATGATTATGGAATAATTTGCCATTTCCTTCTCCAGCTCATTTTTACGGATGAGGAAATTTAGACAAACAAAGTTAAATAATTTGCTCAAGGTCACACAGCTAGTAAATGTCTGAAGCTGAATTTGAAATTAGGTCTTTCTGACCCCAGGCCCACTGCACAAGCTAAGTGCTTTGTAACGTGCTTAACCAACTACTAAGCCATAGCATGTGCTTAATAAATTCTTGTTTGTCACCTTCCTTTTTTATAAGTGTGGATAACATCTCCATGCATACAGATCCTGACGTTTCAGCTTTTCCTCAACTTCTGAGGTTTGTATTACTTTTTATTCTTAAATCATCCTTGGCATTCAATTCTTAGTAGTTGTTCCATCTTAAAAATATCAATGTAACACTGAAAATACCAATCTGTTGTCACTAATTCTCTCTATAGTCAATCCAACCTCTTTTTCTCCTTGTCAATGTCTTTCATACCATGTTCATTTGCCAGTCATCAGTAACATGCTCCACCCCATCAGACACCTTCATATTATCCTTCGGGTAACTTTTAAATTTTAATCTCAAAAAAAAATGGTTTAGAACAAAGAGTGAAGATGGTAAAGAAGGGAAATTTTGTTTTGGAATCATATGAAATTTTGATTCAGGAACATGAGAATAGGATTTCTTCTGCATGTTGCTCAAATACTTTTGGCTATGTGTCCCGAAAAGAGCTTAATATAAAAGGAATGCTTTTGGTAGTGTTTTTATGTTCAAGCAATATTTTTAAAAATTCAATATTTTGGTATTTCCTTCAAGTATACAGAGACACAATTAATATAATAATTGTTTCATTTCATTCCTGTAAATTATGGCACAAAAAGGAGAAATATAGCCTCCTTATATTGGTTGTGACTTATTCAAATGAGACTATCATCAATAACTTATATTTATTTCATCAGTGCAAGGAATGCTAATGTCACAGTCACCTCCTCCCCATCCCTCCTTCAAATAGTCCTCAATGGTAAGAGTCATATTTAATTTTTTTCTCTAAGAACACAGAACCCCAAATTATTTTAGCTTCAATATTTTCATGACTAGAATGATCCTCATCCAGATTTTACTGTCCAAGTGTCTCTCTCTCTCTCTCTCTCTCTCTCTCTCTCTCTCTCTCTCTCTCTCTCTCTCTCTTAGAAAATAGTCTCATGTTTGAGAACAAGGTTAGACTTGATCTTCTACCAAATAATTAAAAGGAAATATTTATCATTTGTGCCCCACAACATAATCAACTGACTTCTGTGCCTCCTGTCCATGTAGAATCCTTCTAGCTTCTTGAATAATGATAAAATTCTTCGAAGCTACATATACTTCATCTTCCCATATAGAATCTCTCCCGAGATCATGCTGCTTTCAAAGCTTCAACAAATTACCTGCACCCATTCAGCTGTGAAAGTAGCAGAACAATAGAAAACACAGAAACTTCTACCAGATATTTCTCCCTGTCCCAGCCTCTAGAGGAAAACAGAGGTCACTTCTAATACATAGCCCACAGATAAGAGATATATTGAAAAAAATGAACCAAGAACAACAACAACCAAAATATGGGGAGACGGCAAATAAAAATCTACCGTAATGACAAAGAATCTCAAGACACAACTCAAAAGACAATAATTTAAGAACACCTACAAGCCTCGAAGAACAATTCAGAGGAGAAAACAGGAAGAAATTCTAGAAGAGCTAAAGAAGAAGATAAAAATGAGCAAAACATTTAAAAATCAGAGTAGTGAAGGAAAGTTGGGAAAAATGAAAGGTATGATGCAATTATAATAATATAATTGACAGTTTGCTAAAAGAGGTATAATAATACTGAAGAAAAAACTTATAAAACAGAAATTTCCAAATGTTAAAAAGAAATACAAACCTCTCAGAAGAAAATAGCTCATTACAAAGTAGAATTATGTACATAGACGTTAGTGACTACATAGGGAATCAAAAAATAAGAAAACAAAGTCAAAAAGCTGAAAAAAGAAATAGAAAAAATTGTGAAATATTTCAGATAAAAACAATTGACATGGGAAATAGAGTGAGAATAGACTATTTAAGAATCACTGGACTACTTGAAAGTCATGCTAAACAGAGAGCAAGCAAGTGTGTGTGTTTGTGTGTGTGTGTGTGAGAGAGAGAGAGAGATTGAGAGAGAGAGAGAGAGAGAGAGAGAGAGAGAGAGAGAGAGAACCTACACAACATATTTAAGGAAATCACAATTGAAAACTGCCCAGATATCTTAAAACCAGTGGGTAAGTAGAAAGAATCCATTTCAAAAAATCTTTTAAAAAAAAATCCCAAAGTGAAAACAGGAATATCACAAACAAAATTCAAAGTTCCCTGATCAAGGAGAATACTACTAAAATTAGTCAGAAAGAAACAATTCAAATACCACAGAGTCACATTCATGATTTGTTAGCTACCATCAAAAAGAAGCACAGGGCTTACAATATGACATTCTATAAGGTGAAAGAACTAGGATTACAACTAACAATTATCTACTCAGCAAAATTGAGGATAATCCTACAGGCGAAGGAAAAAAGCAATGAACCCAATGAAATAGAGAACTCTTCCTGATGAAGAGTCTTTACCTGAATAGAAATTTGACATTCAAACACAAACCTCAAGCGACTTATATAAGGTAAACATGAATGCAAAATCATAAGTGATTTAAGGAGGTTAAACACTTTATATTCATATCTGGGAATAAAAGATAACCTCTGAGAGCATTATTATCATCAAGGCAGTTCAAAATAGTCTACTTAGATAGAGGGTATGGATACAAGTCTATTATTATGTTGAGATAATCTCAAAAGAAAAAATCGAATTATGATAAAGAAGAAGAATACACTGGGAGAAAGAGGAAGTGAAATGAAGAGCAGTGAAAATTATCTCACATAAAAGAGGCATATGAAGAATTTTTTTTACATGAAAAAGTAAATGGGACAGTGGAGAAGACAACAATTAAACCTCATTCTCATGTGAACTTGTTCAAAAAAGGAAATACATTCATAAACACATGTGAACATATATATATGTATATATATGAATATATACATGCACATAATTGAGAAAAGAACTTCATATTATACAATAGAGAATTAAAGAGGAGGGACTAAGCAAAAAAGAAAGGTGAGGGAATGTAGATCAAGATAGGCAATGGTTAAAAGGATAGAAGGAAATACATAGCTAGTAATAACAACCATGAATGTGAATAGAATAAACTCATTCATGAGTCAGATAAAGATAGCAGAATGGATTAGAAACTAGAATCCAACACTATATTTTTACAAGAGACAAGGAGAAATAATAATGAACTTAGACAAAGCAAAAGCAAAAACAGACCTAATTAAAAGAGAAAATCAAGGAAACTACACTTTACTAAAAGAGACCGTGCACAATAAATCAATATCAATATGGAATATATATGTACAAAATGACAAAGCAACCAAATTCTTGAGTGGGGTACCTTAGTTTACCTGTCATAATAAGATAAATCTAACCATAAAATAAACAAGAAAGTTGTTAGGAAGTGAATAATATTTTAGAAAAGTTAGCTATAATGGTTCTCTGGAGAATACTGAAAAGGAATAGAAAGGAGTATGCCTATCTCTCAGTTGTATGTGGCACCTTCACAAAAACTGACTATGTATCAGGACATAAAAACCTCAGAAGCAAATGTAGAATGGCAGAACTACTAAATGTATCTTTTAATTTATTTTTTGGATCAAAGTGCTAAAAAAATTGCAATTAATAAGGTGCCCTGCAAACACAGACAAAAATTAATTGTAAACTGAAAAAATTAATTCTAAAGAATGAAAAGCTAAAAAACAGATAACAGAAACATCAATAACTTCATTAAAGATAATGACAACAATGAGATGACATCAAAATCTGTGTGATACAGTCAAAGTAGTATTTAAGGGAAAATGTAATTATCTCAACACTTCCACTAATAAAAGTGAGAGAGTATGGATTATCAAGTTGGTCATACTTCTAAACAAAAATCTCAGAAAATTTTTTTTTAAAAAATCCCAATTGAACATCAAAGTAGAAATCCTGAAAAAAGAGAGATTAATAAAATTGAAATAAAAAAATAACATTTAAAAAATAAAACTGGGAATGAGTTTTGTGTGGGAGAAGTAATAAAATAGATAAAATGTTGACTAATTTCATTAAAAAATAAATTACCCATATCAAAAATCAAAATAGTAAATGGCCCACCAATGAACATGAAATTAAAACAATCACTATAAACAATGTTTTTCTCAATAATATGCAAATAAAACTGACAATCTAAATGAAATGGGTGAATGTTGATAAAAATAGGAATTATTCAGATGAACTCTTGGAAACACAATACTTATATAACCTTATCTTGAGAAAAAGAAATTGAGTAAGCAACAAATTATGGAAGGGGGATGGTGAGGGAGGGAAAGAACAGATGGATGTAAAAATAAATTTAATCAAATATATAATGAATATTTAATTCCAATATTGCAAAAACTTTTTAAAAATAGGTAAAGAGAGAGTCCTACAAAATTCCTTCTATGACACATATAAAATTTTGCTACCTAAACCAGGGAAAGCTAAAACAGATTAAAAAAAATATTAGGCCAATTTCCCTAATGAACAGACATGGAAATATTTAAATAAAACACTAAAAACAGATTGTAGTTATATATCATAAAGTTATATACAATGTCTGGGTAAGATTTATGCAAAGAATGGATTATTCTTTATTCAAAGTTAGGAAAACTATAAGCATACTTGATCATATCAATAACAAGAGTAATAAAAGCATGTGGTTGTATTAATAGATGATGAAAAATCTTATGACAAAATGTAACAGCAATTCCTGTTAAAAATAGAAAAGATAGAAATAAATGACATTTTTCTTAATATGAGAGGAGGTATCCATCTAAAACTAGAAGCAAACATTATATATAATGGGAATAAGCTAGAAGTATTTCTAATAAAAACAAAGTAAAACAAAGATGTTCATTATCACCATTGTTATTTTATATTTTACTAGAAATGTTAGCTATAGCAATAAGACAAGAAAAAAAATAGAAAGAATAAGCCTAGGAAAAAAGGAAACACAGATATCACTTTTTGCAGATGATATAATGGTATATTAGAAAACCAGGAGAGTCAATTATATAAAAAAAAAATTGATACTATTAACAACTTTCCTGAAGTTTCCGTGTAGAAAGTAAGTTCACACAGATCATCCATATTTCTATATATTAACAACAAAATTTAGTTGAAAGAAAAAAGTTCCATTTAAAATAATAGCAGAAATTATGACATATTCGGGAGTCTACATGCCAATATACAAACTGGAATTATATAAATACAATTAAAAATCACTCTTCACACACACAAAAAAATAATTGAAATAATTGGAATACTGTTAATTACTCATGAGTAGGATAAGCTGATACAATAAAAATGACACTATATCCTAATTTAATTCATTTACTCACATTATACCAAAAAACAAAAACAAAAACCATCAATGACTTGTTTTATAGAACTAAATAATATTAATAATAATAATATTCATCTGGCAGAACAAAAGACCAAGGATAAGAAAGGAATCAACTTTTTTAAAAAGGGAGAGGGTCTGGTGGTACCAGATCTCAAATCATATGATGAAGTTGTAATCATCAAAGCAATTTGATGTTGGATAAGAAATTGAGTGGTGGAGCCGGTATATGAGATAGAGGAGTAAATAAGTACAATAACCTACTATTTGATAAACACAAAGATTCCAATTATTGGGGCAAGAACATGCTATTTCTAAAAATAAACAAAAAAAATCAGGGAAAACTGGAAAGTAGTCCGGCGGAAAGTAGACATAGACCAAAATCTCACTCAACATAATAATAAAATGTGATAAGGTCAAAATAGGTACACAATTTAAACTTAAAGAGTAACATAAGCAAAATAGAGGAACATAGGGGAAAAAATTACCTATCAGATATATGGATAGGAGAACAATTATCACCAAATAAGTCAAGAATTTGAGCACATAAAAACAAAATTTTTCTCTCCACCAAAATACAACCAATGTAGTCAAAATCAGAAAAAAAGCAAGAAACTGAGATGGTAACAGGAAAATGGGGGCAGAATCCAATAAATTTCACTGACAAAGGTTTCATTTGATCATTATATCTAGAACTAAATGAAATTTCTTAAAAAAGGAGACATTTCCAAATTGATAGTCAAAAGAGATGAACAAGCAGTTTTCAGAAAAAGAAATCAAAGCTATCCATAATCATATGGAAAAAGCCCTAAACCACCTGCAATTAGAGAAATTCAATTATAAACCACTCTAAGGAACTATCTCACATCCACCAGCTTGTTTAATATAATAGAAAAATAAAATGGCAAATGATGAAAGAAAGTGAGACAATTAATGCACTGTAGGTGGAGCTGTGAAGTGGCCTAACCATTTTATAGAACAATTTGGAACTATACCCAAAGGGCTATAAAATTGCAAAGCCTTCTACCTATCAATGTGGATACTAGGTCTATACTCCAAGGAGATCAAAAGAAAGTGAAAAGGCCCCATATGTATACAAATATTTACAGCAACTCTCTTTAAAAACTGAAAGGATGTTCATCAATTGGGGAATATCTGAATAAGTTATGGTATATGGATATGAAGGAATGCTATTTTTCTACAAGATATAATAAAGGGAACGGTTTCAGAAAAACCCGGAAAGACTTATATGAAAAAAAAAAACAATTTATATATAAAGTGAAAGGAGAAAAACCAGGAAAACAAAATACATACATACATATACATACATAAATACATATACATACATATATTCATATACATACATATACATATATAAATACATATACATACATACTTATACATATATACATGTATGTATGTATGTATGCATATAACACAGTGGGGCAGCTACATAGTGCAGTGGATAGAGCACCAGTGCAGGAGTCATGAGGACCTGAGTTAAAATCTCACCTCAGACACTTGACACTCACTAGGTGTGTGACCTTGGGCAAGTCACTTTACCCCAATTGCTTGGGACATCTCCAGTCATCCTGATAAATATGTGGTCACTGGATTCAGATGACTCTAGAGGAGAAGTGAGGTTGGTTACCTGCATAGCCCTCCCTCCCTCAAAACAAAGTCAAGGGCAAGTCATGTCTATTTCTCTGATCGCACGGTCTTCTTCAGTCAACGAAGGACAAACATACACAAATAACGTAGTTAATCAACTGTGAAGGACATAATGACTCCAACTAATGCAATGATTTACTGCATCTCCAAAAGACTGATGAAAAATTCCATCCACCTCCAGAAAGAGTACCAATGGAATGACAATGCAGATTGAAGCTTATTTTTCCCTTTATTTTATTGCTATTTTCTTTCCCAGAACATGGCTAAAACATAAATCTTTTGCATGATTTAATGTGTTGTTTCACAGATAACACACAGGAAGCATGTGAGTTTTGGATTCCAGCCTCTAACAAGTTCAATCTTGATCTGGTCAGATAGGCAGACACTTTCATAGGGGTTAATAATCAGTTTTATTTTGACCCAGTCTTCTCAAATGTATGCGGATAATGGGACAACCAGCTACTATAGCATTCTCTAATCAACCTTCTTGCAGGGGATGGTGAGGAGGGGGTGGGGCAACAATCTCTACATCTTGATAAGGTCAATTGAGACATGTACATGGTCAAAGTACACAAAGATTCCCCTGTGGGTTCTCCCTGGGTCTCCCATGTTTACTCCATGGATTCCCCACTCACTGATCAGTGTGCATATGTTTTATAGGGCAGAAGACAGAGAGGTCATATTGACATCAGTAAGTTCACAGGTTAACAATAACCCTCATTCTGTGCAAGCATAGTGAATATCAATTATGTCATGCCATGTCTCATGGCACAGCCTCAGTGGGACTGCTTGTCACTATGATTCCAGGAACTGCTGTGCAGGATCTTGGGGCTTCTTTAGCAGTTAAATTACCTAACACCTGTAAACTAGACATTTCCCTGGTCATGAATCCTGAGAACCTAACACTTAGAAGGATAACAAAATCCTTCTTACATCCATTTCTATAATACATGTAATATTTCTTGCCTTCTCAATGGATAGGAAAGGGGGTGAAGGAAGGGAATTTGGAACTTAAAATAAAATGTAAAATTAAAGGAAAAAATAACGGAAGAAACGAACTTTAGAGATTATCTAAATTAGAGGTTTCAACACAAGCTTATTGAGTCACATAAATGGTAAGAGTCCCCAGGTGAGCCTGAACTACATCAAAATACAATTGGGCAATGTTTACCAAAATGAATAAAAATTAGTTACCATAGAACAAATAATGTTAACCAGGGGTTTCCTAAATCACTATATTCTGTAGGAATCTATTTTTGTTTTTTGAGTTTGACACCAGGGACCTAAGCCAACCACCTTATTTTTCATATTAAACAAAAAACAAATGGTTTAAAAACTTTCTGATGGTGTATTAGTATCAGAGCTCCTATTTAAACATAGATCTTCTATGGTCTTCTTATTCTAAATCCATATTCATCTACAAATTAGACCATTCTATAAAGCTAGGATCATAGCTCTAGAAGCAATAGGGACCTCCAGGGCCATTTCATCAAATCCCTCCTCTCCAACTTGAAATACCAAAAGTAGAGTTCATAGTACCTTTAAAGACAGGAAAAGAATGCAAATAACAACCTGTGAGTAGTCTGAGATGCCTGAATGGGGATCCAGCTAGCCCGTTCCAACTGGGCAACTCATCTTTGCCCTCTTCTCTGTTCCCCTACCCTCGTCTTCTTCCCTCCTCTGCCCTTACCTAAGTGTTTTCTGCCCAAAGAAAGGTACATTTTCATGACTGAAAGCTACTTAGTTAACTTAAGGTTTAGTGGCTACATTTCTTTCTCAAGCAACAAGCTTTAAATCCAAATCATTATGGATCTCATGATTGGACAATTGATCCCTGCCCAGACAGAACTTAATGGTTATAATGTTAGCACTCCTGTATTAGAGTGAATGTAAATAGTAACTGTTTCTCTTTTGGCCTTCCACCTAAAGAGTTTTTCTTTCCCAGTTTGATTTTTTTTTATTTTGATTTTTTTAAAGGGGCCATGCCTTGACTAACTTCTTAAAGAGGTCTAGACCTATTCACTGAATGAATGTTACCTCACTCCAAATGAGAACCTGAAAAGACCATATTTAAAAGGACTAAGGGTCTCCCAATGTATCCTGGGCAATCTGCAGTCATCCTGATGAATATCCAGCCACTGGATGCAGAAGGGTCTGGAAGAGAATGTAAGGCTGGTGACTTTACACATCACTCCCTCACACAAACTAGTCAATTGCAAGTCATATCATCATCTCCTTGATGTCATGGTCCTTTTCAAGAACAATTGACAGGGACATGGAAACAAGATAGCAAAATAAAAGCAAATAATTGTGAGAGCTCTACCTCCAAACCCATACAAATGCCTGTAAAAATGACTAAAAACAAATTCTGGAGCTGCAGAACCCAGAGAATGACAGAGTAAAGCAAATCATAGCCCAAGAGAGCCTGGGAGGTCAACAGGAAAAGCCTATCATGCTATGCTGGGAACAGAGCATAAACCAGCATGGACTGTACCAGCACAGATGTGAGCTGAGCAGGCCTCAGAGGGGCTGAATCTCTGGCACCTGTGGCAGTTTGGATATTTCACAAACCCAAAACATTGAGGACAAATTGGAAGGTCAGTGGAAAAAACCTGTGGGACCTGTGTGATAGAGTGGAGTGGTCCAACCCCAGTCCCAGAGCAGAATAGGAGGTAGAGGAGCCTGCAGCAACTACAGTAGAAACTATAGTAGAAGGAGAGGCTGTTTATGGATCCTTAGGTCCACAGATTATGGGGGGTGGGGAATCAAGCAGCTGACAGTACACACACCCACCTCCACTGGAAGCAGAGAACTATCTTGACAAACAGCTCAAAACTCAAGTAAATGACTGTCGAAATGACCAAAAACCAGAAAAAGAATCAGAATACAGAATCTTATTTTGGTGGCAAGGAAGCCCCAGATATACAAACAGAAGATGACAACAAAGTCAAAGCTCCTACATCCAAAACCTCCAAGAAAAATATGAATTGTTCTCAGGCCATGGAATAGTTCAAAAATGATTTTGAAAATCAAGTAAGAAAAATAGAGCAAAACTTGGGAAGAGAAATGAGAGTGATGCAAGAAAACCATGAAAAATGAATAAACTGCTTTCTAAAGGAAACCCAAAAATGCTGAAGAAAATAAAACCTTAATAATAGAATAAACCAAGTAGCAAAGAAATACAAAAAGCCAATGAAGAGAAGAATGCCTTAAAAAAACAGAATTGAACAGATGGAAAAGGAGATTCAAAAGTCCACTGAATGAAATAGTTCTTTAAAGATTAGACAGAAGCAGATGGAACCTAAAGGATTTTGTAAAATTCAAGAAATTGTAAAACAAAATCAAAAGAATAAAAAAAATAGTAGAAGATGTGAAATATCTCATTGGAAAAAACAGCTGACCTGGAAAATAGATCCAGGAAAGAGAATTTAAAAATTATTAAACAACATGAAAGATACAATCAAAAGAAGAACTTAGATATCATTTTTTTTCAAGAAATTATCAAGAAAACTGCCTGGGTATTCCAGAACCAGAAGGTAAAATAGATGTTGAAAGAATCCACCAATCACCAACTGAAAGAGATCGCAAAAAGAAAACTCCTAGCAATATTGTAGCCAAATTCCTGAGCTTTCAGGTGAAGGAGAAAATATTATAGAAAGAAGCAATTCCAGTTTTGTGAAAACACAGTCAGAATAACATAAGATCAAGCACCTTCTACATTAAGGGATAACAGGGATTGGAATATGACGTTCCAGAGGTCAAAGTAAGATTAAAACAAAGAATCACCTACCCAGCAAAACTGAGTCTAATACTTCAGGGAAAAAATAGTCATTCAATGAAATAGTGGACTTTCAATCATTCTTGATGAAAAGACCAGAATGGAATGGAAAATTTGATTTTCGAACACAAGAATCAAGAAAATTATTTTTGAACTATTTGTATTCCTACATAGAAAGATAATATCTGTAACTATTTAGACTTTTCTCAGTATTAGGGTAGTTGTAGGGAGTATATACGTGTAGACAAGGGCAACAGGGTGAATTAAATATGAAGGTACTATATAAAAAAATTAAGGGCTCAGAGAGAAATATATTGGGAGAAGGAGAAATGGAGGAATAAAATGGGGTGAATTATCTCTCACATACAAGAGACAAAAAAAAATTATTTTAAAAATTATTTTATTTGTTTTCAGTGTCCTACAATCACTTTCATATATCTTATACTTTTCCCCCTCCCTCCTGCTCCTTCCCCACTACTTCTCCACTCCCTCCCTGAGACATCATACAATTTTATATAAGTCCTACTTATACACTCCTATTAAATACATTTTCACCTTAGTCATGTTGCATAGAAGAATTAAAATGAATGAGAGAAACAATAGAACAAGTCAAAACATAATGCAAAAGAAAATGATCTGCTTTATTCTGCAATCAAATTCCATAGTTCTTTCCCTGGATGTGGAAGGCATTTTACTTTAAGAGACCACTGGAAATTGTTAAGTCCTTGCATTGCAATGAAGCACTAAGTCTACCAGAAAAATTCCTTACACACTGTGGTTGTTGCTGTGTACAAAGTTTTCCTGGTTCTGCTCCTTTCACTCAGCATCAGTTCATATGTCTTTCCAGGCCTCTCTGAAGTCTTCTGTTCATTTCTTGTAGGACAATAGTACTCCATTACATTCATATAACAAAATTTATTTTTCCATTCCCCAGTTGATGGGCATCTCCTTGATTTCCAGTTTTTGGCTATCACAAAGAGAACTGCTATAAATATTTTTGTACATATGGGACTCTTTTCCATTTTTATGATCTCCTTGGGACATGGTATTTGGGATGCGGTATAGAAGCAATATTGCTAGGTAAAAGGGTATGCACATTTTTGTAGCCCTTTGGGCATAGTTCCGAATTCCTCTTCAGAATGGTTGAATCAGCTCACAGCTTAACCAACAATGAATTAGTGTTCTGGTTCTCCAAAAGAAAATGCTTTTTCAAAGAAGGGGAAGAGGGAGGAGGTAAAGGGAAAAGAGTGAACATTATTCTCATTGGATTTGACTTAAGGAGGGAATAACATGCGCACTCATTTTGATATGACAAACTATACTTATACTACAGGAAAGTAGGGGGGAAAATGCTAAGTGTGGGGCAGCAGAATGATGGATGGGAGGGCAAATGGGAGGAGAGAGTAATTAGAAGTAAACACTTTTGAGGAGAGATAAGGTCAAAACGGAGAATAGAATAAATAGGGGGCAGGTTGGGATGGAGGGAAATATAGTTAGTCTTTCACAACATGATTGCTATGGAAGTGTTTGTCATGACTACACATGTATAACCTATATGGAACTGCTTGTCTTCTCGACGGAGATGGGTGGAGAGTAGGAAGAGAGAGAAGTTGGAGTTCAAAGTTTTAAAAACAAATGTTAAAAGTTGTTTTTACATGTAAATGAGAAATAAGACATACAGGCAATAAGGAAAAGACATCTCTTTTGCCATGCAAGAAAATTACAGGAGAAGATGATAAGAGAAGGTAGAGGTGTGATAGAAGGGAGAGCAGATTGGGGAAAGGGGTAATCAGATTGCATGATGCCTTGGATTGGGAGGAGGGGAAAGAGGGGGAGAAAATGTGAAACTCAAAATCTTGTGGAAGTGAATGCTGAAAACTAAAAATAAATAAATATATATGTTTTATATATACATATATATATGTTTGTGTGTGTGTGTGCATAGATATGTAATATATATGCTATATATAATATATCTGTATGTATGTGTATATATGTATATATGTGTGTATATATGTGTATGTGTGTGTATATATATATATATATGTTTGTATATAAACAAAGTACAAACCACAGCTACAACCTCAATTCCTAATGGGGAAAGTGTCTTAGAGATATATTTTCATATAATAGGAACTTTCTAAAAGTTGGCAATTGTAACTACTATTTCAGATAAACAGAAGAATTATATGATCGTTCTTTTCTTTTTAGGGAAATAGTTACTTTTGCTACTTGTTTTCCCCTAAGAAGGGACTCTTTCTAGAGTGGTAATTTACAAACTTTGAAGTTAGGAAAGCAGGGTTCAAATCCTACCCATAATTCTCACTATTTTTGTGATCTTAGGCAACTCTCCTCTCAGGACCTCAGTTTCCAAATTTATTAAAATAAGGGATTTGAATATATAGCCACTAAGGTTTCTTCTAATCTCTAAAATCTATACTTCTATGAACACAAAAAGGAGCCCTGTGTCTAGAAGGTAATAAATAGCTATGTAAAACTTTGCTTTGAAAAATTGTAAGAGGCAACCAGGTGACACAGTGAATAGAGGACTAGCCTTGCAGTCAGGAGGAATTGAGTTCAAATTCATCCTCAAACCTTTACTCTCTTTGTGACCCTGCATAAGGTACTTAATCCCAATTGACGTGTAAAGAAGAAAAAGAAAAACTGTGAGACACACTACCAAACTGGAAGAGTAGTCTCTCTTCCTACTTACCTTAAGTTTTCCCTTTTAAAGTTCTTTGGAATAGATGACAAAAATATGGACATTGTTTTAAGAATGCACAGTAGTGTCATGTGGAGTTTTTTATGGCCTCTATTTTCTTATAAGGGTGGTAATTGGTAGATTTTTTCCCCCATTCACTGAAATCCTAATGGTACTTATGAGTATACATCCCAAAGAGCTCTTTTAAAATCTGTGGGAGAGAAAACAATTTAAAGTGAACATATGTTACCTAGGTGGAAAGGAAGGCCTCTCTTGCCTTCTGTTGAAACCTTCTGGGCAGGTTTCTTTGAAAAACTTAGTGGGCCCTGGGGGGACAAAGGACACATGGCCTCCATTTGCTGAGGAGTTTATTGTCCTGCATTAATCCTCTCTGATGAAGACTTTATATCCTCTGCAGATGCTTTGCAATAAACAAGACATCTTTCAACTATTAGACTGTGGTCATAATTAATATGTTGCAATGCCTCATTGATGAAAAGTGGTATTATAGGAGAATAAGAGAACAGAAGAGAATTTTTCAGGTAAATTATAACTCACTCATTTAAGTAGACACAATTATTCTGTAGAAAGAACATTAGGTTAATATTCAGTAGATACTTGGGTGGATTTCAATTATTGCTCCAGTACTCATTATCATTGGCATCATTGTCATCATCATCATCAACATCATCAATTTACGGGGAGAAGGGATCTGAAACATCTTCTAGCTTCACCTCTTTTTAAAGATGAGGAAACAGGAACAAAGAGATTAAACAACTTGCCCAAGGCAACCCCAAGCAATTAAAACTTACTATCTAAGGCAGAGATTAGCAAACTTATTTGGTAGACCTTTTCAAATAAAAAAAAAAATTACTCAGCACCCACTGGAAATCAACTTTCTTTAACCCTGCAATTTAAATACACACACACACACACACACATATATATATATATATATATATATATATAATCTGCATCATTTCATAAACATTAAGTATTTTTTATGAAAATTGAACATCTTAGATTTAATAATTTATTGTATTTTTTTCTGGCATTGAAATTTCAATGACACAATATTGGGTCATGTAAACTATATAGTATTTTATTATAAACAAATCATTACATGCACATATTCTGGCTGTTGTATGCTGAGCTTCCCAATAATGTGGGACATACTCATCTACCAACTCTTGCTTGTTAAAATCTGTTGACAGACTTGACCACTGACTAGTAATAGCTTGCACTTCATGTGTTTATTTGGAAAATAATGTAATTTCTACTATTTTAACTCTGTTACACAGTAGATGAAACATGTATGAACGTTTTTCTTCTCTTCTTTCCTTATGCTTCCTTATGTTTATTTTTGCTCAAAGATCCCCAATTGCACTTGAGGCTACAACTTACAACTGCCACTGTTGATTGTTCCAGTTGTCCCCCCTTCAGGGGCAGTATCACCTAGTTTTGGAATATCTGATGTGTTTCTCTGAGTTTATATGTCAGTTCAGCTCTCTGAACTGAAGTTTTCTTATCTGTAACAGACAAATAATAATACTTGCACTGCCTACTTTACAAGGTAGTCAGGAGGAAAATTTGCTGTAAGTGTGGACTCTTGCTGTTATTCCTTGACTTTACAAAAAAATCAAAGATGGAGCATAGCAAATAATGTCCTCGTAGAGTGAGGGTTCTCATCCTGGTTGTGGATTGCTGGGCATAGATGGGGTCCCATGATGACCTTGGGCCTATTTCTATCCTCAGAAATAGCTGTAGATCTCTCAGATTTTGCAATTCATTAGTCTAATTTTTAGAATTCTCCAACCTCCTCTCACACCTTCCATATTTATCATCAGACTGCTAGCCTTCATTCTTCACTTCTTTCAATTTAACAGCATTGTTAAATTGGTATTTCTCTTTTGTGATAAGAACCACGATTCAAATCTTGGTTCTGTAACTTTCTAACCATTACACCTTGATCAGGTTGCTAACTTCTTCGGGTTTCTGATTCCTCAACTGTTAAATGAAGGGATCAAATGAGATGTTCTCCAAGATGACTTTTAAAGGAGACAGAGCAACAGTATGAGCTTCCTAGAGAGCTCCCACCCAGCCCAGCCAAATACCTGTAAAAATGATTCTAAACAAATTATGGTGCTGCAGAAAGCAGAGAATGATGAAGGGAAGCAAATCTCCAGTCCAAGACAGCTTGACAGGTCACCCAGAAATGTTTATCATGCCACACTGGGAGCAGAGTACAGTCCAGTGTGAGCCATAAGTGCTCAGAGGGAATTCAAGTAGGCCTTGGGGAAACTGAATCTCTCACACCTGTGGTGGTTTCCAGATTTCACGATGCCAAAACTATGAGAATAAATTGGAAAGTCAGTGGGAAAACCCTGTTGGACCAGTACAGGAGACGGGTGAGATCTGGCCCTAGCCACCTGGCAACTGAGAGAGGAGGGGGCAGAGGAAGCCGTGGCAGTCACAGTAGCAGCAAGGACAGCTGCAGCCCCTGTTTATGGAACTCTAGGCCCACATATTGTGGGGGGATCAAGCAGCTGATAGTATGCCCCCCACCCCCACTGGAATCAGAGAACTACTTTAACAAGGAGCTGAAAATTCTAGTATATGCATTGGGGAAATCAGCAAAAATCAGAAAAAGAATCAGACTATAAAATCTTACTTTGGTTACAAAGAAGACCAAAGCATGCAAACAAAAGAAAACAAAGTCAAAGCTCCTCAATTCAAAGACTCCAAGAAAAATATGAAAATGCCCAAAAAAGGAGAAAAAATAAGACTAATCAAAAGCTACTTTTTTGGTGAACGGGTATTTTCTTCCATCCTTTCAGATGAGGCAGGGCCTCTGTATCCAACACATCCCAGGTGGATGTCGGGTGGACTCAGGCCTTGGAAGAGCTCAAAAAGGATTTTGAAAAGCAAGTTAGACAGGTGGAGGAAAAACTGGCTTTACTCAAAATATGCTGAAGAAAATAATACATTTAAAAATAGGCTAACTCAATTGGAAAAAGAGGTCCAAAAAGTGAATGAGGAGAAGAAAGCTTTAAAAAGCAGAATTATCTGGGTGGAGTCAAGATGGCGGAGTAGAAAGACTCACGTATGCTACATCCGAACTCACAGCCCATGGATTCAATGTAAGAAGAGCTCTCCACAAGTTCTGGATCACTGCAGGGTGTGCAGAAACACAGTGGAAGAGATTTCCATTCCAGAGAGCCCTGGAGAGAAGTGCCCAGGGTCTGTCGCACCCCAGAAAGGGGAGCCCACCCCAGCGTGGCCCTGGCCTGTGGCCAGAGGAGCAGATCCGAGCAGGCTTCAGGGACGGAATCTCCGGCAGCCGGGAAGGTCCCTCAACCCACAGACGCTACAGGTCAGTGGGAGAGAAGTCTGTGGTGGCCAAGAGGGGAGCAGGGTGTCTCTGTGACTGGGGCCACCTCGGGAGGAAGCGGCAGAGGCAGAGTCAGGAGCAGGAAGTGGCGGAGGCAGAGGTAGAAGTGGCAGCCCGGGACTCCCCGAGCAGCAGGCAGAACTTGGGGTCTCTGCATAAAGCCCCTGAGGGAACTGAGCCTGGGAGGTGGCCCTGCCTCCACCTGCTCCATCACTGAAGGTCTCTGCATAAACACCCTGAGAGAGCTGAGGCTGGGAAGCAGCTCTGCCCCCACCCCAGCACCAGAACTTAAGATCACATTGAATAGCAGCCACAGCCGCCTCGGGAAGCCCATTTGAATCTCAGACCCCAAACACTAGCTGGGCGGATCTAGGTGGGGGTAGACAGGAATCTCAGAAATCAAATAACTGGCTGGGTAAATGCCCAGAAAAGGGAAGAAAAATAAGACTGTAGAGAGCTTCTTTGAGCAGGTGCAAAGGTTCCCGCCTTTCAATTCTGAATTCGAGGAACTATTCTTAACATCAGGGAAAGACAAGGAGGGCAGGGCCTCTGTATCCAACACATCCCAGGTGGATGTCGGGTGGACTCAGGCCTTGGAAGAGCT
Organism: Bettongia penicillata ogilbyi; assembly: GCA_023548195.1. Taxonomy (NCBI): domain Eukaryota; kingdom Metazoa; phylum Chordata; class Mammalia; order Diprotodontia; family Potoroidae; genus Bettongia; species Bettongia penicillata. The sequence goes on from JAJHZJ010000467.1 coordinate 457,314, forward strand.
CAAAAAGGATTTTGAAAAGCAAGTTAGACAGGTGGAGGAAAAACTGGGAAGAGAAATGAGAGAGATGCAAGAAAAGTATGAAAAACAGGTCAATACCTTGGTAAAGGAGACCCAAAAAAATGCTGAAGAAAATAACACCTTGAAAAATAGGCTCACTCAACTGGCAAAAGAGGTTCAAAAGGCCAATGAGGAGAAGAATGCTTTCAAAAACAAAATTAGCTCAATAGAAAAAGAGGTTCAAAAGCTCACTGAAGAGAATAGTTGTCTCAAAATTAGAATGGAACAGACGGAGTCTAAAGACTTTCTGAGAAACCAAGAAATCACAAAACAAAACCAAAAGAATGAAAAAATGGGAGAGATGTGAAAAATGTCATTGAAAAAACAACTGACCTGGAAAATGGATCCAGGAGAGACAATTTAAAAATTATGGGACTACCTGAAAGCCCTGATCAAAAAAAGAGCCTAGACATCATCTTTCATGAAATTATCAAGGAAAACTGCCCTGAGATTCTAGAACCAGAGGGCAAAATAAGTATTGAAGGAATCCATCGATCACTGGATGAAAGAGATCCAAAAAGAGAAACTCCTAGGAATATTGTGGCCAAATTCCAGAACTCCCAGGTCAAGGAGAAAATCTTGCAAGCAGCTAGAAACAATTCAAGTATTGTGGAAATAAAATCAGGATAACTCAAGATATAGCAGCTTCTACCTTAGGGGATCGAAGGGCGTGGAATAGGATATTCCAGAAGTCAAAGGAACTAGGACCCAAACCAAGAATCACCGACCCAGAAAAACTGAGTAATGCTTCAGGGGAAAATACGGTCTTTCTTTATTATTATTATTGTTATTTATTTATTTAACTTTTTACATTCATTTTCACAAAATTTTGGGTTCCAAATTTGTTCCCCTTTTATCCACTCCTCCCACCCCAATACCCCAAGCAATGTAATTTTCCATATCTCCAATCTGCCCTCTCTTCTGTCATCACTCCCTTCTCTGGTCTCCATTTTCTCTTTTCTCCTGTAGGGCCAGATGACTTTCTATTCCTCATTAACTGTATGTCTTCTTTCCTACTAGCAACAACAATAATAAACAGTTGTTCCTAATACTTTGAGTTCCAAATTCTCCCCATCCCTCCCTCCTCACTCATTCCCTTTGGGACGTCAGGCAAATCAATATAGGCCATTTCTGTGAAGTTTTGCAAATGACTTCCCTGATAGTCGTGTTGTGTAAGACTTACTGAATTACCCTCCATCCTAACCTGCCCCTCATTATTTCTCTTCTGTCTTTTGCTCGTGTCCCTCCCCAAGTGTTGACTTCAAATTGCTCCCTCCTCCCTTTGCCCTCCCTTCCATCATCTCCCCCTTTGCTTATCTAATTCTCCCCCACTTTCCTATACTGTAAGATAGGTTTTCATACCAAAATGAGTGTGCATCTTATTCCTTCCTTTAGTCAAAGGTGATGAGGGTAAACTTCCCGTTTTTCTTTTCTCAGCTCTCCTCTTTTTCCCCCCATTAAAGTCTCCTGCTTGCCTCTTGAATAAGAGATAATTTACCCCATTCCATTTCACCCTCTTTCCTCCCACTACATTTCTCTCTCACCATTTACCTTAATTTCTTTTAAGATATGGTCCTATCCTATTCAATTCAATCTGTGCTTTCTGTCTTTGTATGTGTGTGTATGTGTGTATGTGTGTGTGCGTGTATGCATATACATGTGTGTGTATGGATCCACCAACTACCCAGATATTGAAAAGTTTTAAGAGTTACAAATATTGTCTTTCCATGTAGGAATGTAAACAGTTCACTTCTGTTAAGTCCCTTATGACTTCTCTTTGCTGTTTACATTTTCATGCTTCTTCTCATTCTTGTGTTTGAAAGTCAAATTTTCTTTTCAGCTCTGGTCTTTTCATCAAGAAGGATTGAAAGTCCTCTGTTTCATGGAAGGACCATATTTTCCCCTGAAGTATTATACTCAGTTTAGCTGAGTAGGTGATTCTTTGTTTGAGTCCTAGTTCCTTTGACTTCTGGAATATCCTATTCCACACCCTTTGATCCCTTAATGTAGAAGCTGCTAGATCTTGAGTTATCCTGATTGTATTTACACAATACTGGAATTGTTTCTTTAAGCTGCTTGTAAGATTTTCTCCTTGAGCTGGGAGTTCTGGAATTTGGCCACAATGTTCCTAGGAGTTTCTCTTTTTGGATCCCTTTCAGGTGGTGATGGATGGATTCTTTCAATACTTTTTTTGCCTTCTGGTTCTACAATCTCTGGGCAGTTTTCCTTGATAATTTCATGGAAGATGATATCTAGATTCTTTTTTTGATCATGACTTTCAGGTAGTCCCATAATTTTTAAATTGTCTCTCCTGGATCTATTTTCCAGGTCAGTTGTTTTTCCCACGAGATATTTCACATTCTCTTCCATTTTTTCATTCTTTTGGTTTTGTTTGGTGATTTCTTGATTTCTGGTAAAGTCAGTAGACTCCATCTGTTCCATTCTAATTTTGAGAGAACTATTATCTTCAGGGAGCTTTTGAACCTCTTTTTCCATTTGGCTAATTTTGCTTTTGAAAGCATTCTTCTCCTCATTGGCTTTTTGAACCTCTTTTGCCAATTGAGTGATCCTATTTCTCAAGGTGTTATTTTCTTCAGCATTTTTTTGGGTCTCCTTCACCAAGGTATTGACCCGTTTTTCATACTTTTCTTGCATCTCTCTCATTTCTCTTCCCAGTTTTTCCTCCACCTGTCTAACTTGCTTTTCAAAATCCTTTTTGAGCTCTTCCAAGGCCTGAGCCTACCCGTCATCCCCCTGGGATGTCTGGGGTTTTGAGGCCCCGCCCTCCATGTCTTTCCCTGATGACAAGAATATGTCCTCGTCAGATCTGAAAGTCGGGATCATTTGCATTTGTTCGAAAAAACTCTCTATAGTCTTATTTTTCTTCCCTTTTCTAGGCATTTTCCCAGTCAGTTACTTAACTTCTGAGTTTCCTGTCCACCCCCGCCTAGATCCGCCCAGCTAGTGTTTGGGGTCTGAGATTCAAATGGGCTTTCCGCGCCCCACTGCTGCTAATCAATGTGAGCTTTATTTCTGGTGCTGGGGTGGGGGCAGGGACGCCTCCCTGTCTTAGCTCCCTCAGGGGCTTTATGCAGAGTCCTTCAGAAATGGAGCAGGTGGGGCAGGCCCGTCTCCCAGGCTCAGCTCCTTTAGGTTGTTTACGCAGAGACTTTCAGTAATGAAGATCCTGCCTCCTGCTGGGGGAGTCCCGGGCCACCGTCATGGCTACTGCCTCCGCTGCTGCCTCCGCCGCAGCCCCCACCTCTGCCTCCGCTGCTTCCTCCCGGGGCCTGAGCCACAGAGACACTCCGCTCCCCTCTTCCAGCCTAGCCATCTCTCTCACTGACCTGTAGCTTCTGTGGGCGAAGGGACTTTCCCGGCTTCCAGAGCTTCTGTCCCTGAAGTCTGCTTGGACCAGCTTCTCTGGGGCCGCGGCCAGCTCAGTGCTGAGATGGAGTCCGCTTTCCGGGGCACGATGGACCCTGGGGATGACTCTCCAGGGCTCTCTGGAACGGAAATCTCTTCCACTCTGTTTCTGCACACCTTTCAGTGATCCAGAACCCTGGGGAACTCTTCTTACATTAAATATATGGGCTGTTGGTTCAGAGCTTGTAAAAATTCCTCTTTCTACTCCACCATCTTGGCTCTGCACCAAAAATATGGTCTTTCAATGAAACAGAGGACTTTCAAGCATTCTTGATGAAAAGACCAGAGCTGAAAAGAAAATTTGACTTTCAAACACAAGAATGAGAAGAAGAATGAAAAAGTAAACAGCAAAGGGAAGTCATAAGGGACTTACCAAAAATGAACTGTTTACATTCCTACATGGAAAGACAATATTTGTAACTCTTAAAACTTTTCAGTATCTGGGTAGTTGTTGGGATCACACACACATGTACACGCATGCATGCACACACACATACACACATGCACACACATACAGAGACAGAGAGCACAGAGTGAATTGAATAGGATGGGACCATATCTTAAAAGAAATTAAGGTAAATGGTGAGAGAGAAATGTAGTGGGAGGAAAGAGGGTGAATTGGAATGGGGTAATTATATGTCATTCAAGAGGCAAGCAGGAGAATTTTTAGTGGAGGGAAAAAGAGTAGAGCTGAGAAAAAAACATGAAGTTTACCCTCATCACATTTGACTAAAGGAAGGAATAAAATGCACACTCATTTTGGTATGAAAACCTATCTTACAGTACAGCAAAGTGGAGGAGAAGGGATAAGAAAGGGGGGGTGATGGAAGGGAGGGCAACGGGAGGAGGGAGCAATTTGAAGTCAACACTTGGGGAGGGACAGGATCAAAAGACAGAATAGAAACAATGAAGGGCAGGATAGGATGGAGGGTAATTCAGTTAGTCTTACACAACACAACTATTATGGAAGTCATTTGCAAAACTACACAGATATGGCCTATATTGAATTGTCTGCCTTCCCAAAGGGAATGGGTGGGGAGGGAGGGATGGGGAGAATTTGGAACTCAAAGTTTTAGGAACAACTGTTTAGTATTGTTGTTGCTACTAGGAAATAAGACATACAGTTAATGGGGAATAGAAAGTCATCTGGCCCTACAGGACAAAAGAGAAGATGCAGATAAGAGAAGGGAGGGATGACAGAAGAGAGGGCAGATTGGAGATAGGGAAAATTAGAAGCCTCGGTATATTGGGTTGGGGGGAGGGGAGAAAAGGGGAGAAAATTTGGAACCCAAAATTTTGTGAAAATGAACGTAAAAATTAAATAAATAAATTTTTATTAAAAAAAAAAGGACCTCTTCCAGTATTGGATAGAATGCTAGATCAGCAGTGAGGAAGACCTAAACGGGATTCCCATTTCAGACAGTTTCTGTCTCTGTAACCTTGGGTATGTAATCCATTTTTGATTCAGTTTCCTCACCTGTAAAATGGATATGATAATAACACCTACCTGCCAAGTGTTGTGAAGATCAAGTGAAATCATCACAGTTAATTGCTCAGCACAATACCTGGCATATAGCAAGCATTGTGTAAATGCCAGTTATTATTATTTTTAAAGGACCTGTTACAGTACTGAATTCACTGGACCAGGAATGAGGACCACTTCAGACAGAATCCCACCTCGGACATTTACTAGCACTGTCACCCAGGGAAAGTGATTTATCCTCTACCTGCCTCAGTTTCCTTATCTGTAAATTAGTGGTAAATAACAGCACCTACTTCCCAGGGTGATTGTGATGATAAAATAAGATAATATTTGTAAAATGCTTTTCAAACCTAAAGATTTATATAATTGCTAGCTCTGATTGTTAGAATGTAAGCTCTGACGGCAAGGACTATTTCATTTTTGTCTTTGTATACCCAGCACAAAAGCAGAACTCTTTGTATGTAATGTAATGTCCTTAATAAATGTGTTTTATTTTCAAATCCTAAAAAAAAATTAAATTAAAAAATTAAAAAAAAATAAAAAGCAGAATTATCCAAATGGAAAAGGAGGTTCAACAGCTCACTGAAGAAAACAGTTCTTTAAAAATAAGATTGGGGTGGGGGGAGGAGCCAAGATGGCGGAGTAGAAAGCCTCAGGTATGCTAGTTCCGAATCCACAGCCCATATATTTCCTGTAAGAAGAACTTCCCACAAATTCTGGATCACTGCAAGGTGCACAGAAACATGGTGGAAGAGATTTCCGTTCCAGAGAGCCCTGGAGAGAGGTCCCTAGGGGTCCGTCGCACCCCGGAAAAGCAGAGCCCACGCCATCGCTGGCCTGACCACAGCCCCAAGGGAGCAGATCAGAGCAGGCTTCAGGGACGGAATCTCTGGTGGCCAGGAAGGTCCCTCCACCCACAGACGCTATAGGTCAGTGAGAGAGACGTCTGGGCTGGCCGAGAGGGGTGCAGGGTGTCTCCGTGACTCGGGCCACCTCGGGAGGCAGTGGCAGAGGGAGCGGCAGAGGCAGCAGCAGAGGCAGCAGCGGCTTGGGACTCCCCGAGCAGCAGGCAGAAGTTCAGATCTCTGCATAAACCCCCTGAGGGAGCTGAGCCTGGGAGGCGGCCCTGCCCCCACCCCCTCCATCACTGAAGGTCTCTGCATAAAGCTCCCGAGGGAACTGAGCCTGGGAGGCGGCCCTGCCCCCACCTGCCACATTACTGAAGTCTCTGCATAAAGCCCCTAAGGGAACTGAGCCTGGGAGGCGGCCATGCCCCCACCCAAGGACCAGAACTTAAGCTCACATTGAATAGCAGCCGCTCCCGTCCTGGATAGCCCTGAGACTGGGAAGCAGCATTTGAATCTCAGACCCCAAGCACTAGCTGGGCAGATCTAGGCAGCAGTGGAGAGGAATCTCAGAAGTCAGGTAACTGGCTGGGAAAATGCCCAGAAAAAGGAAGTAGAATAAGACCATAGAGAGCTACTCTATTGGGGAAGAGATGTTCCTTCCCCCCTTCATTTTTGATGACAAAGTACAATGCCTGCCATCGGAGAAATACGTGGAGGTTGGGACCTCTCTATCCCAGACATCCGAGGTGGATGTCCAGTGGGCTCATGCCATGGAAGAGCTCCAAAAGGATTTTGAAAATCAAGTTAGAAAGATGGAGGAAAAACTGGGAAGAGAATTGAGAGAGATGCAAGAAAAGCATGAAAAACGGGTCAATACCTTGCTAAAGGAGACCCCCCCAAAAAATGCTGAAGACAATAATACCTTGAAAAATAGGCTAACTCAATTGGCAAAAGAGGATCAAAAAGCCAATGAGGAGAAGAATGCTTTCAAAGGCAAAATTAGCCAAATGGAAAAAGCTGTTCCAAAGCTCACTGAAGAAAATAGTTCTCTCAAGATTAGAATGGAACAGATGGAGTCTAATGACTTTCTGAGAAACCAAGAAATCATAAAACAAAACCAAAGGAAAAAAAAAAGGAAGAGAATGTGAAATATCTCATTGAAAAACAAGTGACCTGGAAAATGGATCCAGGAGAGACAATTTAAAAATTATGGGACTATCTGAAAGCCATGATCATAAAAAGAGCCTAGACATCATCTTTCATGAAATTATCAAGGAAAACTGCCCTGAGATTGTAGAACCAGAAGGTAAAATAAGTATTGAAAGAATCCATCAATCACCGCCTGAAAGAGATCCAAAAAGAGAAACTCCAAGGAACATTATGGCCAAGTTCCAGAGTTCCCAGGTCAAGGAGAAAATACTGCAAGCAACTAGAAAGAAACAATTCCAGTGCTGTAGAAATAAAATCAGGATAACTAACACAAGATCTAGCAGCTTCTACATTAAGGGATCAAAGGGCGTGGAATAGGATATTCCAGAAGTCAAAGGAACTAGGATTCAAACCAAGAATCACCTACCCAGCAAAACTGAGTATAATACTTCAGGGGAAAATATGGTCTTTCAATTAAATTGGGAACTTTCAAGCATTCTTGATGAAAAGACCAGAGCTGAAAAGAAAATTTGACTTTCAAACACAAGAATGAGATGAAGGAGGAAATAGTAAATAGCAAAGCGAAGTCATAAGGGACTTACCAAAGGTGAACTGTTTACATTCCTACATGGAAAGACAATGTTTGTAACTCTTAAAACGTTTCAGTATCTACGTAGTTGGTGGGACCACACACAGATGTACACACACACGCGCGCACACACACACATATACATGCGTACATGTACACACACATACACACAAGCATGCACATACAGAGACTGAGAGCACAGAGTGAATTGAATAGGATGGAACCATATCTTAAAAGAAATTAAGGTAAATGGTGAGAGAGAAATGTAGTGGGAGGAAAGAGGCTGAAATGGAATGGGGTAATTATACGCCATTCAAGAGGCAAGCAGGAGAATTTTTAGTGGAGGGAAAAAGAGTAGAGCTGAGAAAAAAAACATGAAGTTTACCCTCATCACATTCGACTAAAGGAAGGAATAAAATGCACACTCATTTTGGTATTAAAACCTATCTTACAATACAGGAAAGTGGGGGAGAAGGAGATAAGCAGGATGCGGGGGATGATGAAAGGGAAGGCAATGGGAGGAGGGAGCAATTTGAAGTCAACACTCTTGGGGCGAGACAGGATCAAAAGACAGAATAGAAACAATGGTGGGCAGTATAGCATGGAGGGAAATACAGTTAGTCTTATACAACATGACTGTTATCGAAGTCATTTGCAAAACTACACAGATATGGCCTGGATTGAATTGCCTGCCTTCCCAAAGGGAATGGGTGGGGAGGGAGGGATGGGGAGAATTTGGAACTCAAAGCTTTTGGAACAACTGTTGAATATTGTTCTTGCTACTAGGAAATAAGAAATACATTTAATGGGGAATAGAAAGTCATCTGGCCCTACAGGACAAAAGAGAAGATGGGGACAAGAGAAGGGAGGGATGATAGAAGAGAGGGCAGATTGGTGATAGGGAAAATTAAAATGCTTGGTGTATTGGGGTGGAGAGAGGGGATAAATGGGGAGAAAATTTGGAACCCAAAATTTTGTGAAAATGAATGTAAAAAGTTAAATAAATAAATTAATTAAAAAAAAACCATAAGAGTCGGGATGGGGGAAGCAAATTACTTTATAATAAACCAAGAAATTACAAAATAATATCAAAAGAATGTAAAAATAGAAGATAATGTGGCATATATCATTGGAAAACAATTGACCTGGAAAATAGATCCAGGAAAGAGAATTTGTAACTTATGGGAATACTTGAAAGGTATGATCAAAAAAACAAACAGAGCCAAGACAATATCTTTCATGAAATTATCAGGGAAAGCTGTCCTGCTATTCTAGAACCAGAGGGCAAAATAAATATTGAAAGAATCCACTGATTTCCTCCTGAAAGAGACACAAAACGAGAAATTCCTAGAAATATTCTGTCCAAATTTCATAATTCCCAGGTCAAGGAGAAAATATTGCAAACAGTTAAAAAGAAAAAAAATTGTAGTATTGTGAAAATACAATCAGAATAACACAGGATCTGGCAGCTTCTACATTAAGGGATCAAAGGTCTTAGAATAGGGTATTCTAGAAATCAAAGGAACTGGGATTAAAACCAAGAATCACCTACATAGCAAAACTGAGTATAATATTTCAAGGAAAAAATGGTCATTCAATGAAATAGAGGACTTTCAGGCATTCTTCATGAAAAGACCAGAACTAGAGACAAAGTTTGACTTTCAAACACAACGACCAAGAGAAGTATGAGAAGGTAAATAGGAAAGAGAAATCATAAACGACTTTCCAAAGCTGAATTATGTACATTCCTACACGGAAAGATAATAGTTGTAACTCTTGAGACTCTTCTCAGTATTTGGGTAGGTGGAGGGATTATACGCACACACATCCACACACATATATAGAGAGAGAGCACGGGTTGAATTAAATCAGAAGTTATGATATATAAAAAATATAATTAAGGAGTGAGAGAAGAATATATTGGGAGGAGAAAGGTAGAAATCGAATGGGGCAAATTATCACCCATAAAATAGATAAGAAAATTTTTTTTTCAATGGAGGAGAAAAGGGAGGAGGTGAGAGGGGGAAAGTGAAACTTACTGTTTTCACATATGGCTTAAGGAGGGAATAATATGCTCACTAAATTAGTAATGAAAATCTATCTTATGCTACAGGAAAGTAGGGGAGAAGGGGCCAAGTGGGGTGAGGTGGATGACAAAAGGGAGGGTAAATGGGATAAGGGTGTAACTAGAAGCAAACACTTTTGAGAAAGGGCAAGGTCAACTGAGAGAATAGAATAAAGGGAGGGCAGGGTAGGATGGGGGGAATATAGTTAGTCTTACAGACCATGACTAGTATGGAAATCTTCTGCAAAACAACACATATATAGCCTGTATTGAATTGCTTACTTCTCAGTGGGAATGGGTGGGGAGGGAGAAAGGGAGAGAATTTGGAATTCAAAATATTAGAAATGAATGTTGAGAATTGTTATTGCATATAACTGGGAAATAAGAAATACAGGTAATGGGGCAGGGAAATCTATCTTTCCCTAAAAGAAAAGAGAGAAGAAGGGGATAAGGGAAAGGTGGGATGTGATAGAAAGGAGGGCACAATGAGGAAAGAGGTAATCAGAAAGCAAGGTGTTATGCTGTGGAGGGAGCAGAGAGATGGGGAGAAAAATTGGAACTCAAAATTTTGTGGACATAAATGTCCAAATCTAAAAATAATTAAATAAAGGAATGAAGAAACAAACAAATAAATAAACAAATGAATGAATGGATGGATAAATAAATAAATAAAAGGGGGGGAAATCATGGGGAAACTCAATTGGTAAAAGAGGTCCACAAAGCAAGTGAGGAGAATGATTTAAAAAGCAGAATTAGCCAAATGGAAACTTAAGTTCAAAGCTCACTGAAGAAAATAGTTTCTTAAAAATTAGAATGGAGCAGATGGAAGCTAAGGACTTTATGGGAAACCAAGAAGTCATGAAACAAAACCGAAAACGTGAACAAAAATATACGATAATTTGAACTACTTCATTGGAAAAACAACTAACCTGGAAAATAGATCCAGGAGAGACAATTTAAAAACTATGAAACAACCTGAAAACCATGATCAAAAAAGAGCCTAGATACCATCTTTCATGAACTTATCAAGGAAAATGATGTTCTAGAACCATGATGTTCTAGAAACAAAGGGCAAAATAAATATTGAAAGATTCCACTGATCACCTCCTGAAAGAAAATCTTCTAGGAATATCAAATCCTAATTTCAGAGTTCCCAGGTCAAGGAGAAAATGGTGAAACAAGTCAGAAAGAAGCAATTCAAGTTTTGCAGAAATACAATGTGGAAAATCCAAGATCTAGCAGCTTCTATATTAAGGGATCAAAGGGTTTGAAATATGATATTCCAGAAATCAAATGAGCTAGAATTAAAACCCCAAATCACCTAACCAAAAACTGAGTATAATACATAAGAAGAAAATATAGTCATTCCGTGAAATAGAGGACTTTAAAGCATTCTTAAGACCAGAGTTGAATAGAACATTTGATTTTCAAACATAAGAATCAAGAGAAATCTGAAAAGATATACAGAAAAGAGAAATCACAGGGGACTTGCTAATGTTGAAGTGTTTACTCCATGGAAAGACAATATTTGTAACTCCTGCGACTTTTCTCAGTATTTGGATAGTTGGAGAGTTTATATACATATGGACAGAGGGCACAGGGTGAGTTGAATAGGAAGGGATGGTATCTAAGAAAATAATACTAAGGTAAGAGAAAGGGAGAAATGGAAAGAGGTGAATTATTTCTTTTGATGAAAGACAAGCAAAAGCTTTTTTCAAAATGAATTTGAAAAAGGGGTAAGTGGGGGGAAAAAGTGAAGCTTGCTCTCATCACATTTGGCGGAAGGAGGAAAAAATATGAACACTCAATTTGGTATGAAACTCTGTCTTATAAGTTTTAGGAACAACTGTTTAGTATTGTTCTTGCTACTAGGAAATAAGAAATACAGTTAATGGGGAATAGAAAGTCATCTGGCCCTACAGGACAAAAGAGAAGATGGGGACAAGAGAAGGGAGGGATGATAGAAGAGAGGGCAGGTTGGTGATAGGGGAAATTAGAATGCTTGGTGTATTGGGGTGGTGGAGGGGACAAAAGGGGAGAAAATTTGGAACCCAAAATTTTGTGAAAATGAATGTAAAAAGTTAAATAAATAAATTTATATTAAAAAAAAGAAAATCTCTCTTATACTACAAGAATGTAGAGAAGAAGGGAGTAAGTGCGGTGTGGGGGGATTGAGAGAAAGAAGGGCAAATGGGAAGATGCAGTAATCAGAACACTTTTGGGCAGGGACAAGGTTAAAAGAGAGAATAAAATAAATGGGGGCACGATAGGGTGGAGGGAAATATAGTTAGTCTTTCATAACATGACTTTTATGGAAGTCTTTTGTATAACTACACATGTATAGCATGTTGACTTGCTTGTCTTAGTGGAGATGGGTGAGAATTGAGGAAAGGGGAGAATTTGGAACTCAAAGTTTTAAAAACTAATGCTAAAAATTGTTTTTACATGAAACTGGATAATAAGAAATACAGGTAATGGGCTATGGAAATCTATCTTGCCCTACAAGAAAATAGATGAGATAGGGGTAAGGGAAGGGAGGGGTGCGATAGAAGGGAGGACCGATTGGTGGAACAGGTAATTCGAATGCTCGGCGTTTTGGGGTGGGGGTGAGCAGAGATGGAGAGAAAGTTTGGAACTCGAAATCTTGTGGAAATAAATGTTGAAAACCAAAAATAAATTAAAAAAAATTAAAAACTAAATAAAATTAAAGTGTAATGTTAGAAAAAAAGATACCCTCCAACTTTAAATTAAGGATCCCATGGGTCCTTGAGGAAACAAGGCTCAGTGATTTTTATTTGTCCTAATTCAGTCATTTTAACTGCCCATATTTGTACCACATCCCCAACAGAATAGATTTGACTTTGTTGATGTAGATTGCAAGAGACATTTAGTTGTGTTCCTAAAATAGTCATACAAATTCACTCATGCAAAGTGAAGTAGACAATTAAGATAATTATCTGGATATTTCAAGTTTAAAAAATCCTTCACAACAGGAAAAGAAATATATGTTTGGGAGACTGAACCATTTTTATAGAATTAAAAGGTAAAACAAAACAGTCCGGTTTCAACATACCTTCAAACCTCCATTTTGCATTAGTTTCCTTTACATCATCTTCACTTCTGACCTTCTTCTTGTTTCCCACTTCCCTCTTCTATCTCCAAGACTTTGCACAGACCATCCTTCATGCCTAGAATATATTTACTTGTCTTCCTTGCCTCTTAAAATCCCTCAATTCCTTCAGAGTTTGGTCCTCCTAATAGCTATTTCCTCCTTCCCAAAAATTACCTCATGTTTATTTTATACACTTATTTTGGATTTCATTGTATGTGTATATGTTGTCTCACCATATAGAATCACTGAATCAGTAATCCCTCTTTCAAACTGAGACCTTGTAAAGACGTTAGCTTGAAAAGACCAGTATCTTCCACCGCATCCTGTTGTTCTGATCTCTATCTGGTCACTCCACCCACGTTGCTTTGGAGGGGAGAGTGAGACTGGTGACTTTGCAGAGCCTTTCCTCACTTAAATCCTGTTCACTTGAATTTCATGGCATCACCTTCCTGCTGTCATGGTCGTCTTCCAGAATGAAAGCCACACAATAGCAACAGTATAAACTCCTTGGAGGCAGATACTATTTAATTTCTCTCTTTGTATTCCCAATGCTAACACAATATCTGAAATACTTGTATAACTGATAAAATGAGATTATATAGAGTATTTTGTAACCACAATGTTCTGTGCAACATTGAGATATTTATATTTCTGCTACTATAAATCTTTTTTATGGACAAAAATGTGGTATCAACATCATAGAAACTACTAAAAAGGAAGTTGTCATTGCAATTGAAATTAAAAACTGCATGCTAGATTATATTCATCCATGAAGATCTCCTAAAAGAGGCATTAAGGGTTACAAAGTTTATAGGAAAATTGTTAAATAAAAATAATTGAATTAGCATAGATAAAATCATCTCCATTAGATATAAAATTACTATTCCAATATCTAAAGTTTTTTGTTTGTACGTTTGTTTGTTCATTTTTAGTCACCTACAAGAAGGGCTCAAGAGATAGCATGGTTTAACTTTATGTATGGCATACTGAAGTTGACTCAGAAAGACTTGTTCAAGGCTTGACTCTGAATATATAATGGCTGAAACTTCCACTGACATAAACAACACTCTCTCCAAAACTTTAAGTCAAAGATAATTACTCAAACAAGGAAGTACACGAATAGGAAGTTTCTACTCTGATGAGAGTATAGAATCACACAAAATAAAGAAAATCTCAAATAAGCTCTCACAACTAAAAGGGCTGTTATGTTGTAATTATAGAACAAAATTCTGGATTTACAAGAACCTACTTGGGTTGAAACTAATACATTGTTAATATCTCAAGAAGTGAGTAAGAGATGTTGGCTCTAGGTCTGAAATGACTTCATTTCAGTGAGGTATAAGATCTTTTATGACCCAGACATGAAGGACTTCTAAATTTGTTTCCCAAGAAAATTTTCCTAGAAAAATAACTCTAGGTATAACAGGTGAACAAGGCAGGCTATGCTGTCCTTCATTGCTGAGACTTAGATCCTGACTGAATGTGCAGTGAACTCATCTTCAGTTCCCTTTGCATGAACAGAGCTTCCCTAATAACTCACTTCCCTTCTTAGGCTTGTCTTTTCTTTCAGAGTTGGGTTTTTGACTTCCATAGAAAAAGAAGAAAAAATGACTGTCCATCTTCATTTTCTCCATTCTCTCTTGTCTCTGAGATTATACTGACTTCTCTATGTTCCTGGGAATTATTCTCTGTCTGTCTTTGTCTCCCTGTACCTCCTCCACCTCCCTCCCTCTCTCTCTCTCTCTCTCTCTCTCTCTCTCTCTCTCTCTCTCTCTCTCTCTCTCTCTCTCTCTCTCTCTCGTTTCAATGACCCCATCAGTTTGCATTGGGAAAATTTGAATTGAGCTTACAAAACTTCAATAATTTAACTCTCCATGGCATTGAATATTGTACCCCATATCTCTGCCTTTGCAGTTTTCCTACTTCCATTCAAGTAAGCAGAACAAATCCAAAATGTAGAGGAATTTTGTTTTAATAGCACTGAAATAAATCAAATGTGTTAGGGGAGGGAAAATACATCTTTAATTGAGATAAAAAAGGGTCACAGGGTCATCCATATCTAAGTACATGAACATCCACCAATAAAACCTACAGGAAGATTTTCATACTTTCAGAAGAATTTTTTCAGGTCAGGGATAGCTGAAGGGGAAGCATGGAGGGGTCGTATGAGGAACCAGACCTAGTCATGAGGCATCAATCTTCTTGCTCAATTTGAGCAAGAAAGTTTACTTCATTCTCTTTTACTCTTCATAATCTAACTTGCCATAAATCTTAATGAAGGGAAGAGGACATTCAAAATCGCTTTGATGCTGATGTGACTCAAGCTAGCTTTGTTTACAGGTAAGGTCCCAGATTGGACATTCTGTGGTGGGGCTCAACCTAATTGAAAGTAAATACCTCAAGAGGAGAACTAGAAGAATATTACTAAGATTACTAAGAGAGAAGGGCAGTTAATATTGCATTTAATATTAATAATATTAAGGTTAATTTCCCTGTCAGTTCTAAAAGTCTGATGACTCAGTCTGAAGATTTCTGCCTATCTTGTTTTCTTTTGAAATGGGCAGAAGAATAATAGATGAAAGCAGATAAAAGAACTGTGTGTCTCATCTTCAGGAGACTACTTCCCCCAAGCTTGTCTCAACAACAGTTGTGTATTGCTTAACGTCTGATGTGTTCTAACAGAATCTGAATTATATATTTTTGCACAATAATGCTTCTGCCTTTTAGGGGTTAATCATAGGATGGAGAAGTTCAATTGATGAACTACATATGACTCTGTCCTGGCCTGTAACTTGTTCTAAACCTACCTGTATCGTATTAACACTTTTTCTTCTTTCAGAAGTCAAAGCAGAAGAAGAGATAACTAAAATTCACATGCTTCTTATACCAGTGGCAAGTGATAGACATGGTAGAAAGCACCTGCATTCTGCCTAATGGACTGCGGAAAGGAAAAATTGCTGCAGAGATGACTGCATCCTGGGCCATGCTGTCGTCTTGACCTTTGTCTTGGCAGTAGACTTCAATAACTCTGGAGGAAAGAGTGAAGTTGAGAACTTTGTGCAGCTCTGCCCCACATATTCAATTCACCCAAAAGTCAAGATAACACCCTTGTGATGTCAGGACAAGCAGCAACCACCACAATAGTAAGCAAAAGCACTTCTTTAACAGGCTTAAGAAAGCTCCTGAGGCCTTTTTTTTCTTCCCTATATGAAAATGGTAATTCATTTGGAAATGTGATAATACATAGAAAAAAGACATTCTTTTCCATAATTGTTTAAGACTCATTGATAGCATTACTAAACTTCATTTAGAGCTCCTTTTGGAGTCAAGAGATATTTACCTTTTTAAAAAGAATTTGAATATATTTTCTCTATATACAACTGAGGCAATTTGCTGCAGACTATATGAAGTTGTGTAAAAGTTAATCATGAACATTTTTTTTAAGGCGAGAGGTTGGATGAGGGCAGGTTAGGAAGCTATTCTTACTTTATCATCTTAGTAAGGGATGAACATTTTAAGATAAAGTGGAGACTAATAAATAGAGAGGCCTGAAGGGTTTTGCTCTATTTAGAATCATTTCTGCTTTTTGCTACATAAGATTCTCATTCATTTAATTTCAATTTTTAAGCAATAAATTACAAACTCCAACCCCTGGCCCCATCCCTTCTTGTTTAGACAATAATTTGATATGTCTTAGAGTTACTAGTTTAACTAAGCTGGATGATGTCTTTAATCTCCAGGGCGAATTGGATTAAAAATTTCTGAATTACATGTCTTGCAGGTCCTTGTTCCACTGAATTTACAGTTGCTTTCAGATTCCCTCGACTGAATTTTTAAAGTCTACATTTAGTTCAAAGTCTTTCTTCAGGTATATAATTGAAATGGTTCTACCAAATCTATTTTACTTAGCCTTTAGTCACATCATTCTATCAGCCACTACCAACATGCTGCTCCTACAATGGGCATCAAGCACTTGTGTGACAACCTCATTTAATTAGTTTTTTAAGGGGGCTGGCATGTGGCCCAACTACCACAAAGAAAATTGTATAAGGGTCCTGGATGAAGAACTGCATATTTCAATGTGTATAATTTCTTTGTATTATGAGTATGAATTCAGACATACAGATGCGATGTAGAGGGGAAATTGGGAACTGGACCACCGTTTTCCATAGCAGGTGGCTGAAAAAGCTCTCACTGAAGTGTTCCATCTGGCAGACCAGTCACAGACCTCAATTGCGTGTTGTCTTCCAACAGGGATGTTGCAAAGCATCAAAGAGTTTGGAATTGCATAAACAATTGCTAATATGGTGGGCATAGATGCATTTGAATTTTATTGATCTACTTAGAAAATTACTACTTTTTTCATTCAGTCCTGGCTGCATAGTTCACAACCACAGACAGCTTTTTTTTTTTTTAACATTTTTTTATATAAATTTATTTATTTAACTTTTTACATTCATTTCCACAAAATTTTGGGTTCCAAATTTTCTCCCCATTTGTTCCCTCCAACCACCCCAATACACTGAGCATTCTAATTTCCCCTGTCACCAATCTGCCCTCTCTTCTATCATCCCTCCTTTCCCTTGTACCCATCTTTTCTTTTGCCGTGTAGGGCCAGATAACTTTCTATTCCCCATTACCTGTATTTCTTATTTCCCAGTAGCAAGAACAATATCTGACAGTTGTTCCTAAAACGTTGAATTCCAACTTCTCCCCATCCCTCCCTCCCCACCCACTCCCTTTGGGAAGTCAGGCAATTCAATATAGCCCATATCTTTGTAGTTTTACAAATGACTTCTATAATAGTCATGTTGTGTAAGACTAACTATATTTCCCTCCATCCTATCCTGCCCCCCATTGCTTCTATTCTTTCTTTTGATTCTGTCCCTCCCTGAGTGTTGATTTCAAATTGCTCCCTCATCCCATTGCCCTCCCTTCCACCATCGCCCGCCCACCCTGCTTATCCCCTTCTCCTCCACTTTCCTGTATTTTGAGATAGGTTGTCATAGCAAAATGAATGTGCGTTTTATTCCTTCCTACAGTCCAATGTGATGAGAGTAAGTAAGCGTCACGGTTTTTCTCTCACCTCCCCTCTTTTTCCCTTCACTGAAAAGTCTTTTGCTTGCCTCTTTTATGAGAGAGAATTTGCCCTACTCCATTTCTCACTTTCTCCTCCCAATATATTTCTCTCTCATTGAATAACT
The DNA here is from genome assembly GCA_023548195.1 of Bettongia penicillata ogilbyi. Lineage (NCBI taxonomy): Eukaryota > Metazoa > Chordata > Mammalia > Diprotodontia > Potoroidae > Bettongia > Bettongia penicillata. Next base: position 475,247 of record JAJHZJ010000467.1, read on the forward strand.
TCGTTTTTTAAAGATATGATCCCATTCTATTCAATTCACTCTGTGCTCTCTGTCTCTGTGTTTGCATGCACGTGTGTATGTGTGTGTGTGTGTGTGTGTGTGTGTGTGTGTGTGTGTGTGTGTGTGTGTAATCCCATGAAATACCCAGATACTGGAAAGTTTCAAGAGTTAAAAATATTCTCTTTCCATGTAGGAATGTAAACAGTTCACCTTTAGAAAGTCCCTTATGACTTCTCTTTGCTGTTTACCTTTTCATGCTTCTCTCCATTATTGTGTTGGAAAGTAAAATTTTCTTTTCAGCTCTGGTCTTTTCATCAAGAATGCTTGAAAGTCCTCTATTTCATTGAAACACCATTTTTTACCCTGAAGTATTATACTCAGTTTTGCTGGGTAGGTGATTCTTGGTTTGAGTCCTAGGTCCTTTGACTTCTGGAATATCATATTCCACACCTTTTGATTCCTTAATGTAGAAGCTGCTAGATCTTGTGTTATCCTGATTGTATTTCCACCATACTGGAATTGTTTCTTTCTAGCTGCTTGCAATATTTTCTCCTTGACATGGGAATTCTGGAATTTGGCCACAATGTTCCTAGGAGTTTCTCTTTTTGGATCTCTTTCAGGTGGTGACCGGTGGATTCCCTGAATACTTATTTTGCCCTCTGGTTCTAGAATCTCAGGGCAGTTTTCCTTGATAATTTCATGAAAGATGATATCTAGGCTCTTTTTTTTGATCATGGCTTTCAGGTAGTCCCATAATTTTTAAATTGTCTCTCCTGGATCTATTTTCCAAATCAATTGTTTTTCCAATGAGATATTTCATATTCTCCTCCATTTTTTTTCATTCTTTTGGTTTTGTTTTGTGATTTCTTTGTTTCTCAGAAAGTCATTAGCCTCCATCTGTTCCATTCTACTTTTGAGAGAACTATTTTCTTCAGTGAGCTTTTGAACCTCCTTTTCCATTGGCTAATTCTGCTTTTGAAAGCATTCTTCTCCTCATTGGCTTTCTGAACCTCTTTTGCCAATTGAGTTAGTTCAAGTTGTTATTTTCTTCAGTATTTTTTAGGTCTCCTTTAGCAAGGTGTTGACCTGCTTTTCCTGCTTTTCTTGCGTCTCTCTCATTTCTCTTCCCAGTTTTCCCTCCACCTGTCTAACATGATTTTCAAAATCCTTTTTGAGGTTTTCCATGGCCTGAGGCCATTGAATATTTATTTTGCATGGTTGGGATACAGAAACCTTGATTTCTATGTCGTTCCCTGATTGTAAGCATTGTTCTTCCTCATCAGAAAGGAAGGGAGGAGATATCTGTTCACCAAGAAAGTAACCCTCTATGGCCTTATTTTTTTTCCCTTTTCTGGGCATTTTCCCAGCCAGTTACTTGACTTCTGAGTTTCCTCTCCACCCCTGCTATGCCTCCTGTGTCACCCAGCTAGTTCTTGGGATCTGAGATTCAAATGCTCCTTCCCAGTCTCAGGGCTTTCAGGAGGGGTGGGGCTGCTAGTCCATGTGAGATTAACTTCAGCTGCTCATGTGGGGGCATGGCCGCCTCACAGGGCTCAGTTCCCTCAGGGGGTTTATGTGGAGACCTTAATCAATAGATCTGATCCCCTGCTTGTCTTGGGAGCCCCTGTTCTCTGCTGCCTCTGCTGCTGCCTCCCCAGGGGGCCTGCGTTATGGGGACACCCCGCTCTCGTCAAGCCAAACAGGCTCTCTCAGTAACGTCTGCCGTCTGTGGGTGGATGGACCTGCCCTGGAGATCCCATCCCTGAAGCTTGCTCGGATGTGGTCCTCTTGGGGCCACGTCGCCAATGCAGGGCTAGGCTCTGCTCCAGGTTCAATGCGTGATGGACCTTTGGTGTCAGTTTTTCAGGGCTCTCTGGAACAGAAATCTCCTCCACTCCATTGTTCTGTGGCTTCTGCTGCTGCAGAATTTGTTGGGAGTTCTTCTTTACAGGTATTTTATGGGCTGTGGATTTGGAGCTAGCATATGTGAATCTTTCTACTCCGCTATCTTGGCTCCTCCCCCATAGAAAGCTTTGCCATTTTTTTTACCCTGTGTCATAGGTATTTGATCTCCCCAATCTTTGTTCAGAAATAAACATTTATCCCAATGTGGGTAAGTAGGGGGATGTAAAACATAGTATCTGTTCATTCAAGGAAAAAAAGAAATAGCAGAAGAGCAGGATAACTGCTTTGATTAGGATCCCCATCAAGGTATATACAAACAAAAATTTGTTTCTTTTGTAAGGAGAGGTTCAGTTGTGTAAATCAGTAAAATCACAGCATCTTACCTACAGTATGGGATAAAATGCTGTGCCTGGTATCTTAATCAGGTTGATCAAATCCATTAAAGGCATTCCAACTAAGTGTGAAAAGGCTTTGATAAATTTCATATCCCTGATAAACCAATGCATAAATGGATGCAACTATGCAGGTATAGGGCTCAAATTAGACAAGTGCAATGTTGTAGTAAAGCTTCTGAGGGAGAATCATGTGAGAGATGAAAGGTGGCTTTGACCTGGTCTAGATTTCCTTACCTCCTACCTTTTGTCAGAGGAAGACCTTGAAAGCTTCAAGACTTTGGGGAGTACAGAGACCCCTACCAATAAATCAGAGTCTAAGGTGTTAGCAGAAACAAAAGTTTCTTTATTGGCTTTTTGAGAAAAGGCTCCCTCAGAGCACCCAAAAGATGAAACCTATGGAAGAGAGCAAGGTGGGTTCAGCTCAGCAGATTATATATGTCTAACCATAATCCCCTCCCTAGTCCCCTTCCTCAGGGCTCATTGTTGCAAACCCTGGGGGAACAATCTATTCTCTACAATCTACCCCAGCAGCAGAGAACAAAAACAGTTTTCAACGGTTTTTGCAAGAGTAAATAGTTTTAGAAAAAATAAATGAAAGGGGAGGGGAAGGTGTTATTCTTCCCCTCCTACCTGAGTAAAAACAAGGTAGGGGGGAGTCTGGGAAAGTACAAAATATGTTGAAAATATTTCCTTACGAGGTCAACTGACTGCAAATGTTTCAGTCTTACCCCCATTAAATTACACAGATTCTTAGAATCTCCCCTGCTCCTACTAGTGGCATAATAGAAGATTTAGTTTCCCACCCAACAGGTATTATAATAAAATCTCTGTACTCTGACTGAAAGAAGGCTTGAGTGGTCAAATTCTTTTAAGGCACACCCACTCTGTTTCCTTGCATTTTAGGGTTCCAAATTGCACCCCAAACTGCAGCAGTAGGTTTTATGAGCAACAAATTAATGACTAGACATTTCCTCTGATACGACCTTTCATATAAAAACAGAAACTGTGCACCAAAGATAAAGCGACATCAATTATCTTCATGGTTTAGGACACCCAGAATTTGAAAGAAGATAAAACACTGCCCTTAAGTTTACTCAGTCCCCTTTTCTCATTTTCCAAGCTACAAGCAGTGAGGCCGAAGTAGTTCACTCAAGGGCATGATACAGGCTTATAATAAAACCTATCCCCACACTCCAGTCACCTTTCTTTCTTTTTTTCTTTCTTTCTTTCTTTCTCTCTCTCTTTCTTTCTTTCTTTCTTTCTTTCTTTCTTTCTTTCTTTCTTTCTTTCTTTCTTTCTTTCTTTCTTTCTTTCTTTCTTTCTTTCTTTCTTTCTTTCTTTCTTTCTTTCTTTCTCCTGTCTTTCCTTCTTTCCTTCCTTCCTTCCTTCCTTCCTTCCTTCCTTCCTTCCTTCCTTCCTTCCTTCCTTCCTTCCTTCCTTTCTATATAAGAATATCACTTCCAGACTCCAGAAATTTGCCCTGGCTATAACAGACAGCCAGGAATTCATCATCCATCAGAAGCCAAAGAATGCCAGAGTTCACACCAGTGTAACACCAATTTTGTAATACTTGCTGAAAAGTGGACAAAGAACTGAGGGAGAGGGTGAATGGGACAGGACACTGTGTTAGGTAGGTAATGGAGAGCTGTGTAGAACTTCACCAAGCCTGAAGGGATAAGAAAGGCATCCAGTAGAGACCAGTTCTAACTGCTCAAAAGTCATTTGAGACAGAGACCTATGACTGAATCATGAAGTACAAAGTACAGGAAGATACTAAGATGCTTTGAGATCCTAAAGGAAACCATAGTCAGAGACAAAGAATTCAGAAAATGAATGAAAGGGAATGTGGGTGTTGGGGAAAGATTGAAATTACCAATAATTTCAGAAAACAGAACACCCAAGGACACTGAATGTAAACAGATAAATCAGCAGGAGAATCAGTAAAAATATGAGGAAATATGACCTCCAGACCTAGTAAATGAGTTCAGGCATCTATAAATAAATCTATAAACAAACATCTATTTAAGATAAAATATAACACATAGCAAACCCAGTTAATTATAGGAGGGAGTGGAGAGTTAAAAAAAGACCTCATACTGGAGGTAGGACTAGAACTGTACATTGGAGGATCATAAGAATTCTAAGAAGCAAAGGCAAGGAAGAAGTGAATTATAGACATGGTTTATATTCCAAGTTTTTATGTATTGAGAAAAGATATATGTGTAGGAAAGCCCCACAAGTATTACCAGGACTGATAATCCTTTCACGTAACACGGGAAATATTATTGTGTGACTTGCAGGAAATCAGAATAGACATTTCTGGCCTCTTCTCCATAGAAGACTTAATCCATGCCACAGGGTAGTAGGATGTTAGTCAGAAGCTGATCCTCTGCTCTCTTCAGAGAAAGATGGTACTGGGTTAGAACTATGTCACTTTTCTCCTTCAAAAGGTGCCATGTACAAGTGAAAAAAAAGTTTTCTCCTTTCTTTTCCGATTCAATTCTCTCTCAAGGTATATCATATCGAACTATTTAAAAATTCTATTCATTGATTTGTTTCTTATTTATTTTATTGCTAGTTTTATCTAGTTCCAAGAAGGGAAAATTAATAATCCCCACTAGTATAATTTTCATATGTAGTTCCCTTGTAAAGCACTTGACTTATCTTTTAAGGATTCTAGATGCTATGACATTTGGTGCACGTGTGTAATGTAGATATAATATCAATGTCTGTGGTACCTTTGGTAAAATGCAGTTTCTCTCATTATTATAATTATCTCTATTTTTATTTCACTTTTTCTTTAACTGAGATCATTTTTAAATATCATCTGAGGCATAATAGAGTGCTTTAGCACCTTAATTTTAATCTGTGTGTGCATTTTTTCTCAACAGCTTGTCCTTGGGTTTTGATTTATAACCTATTCTGCTATGCAATTCCATTTTTGTTTTTTTGTTTTTTGCAAAATCAACCAACTTATTCACATTCATAGTTATGGTACCTGGTATTTATTTTCTTCTATCCATTTTCTTTTGTTTTTTTTCCCTCTAACTTTTTATGCTGTGGTTCCTCAAAAGTCTGTTTTGCTTTGGACCACTTTTAATTAAATCTACGTTTGCTTCTATTTTGTCTAGAATCATGCTTGCAACCTCTACATTTTTAATTTCAGCTAAAGTATAATAGAAAATTTTTCCGGTCCTTTTATCCTTTTATTTTAACTCTATGTGTTAACTCTGTTTCAAGTGTAGTTTTTTTTTTTTTTTTTTTTTTTGTGAGCAATATATTCTTGGATTCTTGTTTCTAAATCATTATGTTATCCACTTTTATTTTATGGCTTAATTCATTCTATTCACATTCACTGTTATGATTAACTGTTGTAAAATCAAGCACCCTGACACACCCAGGAGGGTATGCTATCACAGGTTCTTAGATCTGCTTTTCTAAAAGGAAAGCAACTTTTGATGGATCAACAATCACCTTAATTAAGCACATACACACACATTGCATATAAGCATATATATATAATAGATAATAATATAAAATTATATATTATCTATCTATCTATCTATCTATCTAACTATCTATCTACCTATGAACATATAAAATTCTCTTACTTCAAGAGAGAAAGTCAGCACCCTGAATTTCAGAGAGAATATAAACAGAGAAACAAAGATCCACCAGCAGACAGGGTTTCCAACGATCTGACAGATCAACAGACAGATAACTATCTGATCATACATATATAGTTACCAGAGAGAGAAGCAATAGCATCTGGGTTTTCAAAGCTGGTGTACTACTTAGGGGCAGCCCAGAGTCTCATCTGTCCAAAAAAACACTGGCAGTGAGTAAGCCCCAAAGTAAAACCTCATCTCAGGGTATTAATACACTTTTCAGAGCTGGAGGACATCACAACCCTTGAGAACCAGTGCCTCATTAACAAAAGATGTGGGCCTTCTTACAAATCTACCCTAATAAAACTCCCTGTAATGCGTAGTCCCATTAATGGTGGGGAAGATATTTAATCTCATTAGCATTACAACTGTGCATTTCCCAGTACCCTATTTTCTTATGTTTATCTTTCTTTCTTTCTTTTATGCTTCTCCTCTAAGTGACTGAGAGATATATTGTTCCTCAGTGCCTCTGCTTCCATGTGATCAAAAGTGAAATTGCCTTTCAGGGTCCCTGCTCTCTAGTGACCTACAGTCATATGCTCCTCATCAGAGAAGGGGATATGGCCAATGAAATTGATAAACAGTGAGGGTGCCAGGTAATCTCTTTCTGACTAGTTGCCCCAAATCATTGTCATCTCTGGGCGAAGAACTCTTGAAGCTGTTGCTGTTTCTGTCACAGCTACCTCCAAGGCCCCTTTCTACCATGTGGCCAGACCTTATCTTAGTGTCACAGATCTCTCTTTCTCAGCTCTTAAATTACTTTGGATTGGAAAAATGTCTCATTCTGATCTTTTGCTAGCTCTGCCACATCAGACTTTAATTTGAGATATTATTGTAAAGCTGTTTGAAAGGGAATGTTGTGAGAGCTCAGTGGTAGTATTTCCTTTACTCTGTTTTTTGGCTTCAAAATCCCTCTCCTCCTACCACTCTGTTATTTATTCCCAATGTGAAATTTAGCAATATATTTAACATCTCTAGTCCTCAGAAATTTGTTGTTAAAGTAACATGCTGCATTATATGGCTTCTGAGGTCCCCTCAATCTCCATTTCTATGATCCTTACAGAAATGTCCTTCCAAATTTATGTAGGCAATTTTTGTTTTAACATTTACTCACTTTGGTTGCTAATTTCCATTATTAGAAATTAGCAATTTTTTTCTTCTGTGTTTGTGGTTGCATTATATCTCCTCTCATCGTTTTCAAGGACACAACTTCTATAGATTGCAAAATTCCAATTTTGTCACCTCAGCAAAGTTTGCAACAATTATTTTTCATGATCTTGATCTTTCTGAATTCCTTTTGTGGACATCCAAAACATAGTTTCCTTTGTCCTCATTTTCTTCACAAGTTTTAGAACAGTATTTTGACTTTGAGTGTTACATGTTTATATATCAAAGGAAGCTGCAAATCTTTGTGGCTGTGTAATTGATTTATGATCTAAACACACACACACACACACACACACACACCTGGTTTTGTTCTCTGTTAGCTACTATCTGTCACATCAAATTTGCACTCTATTTTAATATCTAAAATAACTTGTGCATCTGTCAGTTCTTTAACAAGCTTGCTTACCAATCCAAAACTTAATAGTTATTTTTGTTCTACAGAGAAATAGCTTTTTATTTAAAAGTTTTATTTTTTGCTTTCTAAAATACCTCTTGTAACATAAATTGACTTCTTTATAAAGGCCATTAAATGATGACATCGAATTGTTTTAAAAATTCTTTAAAATTTTAATACAACTGTCTCAATACACTCACATAATTACTCAATACACTCACAATATGTATACATATATGTGTGTATACACATATACACACCTGTTTTCACAGTAATTTAGTACACATTTTAATATTTTTAATAACTAAAACTGCTGCAAAACTTTTGGGTCAGAATCTGTGTGCATTATTGCATTTATGTATATCTATAAACACATGTACATCCACAATTATAGCTCTCTCTACCTCTATGTGCACATCTCTATTTTTATATCTATCTATATCTACATGTGTATATGCATTCTCTCTCTCTCTCTCTCACACACACACACACACACACACACACACACACACACACATATATATATATATATATATATATATATGTATGTATAATATATTTAAGCATTACAAGTTCTGCTCTTTCTCCGCGTAAAGAAGTCCCAGATAAAGAGGCTGAGAACCTGTATCATGCATTAGTGAACAGTTGCTCTATATGCTGTTTGATAGAAACTACCATCATTGGGTTTCTACTCTCTTGGACTCTAAGAAATTGGGACCTCTTTATGGAAAAAAAAGCAAATTGAAAAAAAAATCATGGAAACAACCATTTGAGGATGCCTCAGATGAACTGCATTTTAAATAATCAAAAACGTCAGTTCACAATACTTCGACTGCTCTAAATTGAATCAAAATTTTTGTTTTTTTTCTTCTTTTTGTTTCTATTGTTTGCTTATTTGCCATTCCTGCCGCAGTACTTCATCCATCCTCAGTAAAATAAAACCAATCCCTCATCTCGATCTAAATTAGGTCCAATAATGGAAAATCATGCTTTTGCCTACCATGCTCCTCCAAGAAGTTGAGCAGAAAGTGGGCATTTGCCATTGTTATTAATCAGGATATTTTAAGTTTATCATTTCCAAACTGACAAAAAAATTTAACAGAAATTCAAAACATGAGAACTTGAGAAAGAACAAGTTTCTACTGATCATTTTCCCTCTTGCAGGTGTATACCTCTAAGAGTGTTGAAAACAAATTGTGATTGATGACATTTCAAACAAACCTAGGGACTAAGACTTGAGCAATTTTTCTCCTTTGTCTATTCCAATCCTTAATCATTCCCAACAGTTGAAAAGTTTCTCCGAAAGCCTAAGCTAGCCCTCAGGGTATCATTTAAAGCCATTTGCACTTATGATATCCTCTGCAGGGAAAAATCAATCAGTTGTTTCTGTATCTCCTTGGGAGGGGCAAGTGTATCGGCAAATATATGTACATGCATACACACACACAAACACACATATATAGGTATGTATGTATGTATACAAAGTGATATATATGCACAGACATACATATATACAGCTGTGTATTATTTACATTTAGACACAAAAATATATGTATGTGTTTATGTCTGTACACAGCTATGTATATCTTTGCATATATACCTGTATATACATTTTACATGTATACACATGTATACATGGGGCACCTTGGTGGCACTGGGTTTGGGATCTAGAAGATTCATCATAACACATTCAAATCTGACCTTAGAAACTTACTAGTTCTGTGACTGTGGGCAAATCGCTTAACTCTGTTTGCCTTAGTTCCTCATATGTAAAATGAGTTTGAGAAAGAAATAGAACACCCCTCCAGTATCTTTGCCAAGAAAATCTCAAAATGGAGTCTCAGAGACTTGAACATGACAGAAATGACTGGACAAAAACAATATACATACACATAATATTTATATATGTGTGTGTAGATATGGATATATCTATAGATTAACAGATTTAAATATAGATAACATGTGTATAAGGACAAATGACAAAAACAAATTTACATATATACACATATAAACAAAGTTAAGTGTAAATACACACATGCATGCATATGTATGTATGTGTACATATGTATATGCATGTGAATATTTATATTTATATAATTTATCATTGGTATTTTTTCTTTCATTTCCAAGAGCACCAATGACACCATGATGTGATGCATAATATCTTAATTTGCAGGTGAATTAGACATTCATATACACATAGATGAATATATAAATAATAGATATTATAGACAGATAGGTAGACAGACAGACAGACAGATAGATAGATAGATAGATAGATAGATAGATAGATAGATAGATAGATAGATAGATAGATTACTAAAGGCTCCAATTTATTTGAAAAATGAGATGTTTGAAGTACAAAATGTTTCCTCTAAGGAAGAATGTCATAAAATATTTTTGTGCTCTCAGTATGACCAATAGCTACCTATTTAACCAATAATGCAACTGAAGTATCAAAAACACATGATAAAAGAGCGAAGAGAAGAAAAAAAACCTATTTCAATGAGAGGAAAATGAATTTTTAATAAATAAAATTGAATAACAATTACATTCTAAATTTATTGTGAATGTTGGTACTTGAAGAAAAGCAAATTTTATTAGAGAATGTTGTAATTAGATGTGTACTTGAATGGAGATGCTTAAAAAGATTTGTGGGAATTTACAAAGGAAAATGAATAGAAAATTATTAATTACTAACTAGTATAAAATATAAGGTAATAAATATACAGGTAGCATATTAAAGAAAGAAAGCAGAATTGTTGAATTCCATTTTTTTCCCATTTCTTTCACGAAAAAAATTTTGCAATCAGAATATACACACACACATATACATATATATATATATGAATGCATATATTATTATATTATAGAATTAGGATATATGTTTACTATATACATAAACAGATAAACATATATAATATGATTACAGAGTTAGAATATATATTAGTATTAGAATATGTATGTGCACATATAAATATACACACATATACATAATAAATCTATATATATTTAATTTACTATATACACAAGTGTACACAGACACACACATATATATATACACAAACATATGTGCTTGTGTGTGTGAGTGTGTTTGTGTGGAGAGAGAGAGACAGAGGGAGAGAGAGAGGGAGAGAGAGAGTGAGAGAGAGAGAGAGAGAGAGAGAGAGAGAGAGAGAGAGAGAGAGAGAGAGAGTTAGAGAGAATAAATAGGTAAAGAGAGGAAAGAAGGCTCCAGGTTCCAGTCTGCCCTGGAGACAGGAAGATTTGGTTTCAAGTCTTTTTTCTGACAAATATTGTTAAGCCCTGTGTGAGTCACTTATCCTAGCAGTGTACCAGAGAACTCTCCAAAATACAGTATAGTTGGCAATCTGCATAAGCAGAAGTATTTTCAAAGCAGTCCACACTGTTGAAATAAGTGATCAAAACAAAAATGATAAAAAAACAAAGATAAAAGAAAATGGGAGATTTTTTTAAGTGAAGAAATAATGAAAGAATATCTAGCTCTTATTATTATCTGTGACTTGCCAGTAGGAAATGAATTATGTCCTAGAAAATTAGTCTCACAAAGTGGGAAATGTATAGCCCCAGGATTCATATCAAATGTTAAGTGGGGAAAGAAAATAAAATTCCTTGGTCTTACTCCTAAAATTGCTGGGTTCTGGCAAAATCCTCTCAATCTGGGTGACTTGTTTGACAACAGGGCATGTTACCCATCTGTCTTTCCCTCTTTATCCCCCTCTAAGGGCTAGGCATTTGTGTCAATAGAGACAAACAGAGTCTGAGTGAGAGGCTCAAGGCAAGAACAAGACAGGGCTTATTTGATTGCAAGAACTCCAATAACTGAAAATGAAATGGTAGCAGCAGTAGCTAAAAAGTGTTATGGAAAATGAGTTGGCCAGAACAGAACACCAGGCAGATAAGCCTTGCAAAAGGGAAGTCATATAAACCTCTAGGGAGATACAAAATAGAGTAGCAGATTACAGGAGTAAAGTAAAATCCTTTTGCTGAACGTAGTATTTGAGCTGAGTCTTGTAGGAAATTAGATATTGTGAGAGGTGGAGGTAAGAAGAGGAACCATTCTAGGCATAGAGGTACATCAATGCAAAGCACAGAGATGAAGCCTGGAATGTCACAAATAAGGAATGATGAAAGGATTGTTTTGTTTGGAACAAAGAGTACCAAAAGACGAGCAATGTTTAACAAGACAGGAAAGGTCAAGTAGTAAGGATCTTTAAATATTAGGAAACAATGAAGATGAAACCTATAAAGAAGAGAAAAATGAAACACACCAAAATCATACTAAGATAAAAAATATTTTTATTTAGGATCCATTTCAAGATATTGCAAAGGAGACAGAAAATGAAGGTAGAAAATAATAGTGGTTGACCAATCTCAATATTTGCTTGATTTGATTTTATTTTGCAGTGGAAAGTGAGTGAAACATTGAAGTTTTGTCTCCTAAACAGTTTATATGTGTCTGTTTTTGTGTATATACCCAGATACACACATACATACACATCATAGTATATATGCACCATAATACATACATACATACATATATACATATATATATACATACATATATATATATATATATATATATATATATATATATATATATATACCTTTTATTTGAGAAAATAAATTCTAGCTAACAAAATAATAACAAAAATTTAAAGTCAAATTAAACTTTACTAATGTTTAATGTACAAATTAAAACCCAGGCCCTTCACTGAGGAGGAGTCTATATATGAGAAAGATTGAAGGAGACAAAAGACAGAGATAGATATGAAGAGAAAGGGACAGAGACTGTGATAATTCAAAGAATTAAATTCCACGTCACATGTCATAGGCAAGAGTTCCATATCCTAGAGTGTTTGACATTGGTGACCAGGGACAAGGTGAAAGGAGACAGAAAAGTATAAACAGGGGGAAAATAGGATGAAGAGAAAGTCACAGTTATCATTGTCATTCCTTTGGACTCTTGGTATTCTGCAGTTTCTTGCACAATTCTTCCCATACTCACAATGTCACCGTGTAGTTCGTATTCTTTTCATCACTCTTCACACCCAAAAAGAAAATATACCCTGGAACTACTAAGCAGGTTTTTTTTTTCTTCCCATAAGACTTTCACTGTCAGTATAATTCAGTGGTTATACTAATCAAGTAGGATGCTGCTCAAGAACTAGGTAGGAGAGGGGTAGGAGCCAAGATGGCGGAGTAGAAAGATTCACATACGCTAGCTAGGAACCCACAGCCCATAAATTACCTGTAAAAAGAACTCCCAACAAATTCTGGAGCAGTGGAAGCCGCACAACAACGGAGTGGAGGAGATTTCTGTTCCAGAGAACCCTGAAAAACGGTCACCAAAGGTCCATCACGCACCAGACCTGGAGTGGAGCTCAGCCCTGCCTTGGCCATGTGGCACTGTGAGGAGCAGATCTGAGCAAGCTTCAGGGACACAATCTTTGGCTGCTGCGAAGGTCCCTCCACCCACAGGTGCTACAGGTCAGTGAGAGACCCTATCTGACCAACCGAGAGGGGAGCAGGGTGTCTCCATAACTCAGGCCCCCTCAGAAGGTAACAGTGGGGAAAGGAGCAGACAGGAGCTCCCCAAACAGGCAGGAGCTTGGATCTATTGTTGAAGGTATCTACATAAACCCCCTGAGGGAACTGAGTCCTGTGAGGTGCTCCTACACCTACCTGAGCACCTGAACTTAATCTCACACTGAATAGCTGCCCTGCCCCTATGCTGAAAGCCCTGAGGCTGGGAAGCAGAATTTGAATCTCAGACCCCAGGCACGGGTGAGGCGGGGATGGAGAGGAATCTCAGAAGTCAAGTAACTGGCTGGGAAAATGCCCAGGAAAGGGAAAAAAAATAAGACAATAGAAGGTTACTTTCTTGGTGAACAGATATTTCCTCCTTTCCTTTCTGATGAGGAAGAACAATGCTTACCATCAGGGAAAGACATAGAAGTCAAGGCCTCTGTATCCCAAACATCCGAAATAGATATCCAATGGGCTCAGGCCATAGAAGAACTCAAAAAGGATTTTGAAAATCAAGTTAGACAGGTGGAGGAAAAACTAGGAAGAGAAATGAGAGAGATGCAAGAAAACCATGAAAAGCAGGTCAATACCTTGCTAAAGGAGACCCCCAAAAATTCTGAGGAAAATAACACCTTGAAAAATAGGCTAATTCAACTGGCAGAAGAGGTTCAGAAAGCCAATGAGGAGAAAAATGCTTTCAAAAGCAGAATTAGCCAAATAGAAAAAGAGGTTCAAAAGCTCGCTGAAGAAAATAGTTCTCTCAAAAGTAGAATGCAACAGATGGAGGCTAATGACTTTCTGAGAAACCAAGAAATCATAAAACAAAACCAAAAGAATGAAAAAATGGAAGATAATGTGGAATATCTCATTGGAAAAACAACTGACCTGGAAATCTGATCCAGGAGAGACAATTTAAAAATCATGGGACTACCTGAAAGCCATGATCAAAAAAAAAGAGTCTAGACATCATCTTTCATGAAATTATCAAGGAAAACTGCCCTGATATTCTAGAACCAGAGAGTGAAATAAGTATTCAGGGAATCCACCAGTCACCACCTGAAAGAGATCCAAAAAGAGAAACTCCTAGGAATATTGTGGCCAAATTCCAGAATTCCAAGGTCAAGGAGAAAATATTTCAAGCAGCTAGAAAGAAACAATTCCAGTATTGTGGAAATACAATCAGGATAATACAAGATCTAGCAGCTTCTACATTAAGGGATCAAAGGGCGTGGAATAGGATATTCCAGAAGTCAAAGGAACTAGGACTCAAACCAAGAATCACCTACCCAGCAAAACTGAGTATGATACTTCAGGGGAAAAAATATTGTTTCAATGAAATAGAGGACTTTTAAGCATTCTGGATGAAAAGACCAGAGCTGAAAAGAAAATTTCACTTTCAAACACAAGAATGAAGAGAAGCATGAAAAGGTAAACAGCAATGAAAAGTCATAAGGGACTTACCAAAGGTGAACTGTTTACATTCCTACATGGAAAGACAATATTTGTAACTCTTGAAAATTTTCAGTATATGGGCCGTTCGTGGGATTAAACACACACACACGCACGCATGCACACACATGCACACACGCACGCACACACAGAGACAGAGAGCACAGAGTGAATTGAATAGGAGGGGATCATATCTTTAAAAAAATTCAGGTAAACGGTGAGAGAGAAATGTATTGGGAGGAGAGAGGATGAGTTGGAATGGGGCAAATTATCTCTCATAGAAGAGGCAAGCAGGAGACTTTTTAGTGGAGGGAAAAAGAGGAGAGCTGAGAGAAAAACATGAAGTTTACTCTCATCACATTCGACTAAAAGAAGGAATAAAATGCACACTCATTTTGGTATGAAAACCTATCTTACAGTACAGTAAAGTGGGGAAGGAGGAGCTAAGCAACATGAGGGTGATGATGGAAGGGAGGACAATGGGAGAAGGGAGCAATTTGAAATCAAAACTCAGGGAGGGACAGGATCAAAAGACAGAATAGAAACAATGGGGGCAGGATAGGATGGAGGGAAATATAGTTAGTCTTACACAACATGACTATTATGGAAGTCATTTGCAAAACTACACAGATATGGCCTATATTGAATTGCCTGCCTTCCCAAAGGGAATGGGGGGGAGGAAGGTATGGGGAGAAGTTGGAACTCAATGTTTTAGGAACAACTGTCAGGTATTGTTCTTGCTACTAGGAAATAAAAAATATAGGTAATGGGGAATAGAAAGTTATCTGGCCCTACAGGACAAAAGAGAAGATGGGGTCAAGGGAAAGGAGGGATGATAGAAGAGAGGGCAGATTGGTGATAGGGGAAATTAGAATGCTCAGCTTATTGGGGTGGGGGAGGGGACAAATAGGGAAAAAATTTGGAACTCAAAATTCTATGAAAATTAATGTTAAAAGTTTAATAAATACATTTATAGAAAAAAAAAAAACAACTAAGTAGGTGATCCTCTTGCTCCAAAAAGCACGTAGAATCATGAAGTCACCTTCTTCCTGAAATTTAACTTAAATTTGGAATTTAATTCATATTTGGAATTACCTATAAGGCAGCTTTTAAGGCTGCTGCTGCCTAAGCAATCTCTTTTCACTGATTCAAAGGCTAAATTCTGTGATCTTTCCAGGTAATTTATTGCTTAAACCTCCACCCAGAAATTTGGGGTTCATGATCATTTTTCATACACTACTGTCTCAGGACAAGTGAGTACACCTCTGACTTATATATCTAGCAATGTCACAGTTGTTGTTATCTACTGGGCTCATCTCTTGGTCTGCTAATAAGCACAAGATGAACAATTATTCGTGCCCTAGCACCACCATTTCTGATTCCTGGTGGGGAGACACTATGTACCTATATACATCACTTGCCTTTTCTAAAATCTGGGCCAACATTGGTTTGTTTTCTGAATAGAACAATGTAAAAATGTAGTGTAGCAATAAGAACATCTGCTGGGCCTAGAGGGGCTGGGATACTCATTCTCTTCCTTTTCACTACAGAGCCACTTTTAGCTCAGAACCCTGGAATATATGAACAGGTCAAATTCGGGGGTGAGTCTCTCCTTTAAAAAGAGGGATCTGATTCTTTTTTCTCATTATCTCGAGCTCTCTAGAATTACAATCCAGATAGCTACAGATAATAAGACTAGCTTAGGTTCATGTCTAGGGTTTTCCAAAGTTGTTGTTCCTCCATTTTCAAAGAGGACCAATTACACCAGAGGGTGGGTGATGTCTTTACTCATGAGTGTATCAAATTTAAGTAAGGAGAGTTGCACTTTGTTGTCAGCCTCACTCTCTCTTATAGTCACTGAAGTCCAGTGGAAATACAAAGGTCAAGGTGATTGACAATGGCCTGAGATGTAGTGAAAGACCTTGATAACTTTGCTGTTTGACCAACCCCTTCATGAACATTGAAAAAAATTGTTATCATCCTCCCTTTCCATGGAAGATATCTTCACATGCTTGGAATAGGAACTCCCCTAATTCACCGATAGATTTGAGGTCCATTGGTTGTCTTCAATCTGGTTTAACCTGGTTTACCAAAAGGTGGATAATGTGATTCTTATCATGATCTCCTATAGACACTCCACTGAGGATTTACTCAGTCAATCAATTAGTCAGTCAATCAATATACATTGGATAAACACTGACAGAGTACCAGGCACAGTGATGGTCTCTACCTGATATGTCATATGGCTTCATCTAGTTGTTTTTTTTAAATGTTTCTTCAGGGACCTTGTTACATGACTGCCTTACTGCTTTTGCAGTTTTACATTTCCTCAGGGACAGTCTACTTATTTTTTAAATACAATTTATTTATTTTCAGTTTTCAACATTTTCTTACACAAGATTTTGAATTCCACAATTTTTTTCCCCATCTCTCCTCTACTCTACCCCAAGGCAAGCTACTCTCCCTTCTATCATTCTTCCTTCTCTCCCCTGCCCCTCCCCTCTACCTTCTTGTAGGGACAGATAGGTTTCTATGCCCCATTGACTGTAGAACTTAATTCCCATTTACATGAAAAATCAATTCTTAACATGTATTTTTAGAGCTTTCAGTTCCACATTCTCTCTATTCTTCTCTCCTAACCCACCCTCATCGAGAAAGCAAGCAATTCAATAAAGGTCTATGCATGTGTAGCTATGCAAAACTTTTCCATTAACAGCCATATTGAGAAAAACTAACAACATTTCCCTCTATCCTGTCCTGCCTTCTATTTATTCCATTCTCACCCTTGACATGCCCCACTCACAGTAGTGTTCCCTTCTGCCTACCCCTTCCCCCAATTTGCCATCCCTTCTATTGTCTTCTTTCTCCTTTACCCTTCCCCCCTGCTTTCCTGTAAGGGAAAATAAATTTCCATACCCAATTGAATGTGTATTATTCCTCTTTAAGCCAAACCTGAAGATAGTCAAGAGAGTCAGGCTCACTTATTTCCTCTTACCTCCACCCTCTTCCCCTCCTTTGTAAAAGCTCTTTCTTTCCTCCTTTATGTGAGATGTTTTACTATATTCCACTTCTTCCTTTCACTTTCTCCCAATACATTCCTCCCAATGCTTAATTTTATTCTTTACTTACCTTCTCTTTGTATTCAGCTCATGCTGTGCCCTCTGTCTATATGCGTGCATGCATGCATACATATATGTGTATACATACACAGATGTATGAACGATATGTGGTATACATATACATACACATGTAACTAAACACACACAATACACACACATACAGTCACACACATATGTATATATGCATATGTGTGTACACGTATACATATATACATACATACATACACACATATGTACATGTATATGTGTGTGTGTTTATATACATATATATGCATATATTTATTTATTCCTTCTAAATACCCTAAAACTGAGAAAGGTTTCATGAGTTACAAATATCATCTTTCCATATAGGAATGTAAATAATTGAAATTTTATGAGTCCCTTATGGTTTCTCTTTCCTGTTTACCTTTTCATGCTTCTTGGCTCTTGAATTTGAAAGTCAGATTTTCTATTCAGCTCTGGTCTTTTCAACAAGAATGCTTGGAAGTCCTCTATTTCATTGAAATTCTATTTTTTTCCTGAAGTGTTACACTCAGTTTTTTTTCTTTGTTTTGTTTTGTTCTTTTCTTTTTAATCCTAACTTCTTTGACCTCTGGAGTACCATATTCCAAGTCCTCAGATTTCTCAGTGTACAAACTGCTAAATCTTATGTTATCCTGATTGAGTTTCCACAACAATTAAATTGTTTATTTCTGGATGCTTGTATTACTATGTTCTTCTTTACCTGGGAACTCTGGAATTGGTATACAATATTCCTAAGAGTTTTCCTCTTGGGATCTTTCCCAGGGGTTGATTGGTGAATTCTTTCCATTTCTGTTTTATCCTCTGGTTCTAGAATATCAGGACAGATTTCCTTGACTCTTTCTTGAAAGATTATGGCTGGACTATTTTTTGATAATAGTTTTCATGTAGACCAATAACTTTAAATTATCTCTCCTGTATCTATTTTTCAGGTCAGTTGCTTCTCTAATGAGTTATTTCACATTTTTCTGCTATTTTTTCATTCTCTTGGTTTTGTTTTATAATTTAAAGATTTTTCATAAAGTCCTCAGCCTCCATCTTCTCCATTCTAATTTTTAAGCAACCATTTCCTTCAGTGAGTTTTTGGATCTCCTTTTCCATTTGGTCAATTCTGCTTTTAGGCATTCATCCCCTCATTGGCTTTTTGGATCTCTTTTCCATTTGTATTATTCTATTTTTTTTAAAGTGTCATTTTCTTCAGCATTTTGGAGTCCCCTTTAGCAAGCAGTTGCTAATTTTTCATTATTTTCTTGCATCAGTCTCATCTATCTTCCCAATTTTTTTCTATACTTCCCTTAATTGATTTTCAAAATTATTTTCAAACTCTTCCATAGCCTGAGACCATTTCATATTTTTCTTAGAGGGTTTGGATGTGGGAACCTTGACCTTGTTGTCTATCTCAGGCTGTATTCTATGATCTTTCTAGTTGCAAGAAAATACCTTTTCACCAAGAAAATAACTCTCTGTAGCCTTATTTTTTTCCCTACTTGGGCATTTTCCCATCCAATTTCTTAACTTTTGAACTCAGTTAAGTGGAGGGTGTACTGCCCCAAGTTTCAGAGGGTTTGTGTAGCTGTTTTCAGAGATTTCTAAGGATCTGTAAATTCTCAGTTCCTCCAAAGTGGTATTATAAAAGGAATGGAATTTACTCCTTTCCTGACCTGTGATCTTGTCTGTGAAGAAGCGCAAGCACTCTTTTCTACCCTGGAACTGGAAGTAGGATTACCTCTCCACAGCTGCCACATCTCCCAACCCAGGGTTCCTCCTCACCCCAGGATTGTAACTCAAGACGGAGACCCAGATCAGTGGCTCACTTCCCCAGAAGCAGTTGTAGTTGTAGCAGTAAATGCTGCCACCCTGGTATTAGGACTGGGGCTGTGGCCTATGTTCCTCTCTCACTTAGTTGAGAGCTTTCCCACTGACCTTTGAAATTGTCTTTGGCATTTGTGGGTTGGGAATTCTTGAAACCACTATGGCTTCCACTGATTCAGCACCTTGAGGCTTGCTCCAGTCCTGCCTGTGCCTGTGTGGCCCACTCTGGACTACACTCTGCTCTGAGTCTGGTGCAGTAGACTCATCTAGATTGTCTTGGACTGGAAATCTATTGCACTCTGTCATTTTGTGACTTCTGCTGCTCGAGAACTAGTTTAGAGTCATTTTTATAGATATTTTGAGGGGTTGGGGGGAGAGCTCAAGTGTGTCCCTTTTTCTACTCCACCATCTTGGCTCTTCCCTCCCTCCAAAAAAAAACCACAAAGATTTTAAATGAAATATGAGCATACAAATTACAGAAATATATAATTAACATAATATACTATAAAAAGCTGAGATATATACCAGGAATGTAGGGATGGTTCAATGTTAGGAAAACTATCAGCATATTCACCATATCAATAAAAAAATTAATGGAAGTCATAGGATCTCAAAAGATGCAGAATGAAGCTTTTTTCACAAAATGCAGCACCCATTCCTATTAAAAAACTTTTTAGAGCATAGGAATCAATTGAGTTTCCCTTAAAATGATAAGCAATATCTATCATAAATTATCAGCATGCCTTATCTTTAATGGGAATAAGCTTGAAGCTTTACCAGTAAGGAAGGAAGATAACCATTTTCACCTCTACTATTCAATATCATGTCAGAAATGTTATGTTTAGCAGTAAGATAAGAAAAAGAAATGGAAGAAATTAGAATAGATATTGAGTGAATAAAACTCTTTCAGATGATATGATGGTATACTTACAGAATTCTAAAGAATCAACTAAAAAACTACTTGAAACAACTTAAGCAAAGTTGCAGAATATAAAAATAAACCTACATAAATCAGTAACTTTCTTACATATTACCAGTAAAGCCCAGCAGCAAGTTGCAGAAAGAGAAATTTCATTTAACATAACTGTAGACAATACAAAGTATTTAGGAGTCTACCAACCAAGGCGAATTCCAGGAACTACATGAACACAATTGCAAAACACTTTTTCTACTAATAAAGTCACATTTAAACAACAGGTAAAATAACACTTGCTTATTGGTAGGTTGAGCTAAAATAAAAAAGAAACAACAATAATTCTATCTAAATTAATTTACTTATTCAATGCCATAACAAACTACCAAAAATTATTTCATAGATCTGGAAAAAATTATAACAAAATTAAGAATATCAAGAGAATTAATAATAAAATTGTAAAGGAAGGTGGCCTGGTTGCATCAGATCTAAAACTATATTATAAAACAGCAATCATCAAAACTATTCTGTAGTTGCTAAGAAACAGAATGATGAATCAATGGAATAGGTTAGGTATACAAGACACAATTGTCATTGATTATGGTGATCTACTGTTTGTCAAACCCAAAGACTTCAGTTTCTGTGATAAGGATTCATGATTTTACAAAATCCTACTGGGAAAACATCATGGCAGAAACTAGACATCAACTAATATCTCATACTATATACCAAGACAAGGTCAAAATAGGCACATGAATTAGATATAAAGCTTGATGTTATTAGCAAGTTATGAAAGCAAAGAATAGTTTACCCTCTCAGATCTATGGAAAAGTGAAGAATTTATGACAAATCAAGAGACAGAGAACATTTTAATATGCAAAAATAAAAAAAAAAGTTTTACCCAACGACAACCAATGCCACCAGGATTAGAAAGAAAACGGGAAGCTGGGAAAATAATTTTATAGATAATGCCTCTGATAGAAGTCTCAGACAACTGAGTCAAATTTGTAAAAATGCAAGTCACAAGTGAGTAGAGTACTGGCCCTAGGGTCTGAAGGGCCTGAAGCCAAATCCAGTCTCAGATACTTTACACTTACTAACTTTGTGACCTTGGGCAAGTTATTTAACCCCAACTATCCTGTCTTCTTGCCTCCAAAAACAATGCATGCAAGTCATTCCCCAATTAAAAAATGGTCAAAGGATATGAATTGATAGTTTTCAGATGAAGAAATAAAGCTATCACTTGTTATATGAAAACATCTTCAAATAACTCTTGATTAGAGATAATCAAATCAAAACAACTGTGAGTTACCACCTCACACATATCAGATTGATTAATACGAAAGCAAAGGAAAATGATGAATGTTGCCCAATATGTAGAAAAATTGGAATACTAAGGCATTTTTGATCATTGTGAATTGTAATTGTGAATTGTTCTAACCATTCTAGAGAATAATTTGGAGCTATTTTTATAGTGCTATGAAATTGTGCTTACTTTTTCATCCAGCAACACCATTACTACTTCTGTACCCCAAGGTGATTATAAAAAAAGAAAAGGACTCACATATACCCACAATATTTATAGTAACTCTTTTTTGTGGTGGCAAAGAATTATAAAATGATAGGATGCAAATCAACTGTGGAATGGATGACCAGGCTGTGGTATATGAACGGAATGGAATATTATTGTTCTATAAGAAATGATGACCAGGTGGATTTCAGAAAAACCTAGACTTACGTGAACTGATGTGAAGTGAAATTAGTAGAATCAGGAGAACACTGTACACAGCAACAGCTACAGCAACTTTGCTCAAAGACTAACAGTCTTAGTTCTTCTCAGCAACTCAAGGATCTAAGTCAGCTCCAAAAGACTCAAGAAGGAAAATACTATCCACATCCAGAGAAAGAATTATGCAGATCAAAGAATGCAGATCAAAGCATACATTTTCACTTTTTTTCTTTCTTATGATTTTTTCCTTTTTGTTCTGATGCTTCTTTCATAATATGATTAATGTGGAATTATGTTTAACGCGATTGTACATGTATGGCCTATATCATATTGTTTGTTCTGAAACAGTTTGAGGGAGGAGGGAGGTCAACGAGGGAGAAAAATTTGTAACTCAAAATCTTATAAAAATGAATTGTTGAGAACTATACATGTAATTGGAAAGAAATAAAATACTAGTAAGAGGGAAAATTAATATTTTCTGAGTCATCCAAAAAGATAACTATGAAGCATCATGAATTAACTATTAACAAATCATGCCAAGAAAACTTTATTTTTTTTGGTATATTTAATGAACTACAAGGCTAAAAGACATGCCTCACATAATACAGTTTGTTTATAATGTCATTCTTAGAGAACTGATGCAGAAAAAAATGAGAAAAATAAGTTTGTATCTGCATAATGCAAGTGAAATTTGGATTCCTTAATTTATTTATGTCTTTAATATGTATTTATTCATTGGCCTTCCTTACTCAATATTTTGCATTTTATCCATTACTATAGCTGCCTCATACTTCTGAGAGTAACTAGTTGTATGTTTCCAGGCAAGCTGCATAACTTCTCTGTATCCCAGACAACTTCCTAAAATTTCCTTTTTTATTAAGTTGCAGGTTGAGCATTCTACTTCTTGAGGAAAATATTTTATATTTCCCCCTTTATTCGGAGGATGATATTATTTTTTTCAAAATAATGTATAATAAACTAATGAGGGAAGAGTGAAGTAAACTATTACTAAAGGTAATAACAAGAGCATCATAAAGGTAAAAACAAATAAAATTCAACTTTTCTGCCCACTTTGACATAAGACAACAACTCTGTCACAAAATGTTTTCAATATTTATTCATAAAGGTGGTACAGATTTAATGCTGGTATTATCCTGCTTATGTTATCTTTTAATCAGTTTTTGTCAGGCTAATAAAATTTTCATAGATTTTGCCCATTTGGCTATTAAACAAGGACATTAAACAAAAGGGATGTGCTTAAGTCACTGGAAAATTTGTCCCTCCCTACTACCTGAACCTTTATTCCTAAGTATCTTGGTAAGTATTATAAAATAGATGGATGAACAGCAATTTTCTTTGTAAAAAATTGATGTCCTGCTCATCAGTTTAAGCTTCATTTCAAGTAACAGGACATTCTATGAATATAAGGCAATTTAAGTTCAAGGTCATAGCAAAATTGCTTTAGTAAAACCTTTAGACTGTCTTCTTTGTAGAATGATGAAAAGATTCATATTTGAGTAACTCCTCAGTATCCGAATAACTGTACAAGGTCCTTGACTTATAAACAGAAGGAAGGTCTTTAAGTATTCTCATAAGTGTGGCAACTATAATTGTGAAGAACTAAATAAAAGAATTGTCCATAATGTTTTAATACTATCTCACTCTTATAAAAATCTTCTAGTACAGACACCATTATTATTTTACAAATTATGAAAGTGAGTCTCCAAGACATTAAGTGATTTGTCCACAACTAGGAAGTGTTTTTGAGCTCTTCCATGGCTTGAGTCCATTGAATATTTATTTTAGATGTTTGGGATACAGAAGCCTTGATTTCTATGTCTTCCCCTGATGGTAAGCATTGTTTTTCCTCATCTGAAAGGAAAGGAGGAAATATCTGTGCACCAAGAAAGTAACCTTCTATGGTCTTACTTTCTTTCCCTTTTCTGGGCATTTTCCCAGCCAGGTACTTGACTTCTGAGATTCCTTTACACACCCACCTTGCCTCCAGATCTGCCCAGCTAGTCCTTAGGGTCTAAGATTCAAATGCTGCTTCCAGCCTCAGGGCTTTCAGCGGGGGCAGGGCTTCTATTCAGTATGAGATTAAGTTCAGGTGCTCAGGTGGAGGCAGGGCCACCTCACAGGGCTCAGTTCCCTCAGGAGGTTTATGTGGAGACCTTCAGTAATGCACCTGAGCACTTGCCTGCTTTGGGAGCCCCTGTCCACTGCTTCCTCCACTGCTGACCCCCAAGGGGGTTTGAGTCATGAGGAGACCCTGCTCCCTTCCTGGCAAGCCAAACCAGCTCTCCCACCAAACTCTGGCATCTGTGGGTGGATGGACCTGCGTGGCTGCTAGAGACTACATCCCTGGAGCCTGCTCTGATCTGCTCCTCTCAGTGCCATGCAACCAAGGCAGCACTGGGCTCTGCTCCAGGTCCAGTGCGTGATGGACCTTTGCTGTTGATTCTCCAGGTCTCTCTGGAACAGAAATCTCCTCCACTCCGTTGCTGTGCCGCTTCCACTGCTCCAGAATTTGTTGAGAATTCCTCTTTACAGGTATTTTATGGGCTGACCACCTCCAAGGTGCCTTTCTTGTCTAGTTCTAATATCTTATATTCCTCTAATGTTATAAATTTATGTGTATATGTGCTTTAAATATATTGTCTTAAATGTTATCAGATGTATATAAGCTGTCATATACTATTTATAAACAGCTGGATAGTATAGGAGATGAGTTCTGGACCAAGATTCATGAAAATCTAGCCCCAAACATTTACTAGCATTATGACTGTGAGTTAAATCATGTAACCTCTGCATGTCTCAGTTTGTTCAACCATAAATTGGGAATAATAACAGTGCCCACTTTACAAGGTTGTTGCAAGCATTAAATGATATAATTTTGTTAAAAAATGAAAAAATGAAACACTTAGCACAGTGCCTGATGCATAGTATGTGCTTAAGAAAAGCTTATTCCTTTGCTTTTCATTCCCTTCTTTCTTTAAAAAAAAAAAACAATTCAGTACATTTTCTTTAAATAAAAGTGTTTTTCAGTATTTCAAAAGGTGTACTATTTTTATCAACGTGCAATGAGGGGACGTCCCAATAAAAGTCCAATCCTTGCTTAATTTCGCAAAAGGTTATACAGACCAGACTCAAAATTCTCTACCTGGTATCTGTTCACAAATTGAGCCTAGTCCTATCGAGGAAAAGAATTACAGGCTATTTTTGAATGTTGATAAGAATTTTTATAGCTGCCTGACGAAATATATGTTTGAATATGAAAAGAACTTTAAAAAAATTCATTGTGCCTTTTTAAATTTTTGCTTTGTTTTGTTTTTCCCTTCCTGTCATATGGTTGGTCAAGAACTTCTGTGATCAGGGCAGAGCCAAGTTGGCAGAGTAGAAAGTCTCACATATTTGAGTTCTTCCCCCCCAGCCATAAAATACTTGTAAAAAATGACTCCAAACAAATTCTCGAGCAGCAGAAGTCACAAAACTACAGAGTGAAAGATTTCCAGCCCAAGGTAACTTGGAAGGCTGACAAGAAAGGTCTATCACATGGGGCATGGAGCAGAGTGCAGCCTGTGGAGCTCAGCCCAGGCTTGGCCACTCAGCACCAACAGGAACAGGACCCAAGCAGGCTTTGGGGATGGTATCCCTGGCAGTAGCTGTGGTTCCCAGATCCCTCAACCCACAAATGCCAAAGACAGCTTCAAAGGTCAGTGAAAAAACTTTTTCATCTGTGTAAGAAGGGAGCAGGACCTCCCCTAACCCGGACCCCAGGTGGCAGCAGCAGCAGAAGTAGCAGTGTCCATTTTTGGAGCCCTTGGCATAAAGAGCCTTGGGGAACTGAGCTGCTGATCAGAGTCTCAATCTTGAGTGGAAGGCCTAGAGTGAGAAAGAATGCTGGCATGGTGAGCTGGTGGAGACTATGGAAAGGGAATTCTACTTTCAGATACGTGGCAGAAAAGCTTTGGTAGCTCCCACACCAGAGAGCAGGCCAGAATAGGAGTAAATTCCTCTCCCTTTATTGTGCCACCTTGGAGGAACTGAGAACTTTTAGGTCCCCAGAGTATACTCTCCTCTTGACAAAGGACTCAAAAGTCAAGAAATTGGCTGGAAAAATTCCCTAAAAAGGGAAAAAATAAGACTATAAATGGCTACTTTCCAAGTGAACAGGTATTTTCTTCCATCCTTTCAGAGGAAGAACAATGCGTACCATCAGATGAAGACTCAAAAGTCAAGGCTTCTGCATTCAAAACCTCCAAAATAAATGCACAATGGTCTCAGGTCATAGAAGAACTCAAAAAGGATTTTAAACTCAGGTAAGAGAGATGGAGGAAAAATTGGGAAGAGAAATGAGAGTGATGCAAGAAAATCATGATAAGTAAATGAACAACTTGCTAAAGGAGACCCAAAATATGCTGATGAAAATAACACCTTTAAAGATAGGCTAACTCAATTGGCAAAGGAGGTTCAAACAACAAATGGGAAGAAGAATGCTTTAAAAAGCAAAACCAGCCAAATGGAAAAAGAGGTTCAAAAGGTCATTAAAAAATAGTTCTTTAAAAATTAGAATGGGGCAGATGGAAGCTAATGACTTATGGGAGACCAAGAAATTTTAAAAACAAAACCAAATGAAAAAAAAATAATGTGAAATATCTCATTGGAGAAACAACTGACCTAGAAAATAGATCCAGGAGAGACAATTTAAAAATGATGAGACTACCTGAATGCCATGATCAAAAAAAGAGCCTGGATGTCATCTTTCATGAAATTATCAAGGAAAGCTGCCCTGATATTCTGGAACCAGAAGGCAAAATAAATCTTGAAAGAATCCAACAATTACCTCCTGAAAGAGATTTGAAATGAGAAACTCCTAGGAAAGTTGCAACCAAATGGCAGAGTTCCCAGGTCCAGGAGAAAATATTGCAAGCAACTAGAAAGAAACAATTCGAGTACTGTGGAAATAAAATCAGCATAACACAAGATCTAGCAGCTTCTACATTAAGGGATAGAAGGGATTGGAATGTGATATTCCAGAAGTCAAAGGAATTAGCATTAAAACCAAGAATCACTTACTCAGCAAAACTGAATATATTATTTCATGGGGAAAATGGCTATTCAATGAAATAGAAGACTTCCAACTATTCTTGGTGAAAAGACCAGAACTGAATAGAAAATTAGACTTTCAAACACAAGAATCAAGAGAAGCATGAAAATGTAAACAAGAAAGAGAAATTATAAGGGACTTTCTAAAGTTGAACTGTTTACATTTCTACATGGAAAGATAATATTTGCAAGTCTTGAAACTTTTCAGAGACCAAGTATGTACAGAAGGGAGAGTGAGCCCCACTTCCAGGGATGTTTGTCCTTTCTTAAAAAAAAAAAATGATGTTTTCTGTTTCTTACATCACCCTAGCATCCCATGTATTCCTTTGTCTCTCCCTCCCTAAAAGCGATCCGACATGATAAATAATTTTGTTTTTTTAAGGCAGAAAATGAGAGAAGCATATGAGATTGATACATTGAGAAGTCTGAAAACATGTTTAATATGTAACACCTGTGAACCTCACTCCTCTAAGTTCTATGTTGGAGGTATCTTCTCATATCTCTTCTTCTGATACCTGATTGATTTTTATAATTTTGCTGCATATACTTTAGATTTTTTTATGTCATTCTTTGTATTTACATTTTGAGCTATTGTATATATGTTTTCCTCCCTCTGGTTATTTCATTCTGAATCAATTTATATAGATCTTTCCATGCTTCTCTATTCACAATAAACACATCTGTTCTTACACCACTGTAGTATTCCATTACATTCGTGTATCATAATTTAAGACATTTCCCACAGAATTTTTTCCCACTTTTTAGCTATTGCAAAAAGTGCTGCAATAAATATTTTGAAGTATATGGGAACTTGTTCTTATGTCTTTATATATCATCTTTACTTTGTAAAATATATTGAGTTTATCAATATTAAGACAATAGTAGTTGGTTGCTCTTGAATATCAGCAGTAGATTCTTTACCACCTCAATGTTACTTTTAGAATTCTAAGGAGAGAAGTAGTCATTTCCTTCTAGAAACTTAACCTGTCAAGCTCTCAAGGCCACATGTCACTCTCTAGCTCCTTAAGTACAGCTCTTCCACTGAATTCAAACTTCTGGCAGAAGAAAATGAGTACAGAGAATTCAGTGCAATGCCTTCATCACTTCAGATTGTAAATCCCTCCTTATTTTAATAATTAATGAATCCAATCTTCTTGCTGAAGGCCCTGGGCTTTCTAGTCCTCACCAGCAAAATCTTCGGCATTGTCAAATAGTTCAACATTAGAAATAGTTATGATTTATCAGTGGACATAATTTTTGAAAAATGGATTGCAATTAAGCTTATTAAGATCATTTAAGATTACAATAACCTTTTGAGAACACAAGATTTCTTCCCCATCTTCAGGAAGCATTAGAATAAAATACCATGGAGAACATGTATAAATATTTCACTATACCAAAGTGTGGCATTGTCAACTACAGGCCAGTCAGAGAACAGTGGAATAGAGAAAGGTGTTGATTGGACGGGATGGAAAGTTAAAGCACTGAATTAAGAAGGAAATAGATCAATTTGGAATCTTAGCAAACACTTCATAAAGTAGATATATGCATTGTATATTGAGTTTGGATGAGTTTTGGAAAGATAAAGGGAGGCAGTGGTCATTTCAGCTAGGAGTATAAAGTATGACCAATAAAACAGAGGAAGGAGTTGGTACAATAAATATCCACTTGTCCAATTTGAAAGAACTTGTTTGGGGGAGTAATTAAACCCCCATATTTAAATCAATATGAGACTGAAGTCAACTGTAAATGGGTTTGGCTAGCCAGGACCTTTCATTATAATTATGGAGAGATAAGAGCGATTAGCTCAGTGAGAGTATGTAATGAGAGGACACCACTAAAAGTCTAACAAAAAGCTTTGATTTGTGACATAGATGTAGGAACGTACTTTATAACTAACCTTATTGTACCTACACAGATGACTTAATCTATTGCATGTCAACAGAGATAGGTTGGGTTGGAGAAAAGCTTTATGAAATATGTTAAAGTTTTGTTTTAATTCCCATCCCTGGGAACACTCAAAATAGTCCTGTTCAGAGTCAGTCACTTTTAGCATCACTCTAAATGCACAAAAAAGGACATTCAACACTTGGTTAAGAGAACTTTGTCTTTTTTTAAAGTCCCTTCCTTCTGGTAAACTGATGCCATCATCTTTCAAGAGAAAGGAATTAAGATAGGATCAGTTCAAAGAGCTATCATAAGTTCCAATTCATTCACAAGGATGGAAAGAATCATAATTCACATGAGGTGTTTCCTTAGGCTGCCTTCTATTTGAAGAAGCCAAAAAAAAAAATAGACAACATTTTGAAAATGGATTACATTATATATCCCTGTCTATATGAAACTTCTACTTTCCAGGCAGTGAATATATCTTGGCAGTTGCTTTGTCAGCTGCTTAGTAGAAGCCAGTGGGAGTTTTCCTACATAAAAACAGAACAAAACTCAAGGTTAATGTAAATATCATCCTTCTTCTGTTATTCATTATTGAACTTCCAGCCTTGATTTTATTTTTCAGTTTTAATAATGTCCCTTCTTTTTATACCAATCACTTCTTCATAACTCTTCCCCTCCATTGAACTCACCCTTAAAACAAAGAAAGCAGTTTAGCAAAACCAGCCAATAGAACAATCAAGTCTGATAGCATAAAATAAGATATGTCTCATCTATATTCCCCAATCTCTCTCAGAAGAGTAAAATTTGTTTCACCATATATTCTCTAGGACCATGATTCATGTGCCTTTAAATGCTATTTTCATATGCACTGTTGTAATCATGATATATGATATTTTCCTAGTTCCATTTGCTTTACCGTCAATTCGTACACAACTTACCATGTTGCACTGAATTCCATATGTTTGTCATTTCTTATAGCACAGTAGTATTTTATAGTCTCTTTCACTCTATATCTCTAACCAGTTCTTATACATTTTTATGTTTACCTCCATGCCCTTCTATGCTCCCTCCCCTATGGCTACTGACATCGTTAAGCTCTCCTTACCTTTCACTTTGTCTATTATGATAATATAGTAATTGGTCTTCCTAACTAATTTCCCTCCTCTTCTATTCATCCTATGAATATCTGCCAAAGTGTTTTGTTTTGTTTTTTCTTTCATTTCAAAGTCCACATCTGACCATATCACTTCTTCACTCAGTTAATTCCAGTGGTTTCTGTTGCTTCTAATATCAAATATAAGTTTTAGTATTTAACTTTTTTAAGTTCTTCACAATATGGTCACAACTTAACTTACTAATTTTATTATATATTATTTCCCTTTATACAAGCAATCCAGACTTTTATTTATTTATTTATTTTTTTAAATATAGGGCTACATCTTCCCATTTCTGTTGATTCTTTTCTATTCCTGAAATACATTCCCTCCTTGCTTCCTTTATCTCTTGGAATACCTTATGCCCTTCAAAACTCTGCTCATACAGTTTTGCATGCAGTTTTCCCTGATACTCTTGCTTGGTCTGCCACCAAATACTTTGTATTTATCTTGCAATATTGCAAAAAACAGAGGAATGGAAATGAGTACCCAGGCCTGGGACTGGAAAATGAAGTCAAAGTTTGGTGGACAAGGACTCTATTTTTTCTAGTGTTTTACTCCCCCTCCAGTGCCTAGCACAGTGTCTGATACTTGACTTTTTAACTGATTGATTCTGAAAAGCATACTAAAAATTACTGAGATGAGGGTATATGTAAAACATTTTAAATGCATATTTGTTGGCCTTTGCTTATTACAATTTATTCATTGATAACACGTAAGAAATTAAATCACTGAAAACATTATGCAATGTCTATTTCCATATAAGAAATTAACTTATTTGAAACCTATTTTATTTGAGCAGTCTCTGAAATGCATTTTTCTTTAGAGGAAAGAAGTACTGTTAGATAAGGAGCTTAAATGATATAACTACTATAAGACTTCTAGGAGTCAATAATGATAATTATGGTAACAACTTAATTCAATATTTAGATAAATCAATGATCTCATCAGTCTCACTCCTCCTTGTACTAGTTCAAAAGGAATTCAATCCATACTTTCCAATGCTTTGTAATTTTTGTTCACATCTTTCCATAAATTCTACAAGGAGGGTCAGTCTATTGCACTGAAGTAGAGAAACCCTCTATCACCGGTTATTCCTCTTTCTTCTTGAAGTATTAATCCACCTCCTTTTCTGGTCATAAATTGTCTTAAGGATTACTTTTGTAATACTTTTCACATGCAAATAATCATTGATAATGTGACACAGACTACTTAAAACATCATGTGGATACAATCTCCTACAATTATGATTATTCCAAGATTGTGTAAGAAGAGATTGATTCATCAGAACAGCATCTTTCCAAATATAATCTTACCTAACTTTTTTTTACAATCAGTTAAATTAATTTCACTTCAATTAATTCATTAAGTATTTGTTAAGCACCTGTTATATACCAGGTGATGGGCTAGGTACTGGGAATACATATTAAAAAGAAAATATTCTTTGCCCTAAAGGAACATGTACACATGAAATAAAGTAGAAAATCAATCCAAAGCAATGTGCATGTGGATGTTACAGAACTAATATGAAGGGCAGTTTTCTAAGAATAGAAATACTCCATAATGAAACTTAATAATGCCACATGGTAAATTCTAATAATATATCACAGCAAACATTCTAAATAAATGTTTAAGAATTACACAAGACTGTGTGTAATTAAAAGTTTCTGCTTATTTTCTATTGTGTTTTTCTTCAATCTCCGTGATAGCTTTTGCATTTTTTGATAGGGAGTAAGTCATATAGATTCTTTTTTTGGATAAGAATAATGATTTATAGTTATTAACCATCAATTAAGTACAGGCACTCTGCTAAGAAATTTACAAATGTGGTTTCATTTGATCCCCACAACAACTTTAGGAGGTAGGTACTATTAAGATTCCCATTTTATTATTTCATCAGATATGTTTTAATTAAGTGTTAAAAATGAACAATCTTTTAAATTTCGAGTTTCAATTTTTCTCCCTCCTACTCTACTCCTCTTCTTGAGAAAACAAGCAATTTGATTTCAGTTATGCATGAGAGGTCACACAAAACATAATCTCCAGATTTAATGCTATTATTATTCAGTCTTTTTCAGGGATGTCTTACTCCTCATGACCCCATTTGGAGTTTTCTTGGCAAAGATACTGGAGTAGTTTGTATTTATTTTTCCAGGACATTTTGCAGTTGAGGAAACTAAGACAAATGGGGTTAAGTGACTTGCCCAGGGACACACAGTAAGGAAATATTTTAAGC
The DNA here is from genome assembly GCA_023548195.1 of Bettongia penicillata ogilbyi. Taxonomy (NCBI): domain Eukaryota; kingdom Metazoa; phylum Chordata; class Mammalia; order Diprotodontia; family Potoroidae; genus Bettongia; species Bettongia penicillata. Next base: position 507,761 of record JAJHZJ010000467.1, read on the forward strand.
AATATTTGAACTCAGGAAAACTCCTACTCCATTCCTGACATTCTATCCAAATCACTGTCTGACTCCCCTATTTCCATTTTAGCTATGTTACAAAAGAAGACACAAATAACATAAAAAGAAGTATGTTACAATCGCATTCAGAGTTCATCAATTCTCTCTCTAGAGGTAGACAACATTTTATTAATGTGGGTCCTGTGGAATAATCTTGAACCACTGACTTGATCAGACTAGTTAAGTCTTTCATAGTTGATCATCCTTACCATAATGCTGTTACTGTGTACAATGGTCTCTGAATTCTGCTCGCTTCACTTTCCATGAGATCATATAAATCTTCCCAGTCTTTTTCTGAAACAATCCTGCTTGTCATTTCTTATAGAAAAATAGTATTCCATCACAATCATATACCACAACTTGTTTAGCCAATCCCCAACTTATGCACATCCCTTGGATGCCTAATTCTTTGGCACAGTTGCTATATTTTTTGTGCAAATTGGTCATTTTCCCCTTTATTTGATCTTTTTAGGATACAGAAGTCGTGATGGTACTGCTGGATCAAAAAGTATACACAGGTTTTATTCATACCTTTTGACCTACTACTACTACTGCTGCTGCTGCTGCTGCTACTACTACTACTAGGGCTAAATCCCCAAAGAGATTTTTTTACAGAAAGAAGAGAGGCTCTAGAAGTACAAAAATATTTATAACAACTCTTTTTTGGGGGGCAAAGAAGTGGAAAGTACGGTGATGTCCATCAGTTGGGAATGGCCTAACAAGGTATTGTATGTGATTATAATGGAATACTCTTATGCTACAAGAAATAATGAGCAGGATGTTCTCAGAAAAACCTGGAAAGACATGCATTGCCTGACATGAAGTGAAATGTACTGTGTAAAAAGTAATAAAAATAGCAAAATGATCAGCTTGTGAATGACTTAGCTATTCTCAGCAAATGATCCAAGCCAATTCTGAAGGACTTGTGATGAAAAATGCTATTCATGCTCAGAGAAAGAATTGATGGTGTCAGAATTCAAATTGAAGGGTATTTCTTATTTTATTTTTTGAGTTTCTTTTTTATTTTCCTTGAAGTTTTTTCTGTTTTTCACAACGTAACTATTGCGGATATGTTTTGCATGACTACATATGTATAACGTATATTGAATTGTTTTTAGAACTCAAAGTTTTAAAAGTTAATGTATAAAATTGTCTCTATATGAAACTGTGGGAAAAATACTAAATAAAGAAAAGATTTTTGATTATAAAAGAAGTAGACAGTTTTACTTACCTTTAGGTATAATTCCAACTTGTTCTCCAAAATGTTTTAACCAGCTCATAAATCCACCAATAGTGGATTGAGTGTCACATTTTTTTCCACATTACCTCTAGAATTTGTTGTTTTACATCTCTGTCCTATTAGTAAACCTGAGAGATATGAAGTTGTGTCTCAGAATTATACAATTTTCTTCTCTCTAATCAATACCGATTTAGAGCATTTTTATTTGATCTTATGTAATTTTGATCTGTTTTCTGAAAATTGCCTGTTCGTATATTTTGACCATTTATAAATTCAAGAATGACTTTTTATGAATTTGTCTCAGTTTCCTACATATTTAATATGTGTCCTTTAATAGAGTAACTTGCAGAAATTTTTATTCTTATCTTGTTTTCCCAGCTGCATAACTTTTACTTATGGAAAAGTCTTTTAGTATCATAAGGTCAAAATTTTCTATTTACTTCCCAAAGACCTCTCTGTCTCTTCTTTCACCATAAACTCTTCCCTTAACCATAGATCTGACATATAAATTCACCATGCTCCCCTAATGACATCAACTTTTATCTCTAAATCATTTATTGCTTTTTACCTTATCTTGGCATATGGTGTGAGATGTTGGTCTATGTCTAGTCTGCAAAACCACTTTCCAATTTTCCCTGCATTTTTTGGTCAAATGTTGAGTGTTTACAACAAAAGCTTAAAATTTTTGGTTTATCAAACAAGAGATCACTATGACTAATTAGTATTTTGTACTGTGTATTTAATCTATTTCCCTTATCCTCTAATCTATTTATTAGCCAGAACCATATTGTTTTCTTTATTGGTAATTTGTACTATAGTTTGAAATCTAGAACTACTAGACTGTCTTCCCTTACAGTTACTTTTAGTTGATTCCCTTTATATTCTCGACTGTTCTTCCAGATAAATTTTGTTACCCTTTTATCTAGCTCTGAAAAACAATTATTTTGTAGCTTGATTGGTATGGAACTGAATAAACAAATTAACTTAGGTTGAATTGTCAATTTTATTGTATCGGCTTGGTCTACCCATGAGTAATGACAATTTTTTTAGTTTCTTAGCTGTATTTATTTGTATGAAATGTTTTGTAATTATGTTCATATGAGCTCTAGGTTTGTTTTGTCTTCACAGACCTTTCATATTATCTGCAATTATTTCAAGTGGAATATCTCTTTCTATCTGTTGCTGCTTGATTTTGTTGGTAGTATATAGAAATGCTGATGATTTATATGGGTTTATTTTATATCCTGTAACTTTGATGGAATTGTTAATTGTTTCAACTAGCTTTTTAGTTGACTCTCTAAAATTATCCCAGTATACTATGATGTTAGCTGCAAAGAGAGAAGAGAATAAAATGGGGGAAACAGGATCGAGGGAAATAGTACTCACAATTATGAAAAAAATACAGCAAGTTTCTCTGATTAAAAACTTCATTTCTCAAATATATAGAGAACAGAGTCAAATTTATTTTTAAAAAGAGTCATTCCTCAACTGATAAATGATCAAAGGATATGAACATGCAGTTTTCAAACAAAATGATCAAAGATGTCTGAAGCCACGTGAAAAATATTCTAAATCACTACTAATTAGGAAAATAAAAATTACCACATTTCTGAAGTAATACCTCCCACCTACCAGATTGAGTAATATGATAGACAAGGAAAATGACAAATGTTGGAGGGGATGTGGGACAACTGAGAAAGTAATATACTATTGGTGCAATTGTAACTTGATTCAACCATCCTGTAGAGAAATGTGGAACTATACCCAAAAGGCTATAAAGCTATGCATACCACTTGACCCAGCAGCACCATAGTAGGTCTGTATCCCAAAGAGATAAAAAGGAAAAATTACATATATGTACAAAAAATATTTGTAGCAGCTCTCCTGATGAAAAGAATTGAAAAATTGAGGAGATATCCTTTAATTGGGGAAAGACTAAACAAGTTGTAGTATATAATTGTGCTGAAATACTATGGACTACAAGAAATGAAAACTTACATAAATTGATGCAAAGTGATATAAACAGAACCAGAAAAATACTATGCACAGCAACAGTAGGTTGTATAATGTTCTACTATGAATGGCTTACCTAGTCTCAGCAAGTAATGATCAGAGAAAATTCTGAAGAGCTTATCATGAAAAATGCTATTCATCCCTTGAAGTAGAGTTGATCTGATGGCAGATTGAAGCATTTTCTTTTATTCCCTTACTTATCTTTTTTTTTATTTTTTTCTGTGTTTTCTTTCATTCTTTCTAGCATAACTACTAAGAAAATATGTTTTGTGTGTTTGTGCCTGTATAACCTATGTCAAATTGTTTGTCTTCTCAATTGGGGAGAAGGGAGGGAGAGAATTTTGAATCCAATACAAAAAAAAATGTGTAAATAAATGTTGTTATGTGTAATTGAGCCAAAATAAATTGCTAAAGGAAAAGATAAGAAAGAAAAAACCCTGTGTTGTCTCTCTGTTTCAGATGTGTTTCTTCTTTTAGTAATATATTGTTTGATTCTTGTTTGTAATTAGTCTTTTCTGTCTGCTTCCATTTCATGAGTGAGTTCTTTCCATTCACATTCACTGCTATGATCACTAATTGTTTATTTCCCTCCATCCTGTTTTCTTCTGTTTATCTCCCTCTCTCTTTTTATCCTATTGCTCTTCTCAACTCTGTTTATCTTCTGACAACTGCCTTCTTTTATCTGCCCTTCTTTTTATTACCCCTTCACCTTCTCTGATCTCTTCTCTGAGAGTCTATTTTACTTCGACCTGGAAGAATGTCTCACTCTGATTTTTTTGTTGGCTCTACTACTTCCAAATTTGATTTGAGACATTATTTTAAAGATTCTATCTCTCTGTCTTTGTTTCTTTTCCCTTTACTTTCTCCATTTTGGAAACAGAGTTGCTACCTGTATAAAAATCTCTGTCATTTGGATTTTGTTTGTTTTAGTATTTTTCAGGCTTGTAGAAATTCCGGGAAGATTTTTTAAAAATCTTTCCCAACTATTTGACCTCACCTTCGATTATTGCCACCGTTTGAGAAATGATCCAATATATCAATTATATTTACTTGGTTATTGGACTGATTCTTTCAATATTTAGTAACTGGTTGTAGTGACATCACAGTCAAAATTTTAGTTAGCTGTTTATAAATATAAATACACTCATATATACGTAACTCCACATTGTGTAGGTATGCATTTTGTGTATGTATAGATACCAAGGTTTTCCTTCCCCCTCCCAAACTAACCATTATCAGTCATGTACAATTCTTTGTGACCCTCTTAAGAGTTTTCTTGGCAAAGGCACTGGAATGTTTTGCCATTTCTTTCTCTGGTTCATGTTATATAAGAGGAAACAGACAGAGCTAAGTGACTTGCACAGGATCACGCAGGTACTAAATATCTGAAGCTAGATTTTAATTTTTTCACTCTTGGCCCAGCCCTCTATTCACTACAGCCCCTAACCTCACTGCCCTAGTCTGAACAGAACAACAATATATTCATGCATACTCACACTTGACAAAAACTTTTGTCACTTAATAAAAATTTTACCTATGTTAATACATTGTGCATTTTGACCTTGACGTTAAAGTCTTTTGTGAAATGAAAATTAATATATGCACCAAAAATATATCAAGGCATTCTTTTCTTAGCCTTGTATCAAAATTTTCACTTTTATGATTCCCCACAGCCACTGATTTCTTTCTACAATGCATACGTACAAAGCAACTGGCCAAGAAGGATCATAGATACAGAGCTGGAAAGAATTTTTACTTTTATTTTTTCTAATAACTCCATTTCATAGATGGAGCAACTGACCTTTAATTACTCATTTTAATCTTTTTCATAGAAAAAATAATTTTTTGCCTCCTAGATAAACTTTCAGAATTTCAGAATACTGGGAAGTGTTTAGAGACTTACTCAACAAGAGAGAGTTAAATTTTTACTACTTTAACTAGCTATTTTCTTGCTTCTTTAGAGATTGTTCACCAGAAAGCATTTTACTTTCTATCCTGAAAGTGCAACGAAAAGAACAAGGAAATTCTTATGAACTCTTGCACGTCAATCTTCCCAAAAAAGAAACCAAACAGGTTTTTTTTTCTTAATTCAGCTCATTAAAGAGAAGAAACTTTTTTTAAAAAGTTTTATATGCCTTTTTTCTTTTGAAGCTTGTGCACTCCCTCATTCCCTCCTCCCCAGTACCAATCATTCTCACCTCCATCTCCAAAACACATTCCCATGGGTACATTCACTCTTTGAAGTATGAAGGAAAATATTCATGTGTTCAGCAGAATTTATTTTTTGTTCCTAAAAAAATCCCTAAAGTTATTTAATCATTATTCTTACTTTACTTTTAAAGCTTAGAGCTAAAGAAGTACCTGGGGATAGAATCCTGAATCTGAGAAACTAATTACAAAAAACACACAAAAAAATCATGGAATGAATTAAATGCAGGTTTAAAAATCCTTTGCTTCCTCACATTCCTTTGCATTTTTAGCACAACGAATTGAAGTCCATGTTATTACTCTGTAAAAATGTTTCTCCTTTATCAAGTTTAACAATAAAAAAAAAAAAAACAAGGTACAAAAGGGGTTTTGTTGTTCTTGTTTTTTATTTGTGCTTTAAAAAGTCAATTCATTCTCAATCACACACCAAACCAATTGCAAGATAACAGCCCCCGGTGCTCATCAACCTGACCCCAACATATCTTGCCAGGTGATTATAAAACCTACTATTCATCTTATGCCACCTTCATTAGTCATTTTGTTATTCTTTAGTCATTTCAGTCAAATTCGACACTTTATGACTCCAAGGAGCCTGGAGTGGTTTACCATTTTCTTATCCAGCTCATTTTATAGATGAGGAAACTGAAGCAAACAAGATTAAGTGACGTTCCCAGGGTCACCCATCTATTAAGTGTCTGAGGCCAGATTTGAACTCAGAAAGATGAGTTTTCCTAACTTCAAGCCCATCACTCTATCCACTGTGCCACCTAGTTACTCCTACTACAGTCACAGTGGAACCGTTAGTGTCTCCTGAATATATTTACATGTTTTCCCTTTCCCATATTTTTGGGGACCTGGGAGAGTAAGGTTGGAGTTTTGTTCTTATTCTTCTTACACTTTATTCACTCTTCTGGGAATGTCTTCCCAAATGACTAGTCAAGCACTTCACCTATTCATTTTTGAAGAAAGAACTCAAATCTTCTTTTCTATGAAGATGTAGGCCTAGTGCAGCCTAGAAAAAATGTCTCAGCTTTACTGAGAATATCAGCCTCTTTGAGTCTTTTCTTGTATGGGAAGACCTAGTGTACTCCACCATCAGGGTGAATGTCTAGTTAGATGGTCCCACTATAAAGAAAGGGTATCAAAATATCAAAGAAGAAGAGCTCTTCACCAATGTGAGAGTAAATAAATTTTGCTCAGGATAGCTTGCTTATGAGGCCAGTCTTGGGTGGCAGGAGGACAGTGGTAGATCTCCACTCTACACTCAGATCTATTCAAATGTTTTATAAGGACAGAACAAAGAAGGCTAAGTGACAAAAAATGGTCCACTGCCACATGGGTGAGTTATGTAAGTTTTCTCATAGGCAGTTGTATAACAGAACTGTTTTGGTGTTTACATTAACCATGATACCCAGTTGTCAAAGATTACATTTTCATACTTTTATTTCCACCATTCAATGAACTGCTTGCAGATGGTAACATGTATGTCTTCTTACCTAAGTGAAAAGATCTCAAAGCCCTAGTTGTCTTTTCTGTTTTGTATTTCTTGCTTAAGTGTAGATGGTTGAGCAGTAATCCTGACATGGAACTTTCCAGCCTTGGAGTAAGTCTTATGAATTCAACAGGTTGAGAGTACATGTTTTTGCGAGTCAGTGCCAAGAACATTTCCTAAGGAACAACTGAAAATTCCTTCTTGTCATTCTTTGGAAAATATTATTACTAGCAAGAGAATAAGCCCTATCACTGGCCTGGTTTGCCATTAGGTATTAACCTGTAGGGAATTAGTTTGTTAGTGCAGAGCTCAGGTGAAAATTATATCCCAATTCAATAGTCTCACAAAATATTTATAGTTTGATACTTTGGTATCAACCACCTGGGAGTTGATATAATATACTACTGCTTGCTTAAATTTCTTGTTGTTTGGTCAATACTTGCTTATAAATCTTTTGTGTTTAGTCCTTCTTTTGGGTTTAGCTCAATAGTTCTTCAACCCCTAATCCATATGGTTAAATATTGAATACTTTCAAGGGATATTAAGGAAGGACTAACACTTCTGGTGTGAGGATTTGCTAAGTCCTTTCAGGAATGCATGTTAACCTTTTGTATTCACTCAGTCAACCAGTTCTCATCTTTGACTCCAAGAAACTATAGGGCACACCCCAATAAAACTGTCTTCACTAATGGATTAAGCCAGATTGAGGGAATCTGACAGGCTTCACACCTGAGAATGAGTTAGGAATATGTCTATTCCAAGTATGTGAAAACTTTCTTTAATGGAAAGGATGATAAGAGCAATTTTTTTTAGTGACTATGAAGGTACCTAAGGTAGGTGCTGTGGGATGCTTAGAGCTTAGTCATATCTCAGATACATCAAGGTCATCCATCAAAACATTTGTCTTGCCACAATATCTTGGGAAGTGAGACTGAGGTTGATGAATTTGGGTAACTCTGCTTCACTTAAATCCAATTCATGCACAAGTCCAGACATCACTGTGTGATGTCATTGGTCCCCTCTGAAAATGAAGAACAAACAACAGTTTTTCTGCCATCTCATTTGGGGATTTCTCAGACATAAGGCAAACCTAAATTTTAACTGATTCTCCACAGGAGACTGGTATGTAACTGTAAAAAGCAAGATAGTTTGAGAAATAGAACCTGATCTCTCTCTTCAGAAGTCAGGTCTGTCCAGGTCTAAACTAATGCTATAAAAATGTCTTCAAGTTAAGAGAGACCCTTTTGGTGGACAGAGAAAGAAGACATACCCCTTGTGTATGTGTTATCTGTTAGGTGGAAAAGAAGCAAGACCCTGAAAACAAGATAAGCTTAGTTATCAGTTATCCCAAGAAAGGGAACTTAGTTGATCTTGTACAAGATGAAATTCCCTAGAATTTCACTTGTCATTTCCTTTGTAGAGATATGGCTTCTTTTTCAAACCCGGTAAGTTTGATGTTCCAGGAAAGCAAGAAATAGAACTTATTCAAATGAATTCATTCTTGTAATGAGGTTTTTATCAACCAGCATCTTGTTTATTGGTTTGAATGGGAAAAATCCGAGTCTCGGATACTTTTTTTTTTCCCCAAAAGATCAAGATATAATGCTGCCCTACTTATGAATGCCCCAGTTTATGTCCCAGTTCCGGTCACCACCACTCCTCATATGGACCATTAAGTCTGTTTCCAAAAAAGAAAGTGCCATTTATCTCTCCCTCTCCCCTTTATCTCTATAAATGAGCAATAAGAATAATAGAAGAAAACATTTATCTTTCTGTTGGTCAGTATTTTTGTAACGAATATAACTCAGAAACCAAGGTGTACATTTAGAATTAAACCTGTCTGCCTAAAGCTATAGAGAATCAAGAAAGTTAAATACAGTACATAAAACAGTAGGAATTTCTAATTCTGCCAATGTAAAGAGAGGGAAGAAATGGGAAAAGTATATGCTATTTTTCTAACAGCTGATTGGATTAACTAGATCTGCTCTCCAAGACCTTGTATTCATATTTTCTTTGCAATGGCTTCCATTTCTCTTTCTGACAGTTCCTTTTATTCTCCACTCAAAAGCTTTAAAGTTCAAAAAAGGGAGGAAGACAAGCTTGGGAGTTCAGATCAGGATACTCTGGCCAACAGTGCAGGTACCTGACTAGAAACATTTTGAATGATGACTTAAAATCACAATTCTCCAACTGCCTTTCAGATATATTGAATGGGATGTCAAACAGACTAAATATGTCTTAAACATAATAGGTTCAAAATAGGATGCAATATATTTCCACCTAAACATTCTCCTCCCTTTTACCTTCTCTATTGCTTTAGAGGGCACCATCATCTTACCAGTACCTCAGGCTGGAAACCTAGGAGTCTTTCTGGATTACTCACTATCTCTTACCTCCTCATAATCAAGTCATTACTAAGGCCTGTAGATTTTACCTTTACAACATCTCATCCCTTCCCTCCTCTGACACTTCCACCACTCTAGTACAGTCCGTCATAACCACATGCCTCTATTATTGCAATGGCCCCCTGGTAGATCTGCCTGCCTCAAGTCATTCCCTACTCCAATGCATTATCCATTTAGTCCTAAAATGATGTTCCTAAAACTCAGGGATGATTATGTCACTCTGTAATCCCAACTCAATAAATTCCAACAACTTCCTATTAACTTCAGGTCCAAACACAAAATGTTCTATTTGGCATTCTAGGCCTTCCTACCCTTGGAATTTTCTTGCACTTTTCTCTCAATCTGTACTTTTCTATCCAGTGACAATGGCATCCTGAATGTACCACTGACAAGACACCCCATCTCTCAGCTCCAGGTATTTTCCATGGAAGTTTCCCATGCTTAGAACATTATTCCTTCATTATAACCACTAATCTCTCTGGCTTCCTTTAAGTTCTGACTAAAATCTAACCTTTTACAAGAAGCCTTCTCCAACCCCTCTTAATGCTGGTCGTTTTCAAAAATTCTTTCCTATTTATCCTGTATATAGCTTGCTTCATATATATATATATATATATCTTTATGTTGCTTCTCCCATTACATTGTGAGTTCCTTGAGAAGAGTCTCTCATTTCCTCCTCCTCCTCCTCTCACCCCCTTCCTCCTTCTTCCCTAGCACTTACATAGTACTAGAACATAATAACCACTTAAACATTTATTGAATGAATGATCCCTGTGGCCACATATTGACTTAGAAAAGCACAGATTAACACTATCAGTGGTCTTTCGTATTTTTGTTATTTTTAAGTAGTTCCAAATTATATTTTAATCTGGATCGGGCTTCACTCCACACCTATTGTTTAACACTTCTGCTTTAAATAATCTCAGGCACCTAGAATAGTCATAATATTATGAGGTTGGTAGAGGTGATACAGTAGAAGACTTGAGTTCAAATTTAACCTACAACACATATAAATTGTGTGGCCTTGGGTGACTCACTTAATCTCTTTCTGCTTCAGCTTCCTCATCTGTAAAACATAAATAATAGCTCCACAATTTTTGTGATGATGAAATGAGATATTTGTAAAGTACTTGTCATGATAGTAGATGCTTAATAAGTATTTTGTTTTCCCTATCTATCTCTCTGTGTAAGTATATATGTACACATATGTCTGTATATATACATATACATGCATATGCATTTAAACACGTTTTCATTTATTCCATTGTACAAATATGCACATGCAGTATATGTATAAAATCATGTTTGTATGTATATATGTATGCACACCAGCTTCATAGAAGCATTTTATAAAATATGTTTTGGCTTTTGACTAATTAAGCACATCATCAATAATTGAGAGAGGGAATTAAAGGAACACTGTACTGGGAGCAAAGAAAGCTATGTATTGTCTCTGTCAATAATTAGTTACATGCCCTTTGGGAAGTCATAGAAGTTCTTGCTAAGGATTTCACAGCTGCCAAACAGATCAAGAAATGGAAACTCATGGTCACAGTTACAGCTTGGTAATGAACTGACAACAACAGCAAGCAAAACAAAATAATAATAACATTCTTGAGTCATGAAATTAACATTCTAAAATGCTTTTTACATCTATTATCTCATTTTGAAAAGCTGGAAATTGGCTAAAATTAATTATTATCCTCATTTTACTGTTGAGGAACCTGAGACAGAAAGTCTAAGCAATCTGTCTAAGTTTATATAGCTATTGAGGAACCGTTATCAGTAGAATCAAGGTTTCCTAGCTTGTAATACAATTCTTTTTCTCAAGACCATCTAGGCTTATAAGCATTACAAGAATTACAAAAGAAATTTCCCGTCATTTCAGGATATTTGTATGAACTAAATAAAACCTTCAAGAAGTTATTTTTTTTTCTTTTTATTCTGCCACCTCCTCAACTTTCCCAAACTAATGAGATAAAACTTAGACCTCAAAGATCTTTTTCACTAACAATATTAAAGACTCCTGTAAAATTCACCTGATAACTCTGATAAGTAGCTCTCTCTTTTCTTGTGCCTTGGAACAATAATGCATTTCAGTCTCTCATAGCTTTAAGCAAAATTCCTAGGGAAACCCAATACATAGTCTGATACAATGAGTGCAAATTAATAAATATTATTGACAATTACAAAATCATTAGTTACTTTGGAAGGAGCAGTGTGAACTAAATGATGATATTGGAAGCCAGAGAGCAGAGAATTAAGAAGAAAGTGAAAGGGAAGGAATGGGAGGTACTTATTTTAGACACCCTTCTTAAGGAGCTAAGTCATGAAAGGCAGCAGAAAGATGATGCAAGAGGCAGCAGGGGTGGACAGGTCAAGTGAGTTATTTCTTTTTTTCCCTGGTGATTTCTTTTTTGAAGATAAGGAGATATGAGTGTGTTTGTAGTTGGTAAGGAAGTAGCCAGTGGATAGGATGTAATTAAATATTAGTGGGAGAGAAGGGATGATAGAGGGGGCAATTTGCTGGAAAAGACAACACAGAGAGGTTCACTTGGGCATGTAGAGGGGTTTGCCTTGGTTAGGAAAAGGGCAACCTCTTCTTGTGAAATAATGGTGAAGAAGGTAGTTGCAGAAGATACCTAAGTGATGTGACATGAGGAACAGAGGATATGAACATCTCAGTCAACAGTCTCATTTTTTTTTTTTCCAGTGAAATATGTGACAAGATTATCAAGAAAGTGAAGGATGGTGGAGCTGTGGTATGTTCAAGCAAAAAAGTAAGTTTTAGAAGAGTTGCTACAAGGAATGGGATAATGAATCAGTCAAAGAGATATCAAAAGATTGCTTTAATGTATTGAGACTGAATTGAGACTGTAAAATAAATTTGAACCTACTAAGAAAAGTTTTGTGATTTTCCTCAGCTCTATTCAGCAGCATATGAGCATGAGCTAAGGAAATGAATGGCGGTAGTGATACAAAGCTAGAATTTAGCACTGCAAGATATTCAGTAAGATGAATTGTTAATTTTTCCTTGTTAGTGAAAGAAAGAGGAAAAACGGATCATTCTAAATAATGGAAAATCCAAAAGATTTTTGTATTTTACTTTGGTCCAGTATATAAACATCTTCAGACTTTCATATATTTTCCTCCATGCCTGAAGACAGTTTTCTCTTGTTCATCATTGATTAGAGGCTTGGGAATCCATATGATGGTAAAAGAGTAAACAAAAAGAGTTAACAAACAACCCTCTCAATTTGAGGAAGATAAATAGTACAGTGGACAGAGTGCTAAGAAGACTTGTTTCAAAATCATGCCTAATATATTTACAAGATGTATAATATTGGGCAGTTCACTTTACCTATCTCAGCCCCCTTTTCCTGAGGAGAATAACAATATCTGCCTCATATAGTTGTTGTGAAGTTCAAATAATGTATGCAAAGCACTTAGCAAAACATTAAAGTGATATATGCATATATACACATATATATGCATAAATGTATATATGATGTTAGCTGTTATTAATATTATTTGAAAAATCTGACACTACCATCGTGAAAAATTGCTTATTAAATTTTGTATTTACCTTTCAATGTGCATTTTTTCTCCCCTGCCCGTACAAAGCAACATTTTATTGTAGATAACTTAATGTTATATGCAGCCATAGTTGAGGAACATTTTCATAGAGATAATTATGAGGTGGTAGTATCATCTTGGAGAGGTAGGTGACACAGTGAATAGAGCACTAAGTCTGGAGTCAGGAAGACTCATCTAACTTTACACAAATCTGGCCTCAGGCACTTACTACCTATGTGACCCTGGGCAAGACATTCAACATTTTTTGCCTCAGTTCTTCATCTATAAAATGAGCTCGAGAAATAAATAGCCAACCACTTTGGTATCTTTGCCAACAAAACCCTGAAGGGGGTCACAAAGTATAAGAGACACCTGAAATAAATGAAAAAAAAATTTCTAGCAAATCTGTTAAACTAACTTTTCTTCTGACTAATCTTAACTTTGTACACCTTACTTATCACTCAGTTTTCTCTTTGGAGTTACTGCCATGTTCCTTAAGGTTTAATGCCAGGTGAAAGAAACAGTATAACACTTGCTAATGGTGATGGAAGGGAAGATTCAGGTTTTACAAAGCAATAGGAACAAAATATATCCAAATTTTTTTGTCTTCCATACTCAAGCCTTTCTAGGAGTACATACAATGTGAAATTGAGTAAAATAATAAATTGTCTTTCTCCTTTTCTCACCTGCACTTTGCTGGAAAAAAAGATGTGTGCTTCACATCTTGGCAGTTAACAACTGTTGACAGAATTCCCTGAGCTCACTTAGGCTCAAGTTATAACAACACTTTCAAGGGAAAATAGCAGCAAGGTTTTAACATTAGAGCCTGGGAGAATGTTAAAAGTTTCCCAAAGTTTCAGAGCTCATCAAAGTTCAGGTCATTTTTTTCCCTGTTTGTGGGGGAGGAAGAATGTTAGGACCTATTTTTCTTATATGACCTGGGATTCAGATCCTTTGTGTTTAGAACTCTTCACCAAACTGGCAGAAGATAAAGAAAATTATAAAAAAGTTTTCTGAGATGCTTACTAAAAAATCAAGCTTAGAATGGAAGTAGACTTTCGGAACTAGGACCCAGACACATTAACACACACCAGCACAAAAACACAGGCACATACTCACGCATACTTATTAGAAAAAATCTGCAGGGCTGGATGGATTTACAAGGAAATCCTATCAGACATTTAAAGGACAGTTAATTCCAATGCTATATAGATTATTTTGGAAAATTGCCGAAAAAAGAGTCCTACCAAATTCTTTTTATGAAACAAATATGATTCTGATACCTAAACCAGGAAGAGCCAAAGCAGAGAAAGAAAATTATAGACCAATTTCTCTAATGTATATAGATGCAAAAATTTTAAATAAGGTATTAGTAAAAAGAATACAGCAAATTATCACAAGAATAACACAATATGATCAGGTAGGATTTATACCAGGAATGCAGGGCAGGTTCAATAGAAGAATTAATGATCAAATGAACAAAAAAACTAACAGAAAACACACGATTATCTCAATAGATGCAGAAAAAGCTTTTGACAAAATACAACACCCATTCCCGCTGAAAACAATGGAGAGCATAGGAATAAATGTAACTTTCCTTAAAACAACAAGCAGTATGCACCTAAAACCATCAAGAAGCATTGTACGCAATGGGGACAAGCTAGATGCATTTTCAATAAGATCAGGGGTGAATGAAGGATGCCCATTATAACCACTGTTATTCAATATGGTTCTAGAAATGTTAACTGTAGCAATAAGAGAGGAAAAAGAAACTGAACGAATTAGAATAGGCAAAGAAGAAACTAAGCTATCACTCTTTGCAGATGCTATGATGATATACTTAGAGAATCCCAGAGAGTCAAGTAAAAAAATACTTAAATAATAAACAACATTGGCAAAGTTACAGGTTGCAAAATAAACCCACAGAAATCATCTGCATTTCTATACATTACTAAGAAAAACCAACAGAAAAAGATAGAAAGAAGAATCTCATTTAAAGCTAAGGGAAACACTGTAAAGTATCTGTGAATCCATCCACTGAAATAAAACCCAGAGACTAGCTGAACATAATTACAAACACATTTCGTACAAAATAAAATCAGATCTAAGTAAGTGGAAAAGCCTCAGTTGCTCATGGGTAGGCCAAGCCAATATAATAAGAATGACAATTCTACCTATACTAATTTGCTTATTCAATGTCATACAAATCAAACTATCAGATAATTATTTTCTAGAGGTAGAAGAAATATTATCAAAATTCATCTGGAAGAACAAAATGTCCAGAATGTCAAGGGAACTAATGAGAATAAATGCCAGGGAAGGTGGCCTAGGCCTATCAGATCTCAAATTGTATTATTATTTTTTAATTTTTTTTTAAATTTTATTGATTTTTTTAATGTGCTGCAATCACTACCATAGAACTTAGATTTTTACCACCTCCATCTATCCCCCAGTACCCTCCTCCCTCCCCAAGATGGCATACAATTCTATGTAGGATCTACATATACTTTCCTATTGAATACGTTTTCACTATAGTCATGCTGTGTAGACAAACTAAAATAAATAGAAGAAATCATATAAAAATCAAAGCATAATGCACACACACATACACACAAACATGATCTGCTACATTCTGCGAATGAATTCCATAGGTCTTTCTCTGAGTGTGGAAAACATTTGGTCTTAGAATTGGGATTTTTTTCTAAGTTCTTGTATTATTATGAAGTTCCAAGTCTACCAGAAAAAACTGTCACACACTGTGATCGTTGCTGTGCACAAAGTTCTCTAGTTCTGCTCCTTTCACTCAGCATCAGTTCATATAAGTCCTTCCAGGCCTCTCTGAAGCCTTCTTGTTCGTCATTTCTGCTGGCACAATAGTACTTCATTGCATTCAAATACCATAATTTATTCAGCCATTCCCCAATTAATGGGCATCACCTTGATTTCCAGTTTTTGGCAACTATAAAGAGTGCTGGTATAAATATTTTTGTACATGTGGGATCCTTTCCCATTTTTATGATCTCTTGGGGATATACTTCTAGTAGTAATATTGCTGGGTCAAAGGGCATGCACATTTTGCTGCCCTTTGGGGCAACTGTTGGGTGTAGGTCCAAACTGCTCTCCAGAATGGTTGGATGAGCTCACAGCTCCACCAATAATGAATTAGTGCTTCAACTCTCCCACGTCTTCTACAACATTTATCATTTTCCTGTTCTGTAATGTTTGCCAATCTGATAGGTGTGATGTGGTACCTCAGAGTTGTTTTGATTTGCATCTCTCTAATGAGAAGTGATTTACAGCATTTTTATATGATTATAGATATCTTTAATTTCTTCCTCTGAAAATTGCCTGTTCATATTCTTTGACAATTTATCAGTTGGGGAATTACTTGTATTTTTGTACATTTGACTCAGTTCTCTGTATACTCTAGAAATGAAGCCTTTATCCCTGAGATTAGCTGTAAAATTCTTTATCAATTTGCTACATCCCTCTGAATTTTGGTTGCATTGGGTTGAGTTGTGCAAAAACTTTTCAGTTTAATGTAATCAAAATTATGCATCTAGCATTTCAAAATGCTTTCCATCTCTTCTTTAGTCAAAAATTCTTTCCTATCTGATAAATACACTATCCCTTGTTCCTCCAGTTTGTCCATGGTATCAATCTTTATACCTAGATCGTTAACCCATTTGGACTTGTGTATGGTGGCAGGCATGGGTCTATGCCTAGTTTCCGTCACACTATTATCCAATTTTTGTGGAATAGTGAGTTCCTATCCCACAAGCTGAGGTCCTTGGGTTTACCAAATGGGAGGTTGCTATATTCACTGACTACTGTGTCTTGAGTACCAAGTCTATTCCATTTGTCTACCATTCTGCTTCTTAGTCAGTACCAAGTGGTTTTGATAATTGCTACTTTATAGTACAATTTGAGATCTGGTAGCACTAGTCCATCTCCCCTAGTGTTAATTTTCATTGGTCCCTTTGATATTCTGGACCTTTTGTTCTTCCAGATGAATTTTGATATTATTTTATCCAGCTCTAGAAAATACTTATCTGACAGTTTAATTGGTATGGCACTAAATAAGTAAATTAATATAGGTAGAATTGTAATTTTTATTATATTGGCTTGGCCTACCCATGAGCAACTGATGTTTTACTACTTACTAAGATCTGACTTATTTGTGTGAAAAGTATCTTGTAATAGTGTTTATATAGTCCCTGGGTTTCTTTTAGCAGGTAAACTCTCAAGTATTTTAGAGTGTCTACACTAGATTTAAATGGGATTTCTCTTTCTATCTGTTGCTGATGGACTTTGTTGCTAATATATAGGAATGCAGAAGATTTGTGTGGGTTTATTTTGTAACCTGCAACTTTGTCAAAGTTGTTTATTATTTCAAGTCCTTTTTTTACTTGAATCTCTGGGATTCTCTACTTATATCATCATAGCATCTGCAAAGAGTGATAAATTAGTTTCTTCTTTGCCTATTCTTATTCCTTCAATTTCTTTATCTTGTCTAATTGCTACAGCTAACATTTCTAGTACCATACTGAATAATAGTGGTGATGATGGACATCCTTGTTCACCCCTGATCTTATTGGAAATGCATCTAGCTTATCCCCATTGCATATAATGATTGCTGAAGGTTTTAGGTAGATACTGCTTATTATTTTAAGGAAAGTTCCCTTTATTCCTATGTTCTCCAGTATTTTTAACAGGAATGGGTGTTGTATTTTGTCAAAAGCTTTTTCTGCATCTATTGAGATAATCATGTGGCTTTGGTTAGTTTTGTTGTTGATAGGATCAATAATGCTGATAGTTTTCCTCATATTGAACCAGCCCTGCCTTCCTGGTATGAATCCTACCTGATCGTACGTAATGTATTATTTTCATGGTTAAATGCTGTATTCGTTTAGCTAAAATCTTGTTCAAAATTTTTGCATCTATATTCATTAGAGAAATTGGTCTATAATTTTCTTTCTCTGTTTTGTCTCTTCCTGGTTTGGGTATCAGAACCATTTTTGTGTCATAGAAAGAATTTGGGAGGACTCCTTCTTCCCCAATTTTCAAAAATAGTCTGTATAGTATTGGAATTAACTGTTCTTTAAAGGTTTGATAGAATTCACTTGTGAATCCATCTGGTCCTGGAGAATTTTTCCTAGGGAGTTTACCTGCCAAAACAAACCCAGGGATTATATTGGAATTAACTGTTCTTTAAATATTTGATAGAATTGACTTATAAATTCATGTGGACCTGGAGGTTTTTTTTGCTAGGGAGTTTATTGATGACTTGTTCAATTTGTTTTTCTGAGATGGGGTTGTTTAAGCATTCAACTTCCTCTTATGTTAATCTGGGCAATTTGTATTTTTTAAAATACTCATCCATCTCGTTTAGATTATCGATTTTGTGGGCATAAAGTTGGACCAAGTAATTTCTAATTATTGTTTTAATTACCTCCTCATTGGAGGTGAGTTTACCTCTTTTATTTTTAATATTTGTAATTTGATTTTCTTCCTTTTTTAATCAAATTGACCAAAGGTTTATCAATTTTACTAGTTTTTTTCATAAAACCAACTATTGGTTTTATTTATTAATTAAATAGTTTTCTTATTTTCAATTTTATTAACCTCTCGTTTGGTTTTCAGTATTTCTAATTTAATATTCACTTGGGGATTTTTAATTTGTTCTTTTTCTAGCTTTTTCAGCTGCATGCCCAAGTCATTGACCTCCTTTTTCTCTATTTCATTTATGTAGGCATTCAAAGATATAAAACTTCCTCTAAGACCTGCTTTTGAGGTATCCCATGAGATTTGGTAGGTTTTCTCATTATTGTCATCCTCTTGAATGAAGTTATTGATTGTTTCTATGATTTGTTCTTTAACCCACTCCTTTTGGGGATTAGATTATTTAGTTTCCAATTGATTTTTGGTTTATCTTTCCATGGCCTTTTATTACATATAATTTTTATTGCATTATGATTTGAGAAGTATACATTGATTATCTCTGCCTTTCTACACTGGGTTGTGAGATTTTTATGCCCTAGTACATGGTCACTTTTTGTAAATATGCTATGTACCACTGATAAAAAGGTATATTCCTTTCTATTCCCATTCAATTTTCTCCAGAGATTTCTCATGTCTACCTTATCCAGAGTTTTATTTATCTCCTTAGCCTCTTTCTTCTTTATTTTGAGGATAGATTTATGATGTTCTGAGAGGGGGAGTTTGAGGTCCCCCAACAGTATAGTTTTGCCCTCAATTTCTTCCTTCAACTCCCCCCACCTCTCCGTTAAGTATTTGGATGCTGTACCACTTGGAGCATAGATGTTTAGTAACGATATTCCTTCATTGTCTATGTTGCTTTTTAGCAGGATATAGTTTCCATCCTTATCTCTTTTAATCAGATCTATTTCTGCTTTTGCTTTGTCTGAGATTAGGATTGCTACTCCTGCTTTTCTTACATCAGCTTAAGCACAATATATTCTGCTCCAACCTTAGACCTTTATCCTGTGTGTATCCCCCCATTTCAAATGCCTTTCCTGTTAACAACATATTGTTGGATTATAGCTTTTAGTCCATTCAGCTATCTGTCTCCCTTTTATGGTAGAATTCATTCCACTCACATTCAGAGTTATGATTACATATGTGTATTTCCCTCCATCCTCTTTCCCACCGTTTTTGCTTTTAACTTTCCCATCTCCCCTCCCCTCCTCAATAGTCTTGACTTTTCACCATCTCCTCCTGCAGCCTTCCCTTCCTCCTTTTAGCCCCCTCCCTTTTACTCCCCTTTACCCTTACTGCTCCTTCCCTCCCTTTAAGGCTGTCTCCATTTTCTTCTCCCTTCCCCTCCTACTGCCTATAGAGATAGTTAGGATTATATACTTAAGTTTATTGTTCCCTCCTTGAACCAAATCTGATGAGAGTACCTTTCAAACAATGCTCATCTCCCTCCCCTCTTTCCTTGTACTATAATTTTGTACTTTTTCCCATGATGTAATTTAACATTTTCTGCTTCCTCCTTTTCACACCTCCTGTTACAATCCCTTTGCATATTTATATCATGTTTTTAACATGACATCATTTACTTCATACCTGTTCCCTCTATGTATATCCCTTTTATATTTCATAATAGATGCACAATTCTCAAGATTAACAGGTATCATCTTCCCTTATAGGAAGGTAAATACTTTGCCCAAATTTGGTTTTCTTCCCCCGCTGTTTACCTTTTTATGTTTCTCTTGAAACCTGCATTTGAAGACAGAATTGTCTATTAAGTTCCAGTGTTTTTGTCAGGAAGGTCTGGAAATCACTTACTTCCTTTAATGACAATCTCCTTGCCTGAAATATTATACTGAACTTTGCTGGGTAGTTGATCCTTTGTTGTAGTCCCAATTCCTTTGCCTTACAGAATATTGGTTTCCAATTCTTTCAGTCTTTTAATGTAGAAGCTGCAAGGTCCTGTTTGATCCTCACTGTAACTCCTTGATATTTGAATTGTTTCCTTCACGCTGCCTGTAGTATTTCCTCCTTCACTTGATAGTTCTGTAATTTGGCAACGATATTTCTTGGGGTTTTGAGTTTGGGATCCTTTTCTGGAGGTGAACAGTGGATTCTTTCTATGATTATTTTGCTCTCTATATCTAGCACTTCTGGGGAGTTTTCCTTGATGATTTCCTGGAAGACATTGTCCAGACTTTTTTTTTTCATCATGACTTTCTGGCAGGCCAATAATTCTTAATTTTTCTCTCCTGGATCTATTTTCCAGATCAGTTGTTTTTCCAATTAGTTTTTCTTTTTTACATTTTCTTCTATCTTCTTTCTTCTATTGTGGTATAAACAGCAATTATCAAAACAACCTTGTCACTGACTAAGAAACACTAGTAGACAAGTGCAATAGGTTAGGTGCTCAAGGCACAAAATCTACTGCTGGATAAACCCAAGGACCCCAACTTCTGGGATGAGAACTCACTGTTTGATCAAAATTGCTGGGAAAACTGGATAACAGTGTGGTGGAAACTGGGCATACTACAGCCTGATACCACACACAAGAATAAAGTCCAAATGGATACATGATCTAGGTATAAAGTTTCTTACTATAAGCAAATTAGTGGAGCAATGAATAGTGCATTTCTCAAACTTATGGAGAATGCAAAAAATTTTGACATGAAATTGAAATTTTTTTGCACAAGAAAACCCAATATAATCAAGATTAGGAGGAAAGCAGAAAACTGGGAAAGAATTTTTGCAACTAGTGTTTCTGATAAAGACCTCATTTCTAAAATATATAGAGAACTGAGTCAGATGTACAAGAATACAAGTCAGTCTGCAAATGATAAAGGATCAGAAGATATGAACAGGCAGTTTTCAGAGGAAGAACTTTCATCTGAAAAAAAATTCTCTTAATTACTTTTGATTAGACAGGTGCAAACCAAAACAAACCTGAGGTATCAGTACCTGAGGTATTGATTAGACAGATGCAAATCAAAACAAACATCACACCTATCATATTGGCTATCATGACAAAATATGAAGATGACAAATGTTGGAGAACATATGGGATAGTTGGAGCACTAATTCATTGTTGTTAGAGCTGTGAGCTGATCCAATCATTCTGGAGAGGAATTTGGAACTATGCCTAAAAGGGTTAAAAATTGTGCATACTCTTTGACCCAGTAATATTGCTTGTAGGACTGCATCCTAAAGAGATCATAAAAATTGGAAAGAGTCCCATGTGTACAAAAATATTTATAGCACCTCTCTTTGTTGTAGCCAAAATCTGGGAATCAAGGGGATGTCCATAAGTTGGGTGATGGGTGAAAAAGTTGTGGTTATGAATGTATTGGAACACTATTGTACTCTAAGAAATGATGAAAAGGAAGACTTCAGAGAAGCCTGGAAAACTTATATGAACTGATGCTGAGTGAAAGGAGCAGAACTAGAGAACTTTGTTCACAGCAACAACCACGGTGTGTGAGCAATTTTTTCTGGTATACTTAGTCCTTCATAACAACACAAGGGCCTAAAAGCTCCCGGTTGACTTTTGAGGCAAAACATCTTCCACAATCTGAGAAGTAAATATGTAATTGCATCACAGAATGAAGGAGACCATTT
The DNA here is from genome assembly GCA_023548195.1 of Bettongia penicillata ogilbyi. Classification (NCBI taxonomy): domain Eukaryota; kingdom Metazoa; phylum Chordata; class Mammalia; order Diprotodontia; family Potoroidae; genus Bettongia; species Bettongia penicillata. The sequence continues at coordinate 529,854 of JAJHZJ010000467.1, forward strand.
TCTTCTGTATTGTATTTTGTTTTGTTTTATGTTTTCTCTCATTCATTTTAATTTTTCTATTCCGCATGATTATTGTGAAAGTGTATTTAAAGGGATTATGTGTGTAGAACCTATATAAGATTGCAAGCTGTTTTGAGGGGGTGGAGATGGGAAGAAGGGGGAGAAGAGAAGGGAGGGGTAAAAGTAAGATATATGGAAGTGACTGCAGAACACTGAAAACAAATAAAATATTTATTAATAAAATAATGATATCTTTTGTTTAGACATTTTTTTATTAAAATAGCTTTTATACCAGATAACCCAATGAAGAATTAGAAATAATTGAATTCCATAACACAATGTTCAATAAAACTGAAAACAAATTAATTGAGGAGAAAACCTCTATTTAGTAAGAATATTTATATTTATTTCTATTTAGTAAGAAGTAGGAAAAACTGGAAAGAAGTCTGGAAGGAATTAAATCTATATCAATATCTTATTCAATTTACCAAAATAAGATCAGATACAGAAACTGAGTATTAAATGTGGGAATAATTATAAAAAGAGAGAAGTTAATCACTTTAATTATTTTTAAAGTTATTTTTAGTGTGTAAATTTTTAAGCAGTAACAATGAAAACAAAAAGGATAAAGTAAATAATGTCAATGAAATTGAAAATATTTTTCACAACAGAAAGTACATGTCACTAGTACTATAAAGTAAGAGGTTGATTGGAACAAAGACAATTTTATCATTTATTTCTGTTAAAGACTCAATTTTCAAGTTATACAGATAATTATCATTAATATAGAAATAAAAGCCAGTCTTCTTTGATAAGTAGTTAAATCACATGGTTCTCAAAATAAGTAGTAGAAATCAATAGCAAATATAAGAAAGACAACCTACCTCAACAATAATGAGAAATATAAAAACACTCAAATTTTACTTCATTCTCAACAAATTGTCAAAATTGAAAAAAAAGATGAGAATGTTCAGTGTTGTAGAGATTGTGGAAGATGGACAAATGCATTGTTTTTATATGTGTGAGTTGGCCAAACTATTTTTGGAAAGTAATTGAGAAAACTACCAATAGTGAATTGAAAAAAAGGTCTAAATAATCATTGATTAAAGAAATGCAAATTAACACAATTCTGCAGTCATATTTCATGTCTTTCAGTTTGACTAATATGACAAAAGAAAAAAGAGAAATGACAAACACTGGAGTAGAGGTGGGAAAAGTGATGCACTAATGCACTGGTGGATAGAGTTGTGAATTGATCCAACCTTTCTAGAGAGTAATTTGGAACTATGCTCAGTGGACTATAAAACTGTGTATCTGCTTTGATCCAACAATACCATTGCTAAGTCTATTTTGATGCCCAAAGACATCAAAAAAAGGGAGTGGAGCTATTTGTATAAAAATATTTATACAAATTTCTTTGAGGTAGCTAAGATTTGGAAATTGAGAGGTTGCCCATAAATTGGAGAATGTCTAAATAAGATATGGTGTATGATTGTGAGGGAATATGATATGTGTGATACAAGAAATGCTAAGATGGCAGAGCCAAGTGGGCACAATGAAAGCAAGGATTTGATGGAGCTCTTCCCCAAAGCCTTATAAATGCTGGTAAAAAATGACTCTAAACAAATTCTAGAACAGCAAAACCCACAAAATGACAGAGCGAAAAAAATTCCCAGCCCAATACATCTTGGAAATTCAGGGGCCTGAATCAATGGCAGCTGTTGCAATTTCTAGACTTCTCAATCCATTTTAATGGCCATTTAAATTTCTCATTCATTAATGGGCCCATGTGATCTGCCTTGGTCACATGGAAGTCTGAATCACATGGAACCTGTGGAGGGAGAATTTTACTGAATGAGTGGAACAAGAAAAGGTGGAGTTAGAGCAAAGCAGAGTGGAAATTTGTCACAATCTAGTCAGAGCTAGGAAGGAGTTAGGCAAGTAGGCTGTCCCGTAGTGTGAGTGAAAGGGATTTTTTTACCATTTAGTTTAAGAGAGTCTGCTTATGATTTGTTTAATGAAGTTGGTTTATGGGAAACCTGGCAGAGGGAAGGGTTGGAATGATGTTTTTCTCTACATTTCTATTGTGTATAGATTTTGTTACTATGATGTCTGGTGTCTGAATAAATGTTTTGGTTCTATCTTCCATGTCTAGACTCATATTTCATGATTCAGACCTGGGCTGGGATAGTCATAGCAGTCATAGGCACTGTGAATATCACGTTGGTGCTACAGCCACAAACACCAAAGACAACTTAGAAAGTTAGTAGGAAAAGTCTGTTGGAGGTGGGTGAGAAAAAAAAAAAGCATAATCTGACCCAAGCCCCAGGGTGCTGGTGGCAGCAGCAGCAGTGGTCACAACAGTGCCAATGGCTGCTTCTGTACTTGCAGTCCACAGATGGTGGGTGGCTCAAGTAGCTGATCGGTGGGTTGCAGGGATCTCTTGCTGGCAATTAGGCAGAATTCTCTTGGTTTTCCCATGTTTGGATCTAGGCCAGAGTCCTGGATGGATTTCCTGGGGCCTTTCTTTTGATCACACAACCTTGGAAGAACTGAAAATTAATAGGTCCCTAGAAATATCTCTCAAAATATATGCACAAAATCCCTGAAACTTGGGACAGTATGCTTTCCACACTGGAAGCAGAGTTCTATGCTACCAAAGAGCTAAAAAATCAAGTAATTGACTGGGAAAAAGAAGGAAACAGTGGAAAAAAATTAGAATATATAGTCTTACTTTGGTAACGAGGAAGATCAAAACATGTACTTAGAAGACAAAAAAGTCAAAGTTCTTGCACTCAAAGCTTCCAAAAAATATATGAACCACTGGCAGGCCACGGAAGGGCTCCCAAAAAATTTTGAAAACCAATTAAGAGAAATAGAAGAAAAATTGGGAACAGAAATGAGAGTGTTGCAAGCAAATGATGAAGAATGAGTCAAAAACCTGCTAAAGGAGACATCTCTCATGTTCCCCCCTAAAAAAGCTGAAGAAAGTAATACCTTAAAAATAGACTCAACCAAAACAGGTCCAAAAACCAATGAGGATTGGCCACATGGGAAAGAAAATCCAAAAGCTCATTGAAAAAAAATACTTCTTTAAAAAAAAAATTTGAATGGAGGGAGGCAGGACCAAGTTGGGGGACTTGAGCAGGGATCTGCTCAAACTGTTCTCCAAATTCCCTGCAATACCTGTAAAAACGACTGTAAACAAATTATAGAGCTGTAGAACCCACAAAGTGATGGAAGGAAGTAAATCCCCAGCCCAGGACACCCTGGATGTTTCATGGGAATTGTCTGTCACTCCGGGCATTTAAGCCTTTTGGTCATAGTTCCAAATTGCTCTGCAGAAAGGCCAGCCTACTTAGTTCATAACTCCAGTAATAATACTTTAATATCTCTTTTTTCACCCTTCAATATTTGTCATTTTCCTTTACTTTTGTGTAAGCCAATCTAATGAGGTAGGATATCAAAAATATTTTAATTTACATTTTTCCAATCAATAGTGATTTAGAACATTTCATAGACTTAGAGCTACATGTCGCATTGATTACTCCATCTGAATATATATGTATATATATGCATATATATACATATATATGCACAATCTTTTTCAGCTTTTAGTTAGTATTTTAATTTTTCCTTAGTAACATGTGAAAACAATTTTTATAGCTCATTTTTAACATTTTTAGTTCTAAATTCTCTCCCTTATTCTCTCCCCAACCACTCCACCTCATTGAGAAGGCAATTCTAATGAAAGTAATATTCAATCACTTCTACTCACCTCTCTCCTTTTACCCTCCACTATAAAAGGTTTCTCTTACTTCCTTGATGTGAGATAATTTACCTTATTCTACCTCTCCCTTTGTCTTTGTCCCAGTACATTCCTCTCTCACTACCTAGTTTTATATTTTTAGATATCACTCCATATTCAACTGATCCCTGTGCCCTTTGTGTATATATACTACAATCTACTTTAACAAGGAGAAAACCTTTATAAGTTATAAATATCATCTTTCCATGTGTGAAGTAAGAATGTTTAAATTATTTTAAATTATTTCCCTTTCCTGTTTCATCTTTATACTCCTCTTAAGTTTTATATTTGAAAGTCAAATATTCTTTTCACCTCTGGTATTTTCATCAAGAATGCTTAAAAATCCTCTCCTTCACTGAACATTCATTTTTCCCCCTGGAGGTTTACACTAAGTTTTTCTGGGTGGGTGATTCTCAGCTCCATGGCCCTCTAGAATACCATATTCCAAGCCCTCTGATCCATTGATGCAAAAGCTGCTAATTCCTGGGTTATCTTGTTTATGACTTCACAATACTTGAATTGTTGTTTTAAAGCTTCTTGCAATAGTTTCTACTTGACCTGAGAATTCTGGAATTTGGCTACAAAATTCCTAGGAATTTTCCTTTTGGGATCAATTGTTAGCCAGTGATGGATGCATTCTTTCCATTTCTATTTTACCCTCTGATCCTAGAATATCAGGGCACTCATGGCATTTTTTGTTGATAATTTCCTGAAAGATGATATATAGACTCTTTTTTGATTATGGTTTTCAGGTACTCCGATAATTTTTAAATTCTCTCTCTGGTCTCTATTTTCCAGGCCAATTGTTTTTCCAATGAGATATTTCATATTGTCTTCTATATGTTTTCCTTCTTTTGGTTTTGTTTTACAATTTCTTAAAGTTTCATAGGGGCATTAGCTTCCATTGCCTCCATTCTGATTTTCAAGGAATTATTTTCTTTATTAGGCTTTTAGACATCCTTTTTCATTTATCCCATTCTGATTTTTATGGCATTTTTCTCCTTATTAGCTTTTGGTATCTCTTTTAGCATTTGGGTTAGTCTGTTTTTAAGGTGTTATTTTCCTCAGCATTTTGGGGGGATCACCATTAACAAGCTGTTGAATGGTTTGTCATGATTTTCTTGTAACGTTCTCATTTCACTTCTGAATTTTTTCTCTACTTTTCTTATTTGAATTTCAAAATCTTTTATTAGCTTTTCCATGGTCTGAGACCAAGTCATATTTTTCTTGAAGGTTTTGAATATAGGAACTTTGTTGCTTCTTCTGGTTGTATGTTTGATTCTTCTTTGTCAACAAAGTAAGATGCTATAGTCTGAGTTTCCCCCTGTTTGGTCCTTTCCACAGTCAATTACTTGACATTTTAACTCTTTGTAAATGTAAGACTTTGAGGAGGCAGAGCCAAAATGTCAGAGCAGAAAGACTCATGTACTCTAACACTTCCCCCAGAGCTCACAAAATACCTGTAAAAATGACTCTCAACAAATTCTAGAGCAGCAGAAGCCACTAAACTTCCATGAGAAGGAGATTTCCAGGCAAAGGTAACCTGGAAGGCCAACAGGAAAGGCCTATCCCATGGGACACTGAGATGATAAGAGCTGAGCCCTGGTCACACGGACCTGAACAGACCTCCAGGGCAGAATTCACAGCAGGGAGAGTCTCAGATCCCTCAACTCACAAGTACCAAAGAAGGTCAGAGTAGGAGGGATTTCCCACCTGGGTGAGAGGGGAGAGAGATCCCCTAGCACTGGCCCCAGGAGGTGGCGGAGGTAGCAGCAGCAATAGCAGGCAGTGGGCAGCTATGGTTGCTCCAGAAGCAACCTGGATCCATTGTCCATGCAGCTCAGCTTAAAGTCTCTGGGGAATTGAGCAGGGGATCTAAACTTCAGCCCTTACCATGGTCCTGTGGGGAGGAGGAGCATTGTGACCCTCCTCTTGACAAAGGATTAAGAAGTCAAGTAACTCACTGGGAAAAGGTCCAAAAAAGGGAAAAAAATAAGATAATAGAAGGTTTTCTTGGTGAACAGGAATCTCCTTACATCCTTTCACATGAGGAAGAACAATGCATATTATCAGAGAAAGTCAAGTCTTCTGACACCAGTACTTCCAAAATGAGCATGAAATGGATTCAGGCCATAGAGGAGCTTGAAAAGCAAGTCAAGAGCTTGCAAAAAGAGAACCAAGAAAATGTTGAGGAAAATAACACCCCTAAAAATAGTCTAACTCAACTGGGAAAAGAGGTCCAAAAAGCCAATGTGGAGAAGAATGCCTTAAAAATCAGAATTAGCCAAATGGAAAAGGAGGTTCAAAAGATCAATGAACAAAATAGTTCTTCAAAAATAAGAGTGGAGTTCAGGGAAGCTAATGACTATACCATAAACCCAGAAGATACAAAATGAAAAAAAAATGAAAAAATAGAATATAATGTGAAATATCTCATTAGAAAAACAACTGACCCAGGAAATAGATCCAGGAAAGAATATTTAAAAACTTTGGGGGTACCTAAAAACCATGATCCAAAAAGAGCCCAGATATTATCTTTCATGAAATTTTCAAAGAAAACTGCCCTGATATTCTAGAACCTGAGGACACAATAAATATTGAAAGAATCCACTGATCACCTCCTGAAAGAGACCAGCAAAGAGAAACTCCTAGGAATATTGTGGCCAAATTTCAAAGTTCCCAGGTCAAGGAGAAAATATTGCAGGCAGTTTGAAAGAAATATTTTGAGTATTGTGGAAATGGTACAAATATAATGAGGATATACAGGATCTGGCAGCTTCTACATTTAAGATATCTAAGGGCTTGGAAAAGGATATTCCAGAAGTCAAAGGAAATGGGATTGAAACCAAGAATCACCTACCCAGAAAAACTGAGTATAATTCTTCAGGGGAAAAAAATGGTCATTCAGTGATATAGAGGAATTTCAAGTATTCATGAGGAAATGACCAGAACTGAATAGAAAACTTGACTTTCAAACACAAGACTCAAGAGAAATATGGAAAGAAAGAGAAATAATAAGGGACTTTCTAAAGCTGAACTGTTCATATTCCTACAAAGAAAGACAATATTTTTAACTTTTGAGACTTTTCTCAGTATTTGGGTAGATGGAGGGATAACACAGACACACACACATGCACAGAGTACATATTGACTTGAATGAAAAGAGATGATATCCACCAAAAAAAGTTAAAGTAAGGGATGAGAGTGGAAAATATTGGGAGGAGAACAGGAGAAATGAAATGGGGTGACTCTCACTCATTAAAGAGATAAGAAAAGTCTTTTTCAGTGGGGGAGAAAAGGGAAGAGGTGAGAGGGGAAACGTGAAACTTACTCTCTTCACATATGCCTTAAGGAAGGAATAGTATTTTCAGTAAACTTCATAGGAAAGTCTATCTAACACTACTGGTAGGTACAGGAGAAGGGGACAAATGGGTTGAGGGGGATGATAGAAAGGAGGGCAAATTACAGAAGGAAATAACTAGAAGTAAACACTTTTAAGAAGGGACAAGGTCATATGAGAGAATAGGAAAGAAAGGGGAGGCAGGGTAGGATGGAGGAGAATATAGTTAGTCTTACACAACATGACAATTATGGAAGTCTTTTTCAAAATGACACATGTATAGCCTGTATTGAATTGCTTGCCTTCTCATTGGGGATGGGTAGGGAGGAAGGGAGGGAGAGAAATTGGAATTCAAAGTATTAGAAATGAATGTTGAGAATTGTTATTGCATATAACTGGGAAATAAGAAACACAGGTAATGGGCTATAGACATTTATCTTGCCCTACAAGAAAAGAGAGAAGATGGGGATAAGGGAAAGGTGTGGTGTGAGAGAAGGGAGGGCACCTTGTGGGAATGGGGTAATCAGAATGGGATCAGTGGGGTGAGGGGACAGATGGGGAGAATAATTGGGACTCAAAATTTTGTGGAAATGAATGTCGAAATCTAAAAATAAATAAATAAAATTATTTTAAAAAATAATGTAGTATTTTGCTTCCAGTGTGGTGGGTGTACTGTCCCAAACTTCAGGGGTTTTGTGCAGCTATTTTTAGAGATAACTTCTTCCAAGGTTGTAAGAGCAAAGAAGAGGTGTTTACTCCTTTCCTGGCCTGTACTCTGGTCTGTGAATGACTACAAGCATTGTTTTGTGCCTTGGAATTGTGAGAAATAGACAATAGAAGTGACAATAAATTGGGGAGAAGGATAATCAGAATAAAATACTGTTATGGGTGAACAGGTCAAGGGAGAGAATGCAATAAATAGAGGACAGCATGGGACAGAGAGAAATGTGGTTAATCTTTTACAAAATAACTAACATGGAAGTGCTTTGCTGTTTTACACGTGTGACCTTTATTGAATTGTTTGTTTTTTTCAATTAGGGTGAGTGAGGAGAGAGGGAGGGAAAGAATATGGAAGTCAAAGCTTTAAATAATGAACTGTAAAAGTTGTTTTAGCATGCAACTGCAAATTAAGATATATGCACAATGGAGCATAGAAATATATTTCTCCCTACAGGAAAATGGAGGGGAATGGGAATGGAAGAAGATTGAGTAACAGAAGTGAGGACAAACTGGAGGAAAGGATGGATGGGCTGCATGATGTCTTGGGGTGGGTAATGGAGAGTGATGGGAGAACATTTTGAATTCAAATTCTTGGGAAAGTGAAAGTAGGGAATGGAAAAATATATCAATTATATATTAATAAGTGAAAAGAGATAAGCAAGAGCTATTATGGTGGAGGAGAAGTTGGGGGAGGTGGCAAGGAATGCTTGAACCTTACTCTTATCTGAAATGACTCAAAAGAGGGAATATTAAGCAAATTCATTTGAGTATAGAAATCATCTTACCCTATAGGAAAGTAAAATGGCAAGGGGATAAGTTAAGAACAGGGGCAGCTTGGATGGATTGGTGGCAGGCAATAGTTGGAAAGAAAACTCTTTTGAGGAAGCACAGGGTAAAAAGACAGGATAGAATAAACAGGAGGAAATAGAATGGAGGAAAATGCAGTTATCAATTATAACTATGAAAAAATGAATCAAGTTACTTGGATAAATATATAAAAATAAAAGCCCTTCTCCAATTGACAAACGATAAAATATATGAACAATGAAATGAAGTAATCAACATTATCTATAGCCATAAAAATATTCTAAATCACTTGTGATTGGAGAAAAGCAAATTAAAACAATACTGAGGAGCCATCTCTCACCTGTTAAATTGACTAAAAGCACAGAAAAGATGAATGATAAATGTTGGAGGAGAAAGTAGAGACACTTATTCACTGTTAGTGGAGTTGCTACAGATTCAATCATTGCATAGAGCAATTTGGAACTATACCCAATTATTTATAGCAGCTCTTTTCTGGTAGCAAAGAATTAGAAATTTAAAGGATGACTGTTGTATAATGGTTGAACAATTTGTGGTATTTGATTGTGTTGGAATGCTGGAGAAAACCTGGAGAGACTTTCATGATCTAATGTAAAGTGAAACGAGTAGAACCAGGAGAACATTGTACATAGTAATATGATTTGGTAAGGTGATCAACTGTGAATGACTTAGCTATTTTCAGCAACACAGTGATCCAAGACAACTCTGAAGGACTTATCATGAAAAAAATGTTATCCATCCCTAGAAAAAGAATTGATGCAGTTGGAATACAATTTGATTTATAGTGTTTTCTTTTTTAATTTTATTTTACTTTGGTTTTTATTTTTGTCTATATTTTCTTTTACATTAATTAGGCATAATTATGTTTTGCATGATTATACATGTATTATCTGTATTGAATTGTTTGCTTTTTCAATGAGGGGCTAGTGAGAGAAGAAGAAACGTGGAACACATTTACATAATTTTTTAAAATTAATGTTGAATTTACTTTTTGCATATAACTAGGGTAAAATAAAATATTAATTAAAAATGATTCTCATTCACTTAGTTCAGGCAATGCTATTTTGCTTTTATTTTTCCCAGGAAGTTATCATTTACTTTGTTTTCTTACTTCTTTTTATCCCTTTCTTCTCTGAATTCTCTTCTCCTACTCATGGTCTATGCCCTATTGTGTTCCTTCTTCATTCATTCTATGACCTCAAGAGATAGAACTTTGAGGGCTACCAAGTTTGGCTTCCTTTTAACCCATCTCTTTTTATTGTATTTTTAGATTTTACCCTGTGTTCCTTTCCATACATATTTATTATATCTATTTTTTGTTCTTATTAGGCTCTTTTTTCTACTATACTTCACTTTTGAAACTGTCAATTCATGAAAAAGTCTTCTCTTAATGTTCAAAATCATTCTATATCCTGACTTATGAGTACTAGTCCTATCCTTTGCCTTTATCTCACTTTTCCTAAGGACAAGTTGCCCTTTCTCTTAGTTATTACATTCCCAATATATCTTTCAGATCTATGTAAACAAATAACCTGTCCTCATATGTATTCTCTCCTTAGATTGGATGCCACCCTTAACACCAACACCAACATCACCACCAACAACACACCATTATGAAATATCTGTCCCACACTACAAATGTAAGTCATTGTCATGGTCATGGTCATGGTCACCCACTCTCCCTAGACTTTGAAATCCCATGGTCTAATTTTCATTAACGTTCTGTGATTCCCCTTCTATATTTATCTATGTCCTCTAATCCCCCGTCCAATTCTCTGTCCTTCATCACTATTTTCCCATAGACACTTTTACTTGTAGAGGGATTATGAAAATTACAAATATGTTCTCTAAGTTGGGTACTGTGAGGCATAGCTCCATTGCCCTTCTGTCTTTCTTTTCTTCTATGTGCCCTAATACCTTTGTATTGTGTTTTTCATCCTACAAAAGACAGTGAGGAAGATCTAGGGAAGCAGAGCATTTAGTTCACAGAATAGTAATTTAACTTTTTCTCCTTCCCATTGTATAGATATAATAAAATCTTAATTTCTTAGTTTCTTTTAGTTCAGTTGTAATTTCTCTTTTTTTAAAACCCTAAACAGTCCCTTTCCTGGAATAGCCTATACTCTAATGCAGGAGACAATTAGCACTTATGTAAGTATATCAAAATAACTAAATGACAAGCTAGAATTTGTATTTCATAGAGACAAGAATTCTCTTTCATCCCTGAAAACAATTTGGACTATTATGACATCTAAACTGGTAGGCAGACTTCAGACATTCACAGAACTAAAAAACAAACAAAAACAAAAACCAGTATTTGAGAAACTGATTAAAAGGAAGGATAGGATAGTACAAAGACTGAGAAGTGATATTGGGGGAGACAGGATCCATTGCCCCTCCCCAGACTTAATGAGCTAAACTGAAAAAACAGTTAGGACAGGAACAATAGACTGAAGGAAAAAAATTAAAAGAAAAGTTGAGCTGTGGAAGAGAAGGGAAAGATCAAGATGGGCTGAAAGGATCCTCTGGTCAGCTTTAGAAAGAGAACTTGTACTGAATCTGCAAATAGTAATTGGTCATTCAAGGATTAAGAAAAGTTCACGAAGGCCTTTTTTTCCAATTTCCCTACCTACTCTTATTTCATAATAAACGTTGTAATATAATTTGTTTGTTTCATATAAATCATTCTACTATCCCTATTTTGCATCAAATATTTAAAAAAGTCAAGGGTTGCCTAAAAATACAACATTTTAAATAGGTAAGAAAGTTAAATTTTCACTATGTTAGAAATTTTCCTAAATAATGCTTCTGATATATTGTGATTATATTAATAACTTTTAGTCATATAGAAATTCTATAAAATAGCAGGAAATGGAACCACATGTGGATCTGACTATTATTTCTCACCTCACCAAAAATAAAAACAGTTTTTTTTTTAAATGTGCTCATTAAATCTCCATACTTAAAGAATACTTATGACAAGAAAAAAGCCCACTACAAAGAGGAGATAGGTGAGATTTGGAAAGAATTAACTCCATCTCTTACAGGAGAGACAGTGTGGGAGGGAGGAGTGTCAAGAACTCTTCTCGGAGCCAATCAATGATGTTGCATAAAAAACACCTGCAAATCAGAGACAAAATAACCCTTTATAAAAAGTCATGAGCAGTTGGTGGGACCTGGTAGGATCTCCTATAGAAAGTGTTAATTGATTTGAGTCCAAAAAGGAAGGGAAATCCAAGTGGTGAAGGTGAAAATGCAGACTTTCAAACACTGAATACAGTCAGTGCAAAGGAACAAAAAGGAGAACTGAACTGCTGTTTGTAAATAATAATAAGAAGGTTAGCATGCGAGACCATAGGGTAGAAGGGAGTAATATATCAGAATTGTGGGATGGAAATAGAGAAAAGTATTATGTAGTATTTTAAGTGCTAAAAAGAAGTTTTTATTTAGTCTTAGAGGTAACAGGCAAAAACTGAAATTTTTTCAGTAGAGAAGTGACATGATTAGAACTGAACATTAGGAAAATCATATTGACAGTTGTATGGAAAAAGAAAACTGGTTTGAGTAGAGACTAAAGGCAGGGAGTTCAGTTAGAAGCCTATTGCACTACTTCAAAAGTGATGAAGGCCTGTGAGAGACAATTAAAAGTTCAGTTTCCACAGTTACTAGTTGATGAAGTCGTTGAGAATAAGTAAGATAATAAGAAAACTAGCAGACTGCAGTGGACTCAACCAATCAAGAGACTTCAATCAAGGAACTTCAGAAAATTACAAAGTTCTTGATGAAAGGGATCAAATCTGAAACTAGCTTAAACTAGTCAGGGAAAATAACCTAGAATAGCTGGAGGGAAGCTTTTTTTTTTTTTTTCACTGTGCTTGGTTAGTGAAACTCATGCATATAAACACACACACTCTGCATAAAACTATCCCTCCATTTTATGGTCATGGGTTCTATGTTGAAGCATGTTTGAGAGGGGGCATCACCCCTAGGGTGACTGCACAGTGAGCATGTAAAGAAGATGGTCATTTAATGGAGAATGGATCAATTTATCTCCTGATGGGAGGATCTGAATTAACACATAAAGCCAGCCCTTCTTCCGCATTTGACATTCTCTACTACTGAAGAGGGGTGGGATCTGCTTTGGTTCAGGCGTTCAATTCCTCTGAACTGTGGTGTAATAAATTTTCCTTGGTAACTATTAGTGTCAAGCATGTTTCTAACTGGTTCAAATGAGGACAGTGACTATGTGATTGGAGGAAAAGGAAGAGAGTTGAGAAATGTAGAGATGAAAATAATAATATTTGGCAACTACTTATAATTGTGGTGTAATGGAAAGGAGAGAGTAGAAGAGGACTCTGAAGCTGTGAATATGAGTGACTAAAATGATGACTGAACCTTCAGAATAGTAGGAATGTTCAATGAGATTTATTTGTTTGTTTTTGTGGGGACCTGATTTTTGTGAGGTTTCAAATATCAAAAATCAAATATAATGTATAGAAACGTAGGATTCCAGTCTGATAAAATATTCCCAAAAAGAGAGTTAAGGGGTCATTATCAACCAGTTGTACAGATAGGTGAGTATCCAGCCTGGAGTCAGAAAGATTCTTCTTCCTGCCTTCAAATCTGATCTCATATACTTAGTAGATATGTAACCCTGAGCAAGTTATTTAACCCTGTTTGCCTAAGCTTCCTCATTTGCAAAATGAACTGAAAAAGGAAATGGGAAGCTGCTCCAGAATCTCTGCCAAGAAAACCCCAAATGTGGTGTGAAGACTTGAGCATGACTGAAAAATGATTTAATAACAATAAATCATCCAGTTAGGCTCCACCAGTTTTGAAAGAGCTCTGTTTTATTGAAAATATGGACATAGTAGGGTGTTTGATCAAAGAATCCCTGCTAGAGTGAATGTTCCAAATTCACTTGATGAAAGGAATAATATAAAAGACATGAAAGAGAGAAATGAGATATTAAGATAGCCATATTTATAACTTGCAAAGTTTGAGTCCCCCTCAGAGGACGAGTAATTCATTTTATCAATGATAATAGATGTGAAACCTTCAGTGGTTCATAATTTGAGTATCTTATTCACATATAGTAAAGGTATATTAAAGGTATAGTAAAGGGTATTAAAGTGAAAGTGGCCTATTCACAGCTTACAAAAGAAATTTTAAAAAAGTTTACACTTGTTACTCCTTTAGGAGGTATAAAGGAATTCCTCCATAAATCTGATGCAATTATAGGGTGGTATGAGTTTTTCTGAATAAAAGATGTGCCAAACCTCTGAAGGCCTTTAAAAATTCAACCAACTTTGTAGAAAGGTAGTCTCTAAAGAATCATTCAGTCTCTCAGGAGACAGGAAGAGCTCACTGAATCAAGTCAGTTTTAGGAGCACTTTCACCAAGTTCAGCAAGTGGATGACAGAATTACTTTCTCTCCCTTCTCCCTCCCTTATCATCATGGAAGCATCTAGAGGAACATAGTCCAGTTGTGAGTTCAGAAAATCAGTGACAGGAGAGAAGAGAAACAACTGAGCAACAGAGAGGAGAAGCCCATGGAATCCAGATGAGGAAACTGCTCAGTAGAGACAACACACTAAGGAAGAAGGAGTCTAGGATTATCCCATGAAGAGAAAGTACACTGGGACCCTGAAGCATCAAAGGCATGAATTACCTTGACCACATGAGGTCCCTAATTGTGTGTGTCTTTCTACTAGTGCACTCTATGTCTGTTTCCCACTCACACTGTTTATTTGTGGGAGAGATTACCTCAGATACTTTGATATTTCACTCTGAGCTAGTTGAGTCAACTGGCTAACTAATGAAATCAATTTTAAGAGTGTATATCAATAGAATATCTTGTATGAAAGATAGAGATTCCCACTGAGAACCTAATGTATGAGTATGGATTGAGAAGTCAGGCAAGAGTTTTCCACAGGAAAATAAAATTGGAGTTTTTTAAAGATAAATTTGTAGTACAATAGAAGGAACATTAGATTTGGAGTTGGCAGTCTTCAGTGCAAATCTCAACTTTTCTCTTAACTCTAAGCTTAGGAAAGACACTTAGGAGTTCTCTATCAGTGCAATTATTTAAACTTGGAGTAAATAGTCAATCAGTAAATTTTCCTCAACTGGATTTGACCTGTGTGTTTCCAAAGCTCTGGAAAGTTCTTATTTTGACAGAACCTTGAGTGAGGCTTTAATCCATTTTGCTGGCTGATCAAGATTGATTTTCTACTATGAAGTTATTCTAAACCTGAGAGTTCTGTACCAAATCCTTTCCTTAAGGTAAAACAGTGGTTATTTTATAATCTGGTGGTCCATGATCAGATTTGTTTTATATTTTGATAACTGCATTTCAACATAATTGGTTACCTTTGTAATTGTATGCATTTCATTATTGTCTTTTAACTCTAAAATTCCACCACTTCTAACTTTTTTCCTTTGGTTTTTGTCCTCTTATCAGAATCACTTGGCCACAACCTGATATTAGGAGCACAAAGGCCTTGGCTCAAGACCAAAATAAAACACATTCTGGAAGCAATTTTATTCAGTAGTGTTGGGCTAAAAAGAATAAAATAAGAACAAGGACGGAGCAGTGAAAATCCTTGGAAAAGAAGAAAATAGATTTAGGCAGACATGCGTTTGTGACAGCTAATTCAATAGAGTCAATAGTTACATTTTCAGTATGAGCATTTACATCTTAGAAATTTATAAATGCCAGAAACCAAGGCTTGTTATCATTGCTTTTTTGATTCTCTATACTTAAGAAAGTGATGGGGAAAGTACTAACAATGCAGAATACATTTAGAAGTGGTGGCAAAGAATGAGAGATTGTAGAGATCACTGCAAACTGGGAAATGGCTGAACACACTGTGTTATGTCATTATGATGGAACACTACTGCTCTATAGGAAATGATGTGGGGTTGGAGTCAAGATGGCAAAGTGGAAGCAGGGACTCACCTGAGCTCTCCCACAAACTCCTTCAAAATAGCTCTATGAGGTGAATCTCAATAAATTATATACCAGTGAATCCATAAAGAGAGAGTGTGGGAGATTTTTAGTCCCAGATTCGACCACAGGGAGGTCACAGCAGACACAATTCCTAGACCTCTCAACATGGAAGTCTGTAGTAACTGAGTGACAACTAAGCACAGTACTATGCAGCGCCTGCAGCAGTGATAACAGCTAGTCCTAAGTCTATCAGTCCACAGTCTAAATGCTTGAAAACCACCTATTCAACCTTCTGGAAGCCAAGATGGCAGAGTAAACAGTAAGTGCTTTCACACACCATTATCAATCTTGAAAAATACAGAGAATATTGCTCCAAGAAAAAAATCCTGGAATAGTGCAGCTAGCACAAAGATAGGGTAAGGCAGTCTTTTGGTTCTAGCTATGGAGGTTTAGGGCATTTATGGGAAAGATTCCTCTGGCTGTGGCTGAAGGGGATCAGTGCAAGATGGGAGGTATCTCAGCAATCAAGAAGATTCAACAACTTGTCATGAGAATAATACACTATGAACATGTAGGATTTATTCTAGGAATGCAGGACCGGTTCAGTATTAGGAAAACTACAAGTGGAATTGATCATATCAACAACAAAACCAGCAGAAAGCCTAAGATTATCTCAATAAATGCAGAAAAAGCTTTTGATAAAATACAAAACTCATTCCCATTAAAAATAATAGAGAGCATAGGAATAATGGAGTCTTCCTTAAAATGAAAAGTGGCATTGGACTAAAACCATCAGCAAGTATTATATGTAATGGGGATAAGCTAGAAGCATTTCCAATAAGATCAGGATGAAGCAAAGACACCCATCATTGCCACTGTAATTCAGTATGGTACTGGAAACTTTAGTTTTAGCAATAAGGGAAGAAAAAGTAATTGAAAGAATGACAGGCAAAGAAGAAGCAAAGTTATCACTCTTTCCAGATGATATAATTATATACTTAGAGAATCTTAGTAAATCAAGTAAAAAAACTGCTTGAAAATATAAATAACTTTAGCAAAGTTACAGGATATAATATAAGCCACATAAGTCCTTGGCATTCCCATATGTTACTAACAAAGCCCAAAAACGGGATAGAAAGAGAAATTCCATTTAAAGTTACTATAGACATTGTAAGATATTTGAAAGTCTACCTCACAAAATAAATCCAGGAACTATATGAACACAACCACAAAATACTTTTCACATAAATTCAGATCTAAATAAGTTGAAAAATATCAGTTGCTCATGACTATGTCAGGCTAATTTAATAAAAATGACAATTTAACCTAAATTAGTTTACTTATTTAGCATCATACCTATCAACCTACCACAAATTATTTTATAGAGCTTGGAACAAATTTAAAAAAATATTCATCTGGAAGAACAAATGTTCCAGAATATGAAAAGAATTAATCAAAAGATATCCTAGGGAAAGTGGCCTAACTATACTAAATATTAAGTTGTATTATAAAGCACTAATTATTAACACTACTTGGTACTATTTAAGAAATAGAGTGGTGGATCAATGGAATATGTTAGGGACACAAGATACAGTAATCAATGACTATAATAATCTACTGTCTGATAAACCCAAGGGCTGGCTTCTGGGATAAGAAGTCGCTACTTGACAAAATCTTTCTGGAAAAGAAAATGAAAAATATTATTTCAGAAAGTAGCCAGAGACCAAAATAAAGTCAAAATAAGTTTGAAATTTAGATATAAAGGCTGATAATATAAGTAATCTGGGAGAGCAAGGAATAATTTGCCTGTCATGTTTACGGAGAATGGAAGAATTCGTGACCAAACAAGGGATAGAAAACATTATGAAATGCAAAATGGATAACTTTGATTACATTAAATTGAAAAGTTTTGCACAAACAAAGCCAATGCAACCAAGAGTAGAAGTGAAGCAAAATATTGAGAAAGAATTTTTACAACTGGTATCTCTGATAAAAGCCTCATTTCTAACGCATGGAGAGAATTGAGTCAAATTTGTAAGAATACAAATCATTCCCCAATTGATAAATGGGAATAGGAACAAAGGATATAAACAGGCATTTTTCACAGAAAGAAATTAAAGATATCTATAGTTAGGTGAGAAAATGTTCTAAAACCCTATTGATTAGAGAAATGCAAATCAAAACAACACTTAGTTACTACAACATATCAGTCATACTGACTAACATGACAAAACAGGAAAATTATAAGTAGTGAGAAATGTGGGAAAATTAGAATACTAATACATTGTTAGTGGAGTTCTGAACTGATTCCACCAATTTGGAGAGCCATTTGGAACTATGCCCAAAGGGCTATAAAAATGTGCATGCTATTTGACTCTAGCAATATCGCTTCTAATGCTGTATTCCAAAGAGCTCATACAAATGTGAAAAAGCACCCACATGTACAAAAATATTTAAACAACTCTTTTTTTATTGACAAAGTATTGGAAATTAAGGGGATGCCCACCAACTAGGGAACTACTGAACAAATTGCAGTATATGAATGTAATGGAATATTATTTTGATATAAGAAATGATGAGCAGAGGGACTCCAGAAAAAAAAAGCCTGGAAAAAATTTAATAAGCTGATGATGAGTGAGGAGAGCAGAATCAGGAGAACACTGTATGTACTTATAGCCACATTGTGTGATGACTAATTTTGATAGGCTTGACTCTTTCCAGCAATGCAAGGTTCTAAAACAACTCCAAAAGACTCATGATGAAAAGGGCTATCCATGTCCAGAGAAAGAATTTTGAAATCTGAAGACAGGTAGAAGCATACTACTTAGTCTCTCTTTTTTGTTTTGTTTCTTCTTTCTCGTAGCCCATTCCATTGGCTCTAATTCTTCTTTGCAACATGGCCAATGTGAAAATACGATTAATGTGAATGTTTACCTCTATCTATCTATCTATCTATCTATCTATCTATCTATCTATACATACATACATACATACATACATAAATACAGAGCGAGAGGAAGAGAGAGAGATAGAGTTGTTGTGAAAATCAAATGATATAACATTAATACAGTGCTTTTCACCTAGATGTTTGTTTTTCTTTCTTTCTTCCTTCTTCCTAAGTCATATCCAGGATTTTGATTTCTAGGATCCAAAATGGCAGAGTAAGCAGTAAGTCACTCTCACCCACGCTTATTGACTTTGAAAAACCCAGAGAAGAAAGAAGAGAAAGTAGAACTCAAGTTTTAGGAACAACTGTTGAGTATTGTTCTTGAATACAACTGGGAAATAAGAAAAACAGGTAAAGGGGTATAGAAATTTATCTTTCCCTACAGGACCAAAAAAGTAGATGGGGATAAGGGAAAAGAGAGGAATGTTAGAAGGGAGGGCAGATTGGTGGTGGGAGTAATTTGAATGCTGGACGTTTTGGGGTGTGGGAGGAGAGAAATTGGGAGAAAATTTGAAACTCAAAATTTTGTGGAAAAGAATGTTGAAAACTTAAAATAAATAAATAAATTGAAAAAAGAAAAAAAAAAAAGAAAAGGAAAACCCAGAGAATATTTTCCCAGGAAATATACTGGAACAGTGGAACCAGCAGAAAGATGAACCACAGCAGCCTTTTTAACTTAAAAGGCCAGGGGAAATAGTGGGAAAGGGCCCTCTTTCTGTGACTTAAGGTGATCAGTAAACGATAAGAGGTGCCCCACCAAACTAATGGCAAGGCTTGCCTCAGCAAACCAGTAGGGGAATCCTGAACCTCAGGGTGACTGAGAAGTCAAGCACCAGCACCAGACACACACAAACCAACATCACCAGCTGCAACTCAGCGCCAGGTAAGCTACCAGACCTATACAGCCTGCAACTGCCAGCACCCGAGGCCCAGGCACCCAATGCCCTCTACCCTAGAACACAAGAAGTGTAGGATACTGCCCGCTGTGTCCCAGAAGGGGAGATCAACATTAAAAGCCAAAAAGAGGAAAACAACATGAGCAAAATGCAGCAAAGGAAAACAATGGCCACAGAGAAGCATCTTGGTGGTAGGGAAGATCAAAAAAAAAAACTTCAGGAGATGACAACCTGATCAATATATTCCCTTCTGAAACCTCAGAGGAGAATATGAACTGGTCTGAAGTCAAAACAGCCTTAGTGGAACAGTTCAAGAAGCATTTTAAAAGTGAAATAAGGGAGGCAGAAGAAAAAAATTAGACAATTTCTTTCAAAATAGAGTTGACAAAACAGGATAAAAGGACACTGAAGAAAACAAATCCCTAGAAAGTAGAATTGGCCAAATGGAAAAAGAGGTAAAAAAGCTAACTGAATAAAAGTTTGTTAAAATTTAGAATTGGACAAGTGGAAATCAATAACTCTCTGAGATATCAAGAACCAATTATCCAAAATCAAAAGAATGAAAAAAAATAGAAGAAAATTTAAAACACTTCATTGGAAAAACAACTGACCTAGAAAATAGATCCAGGGGAGATAATTCAAGAATTATTGGTCTACTTGAAAGCCATGACCAAAAAAAAAAAAAGAAAAAAAAAGAACCTGCACAGTATCTTCCAAGAAATCATCAAGGAAAACTACCTTGAGGTCTTAGAACCAAAGCATAAAATAGTCATGGGAAGAATCCACTAATCACCTCCTGAAAGAAATCCCAAATGGGAAAGGCTAAAGAATATTCTATCCAAATTCTAGAATCATCATTTTAAGGGGAAAATACTGAAGTCTGTAAGAAAGAAACAGTTCTAATTGTGGAACCACAGTTAGCATTATGTAGGACTGTCAAGTCAATGTGATACACATAACAGCCTCTATAAATATGTATGAATATTTCCAGGGTAACTTTGCAAAATATACGTCACTCTCTTCCTCAAAGGAAAAACAAAAATATTCATTCATATACCAGAAAGTCAATTCAACCATGGTAACAAAGAAGTTTATGCACATCACCAATTCAGGGAGCACCAAAATCCAAAATTTTCCCTCAGTTATACCTGCCCACAAACAATTTCCACTAGTCAAAATTCCTCCCTCACTTATTCACCTTAGTGGCTCTGCTTCAACTCTGCTTTGCTCTCCATTCCTGCTCCATTTTTCCTTCTCCACCTCTTCCATAAGCTCCTCTCACCATGCCATGTTACTCAGACTCCATGTGACTCAGCCTCCATTATAGTAGTCAACTGGGCCTGAGCTCAAAGAAGGTCACATGGGTCTATTAATGGGTGACAAAGATCTTTCCATTCCATTAACATTGCAAGGACCTAACAGCTTCTATGTTTAAAGATCAGAGGGCTTGGGATGTGATATTCAATAAGGCAAAGGAGTGTGGATTATAACCAGGGATTCACTACCCAGTGAATTTGAGTATGGCCTTTCAGAGGAAGATATTGCCATTTAATGAAATAGGTGACTTCCAGACCATCTGATGGGAAGACTATAGCTCAATGGAAAATTTGATCTTCAAATACAATACTTAAGAGAGGCACAAAAAAAAAAGCATACAGGAAAGGGGAAAAAATGTTGCTCAATATGGGCAAACTGCTTACATCTGTACATGGGAAGATGATATTTACAGCTCTTGAAAACTATATCTTTATTACAACATTTAGAAGCTACATACTCAGACAGAGGGTGTGGGTATAAGTTGATTTCGATGTGATGAAAAAAACTTAATTAAGCAGTGAAAAGAAATTGTAATGGGAGAAGAGGAAAGGAGAAGGCAGAAAAGGCTAAATTACATCATATGAGAAGGCACAAGGATATATTAGAGTAGAGAGAAAGAATGGAGGGATATCAGCATTGTTTGAACTCTACTTTTATGGACTTGACTCAAGGAGGGGATAAAATCGTAAATTAGGTATAGAAATCTCACTTTCTTTTCAGGCAGTGGGAGAGGAAAGGGGAAAGAAAAAGGAAGTGAATAGAAGGGAGGGAAGAGGAAGTAAGGGAAAAGGGAGGGGATTCATAGAAGGGAGGATAGATTGAAAGAGACAGTGGTCAAAACCAGAATTCTAGTGAGAAAGAAAAGGGAAAAAGGAGAACAAAAAGAATAAAAGAGGTGGGGGTGGAATAGGATTGAGAGAAAGATACGGTTAGTAACCATAACCATGAAAGTGAATCTGATGAACTCTCCCAGAAAACAGAAGCAGATAGCAGAATGGATTTAAAACTCATAATCCTTCAATATGTTGTTTATAAGAGATACATTTGAAATGAAGGGATACACACAGAATAAAGGTAAAAGTTTAGAGTAGAATGTGTTTTGCTTCAGTTGAATTAAAACAAACAAACAAAAAATCAGGTGTACCAATTCTGATCTCAGGCAAAGCAAACATAAAAAATAGATCTAATGAAAAGATATAAGGAAGGAAACTACATCATGCTGAAAGGCACCACAGAAAATGAAGTAATATTAATATTAAACATAAATGCACCAAGAGGTATAACATCCAAATTCTTAGAGGAGAAGTTCAAGTCTGTTCCCAAAGAGATCATAAAAATGGGAAAAGGACTCATATGTACAAAAATATTTGTAGCAATATTTTTTGTGATAGCAAAGAATTGAAATTTGAGGGTATGTCCATTAGGTGGGGAATAGCTGAGCAAGTTGTGGCATATCAATTTAATGGAATATTTTTGTACTATAAGAAATGATGGGCAGGCAGACTTCAGAAAGGCATTGAAAGAATTGAATGTACTAATGCTGAGTAAGGTGAGCAGAACCACGAAAATGTTGTACACACTAACCAGCGGGGTTGTGTGAGGACTAACTTTGATAAACCTATCTCATTATAGCAGTGCAAGGATTTAAGACAACTGTAAAATACATATGATGGAAAATGCTGTCCACGTCCAGAAAAAAGAACTTTGGAGTCTGAATACAGATCAAAGCATAGTATTCAAGGTGTCTGTCTCTCTTCTGTTTCTTCTTACTCATGTTTTCTCCCATTAGTTTCACTTCTTCTTTACAACATGATTAATGTAAAAATAGGTTTAATATAAATGTTCTTGTGGAGTCTGTATCAAATTATGTGCCATCTTGGGGTAGGGAGAGGGGAAAGATGGTGAGAAAGTTTGGAACTCAAAATCTTATGGAAGCGAATGTTGAAAACTATAAATCAATAAACAAAAAAATAAGCACATAAATGAATAAATAAAAACTAATATTATGATCAATAAAGGTTCTCTTCATGTTCCTTTCCTTTTATTTTTTATCTCTTTTTATTCCACTGTTCACCCCTAAAAACCCTTAAGTATTCCATTCAGGAAAATGATGCTTGTTCCAAATATGAACTTAAGAAGTTTGCTTTTAAAACAGGTAGAATTCCTTTTAAAAAACAACCATGAAACAAGGAACTTCCCAGTAAAATCAAGTAAATACTGTGGCTTCCTCAAAGCTTATATCCCTCACTGTCTCTCTAACTTGACTCAACCTAAAGTTCACAAAGTTATTTAATATACAGATATGAACTAATGTATAGACGACTTATTTACATGGGAGGATTGAAGAATTGTCCAAATCAAAAGTTTCACTTTAAAAGCTTACTAAGTGCATCTTTATTAGACTTGAAGGGTAGTAATGTTGGTTGGGTAAATATGTGAAAAAATAAATTCTCACCACTCATCAAACGCATTTTCTCAAAGCAGATGAGTAAAAGGTTGTAAAAAGCAAATTATTTTTTATTTATTGGAATTTTGTGCCAATGCATAGGAGAAATATCTTTCCTCCATGTGCAGCCAGTGAGTAAAAGTTAATAGTATGTATTCCTTTTCATATAATATCTTTACAGATAGATTTATAATGTCAGTTCTAAGGTCCAATGCAATATTGTAGTAATAAAATAATTTCAGTTCTATTAAATATCCAGTAATATCCTAATGAGAGAGAGAGAGAGAGAGAGAGAGAGAGAGAGAGAGAGAGAGTCAGTATTGTATAATGGATAAAGAACTGGCCTTTAAATCAGAAGACTTAGATGCAAATCCTTTCTTTGAAAATATTTGCTTTGAAACCCTGGATAAGTGACTTAACCTCTCAGTGCTAAGCATCAGGCTAGCCAACTTTCTGAGACTGTAAGTTACAGAGAAGGTTCTGATCCAATATTAGTAGATAAAGTTTCCTCCACTTGGAGATCTGCATACCAGTGAAATCAATGAAATCAGGTCCAAGACTCTATTTGCATCCTTATTCTATGTCCACCAAATATGATTTTCTTCTTGAAATCAGTCCAAATTAATAAAACTATTAATTAACCAATATAGACCAGATAATGTTTGACAACTCCTCAAAGACAGGTAATCCATGGTACTGGGACTATTTAGAATTTGTATTGTCTTACTCTTAACATAACTTTCCTTGTGGGTTGTTTCTGGGCAACGGGCTTCAGTCATTTCACTGTATTTGAAATAGGGAATTTCTGTTGTGATCTCTGGTAGTAATCTTACGGACAAAATGATTGTTGACCTAAGAATAAAACTGACCTTACCTTCAGAGATCCCCTTTTTTTCTTTAAAGTGATTCAAATCTATCTCTTACATGAGGTCTTTCTTGCTTTCCTCAATTATTAGCACTTCTCCCCTTTGAAATTACTTAGAACACACACACATACACACACACTTCTTTCTTCTGTATTATATTTTGCCTCATTAGGGCTCCAAAGGAATAGAAACTCCTTCTGGACTGAACAATTTTATTTTTGTCTTTGTAGCCCCAACACCTAACTCAACTCCTTGAACACTTCCCCCACACACACCCCGGACAGATTTCACGACTGCATGAATTTTAGAATCTTCCTTCCTAACGCAGACAGGAAAATGCAAGATAGCAATTTAGTTCTTTTGTAACTGAAAGTCTGGAGATGGTCTGGGGCTTGTTGCTGTTATTGTTTCATTTGTCCTTCATTCTCCAAGAGGACCATGACATCAGCTTGATGACATGACTTGCAGCTGACTTTGACTTGAGTGAGGGAGGGCTGTGCAAACGTCACCAACCTCACTTTCTTCTGAGTCATCTGGGTCCAATGACTTGATATTCATCAGAATGACTCAGGATGCAATGTGAGATTCTGGCCCTTTCAGGCTAAGGTCCTATGGTATTCTCACTTCTGCTGAGATACATCCATTCAATAAATAGACTTCTTTAAGTAGCTGCTCAAGAGATTACTCCTTTGATAAAAAAAAATAAAAGAGGGGAAGACATGATTGCTACCATTATGGAGTTTATTGTTTATATGAGGTATAGAACACATGCATTAATAATTAGAATACATGATAAATGAATCAGTTTGTTGCAAAGTACTAATGTGAGATATTCTCTGTGTATTGGAGGAGATTGACAACAGAGAATCATGTGATCACATAAAAAGTGGAATTAATTTTGGAGCAGATTCAGTTTAAGTTGTGATTAACTTCTTAGTTACATGACATGCCCATGTTTGAATGGCTATTATGTGTCAGAGGAAGTACATGAGCCCAGATCTATCATGATATGATATCCACCACATCATATAAGGATGTCATTCATATTTGTTGAATTGAATTACACTAGGGAAATTAAGAATAAGCTCTTACTATACCAAGAGTGGGAAAGAAGTGAAAATAGCTTCATGATGGCTTAATTGTTTTTCCCAAATCTGTAATGTTCTCAGCTTTAAGGTCACTACTGGAGACTACAACAGAAATTCCATATTTCAAATCCAAATAGAACTGAAGCTACTCTTTAGTAATATTTATGTTTTGGAAGGTTCAGCACCTAAATATTATATGATGTTCTTATCATTAATTTGTTCCAAAACTTATTCTATCTATATCATAGGAAAATGACAGATTTATAGAAACATTATCCCTAGTCAAGGAGGAGCTGTAATGGTAATCCTTTTGAAAATTCTGAGCACCCAGAATTTTTTCCTAAACTACTTTATTGGGATATCCTTTTGTGACCCCCCCAAAACAATCTATTCCAACTCCAGAATTTTTGTGGTAAAAGATATTAAGCCATAATTTAGATTGTTGCCACATTATACAGGGCTCTTAGAGCTATATGAATCACATGAGATCTAAGCTTTTTCTATTGGATAATTTTCCTCATAAAAAGAATCTTTTAATAATGGTAAATAAATATACACCGCTTAAAGGTTTACAGAACACTTTGCATATATCATTTAATTTGATCCACAATTATAATAAATCAAGGAATTCACATTAGCAGAGCACATGATGCATTTTTTTTTTAAATCAGAAACCACACTTTCCAAAAGTGCTGGAAAGCAGTTCAAAATTCAGTGGAAGAGCCAGCAGGAAGAAGCCTAGTGAAAGTCATTTTGGTAGCAGTTTGGGAAATTGAGACAGTGTTTATATACAAGCATTAGCATTTCTGGCAGACACCTGCAGACACTGGATGAGACCAAAAACAGGGGAAAAAAAGAAGAAGCATTTGGAGTCAGGCGTAGATAACTGCCTCATTAAGCCATGGATTTTTAGAGAAGTTGAGTGGTGGTTGTATTGGGTATTTTGAAAATTGTGCCACAATAAAATAGTTGGTTCCACTAATATGTTGTTGGCTTGTTACAGAATCTAATTCTAGGCAGCTTGCTGAGTTTTTAAAGGACTGTCTGGAATTAACCATTAACAACTGAACTGGAAAGCAGAATTGACTAGCTCAATTTACCACCATAAAAACAAATAAGTAGCAAAAGAACAATGCAAGTGATCCAAGCAGTCTGAGACTAAATTCTATCTATGGAACAACATAGTATTCAATACTTAGATCTAACTTGTGAGTATCTTAGAAAACAACCATTTAGAGTGTTTTGTATTAAGTTAAAAGCAACTGGAAACTTTGGTATATGTGCATGATTATCTGAATGTCTAAACTTTACAAAGTAGGAATTTTTCCTCTAATAGGATGGAGGGTTGGAAGAGTTTAATATAAGTTGGATTCTCTATGTGTCTGTGTCTTTGTCTATCTGTCTGTCCCACCCCCTCTCTCCTCTTCCCCCTTCTCCTCCCAGAACCAGGATGGCTATATCCTGAATGTTCCAGTAGGTAACTGAGATGTGATGGTGTTTCTATTCTCTAAATCCATAGACTTAAGCCCCCACCAGCCATATTTCCATCTATGTCAGAGTTTTATGACCAGCACCCCAGTTCCCCTTAACTACTTAACATCAGATGGCTTTTAATAAGAGATATTTAATTCAAAGATATAGCAAGATGAAACTACAAATATTGCCTTTGATACTTCATGGTGAAAAAAAAATCTCTCACACATTACTTTGGTCTTGAGGAGGGGAGAGATTAAGTACTTCATTTAGTTTAGTTCCTACATAACAATGGTTCAACCAAGTACATGTCCACATGTAGCATAAGTAATGAGTTGTCTTTCTGTTAAGTTAAGGCTCTAAAGGTTACTCCATAAGATAACACTATTTTATTCTCAGTGTATTGATCCTGTAATGCATGTAAAACAGACCTAGAACAGACTCTGGAATAT
This sequence comes from Bettongia penicillata ogilbyi, assembly GCA_023548195.1. Classification (NCBI taxonomy): domain Eukaryota; kingdom Metazoa; phylum Chordata; class Mammalia; order Diprotodontia; family Potoroidae; genus Bettongia; species Bettongia penicillata. Next base: position 556,984 of record JAJHZJ010000467.1, read on the forward strand.
TGGGATGCCAAAGTGCCTTCATGGTGAACATTAGAACTAGGTTGTGATATTTTAGTCTTTTCACCAAATGGGGTGAGCAAAACAGTTACCTATTGAATGAAACAGGCAGAAGAAGACAGAAGCTCACTAACACCCTTTAAATTACTGGAGCAACAAATCAAAGAGCCCCCCATCAATAACATATGCCGAACATCCATGTATGCTCCAGTCTTTCTAAAGCATTCCGTATATGAGTATGTGCATGTGAGTGTGTATGTATATGGACATATGTGTGTATAGATAGATACAGATATAGATATTCCACACATAATCTCCAAAGCAACCTTCCTAGCATCCTTTTTATGGAAGGGTTACATAAGGCAAGTAAGGCAAGTAAGTTGATGAGGTCTTCAAATGTGTCAGACCCTGGTCACCTTAGGTTGAATGCTCCATACTTTCATTTGAGTTGAATTATTCTTTCCCATTCTCCCCTTCAATGCTACCATGGGTGTAACTTCATGCTTTCACAGACCCTCACTCAGGGTCAGATAAACCTAGTGACTCTGTGGAGAGAGTAATGGGGGAATTAAACTTGAATGAAGTACCCAGACTTTCCAATATCCCTTCCCCCAGTGCCATTGCTTTAACTCTTTTTTTACTTAAGTGAAAATCATAGAGTCAACATTTATATTCTTTTTCCTTTATCTCATCTCAATATTTAACAATCAATATAAATTTATTAATTTATTAAGCACTTGCTATATGCCAGACACTATGTTGAGTACTAGGATACAAATAAGGAAAAGAAAGATGGTCCTTCAAGGAGCTTACAAAGAGAATACAGAAACTAAAGCTGAAAATGGGGAATGGGTACACCAGAAAGTACCTTCCCTGGATACATGATGCACATGAGATCAAAACCAAGCAGAGAAATTGATGGTAAATGAAGTTGATTGGAAAAGTCTGACTACTCTACAAAAAGAAGGATTTGGGAGAAATTTATTGTTCCACCTTCTAGCCCTCCAATTAGAGGGGAGATATAATAGAATGTGCTGAGGAGTTGTTAATTATCAAACACAATCAGTCTCTAATATGAAGATTTCAGATGATGAGCTTATCTTGGGACAGGATTGATATGGATATAAATATAATATCATTTTGATATAAATGATATTGAAGTATATATATGTATATATATATATATATATATATATATATGTATTTAAATATAATCAGCACCCACTGAAGATAGAATCCCAATAGTTCAAACAAAGGTTCCAAACTTCTGACCCTCTTTCTTTCACCTATATACCTCATTGTCATTCATATTCTCTTTTCTAACTTCCTTTTCATAATAATGAGCCACATCACTTAGAAACAGGCTCAATTACTATATGACCAGCAAGTTCAAAATGAAATAAACAGAAGTTGTAAATAAATCTTAAAGAATAAGAAAACTTAGGCTTAATATCTGCCCTCTTGTACATAGAGACATCAAGGAGAGAAGAACATATCTTCACCATCTACATAAATTCTTGGTTATGGGAAGTTTAGCATGAATGGGATAGCCTCTCATTTGGGTCTTAGATACCTATCTGACTGAAGTAGCAATGGTGGAGTCCAGTTACTCTGTCCAACACACAGACCATTTCCCGTTTCAAGTTTGTCCTTCTATCTTTTTCATCTCCCTTGACCAAGACCCAATCAAATCTCACATCTAGTGTCTCCACTCACCCAATTTAAAGGTTGTGCACCCCCTATCTTCAGGCAATGGAATACATTCTTTTAGTTAAGCCAATGACAGAAACAGCCTGGCTGTTTCCAGAGTTTTATAGCAAACAAGTGCTACAAATTGACCTACAATCCCTCTGCTACATTCTTGCAAGCAGATAGTAAAAGAATAAGTTCACGTGTAAAATAGTTTTCAAGCTTTAAAAAGTATACCTACATAGTAGAGCAGTGAATTACTTTATCATTAAATGAGCCCATTATTTATTCTAAACTTTCTCATGATTAACTAGAGATTCACAAATGAGAAGAAAATAACAATTTAGTTGTTAAAAATAAGAAGTCAGTAAAAGAAATGTGATCATTAGAGTTGGAAGGCTTACTCTGAGAAACCAATTGGCAAGAAGTCAGAGTATTCCCCATTTCTATGTGACCATGAGGTGTTATTAGCATGCTCCAGGTATTTAGTGAAAGTGTATGACAGTGTTTTAATGGGACTGAAAATTTCAAAGAAATTGGGTTTACAGATATTCACAACTGTTGTCTATATTATAGCTTTGGTGCTTATCTCTACTTGGATGTTCTTCACCTTCTGTAGCAGATTGGAGGATGTGGGATTTTTTAAAGAGGATTTATGACAGAATACTGTATCTATATTTTCATCATGCATTTGTGCATTTCCCAGTGCTTTTATTTTCTGATTATTCCTCTCCAAAACACAAAGTAATGCTTATTTGTTTCAGAACTGAAAATTCCTCTCGATATGTTTACTATCTTTGAAGCAGGATCTTATCTTGTATGCTAACAAGAAAATGTTTCACATTTTTATAGTATTTGAGTTCAACCCATAGGGAATATGCTCTACTGACAAATCTATTACTGCATATATTTGCCAGCTGTTTGTTTCCTTAGTCAGTGAAGTCTTCTCTTTGACGACTCAATTCATTTTACCAGCTCCTCTCCAAGTGTTCCCTCCAGGTTCCCAGATTAGGTATTAAAATCCCAGCAGTATTAAAAGTGAATGGATAAAACTTTTCCCCAAACACATACATATGTTTAAGAAGAACGAATGAAAGAAAAAGAATGGCTGCCTGGAAATGAAGACATTCTGGTTTGCCACATCATGTTTTAAAATATTACTCAAAATTTAATTTCTCATGAATGCCTTCCATTTTACTACTACCCAATCTGTTTCTTTCAACCACTATAGTATCTCCTAGTACACATAATTGTCACTACTTAGGTCAATGCATGTTCTTCCAATGTTTTGTGTATGTAATTTCAGTCTTAATTTTCAGCACAGCGGGCTGAAGCCAGGAAGACCTGAGTTCAATTTTTTCCTCAAATAAATAATAGCTGTGTAACCCTGGGTAAGCCATTTAACCTCTGTCTCACTTTCCTCAACTATAAAATGGCGATAACATAGCCTACATCACAGGTGTGTTGGGAGGATCAAATGAGATAACAATTAAAAAGGGCTTAGCACAGTGCCTGGCACATACTAAGCTATAATGAATGTTTATTCCCTTCTCTTCCCCTTACACTAATGCCTAGCATAATATTTTGACATAAACAGGCAGGTATTCAAAAGGTTTTAGTTGCAAGGGGATAATTAGTCTTTGACGAGTTGATTCCTCCTCTCCTACCACATGATCATAAAATGACACGGTGTGAGTACCCCAGTATATAATCAAAAGATAACAAGGTATTAAGGGTGAAGTCATAGATTCTATCAAAGGTTCAACTCTGAATTGACAAAAACAAGAAAGCTTTGCCCCAAATTGGTTCATAAAAGAGACTCAGAAAGAAAGAATTTGTTAGTCGAGATTGAGGGCCAACAAGAGGAAAAAGACTCCAGCATTGAGAGGACATCAACCAGACTAGAGGACATTTCTTTTTTCCTCTCCCATTGGCCATGGTAATCAGTAATACTATTCTTCTAGAGGGAGACACCCCATCCAGTAATGAGGGATTCATATTGAGAGAATTTAGGCACAGTTAACAAATCCACTAAACAGACTTGGACATAGAAAGGTAGTGAGTCAAAAGAGGAAAGAACTTTAAGGAGGAGAACTTTTGACAGAAGAGATCAGTCAAGAGAAGTAGCTTTGGCAATCAAGAATCAAACTGAAGAGAGCAGTGGGTCCTTGGATCCTTACTCTGAGTAGAGATGCTGTGCTCATAGAGGAGCTTTGTGAATACTTCTCAGAAGAGAAAGCGATACAAGGTTCAGCAGCACCAAGAGTGAGTGGTCTGACCACACATACTCCCTACAAGTCTGCCTCGTTACTAACGTATTTGGAATTAGTGAGCATTCTTCCATAGTCAATCAGCACTTGTTAAGTGCCTAAATTGTTCTAGTCACTGAGCTAATCTCTGTGGACATAAATAAATAAAAGATAGATAGTCCCAGGAAAAGAGTACATAAAAGGGAGTGGTGCCAAACAGCACCTGTGGAGGGTGCATGATGTTTATGGAGTGGAAATCAAACAGAGCAATTGGTAGGATATGTTCTTCTAAAAGAAAGTTGTTTTTTACATATTAGCAGGACAGATAACCCCAGTCAAATAAGGTTAATAAGCATTTATTAACTGTTTACCATATGCTAGGCCTTGTTCTATATGTTGGCAATAAAAATACAAGGAGAAAACAGAAATGGCATTCTAATGGGAGGAAGATAACACATAATATGAAGAAGAAAAAGAGGAAGAGGAGAAGATAGCCATGAAGGCACATGGTGGTGAATACCAGAAAATGAAAGATAGTCTGGATACTTCTTCAAAATGGAGACCTTAAGAAGTACTCACCAGGGATAAGGGGGGCGGAGCAACAGGAGTAGAAAACAAACAGCTACAGAATGATGGTGAGTCTTGGAGAATGAAAAAAAGATGATAGGTCTGAGTCTTCTTCAAAATGGAAGTTCTCAGTCCAATTCACCAAAAGGAGAAAGGGGCCACAGGGTATGCACAGTTTAGTTGCCCTAAGGGCATAGTTCCAAATTGAGATCCAGAATAGTTGCATCAGTTCACAACTCCATCAGCAGTGTATTAGCGTCTCAATTTTCACAAATCCTTTGCAACATTCATCATCTTTTTTTGTCATCTCACCTAATCTGATAACTGAGGTGTTATCTCAGGGATTTTTTAATTTGCATTTCTCTAATGAAAAATGATCCAGAGTAATTTTTCACATGCCTATTAGATAGTTCTGATGTCTTCATCTCAGAACTGCCTGTTCATATCCCTTGACCAATTCTTAATTGGAAAATAACTTGTATTCTAAAAATTTACTCAGTTCTCTATATATTTGAGAAATGAGACCTTAATCAAAGACATTTGCTGTAAAAATTATTTCACAGCTTTCTAGTTCCTTTCTAATCTTGGCTGCATTGTTATTTTTTATGCAAAAGTATTTTAATTTAATATCATCAAAATTGCATATTTTATATTTTCTGTCTCTAATTTCATGGTTTTTTTTTCTTCTCCATAGACCTGACAGGTGGGCTATTTTAGTATTGATATTACTTTATTTTCTGTGGTACCTTTACTTCCTTCTCTCTTTTAATTAGGTCAATATTTTCCTTTGCTTTTTCTAAAATCAGTACTGCTATCCCTGCTCTTTTTCTTCTTCAGCTGAAGTATAATTGATTCTGTTCTTGTTCCTTGCCATTATTTTGTATGTGTGTATGCATGCACGTGTATATGCATGTACATGTTTGTGTGTGTGTGTGAGTTTCAAGTGTGTTTGTTTCTTGTAAACAACATATTGTAGCATTCTGATTTTTGACCCACTCTGCTATCACTTCTCTTTTATGGGAGAGTTTATCCCATTCACATTAACAGTTATGATTACTGTGTATTTCTTTCCATCCTATTTTTTTCTCCTGTTTATCCTCTCTTTACACCCTTTCCCTCTACAGTGTTTTGCTTTTTTCTACCATTTCCCCAGGCTGCCTTCTTTTCTGTCGGTCCTTACCAGCCTTCACTTAATTTCCTTTACTACTAAGATATATTTCTATATTCAATTAATTGTGTATATCATTCCCTCTTTGAGCCAATACTGATGAGAGTGAGGTTTAAGTGATTTCCATTGCCCACTCTCTCATTTTTTCTCTCACTAATAATAGATTGTTTTGTGCTTTCTTCATGTGAAATAACTTACCCCATTCTAACTCTCCTTTCCTTCTTTAACCACCGAATGAACTCCTCTTTCTCATTCCTTAATAATTTTATATGTCATCACCTCAAGTTCACTGTACACATATACTCTCTGTCTACATATATATTCAATGCACTATTAATGACACAGTTTTTAAGATTTAAGAGTGTCATCTTCCCACATAGAGATTAAACAGTTTAGCTCCATGAAATCTCTGATCTTTTTCCTTTTTATAATTTTAAGCTTCTCTTGGTCTTGCTACTGGAGATTTGTTGCTGTTGTTGTTTGTTTTTGCACAATTCTGGTCTTCTCCTTATGTAAACTTAAAATTCTTCTGAGTTGAATGACCATTATTTTTACCTTGAAATATTATCCTTAACTTCACTAGGTAGGTAATTCTTGGCTATAGTCCTAGGACCTATGTCTTCCAGAATATCATATTCCATGACCTCAGATCCTTAATGTTGCAGATGCTAAATCCTGTGTAATCCTGATTGTGGTTCCCTGATATTTGAATTGTTTCTTTCTGATCACTTGCAGTATTTTTCCCTTTACCTCATAGTTCAGAAATTTCCTGTAATGTTTCTTGGAGATTTTATTTGGGAATCTATTTCCTGAGGTAATTGGTGGATTCTTTCAATGACTGTTTTGTCCTCTGTTTCCATAATATCAGCGCAGTTTGATAATGTCTTGAAAGATGCTTTCCAGGTCCTCCTTTTGATTGTGGATTTCAGGTACTTCAATGATGCTGACATTGTGTCCCTTGGATCTATTTTCCAGATCACTTGTGTTTTCCATGAAGTATTTACATTTTCTTGTATTTTTTTTAGTTCTTTAGAACATGAGTGATTCTTAATTTTTCATAGTCATTAGTTTTCACTTGACCAGTTCTAATTTTTAAAGAGTATTTTCATCTGTTAGTTTTTCTTCTTACTTTTCCATTTGGCCAATTGTACAATTTCCACAGTTTTGTTTGTTTGTTTCTTTTTTCACCAGTGGATTTTTGTATCTCCTTTTCCACTTGGCCAATTCTACTTTTTAAACAGTTGTTTTTGTTTTTGTTTTTCCCCAAGGTGATGACACATTTTTTTCATAGTTCTCTTTTGTCACTTTCATTTCTTTTCCAATTTGTTTTCCTACATCACTTTTGATTTTTAAGCTCCTTTTTGAGCTCTTTCATGAGCTCTTTCTAACTTGAGACCAGTTCTTGTTTTCATTTGGGTTTTTGTCCGTAGGTGTTTTAACATTGCAATCCTTTTCTGAATTTGTGCCTTGGTCTTCCCAATCGCCACAACAGCTTCCTGCAGTCAAATTCTTGTTATTATTGTTGTTTTATAATATTTTTTGGTCTTTTTTTCCTTTCTTTTGAATTTTAGCTCTGCTAGGGTGGAAGGGGTTCTTCTTCCAGGGGCTGTAGTCCTGGCTATGTATCTGGTGTGGCAATAATGTTATGCTGAGGTCCACAAAGGACCCTTGTGTCTGGTACTCCACTAAGGGGGTAAAATGTAAGTGTCTGTATGTCTGGAGGCTGGAGGTACCTGGCAGCTGATATGGTGCTGAGCCAAGGTCCTAGTGCTGGTGTCTGCCTTGAACTGATACCTATTGAGTTTTTCTGTGTTGTCCCAGGCCTACACTGAAGCAGGTGGAAGTTTGGCCACTGATGGCTGCTTGGTTACTATGGGTTATATTTAAGCTGGGGCAGGTTACCAGAGCTGGAATCTATTGGTTACTCTGGCTATGAAGGGTCCTGGCATTGGAATTTTCCTGATCCATCACGTTGGGTCTCAGGATCTACAATTGGTTTACTAAGGCAGTGCGTGCTGCTACCTGACTGGGATGTTTCTTGTCCTTGCCTGGGCTCTTCCTTTACCTGAGTGAGACAGACCTTTTCTGCCAATCTTACAAGTTTCTTGAGCTAAAATATTGTATTAACCTGTTTTGTTTTGTTTTTTTGTTGATGATCTGGTTTTTCTTTTTGTTTTTTTTTTTTTGCTGGTTCTACTGTTTCAGAATTTGTTTTAGGTGACTATTTAAGGTTTTTTTCGAGATGAGTATGGGAAAATGACAGCAATTTATTGCTTACTCTGTCATCTTGGCTCCCAGAATTAGAAAACATCTGTAGAACCTTTGTAATTCCACTTATAATGATAGGTGTTACACACACACACACACACACACACACACACACACATATACACACGCGGGAAACTATGTAAATAACAAGGGTATTAGTTCTCTAAACCAATTAAGACTCAAAGATAGTTTCATTATGAGAAAAACAAAATAGGCCTTATTAGCCTTAGTAGATATTACTCCCTTAACCAAGCTCTGAGCAATAAGGGCCTATCCTTCAAATATATTCAGCCAGATAAGACTGTTTCCAGCAATTAAGAAACCATCTTTCAGTCTCTTTGGCAGAAGGAGGAGAAATTTGCCAGTCTTCTTATTAAGAGAGTCGTTTTCCTCTGTGTGATTGCCACATGGCTTTGATTACATGACATTTTTGCTTTTTCTGTTTGTTATATTTTTCTGCTAATCTTAGATGAGTGAGTCCCAGAGACAAAATGATGTAATGAACTTCAAGATATCAGAAGTGCAATTTGTGGTTAAGTGATGGGATGAATACAAGAGATGAGCAAACATAGAAGAATAACCAACTTGACTCATCTCAACACTAGATTAACATGGCACCTGTGATACTGTGACTATAAACAAAGATGTCACTAATTCACTGGTTCTACTGGACCCAACGCAAATTTGGTGGAATGAGTGCAGGGAACTGCCAGGGGAACCTAGCAATGACTAATGAAAGTCAGTTGTTAAACTTTTACTGTGAGTATTTATATTTTGGAAATCAGTGAATGCTGCAAATCACATTTTGATTTATTGTTTTGTTGATCATCTAAGCTGAAATTAATCAGGAAAATGTTTCTAATGCAGATTTAACTTAAGTGTTTGTGATGCATACGTTTTTCATAGAAAATTGGATATTAAACATTTACAACACTATTTGGGGAATAATATTTTATATCAATTGCTTTAAGCATGAGACTGCTCTCCAAAAATTCTGGTGTGCACGATAAAAATGTGCATCTAAGTTGATTTGTTTGTTTGTTTAAAGGGGAGGAATGTTTTTAAAGTATAATTCTTGCTTTATATTCTCAATGAATATCCTTTAAAAAGCAACAACAGCAACAACTTGATCAAAGATGGCAGAATAAAAGGAGGGACTTGCTTGAGCACTTCCCTAAACCCCTCCAAATACCTGTAAAATGACTTAAAAAATCACAGTGCTACAGAACTCACAAAATGACAGAGAGAAACAAATCTGCAGCCCAAGACAACCTAGAAGGTCTACAGGAAAGGACTGGGGGACTGGGAGAGGAGCATAATCTACCATGGGCTGCAGCAGCACAGACAGCTCAGAGCAGGCTTCAGAAGACTGAATCACGGGGAGCTGTGGAAGTTTTCAGACTTCTCAAGGCACAAATGACAAAGACAGCATAGAAGATCAGGAGGGGATATTCTGTGAAACCTGAGTAAAGGAGGAGAACTGTCCAACTGGAGACCATGTCCAGCTCCAGGGTAGTGGAGGTGGTGGTGTTGTCACTGGTGGCAGCAGCAGCAGGAACAGCAGCCACTGCCTCCAGAGTTCTTGTCCTACAGGCTGAGGGGGATTGAGCAGCTGATACAACATTCCTGAAGACTGGGACGTTATACCCACCCCCACCCCCACTGGAATCAGAGTCTGACATTGACAAAGAGTTAGAAAGTCAAGTATTTGGCTAGGAAGAGGAGCAAACAGCATTATAAAAAACCTCACACTCTACAATATTACTTAGGTGATGAAAGTATCAAAATATACAAGCAAAAAAAGATAAGAAGGTCAAAGTTTCTACATCCAAAGCCTCCAAAAAATATGAATTGGCCTCAGACTATAGAGGTGTCAAAACATATTTTTTAAAATCAAGTAAGACAAAAAGAGGAAAATTGAGAAGAGAAAATAGAATGATGCAAGAAAATCATGACAGAGTTCCTTGTGCCACAGATGCAGAGATCTTCCCCAAAAGCCAAGAAAAGGGTTATTATCAAGAGTAAAAAAGAAAGACAGAAAAAAAAAGACAATAGAATTTTTCGATGGAGACAGGGATCAAAACACAAATACCAAAGAGGTCAGCACTGAGACTGCACTCCCATCTGAAACTTCAGAAGGGAATACAAACTGGTCAGAAGAACAAAACCTTCTTGGAAAAGCTCTGGAAGGGTTTTAAAACCCAAATTATAGAAATAGAAGAAAAATTGACAGATGATTTTAAAAAAATATTAAAAAGGAATTCACTGAAGAAAACGACTTCTTAAAACAGAAAATTGGACAAATGGAAAAGGAAGTCCAAAACCTAACTGGTGAAAATAACTACTTAAAAGGAACAATTGGACAGATGGAAAAGGAGATGCAAGACTTAACTGAAGAAAATAACTTCATAAAACAAAGAATCTGAGAAGTAGAAGCTAAGGAATCTATGAGACATCAAGAATAAGTGAAAAAGAATCTAAAGAATGAGAAGATGGAAAAAAATGTAAAATATCTGATTAGAAAAACAACTGATCTGGAAAATAGATCCAGGAGAGAAAATCTAAGGATTATTGGCCTAGTAGAAAGCCATGATGAAATAAAGAGTCTAGACAATATCATCCAAAAAAATCATCAAGGAAAATTGCCCAGGATCTTAGATCCAGATGGCAAAATAGTCATTGAAAGAATCCACTATTCACCTACTGACAGGGACACCAAACTAAAAACATCAAAGACTATGCTTGCCAAATTCCAGAACTATCAAGTGAAGGAGAAAACACTGCAGACAACCAGAAAGAAAATATTCAAATATCTAGGGGCTACAATCAGGATCACCCAGGACCTTGTAGTTTCTACATTAAAAGATTGAAGGAATTGGAATACGATATTCCATAAGGCAAAGGAGTAAGGACTACAACCAAAGATTAATTACCCAACAAAGTTGAGGCAATATTTGAGAAAAGGTGGACATTCATTGCAATAAGGGATTTCCAGACCTTCCTCATGAAAAGACCAGAGCTCAACAGAAAATTTGATCTTCAAAGGCAGGTCTCAAGAGAGGCATAAAAAGGTAAACAAGGGGGGAAAAAAAGCTTCGTACACAATATGGGCAAACCTTTTACATCCCCATATGGAAGATGATACTTATTAATCTTGAGAATTGTATATTTATTTTGAAATGTAAAAGGAATATATACATATATATCTATATATACATATGCACATATATATGTATATACATATATATATATATATATAGAGAGAGAGAGAGAGAGAGAGAGACAGAGAGAGAGACAGAGACAGAGAGATAGAGAGACAGAAAGAGAGAATATAAATTAAATGATGTGATGATAACAAATGTGATTTAAGGGTGCAAGGGGATGGTAATGGGAGATTTAAAAGGGAGGGAGTATGAAAAAATAAATTCCATCACAAGAAGAGGAACAAAAATATATTACATTAGGGGAAAGAAGGGAGGGAGATGAGTATTGTTGGAGAGGTACTCTCATCTGATTGGATTCAAGGAGGGTACAACAAACCCAGTTAAGTATAGTAATACAGATAGCTCTATATAGGAGGAGAAGGGGGAAAGAAAAGGGAGGGGAGGCTAAAAGGGAGGAAAGAAGCAGTAAGGGAAAAGGGGATTAAAAGGGAGGAAAGTGGAAAGAAGGGAGGGAAGACTGAGGGAGGCCTGTTCAAAAATTAAGCCTCTACTGTGGAGGGGAAGGGAGAAGGGAAAACCAAAACATAAACAAGAGGAAAGGGGATGGAGGGAAAGACACAAATACTAATCATAACTGTGAATGTGAATGAGATGAACTCTCCCATAAAACAGAGACAGACAGCAGAATGAATTAAAAACCACAATCCAACAATATGTTGTTTACAAGAAACACATTTGAAAAGAGGAGATACACATAGAGTAAAAGTAAAATATTGGAGAAGAATTTATTGTGCTTCAAATGATGAAAAAAAAAATGAGCAATCCTCATCTCAGGAAAAGCAAAAGCAGATCTAGTCAAAAGAGATAAGGAAGGAAACTCTATCCTACTAAAAGGCACCATAGACAATGAAGTAACTTCATTACCAAACATATATGCTCCACGTGGTGTAGCATCCAAATTCTTAGCAGAGATTTTAAAGGAGTTACAGGAAGAAACAGACAGCAAAATGGATAATTTTGATTATATTAAATTGAAAAGCTTTTGCACAATGAAACCGAATGCAACCAAAACTAGGAGGAAAGTAGAACACTAGGAAAGAATGTTTGCAATTAGTGTCTGCAATAAAGGCCTCGTTTCTATAATATATAGAGAACTGAATCAAATGTACAATAGTACAAGTCATTCCCCAATTGATAAATGGTCAAAGGATATGAACAGGCAGTTTTCAGAGGAAGAAATCAAAGTTATCTATATTCATATAAAAACATACTCTAAATCACTATTGATTAGAGAGATGCAAATCAAAACAACTCTGAGATAACACATAACACCTACCAGATTCAGTATCATGACAAAACAGGATGATGATAAATGTTGGAGAAGATGTGGGAGCTTTGGAACACCAATTCATTGTTGGAGGAGCTGTGAGCTGTTCCAGACATTCTGGAGAGCCATTTCGAACTATGCTCAAAGGGCTACAAAATTGTGCATACCCTTTGAGTCAGCAGTACTGCTTCTAGGACTGTATCCCAAGAGATTATAAAAATGGAAAGGGTCCCACATGTACAAAAATATTTATAGCAGCACTGTTTGTGTTGATCAAAAACTGGAAATCAAGGGAATGCCCATCAATTGGGGAATGGCTGAACAAATTGCATTACATGAATGTAATTGAATACTATTTTCCTGTAGGAATGATGAACTGAAATACTTGAGAGGCCTGGAAAGACTTATATGAATGGTTCCTGAGACAAAGGAGCAGAACCATGAGAAATTTATACACAGCAACAACCACAGTGTACTAGGATTTTTTTCTGGTAGACTTAGAATGTCATTTCAGTGCAGGAACTTAAAAAATTCCCAATGGTCACTTAGGGCAAAATGCCTTATACGTCCAGAGAAAAAAACTATGGAATTTGATTGCAGAATGTAGCAGATCATTTTCTTTTGTAATAAACTTTGGTTTGTTTTATGATTCCTCCCATTCATTTTAACTCTTTATATACCACATGACTAAGGTAAAAATGTGTTTAATGGGAATATATGTGTAGAACATATAGAAAATTGTATGCCATTGCAAGAAGGAAACAGTGAGGCATGGGGGAAGGAGGGGGAAGGAGGGGAAAAAATCTAAGATATATGGAAGTGATTGTAGAACACTGAAAACGTATGAAATAAAATAAAACTTAAAATAAAAAGAAAAATTGGGAAGAGAAATGAAAGTGATGCAAGAATATCATGAAAAATGTGTCAACAGCCTGGAAAAGCAGACCCCAAAAAATTACTGAAGAAAATAATACCTTTAAAATAGAGTAATCCATTGTTTTTTCTCACGGTTTCCGCCATTCATTTCCATTCCTCTATGCAACATGACTAATATGAAAATGTGCTCAATAAGAATATATGTATCAAAACCATATAAGATTGCATGAAATCTTAGGGAGGAAGAGAAGAGGGAAGAGGAAAAAATCTGAGACTTATGGAAGTTATTGTAGAAAACTGAAAACAAATAAAGGAATAAATATTGCATTAGTTGTTGTCCTTCATCTTCTAAAAGGACCAAAATGACATCACCATTTTAAAGTGAAATTTCAGTGTGTCTGACTGTGTCTGATCAGACCAACAAACTTGAAATGTGCTACCACAGGTTGGGCACAGATAGTCTGTAGGAATATTTGGGGTGGATATCCCAACTTTGGGCATCCTGTGTTTACTTTGTACTGTCTCAATTCTGCTTTGCTCGAAGAGCACAGCATCTTTTCTTCTGTGGGCACACCATGTTGAGCGCTCCTTTGCTGGTGTCTCCCATGCTGCACAGTCAAATACAAAGTTCTCGAGAGAGACCTTTAAAATGTCCTTGTATCTTTTCTTCTGGCCACTATGTGATCACTTGCCACATGCAACTTATCCAGAAAATAGTCTTTTTGATGAGCATACATTTTGCACATTTTGAACAGCCTTGTGAGTCCATTGGAGTTGTGCTCTCTGAAGCTTAGTTTGAATACTTGGCAGTTCAGCTTGAGCAAGGACTTCAGTGTCTGGTAATTTATCCTGCTAGGTGATCCTCAGAATCATCCTAAGACATATAAATATTGCATACCATCTTGGGGAAGGAATGGGGAAGGGAAGAAAAATCTAAGAGTTATGGAAGTGATTGCAGAAAACTGAAAACAAATCAATCAATCATAAATAAATAGAAATAGACTGACCCAAAAGGCAAATGAAGTCCAAAAAGCCAATAAAGAGGAGAATGCCTTAAAAAGCCGAATTGACTAAATGGAAAAGAAAGTCTAAAAATTCATTGAAGAAAATAATTCTTTAAAGTTAGAATGGAGCAGATTGAAGCTAATGACTTTATGAGAAACCAAGGAAATGTAAAACAAAACCAAAATAACAAAAATTCTAAGAAAATGTGAATTATCTCAGTGGAAAAAAATGCCAACCTAGAAAATAGATCCAAGAGAGATAATTTAAAAATTATTGGACTACCTGAAAGCCACGATCAAGAAAGATCCTAGAAATCATCTTTCAAGAAATTATCAAGGAAAATTACCCAGATGTTCTAGAACAAGAGACTAAAATAGAAATGGAAAGAATCCATTGATTACTTCTTATAAGGATTCTAAAAGGAAAACTCCTAGGAATATGGTAGTCAAATTCTAGTGTTCCCAGGTCAAAGGCCTAGGAAGAAACAATTTGAGCATTGTGAAAATACAATCAAGATAACACACTATCTAACTGCTTCTGCATTAAGGGATTGAAAGGCTTGGAATATGATATTCTGGAAGTCAGAAGAACTAGAATTAAAATCAGAATCTCCTACCCATCAAGAATTAGTATAATACTTCAGGTGAAAAAATTGACAATCACTGAAAAAGAGGACTTTCAACCATTCTTGATTAAAAGACCAGAGATAAATAGAAAATTAGAGTTTTAAATACAAGAATCAAGAGAAGAATGAAAAGGTCAACAGGAAAGAGAATTTATAAGAGATTTATCAATATTGAATTGTTTGCATTCCTACATGGAAAGATGAGGTTTTTAACTCATGAGACCTTTCTCAGTATTATGGTATTTGGAGGAAATTAAATAGATAGATAGATAGATAGATAGATAGATAGATAGATAGATAGATAGATAGATAGATAGATAGAAAGCTAAACGGCACAGGATGAGTTTAATATGAAGGGATGCACTCCAAAAAATAAATTTAAGGGATAAGAGTGGAATATATTGGGAGAAGGGGAAAGGGAGAGATTGAATGAAGTAAATTGTCTCACATAAAAGAGGCAATCAAAAGGTTTCACAATGCAGGGGAAGAGGAGGGAGGTAAGAGGGGATGAGATCAATATTTTTTAAATTATCTCTCCTGGATCTATTTCTGAGGTCAGTGATTTTACCAATGAAATATTTCACGTTATTTTTTTTTCATTCCTTTGGTTTCGTTTTACAAGTTGTTGATTTTTCACAAAGTCATTAGCTTGTATTTGCTCCATTCTTTTTCTTAAGGAATTATTTACTTTAGTGATCTTTTAGACCTCCTTTTCCATTTGGCAAGTTCTGCTTTTTAAGGTATTCTTCTCCTCATTGGCTTTTTTGACGGTATTTCCCATTTCCATTAGTCTAATTTTAAAGGTGTTATTTTCTTTTGCATTTTTGGTGTCTCCTTTAGCAAGCTATCGACTTGTTTTTCATGATTTTCTTGCATCTCTCTCATTTTTCTTCTTATTTTTTCCTCCATTTCTCTTACTTGATTTTTGAAATCCTTTTTTAGTTCTTCCAACAACTGAGACTATTGCATATTTTTCTTGGAGGCTTTGGATATAGGAGCCGTGACCTTGCCATGTTCCTCTGATCATATGCTTTGATCCTCATTTCGTTGTATCCTTGGATCTTCCTCATTTCCAAGGATGTAAGAAAATATTTTTCACCAAAAAAGTAACCTTCTATAGCCCTATTTTTCCCTGTTTGGTTATTTTCCCAGATAATTACTTGACTTTTGACCTATTTCTTAAGTGAAGGGTGCACTACTCCAAGTTTTAGGGGTTTTGTACAGCTGTTTTGAGAGATATCTATAGGAACCTGTGTTCCTTTAAAGTGGAATGATCAAAAGAGAAATGTTGCCTCCTCTCCTGGCCTGTGCTTTGCTCTGTGAGCAACAAGTCCTCTTTTCTGCCCTTGAATGACAAGTAGGATTCCCTCTCCACAGCTGCCATCAGCTCTATCATGCCAGTGCACTTCATAGCTCCACAATGGCAAACCAGGTCTATGATTCAGATCAGCAGCTTGATTTTCCCATTATCGATAGGCCAAGAGCTCCAGAAGTAGCCTCTACTGAAGCAGTGGCTGCTGCTGCAGTGGGGCTGGAACTGAGCCTAGATTATGATCCTATCTTACTAATGTGAGAGAGCTTTCCCACTGACATTTGAAGCTGTCTTTGGCTTTTGTGGGTTGAGAAGACTGGAAACCACCAGAGTTGCTAGTGATTCAGTGTCCTGAGGCCTGCTCCAGTCCCATCTATGCCTGTGTGACCCATGCTAGGCTGTACTCCATTCCAAGTTCAATGCAATAGACCCTTCCTGTCAGACTTCCAGGTTGTCTTGGGCTGGAAACGTGCTTCACTCCGTGATTTTATGGGTTCTGTGGCTCTTGAACTTGTTTAGAGCTATTTTAACAGATATTTGAGGGATTTGGGGTGAGAGTTCAATCAGATGATTATTTCTACTCTGCCATCTTGACTTTGCACCCTGGCAATCAAAGGGTATATTTTAAAAAAGAAAATATTATTTTCTATTTGTAAAATAGTATGATTAATTTTAGTAGTTGTACGCATTGTATTAGCTTCTCATTCATTGATCTTATTGTTGAACACTATGGATTACTACTTTCAGTAAGTGAAAAATGAAAGTGAATTTCATAGGTAAATATAAATTCTCACTGTTACTTACAATTTACTTTATAGTGTTAAATAAAAGAAAAATTACTGCAGAAAAAGATTTTGATAAACTTCAGCACTCATTTCTATAAAAATACTTGAAAGTTTTGGTATAAATATATTTTTATTTAAATTGATACCAAAAAAGGATTTAAAACCACCTGCAAGCATTACTTTTAATGGGGGTATACTGGAGGCCTTCTTACTAAGAACAGGTGTGAAACAAGGATGCCCATTGTTGCATCAAAATCATGCAATATTTTATTTGAAATCCTAGCAATAGCGATAAGAGAATAAAAAGAAATTGGAGGCTTCAGAATAAGGAATGTGGTGATAAAACCATCTCTTTTTGAAGATGATGTGATGATAGTCTTTGGAAAATTCCAAAGAGTCAACTTAAAAATTTGTGGAAACAATTAATACTTTTAGCAAAGTAGCAGTATATAAAGTGAATCCACATAAATCATCAGAATTCTCATACATCACAAACAAAATTTTGCAGGATAAGATAATTAAAAAATCTTTTAAAATAACTCTAGACAATATACAGTCTCTGGGAGAAATTATGCTCAAATAGTTATTAGACTACATTTTGACAAAGCAATACCATTACTTATCTATTTCCAAAGATATTTAGGGAAAAAAGGAAACAGATATCTACATTCTAAAATGTTTATAGGAGCTATCTTTGGGGTGCTATGAACTGGAAATCATGGGTATGCCCATCAACTGGAAAATGGCTGAACAAGTTGTGGTAAATGGTTATGATGTAATACTACTGTGCTATAAGAAATGATGAACTCAATGCTTTTAGAAAAAGAAAAAACTTGGAAAGACTTGCATGAAATAATGAAGGACCAGGAGAACATTATACACAGTAAAATCAATATTATTTTAAGAATGACTTTGAGTGAATAAGTTATTTTGTCTCTTATCGATACCCAAATTAACTATGAAGGACATATGAAGAAAGGAGTTGCCTGAATCCAGAAAAAGAATAATGAATAGAATATGTATGGAATTATTACACACACACACGCACGCACACCTATTTGTATCTAAAGGTAGCCATCTCCCGGGTGGGGAAATGAGGGAAGAAAAAAAGAAGAAAATAGAAATTTGAATGATAATTCTATTGTATTATTGAAAAGAATAACAAGTTCTTCGCAGTTTCATGTAGAATTATTTTGCTGTTGTTGTAGTACGCTATAGAAATGTTTGTTTTATTCCATAAATTAGAAAGAAAATTTAAAAAGAATTGTTTTAATTTTCTATATCCTGTAGCATTCAGGAGGTAAATAATCATGACTAATATAATGACAATTTCCATAAAGAAATTTCTTTATAAATGTATCAAAGTAGAGAATATCATGAGTGATATCAAATAAAATTCAGAAGAATACAATTAATGGAAATAATTTATATGCTATTTACTTATACATGAAAATTGCATATTTTCTTTTTCATAAATTCATATTGAGATTAATTAGATCTAGGAATGTAATACCACAGATGAAACAAATATGATTTCTACAATTAAAGCATGTGCTAAGGAGAAATTCTATAATCTTGGAAATTAATGGATGCGTAATTTTCTTGTCAAAGCTTTCTTTTGACTACTTAGTGGGACCATTTTGGATGAGCTACGTCACATTCAATGACTGCAATCAGAATTACCGACAATATCCTTATTTCCATTAGTTAAATTGGATAGTGTCTTAACCAAGGTGATCTCTGGCTTCCAAGTCTGAGAATTTCATACTGGTCTCATATAATGGAGTTTAGACATGGAGGATAATGGGAGAGAAATATAGGACATTTAATACACTTTTTTAAAATAATTAACCATTCAAAGGGTCCTTGTAAATCTTTCCCAGAGCAAGTTATTCACTTAAAAAGTAAAACCAAACTTTCCTTGATATATACATATATAATGATTTTCATTTAGAGAGGAGATTGTCCTAGCACTACTTAGAGTATTTTGAATTCTTTGTACTCTCAATGATGCTTAGATAGGTTTTTTGCTTTGCTTTATTTATATTCACACACTGCTGGAAAATCAGTAATTGAAAAACTTCATTCAATTAATTAGTCATTCTATCCACATTATCTCAAGGAATTTTATATCACTGGTCATTCTCCACTGAATTGACTGATTGTCTTGATAATGCACATCCATAACCTTATATTTAAATGATTGCATACTTATGCCTTCAGTATATTAGAAACGTTTTTTGGTAATAAGTAATATCCTTCTCCAATTATCCTACATGATATAGCTTATATATTCATGAATCTAGATACAAGCACATGTTTGCATATATTACACATAGCTATGTAGGCACATATGATTACATTTAATATCAATATTATTAATTAATATCCTATGTAATATGCAATATATTACACCTAAATAGTTTGAATTTGTTAACATTATACCTTGTATGACATTTGTCTGCATCTATTACTTCTCCTGCCAGGTCACAAGCCCCAAGAAGATTCTGCCCAGGGCTTAGTTACCTATGTATTCTTAGAGCCTTGTAAAGTCTTACAGTTAGTAAGCATTCCCCTCCACAAAATAAATAAATCAATGAAAAAAGAAACAAATAAATAAAAGTTTGTGGGATTGACTTTTTGTTGAATATAAAATGCATTTGAGTAAAATGGAAGCTTGCTCTTAGTGTTCTATAGTTCATAATTCATAGTCAAGAAATCCTTGTGTTGATTCTTCATTATAAAGTTAGATAAACAGAATATGTTGGCAAGTTACTTCAAATTAGCTCTAAGTTACACACACACACACACACACACACACACACACAAAGTGAGAAAACAATCAAGTCAACCTCAAGGCAAAGGGAGCTAGGAATCTGTCTTCTATATAATTACGTATCTGATCCTTATGAAAATAATCACGTTAAAGGAGAACAAAAAATGAAACAGATTTATGTAGGTATTACTTTTTAAAAAATATTTAGAGAGAAATTATTCTTATGCAAATGAATTAGAAATGAAAAAAGGATAAACATTTGCAGCTCTTTATTAAGTGTTACTTGTGTAAATTAAGAATATTCTGCAGGACTAGTGCTCTTTCTCCTTCTGGTCTCCCATCTTTAGAATGTTGGTGTCTAATCTCTGTCAGCCTCTACCCTTCACTGATATGCCCAAATATGTTTCCCATCATGGTCTCAGGTTTTTGTCATGGCTACAATGAAAAAAAATTGTAATGATTATAGGCTGGTAGCCACTTGAAAGTATTCAAATACACTTTCTCTCTTTTCTTCAATTGATCACTTAACTACTAGTTATTTGTTTCCTCTTAATTTCCTCAGTCTTGAAAAAAAATTCTCTTGATCATATCTTCCTTTTTAGCTACCGGTTTATATTTCCCTTCCCCTCCCTGGCTAAACTCCTTGATAAAGACATCTATTTTAGGTACCTTTACTTTTTCTCCTCTCACTCTCTTCTAAACCTTCTACAATATATCTTTTAACTTTGTAATTTAGATGAAAACTCTCTTCTCCAAAGTCATCATTAATCTCTTAATTTAACATTTTTTTTTTGGTTTTGCTTGTTTGTTTTTTATAAATCCTTTTCCTTCTTGATCTCTCTGAAACATCTGACATTGTTGACCACATTTACATCCTAAATATTCTTGGTTTTAATGCTGGTATTATATGTCTCCTGGTTCTTCTCCTTTATGCCTGCATCTCTTTCTCAGTAGTCTTTACTGGCTCTTCATGTAATACCTATTAATGCTGGATGTCATCTAAGGCTTTCACCCGGCCCCCTTCTCTTCTCTTCTAATCTATGCTGCCTAGCTTAGGATCAAATATAAAGTTATCTGGTTTGATATTAAAGTCCTTCACAAATTGATTACCTTCATACCCTTTCATTTTCTTACACTTGATTTCTCTCCGTACACTCTATGTTGCTAGAGTTGCCTGCTTGATATACCACATGACATTCCATTCCCAGTTTCCACATCTTTGTACACATAGCGGAAATATTTTTCTTCCATATTCTACCCATACTTTATCCTCTTAATTTCGTTTGATTACTTTGAAACAGCTCAAATTCCATCTTCTGCAGGAGATCTCTCCTGGTCCCCCCTTTTCTTAATTCTTTTCCAAAGATTAATTGCTTCTTTCTAACATTACCTCCAATTGTGACTGTAAATATGTTGCGTGTGCCTGTGTGTGTATACACACGTACATAGATGTGCGTATACATATATAGATAAATACAGATATAGAATATGTAGATTTTGTATCTTCTATCCCAGTGAAAATCTTCATGACAGTAACTGTTCTGCCTTTCTTTGTATACCAGTATTTAACAAATTGCCCAGAACATATTAAGTGATGAATACTTCTTGAGTAATGAACTATATTATCATTTGCTATCATTTTTGTGTTCTGAATTTTAATTAATATCTTGAAAAAGTTGTTTGGAAAAATGTTCCCTCAAAAACTAGATACTTTGTGACATAATAGTGATTGAGGCACTGTGATGTAGTGAGTAGAAGGTCGGATTTGCGGTCGGAAAGGTCTTATGCATATCTGCCTCATATATTCACAAACTATATAGCTTTACACAAGTTCCTTAGCTTCTTTCACCCTTTGTTTCCTGAACTTTAAAATGAGGATGATACTAATTATAGGACTTACCTCCTAGAGCTGTTATAGGTGTCAAATTAGATAAATAGAGATATACTTACAGTTGATTTTATGTATATGTATACACATATATACATACATAAACATTTATACTATCAAGTGTAATACGCACACTTATACTT
The DNA here is from genome assembly GCA_023548195.1 of Bettongia penicillata ogilbyi. Lineage (NCBI taxonomy): Eukaryota > Metazoa > Chordata > Mammalia > Diprotodontia > Potoroidae > Bettongia > Bettongia penicillata. The sequence goes on from JAJHZJ010000467.1 coordinate 578,823, forward strand.
GATGTAAAACACAAACCATAAGAAATTATTTTCCATTCATCAGGGAGGGATTTAATAATATTGAAACAAATATTATTTATGAAGTCTTTCATATATGTATAAGTATATATCCACAGAAATATTCATATGTGCATATATGCACAATATGCATGCACATGCATACACATAAATGTACATGTATATGTACCTGTGTGGTATATATACATATTTCCACAAAAGTGTAGATAATAAATGCATACATATATGATACTTTATAAACATCATTTATGATGCTATTGGATCCCTTTATGAAGAAGAGAGAATAATTTCTTCTGGTTTGTGCTTTAGATGAAGAACAAGACGAAAAGAATATTTGTAAAACTGTCACGTTAGAGAATGCTGCATACAAGCACTAGAGCTACATTTTTCCAATTTTACTTTCTTTTGATTGTGACTGCACAAGATCATGGTTATATTTTCTTTTCCTTTCTATACGTCATAAGAAAATATTCTACACTTGAAGTAACTAAACTAGAATACCTTATATACAGAACTCACTCAGCATATATTATTGTGGAAATATTGCCAGAAAAAAAGCATATTTTCTCTCCTGCAGAGATAATAATCATACTGTCAGCTGAACACTGATAAAAAAATTTCATTGTTGCTAAACATGTGCGCCATAGATTTTATGACCTTGTCGTGAACGTAGAAAAACCGCATTGAAACTGATAGTTCGAAGGAACTTCAGTCATTGTGTAGTCCAGCTTATACATGAAAGGAGACTTCTCCTGTGACCTCCTGGAATAAATAATTCTCCCTCTTGCCACAAGGAGAAGGAAGCCACAACTTATTAAAGTAACATTTTTCTACATATGAACAGCTGTATTTGGTACTTTTTTTTCTGCCACCAAACTTAAATTTTTCTCTTTTCAATTTATATTTTTTCCCGGTTCTGCCTTTTAGAATAAAACAGAATTAGTCCAATCACCCTTTCCATATGGCAACCTTTCAGATACTTGAACGTAGTTATCATCTTTCCACTGGATGTTCTCTTCTCTAGGATAAAAACCCCTTCAACTAATATCCTCATATGACATAGATTATTGAAAACATTCTGATTGTTGTCCTCTGGACATTACTTTATCAGTATTCTTTCTAAATTGTAACACTTAGAATTTCTTACCATATCTTAGATTATGTCAAATAAAGGAATAAAATTGTACCACCCCTCCTGATTCATAGATGCTATATTTCATTTAATGCAGTCCAACACTGTAATAGTTTGTTTTTTTTTCTGTCCCAATTTACCACTAAATCATATTGAGTTCACACACCAGGAAAATGCCCAGATCTTTTTGGAAAAAAAAAAAGAAAAGAAAAAGAAAAAAACTAGGAAACCTTGCTTCCTCCATCTAGCACATGAGAAAGTGAGTGTGTGTGTATGTGTGTGTGTGTATTTAGCTCAAATGCAAAAAATTATTTTAGTTATATTGAATTTTATCCTAGATTCTATCCAAAGCACTAGCATCTAAAGTCTACCCTGTCAAGACCTTTGGGGATTCTAATTGTCCTATGTCTTGTTAGTTATGTCTGTTAGCCCAGTGTCATCTGCAATTTTAATGGTCCTGCAATTTCTGCTTAATAGTTCTGTAACCTAGGGAAAATCACAACTTCTCCTGAAGCTGTTTCCACATCTGTAAAAAGAGGAAAATAATAGCACCAACTTGACAGGGATGTTGTGAAGTTCACATGAAGATCAAAAGGTGCAAACTTTTGAGACTTTGGAATACAGTCTCAGTATTTGTGAATCTCTGAAGTAAAGTGTGGGAAAGAAGACTGCCTTAGGAAGATTCTGAAGATCAGCTGGCAAGATAGACTACCAGACTCTGAGCTCTTTCCTGCAATTTAACTGCCAAGCATTCAGACTCTACTGCAAAAAAAGTGCAGCTCTGAGGGTGGAGGCAAGATGGCGGAAAAGAAAGACTCACATATGCTAGCTTCAAACCCACAGCCCATATATTTCATGCAAGAAGAACTCCCCACAAATTCTGGATCACCACAAGGTGCGCAGAAAAACTTTGGAAAAGATTTCCGTTCCAGAGAGCACAGGAGAGCCATGCCCTGGGTCCATTGCTCCCTGGAAAGCAGAACCCACCCCTGTGCTGCCCTGGCCACGCAGCCAAGAGGAGCAAATCTGAGCAGGCTTCAGGGATGGAACTTCCTGCGCCTGGGAAAGTCACTCCACCCACAGGCGCTACAGGTCAGTGAGAGAGACGTCTGGGCTGGCCAAGAGGGGAGCGGGGTGTCTCCGTGACTCCGGCACCCTTGGGATGCAGCGGCAGAGGCAGCAGTGGTGGTGGCCCAGGACTCACCGAGCAGGCAGGCAGAAGTTCAGAGTCATTACTGATGGTCTCTGCATAAAGCCCATGAGGGAACTGAGCCTGGGAGGTGGCCCTGCCCACACCCCAGCACCAGAACTTAAGCTCACATTGAATAGCAGCCTCGCCTGCCACAGAAAGCCCTTTGAATCTCAGACCCCAAGCACTAGCTGGGCGGATCTAGGCAGGGGTGGACAGGATTCTCAGAAGTCAAGTAACTGGCTGGAAAAATGCCCAGAGAAGGGAAGAAAAATAAGACTATAGAGAGCTACTTTGAGGGGGTACAGATGTTCCTGCCTTTCAATTCAGATGATGAGGAACTATTCTTATCATCAGGGAAAGACGTGGAGGTCGGGGCCTCTCTATCCCAGACATCCCAGGTGGATGTCCGGTGGACTCAGGCCATGGAAGAGCTCAAAAAGGATTTTGAAAATCAAGTTAGCCAGGTGGAGGAAAAGCTGGGAAGAGAAATGAGAGAGATGCAAGAAAAGCATGAAAAACGGGTCAATACCCTGCTAAAGGAGACCCAAAAAAATGCCGAAGAAAATAACACCTTGAAAAATAGGCTCACTCAATTGGCAAAAGAGGTTCAAAAAGCCAATGAGGAGAAGAATGCTTTCAAAAGCAGAATTAGCCAAATGGAAAAAGAGATTCAAAAGCTCACTGAAGAAAATAGTTCTCTCAAAATTAGAATGGAACAGATGGAGTCTAATAACTTTACGAGAAGCCAAGAAATCACCAAACAAAACCAAAAGAATGAAAAAATGGAAGAGAATGTGAAATATCTCACTGGAAAAACACCTGACCTGGAAAATAGATCCAAGGGAGAAAATTTAAAAATTATGGGACTACCTGAAAGTCATGATCAAAAAAAGAGCCTAGACATCATTTTTCAGGAAATTATCAAGGAAAACTGCCCTGATATTCTACACCCAGAGGGCAAAATAAGTATTGAAAGAATCCATCAATCACTGCCTGAAAGAGATCCAAACAGAGAAACTCCTAGGCACATTTTTGCCAAATTCCAGAATTCCCAGGTTAAGGAGAAAATACTGCAAGCAGCTAGAAAGAAACAATTCCAGTATTGTGGAAATACAATCAGGATAACTCAAGATCTAGCAGCTTATACATTTAGGGATCAAAGGGCGTGGAATAGGATATTCCAGAATTCAAAGGAACTAGGACTCAAACCAAGAATCACCTACCCTGCTAAACTGAGTATAATACTTCAGGGGAAAATATGGTCTTTCAATGAAAGAGAGGACTTTCAAGCATTCTTGATGAAAAGACCAGAGCTGAAAAGAAAATCTGACTTTCAAACACAAGAATGAGAAGAAGCATGAAAAAGTAAACAGCAAAGAGAAGTCATAAGGGACTTACCATAGGTTAACTGTTTACATTCCTACATGGAAAGACAATATTTGCAACTCTTAAAACTTTTCAGTATCTGAGTAGTTGGTGGGACCACACACACACGTACACACACACAGACATGTACACACGTGCATGCACACACATACACACATGCATGCACATACAGAGACAGAGAGCACAGAGTGAATTGAATAGAATGGGACCATATCTTAAAAGAAATTAAGGTAAATGGTGAGAGAGAAATGTAGTGGGAGGAAAGAGGGTGAAATAGAATGATGAGGGAGGAATGGGGAGAATTTGCAAATCAAAGTTTTAGGAATATTGTTTATAATGTTTAGTATTGTTGTTGCTACCAGGAAATAAGAAATACAGGTAATGGGGAATAGAAAGTCATCTGGCCCTACAGGACAAAAGAGAAGATGGGGACAAGAGAAGGGAGGAATGATAGAAGAGAGGACAGATTGGTGATAGGGAAAATTAGATTGCTCGGTGTATTGGGGTGGGGGAAGGGGACAAAAGGGGAGAAAATTTGGAACCCCAAATTTTATGAAAATGAATGTAAAAAGTTAAATAAATAAATTTAAAAAAAAAGAATTTTCTTAGTGCCAAAAAAAGTGCAGCTCTGATGGGCTAGGCATGTTGTTCCAATGCCAAACGTATGTCTGCCTAAAAGACTATTTGACAAAGAATTCAGACAAGGTACATGAACACACAGAGGTCAGAAGCAGTGCAAGGACACTCGCATGATCTCTCTGAAGAACTTTGTAATTGACTGTGAAACATGGAGACACTGGTGTAGGACCACCCGGCGTGGCATGCCTCCATAAAAGAAGGCATTGTGCTCTATGAGCAAAGCAGGGTTGGAGTAGCTGATCTGATTAGTCAGTCAGACAGACTGTACCTTGATTCTATCATAATAATGGCATTTTGATTCACTACAATCATAATGGGAAACAAATAACAAATTTGTAAAGTGCTCAGCATAATGTCTGGCACAAAATGGGTGCTACATAATATTAATATTAATAATAGTAATAATAAAGATTGTTGTTATTGCTACTATGATTTCATCCATATTAAAATTTTAAACAAATGTTAAATAGCACAGATCAAAGCCTTTGAACACTCTATAGGACCTCTTCCAAGTTAACAATGAACCTTAAAAGACTCATCTATTAAGTCTAGCCATTCAGTCAATTCTGATTTAATCTAGTTCCATTATGGCTTAGTCTATATATCTCTATATTCTCCACTAGTATAGCATGATATAATTTAGCAAGTGCTTTGCTAAAAATATAGCTACTACAACTACCATTTTCTTAATGCTATCAAAGAAGAAAATGAGATCAGTCTGGCATGACTTGTTCTTGATGAAGCCATTTTGGCTCCATGTAATCACCATTTCAATTTCTAGATGTTCACTAATCACCTCTTTAATGATCCATTGTAGAGTTTTCCCAGGAATTGAAGTAAAGTTAATTTTCCCATGTCTACTGACTGTTTTCTTCCCTTTGGAAAATAACTACAACATTTTCCTTTCTCCCATCAAGTGGTGTCTTTCCTAATTTCGAAGGTCTTTCAAATTTCACTGGCAGTGGCTTTTCATTCACATTGGCCAGTTCTTTCAGCATCTAAGGATGTGGATCATCTGGTTATGGCGATGTGTATTTATCAAGGACAATCTGTGTCCTTATTTATGATCTTCTAATTTGTCATTTTTAGAAATACCCTTTTAGCCATTTTCTTGTGATTTTCAATGTAAAAATCACTCTCCTTGTCAGAGAAAAAAAATATTAATTAAATAGATATGCTTTCATCAGTTATCATTTTTCCTATCCATCCCAAGCAGATGGGCTATTTCTTCTTTAATCCTCATTTTTCTTCTGATATAGTTAAAACACACACACAAACAAAAAAAAGCCAACCTTTTAAGGTTTTGTTTTGCTTTTTTTCAGCAGCATCAGATTATTATGAGTTTGTACTCAACCCTTTTTTTTTAAAATAGGACCATGTCATAGACATTTATTTCTCTTGTTACTTTCCATTATTTTTACTGTGTGTGTAAATATATAATATCAAAGCTTGTTTATGAGTTTCTTCTGTATTCATATTAGTCTCTTTAGACAAATCTTATTTACCTTTCTCTTTGAATTATTTCCACGTACCATTGCAGTTTAATGATGGAATAACCATAATACTCTGGAACCGTTGAAGGTCTTTTAAAGCGTTCAAATTGCTTCACAGAAGCTGTCTGTCTAGTCATCTCTTTGCTCTACAATGTCCACTTGACTGCAGTACTACTTGAGCAATGGAGAGGAGGGAGCAGTGGGGCAGGTGGGTACATTCTTATGATGGGGATTCTTCAACCAATGTTGATAGTAATCAGTCCACTGTGATCTTTTCATCTTGAACTTATGAATAAAACTTTGTAAGACTGAAAGGGAACTTGCCAACACAGCCCCTATCCATAGTGCATGCAGCTCACCTTTTAGTTGGGTAAAAGGAATCAAGGCTTTGAGACACATATTCATGGTTTATTATATCCATTCTTTGTTCCTCTATAACAGAAGACACAAGTGTTGAACAAATTCTTTCTTTTTGATATCCACAAAGAGTACAGAGTACAACGTTGCCTACCTCTTATATCCTCCCCCGCACCTAAGAGGAGAAAAAGAAACATATCTTCTCTCTTTTTTGGATCTTTTGTGAAGAGCTTTGTATGTGGGAGGCAGTTGAAGAGTGAGAAAACATCCAAAACTGTAAAGAAGGTAATAATTTATTATGGTCCCTGGGGACTGACACTTTATTATAATTCATTTTCCATGTAAATAAGCTTAAAAAGATAAAGTTCACTGTTTTAATTGTTATTCATTCAAACATCAAAAAATTTTATTTCAATTAGTAATGTCCAAAAGGAAAAAAAAATCAATTTAACTTCCTTTTGATTCTTGAATTTGAAATAATCTGTTTATTACAATTTAAAGGTTCTATATCTACTTATTTAACTATATATATGTGTGTGTGTGTGTATGTATGTATGTATATGTGTGTGAGTGTTTAGAACATAAAAATTAAGGGAGTCAGCTACATATACTTGAAGTATAGGATTTCGTAGCCTGATAAAACAGCTGAAACTCCTAGATTGCCTTAGAAAATGAATGTGTGCTGAATGTTTCTTCCTCCTTAATCACAATGGAACAAACACTTGAAATACTTTTTGGTCTCAGTGAAAATGAGAGTATTTGTTTTCTATTTTCCCTTCCATAATGTGACAGGCCTGTATAAGTTATGCTGGCAAATACATTCTTTAGTTTAATGCAACTACCTAGGATCTGCTGCTATTCAGTAATTTTTCAGTTGTGCCTGATTTTTTGTGACCCAATTCGGTGTTTTCTTAGCAAAGATATCGAGTGGTTTGCCATTTCCTTCTCCAGATGATGAAACTGAGGCAAACAGGCTGAAGTGACTTGCCCAGTGTCACACAGGTAGCAAATTTCAGATACCAGATTTGACCTCAGGTCTTTCTGACCTTATCTATTGTGCCACCTAGATTCCTGGTGGTATCACTATCTTAAGTTTTAGTCCCATCATCAATAAGCTATGTATCATTGAAATAAGCATTTTGGTCAGGTTTGATACTCTCAGATGTACCCACATACATATGAATGGACATCTCATATAAAATATGGATGCAAAATGGAAAATAATTTTTTCAGGTCATTTTTTTCAAGTGACTGTATCAATGGTACATTCATAGTTCATTAGGGGAGCCAGAACATGTCTTAGGTGTTCTGTTTCCAAAACACCTGTGATGCAAATGTAGGCTCTGTGTACATTTGGCGCATATGCAGGGGGTCAATAAAGCATTACAGTAACACTTTCAGTATGTATAAGCTCTTGTGCCTTAAGACTGGAAGGCAAGATGGCGCATTATTAATTACCTAACAAGGGGGCCATAATATAATATTTATCCAGCAGGAGGTGCTATTTTCAAGCCACCAGGCAAGTGGTTTCACTAGAGACTGATGCGCATGCTTATCTTTCTTCTTTCCATGGATACAGGGAGGAAGGAAAATATTAATTCTCCCGCTAGCTGAACTTTGATTTGGGGATCTATTGATTTATCTGTTTTTCTCTCTGTAACCAGGTTTTCCTCCTCTCACCCTCTCCCATTTTTTCTCATCACAGACCAAGCTGCAAACATCAAGGATGAATGAAGAAATATATGTATTTAATTAAATCCAGACTTCCACTTGGGCTTATCAGGTCCTTCTTCTCTGTAAATAGAGTCCTCTTCAGGGCCTGATCTTGAAAGCCTGTTTTCACTTCTGTCTCCTACTGTATTTCTAGATTTTGGGGGAGGGGCAACTTGAAAATTTTGTTGACTGAAAGTAGGAGATGAGAAAATATGGTGAAATATGGCTCAGAATTATTAGAAAACTGTCTATATCTTTTCCCCACCACATATCTGGAATTTCTCTTTGCAATAACAAATACACATATATAACATACTTAAGTAAAAGCTAACTATATGCTAGAGACTTCATCTCACTTTCCCTCAAAGTTTTATGTTCTGAGGTACGCTAGTACTGCACTCTAGGGTCAAAGAAACAAAAAGGAGATACTGGAATCTCGTCCCTCTATTTCAGTTTTCAGTAAAGGACCATGAAAGCTAAATGTAGGGAAGAGTGTTCAACACTAAGGTTTTCAAAAGCTGCCATTGCTGGTCACAAGTCTGACAAGTCTCCCACTACCATAGAAAAGAGGGACAAGTAGCTATTGTCAAAAATCCACAGAAAGATTTTTAAAGTTGGTGTATATGGAGCTCCCTGTTCCTCTGTCATGTATCTCACCTCTTCCTGCCCAAGCCCCGCCTCCCCAAACAAAAAACAGAAAGAAACACTGACAGATAGTGAATCTCAAGGACAACAGAAGAAATGACATCCTCTCTCCCAAACTCCATTCTCACATTAACAAGTACTTTTCAGAAATCGCAAACTAGATATCCCATAGCCACTTCTGACTCGCTGTTTAGACTTCTTTCCTCCTATGATCTAGCATCATTGGCTTCCTTTCTGTATTGGCTGACTCCCTTGTCTCTCCCTCCCTGACCTTTCCCACCTTATCTTCACTTTCTGCCTTCATTCAAGACCCAATTCAGATCATATCTTACACAATAGGTCTTTCCAGATTCCTACCCCTCTTTTCTCTAGGATTAACTTCTGTTGATCCTGCATGTATTACATATACATAGTGCCTCATATATTATCACCCCCTGATCCAATCCAAAGTGAGCTCTTTGAGGAGGACTCTGATTTTGTCTTTCTTTTTATTCCAAGTGCCATGCAAAAGTGTGGCATTTAGTTAAGTGCTTAAGGAAAGGTTATTGGCTAACTGATTGACTCAGCAACCTGCACATCTCTGCCCAGATTTTATCACTTTAAAGGGTCTCATCAATGTGTTTCTCCTTGTTAGGATCTTTCAGAGGCCTTTCCAATCCAGTATACTATTGTAAAAATACCCATTCTATATAGATTATGCCAGCTTCCTCTGGATGACAAAAGACACCTGCCATTGGGGATCATTTCATTTACTGCACTTATATCCCCAGTGCTTTGCTCAATGTACATAGTTGACATGTAAGAACTGCTTGTTTGATGGATGAACTCCTGACTCCAAGTCTAGTTCCCTAGCCACTACATCATTCAACTCCTTTCCTTTGGGTTTTGAAGAGGTTTAGAACAGTTGTAAATGCCCAATTTTCTATATCTATGGCATTTTTACTCATTCACAAACACATTCTTTGAATTAAATAGATGTCTTATTCTGTTCACTTATATTTCAAGTGGCTAGTGAAGCTCAATCACTGAAATACCTATAAATATTTAAAAGTGCTGCTGGGGTATGTACTTTAAATCATACTTTAAGACCTTTATATTGGAAAATACAATTATATAAGCATATGACTTTTTAAATTGTAGGGAGGTTATTTATTAGAATACCTACAAATTGAATTGTATTTTTTATTTTTTCCTGGACAAATTCAGGAAAGTTAATGACTGGCCATACTGAAGCTGATTGAACAACCTTAAATGCGATTGAATTCACAAAGGGAAAAAAATAGTACCTTAAAACTATCAGTGCTGGAATCTAGAAGAAGAATCTTCAATTTTCTGGAGCACTGGTCACATTTCTTTACTGTTCTGATACACCACAGGATGTGGGTATTTTGAGGAGAAAAAATCACTATGTTTGACACTGAGGATTTGAATGAACATTTATACACAACAATCTTCCCATTCCTTATCACACTGTTTACTCCACTCATTCTTCATATAAATCAAGTATGAATGACTGGCTCTTTACAGGGTGAATGCTCCTTAACCTGATAGTGCCCTAGGTACTAACTCATGGGGCTTACAAAAATTAAGACAAAAGAAATAGGAGAGAGAAGAACTATAGCACTAAACCTCAAGTCAGTTGACCCTAGCAATGGTTTAAACTATTTTTTTTTTCTTTTGGTATTTTTTATTGTGTAACCTACAAGCCATTCTCTTTTGAAAGAAATGAAAAGGTCAGAGTTGGTGATAAAAAAATAAAAGATTGGAATTTAATTACATTGTACTGCTCATTGAAGACTGCCAGATCCAGCATAATTTACTATATAAAGGAAATAAGTAGTAAAGTGATGGATTCAGAAAGACACGAATTCCAATTCTGCCTTAAGAACTTAACAACTTTGTAACCTTGGACAAGTTGCTTAAATTAACTGGTCCTCAATTGGCTCATCTATAAAATGAGGAGGTTGGATTTGGTGTCTGATATGCTTCCTTTCAACTGTCTATCTATGATCCTGTGGTCAGTTAAGAAAGTAATGATCTAATGATCCTACCCAATTGGCAAAGGTGACTGACATCTATCTCATTCTGTTTCCATTTCTGTTCATGTTAGAACTTCTACTTCAAAGCTTGCCAGTACAGTTTTTGAATCAGCTTACCAACTATTAATCTTTTACTAAAATCATCCATAATACAGAATATAAAATGTTAGAAATAGCTATTCAGTGGTCTTTGATGCAAAGGCAAAATTTGTATAAATTCCTTTGATATCACTGAGTCATTTGAACAACTTCAGTCTGATAAGATATAAATTCACTATGATGTATATATGATGTATATGGGCATAATATTCTAGATTTCAATGTAATAAACGAAACCCAAGAACATTAATAATTAAATCACACACATGAACCCAACACACATATCCAGTTCTACTAAGAACTACTTGTTAAGCTCAGGAAATTGGAACAGATTTCTTTAAATTCCTCTTGCATATTACTTAAATTGCAAACCATACTTTCTCAATTCACTAAATATGCTAATATGATCTGTGAGTCTTTGTTCAATGTACCCAAGCTATTCCAGATTTTCAGAATGCATGGTTAGCCACTAAGGCAGCTTCAAGAAGAAATCCCTCTGACTCTTATTTATTAAATAAGATATTTAAAATTACACACATACACACACACGCGCACAATACACAATTATAAACAATTATAAAAACCCACAGCAATTTAGATTTATAGAAGTCAATGAATAGAATACACAAACAATCTTGGCCAGAGATATTTTCCCCTTTCCTCCACAACTCTGAGATAAGAGGTCATCCCTATAAAATGCTGATTTCCATTATATTTTCTGTTTCATCTATTCTCTGGGCTTTTACCATGGAGTTCAGTACTCATTAACTTGGAATTAGCATTGTGTACTTTGAAATAAAATGGTTGCTGAGCTTTCAAAGGAATCCATTCCAAACACTACTTAGTATCCACTAGTCTTAACCTTCATTCTGCTGTTCAGACCCATTAAAAGAGTTTTATTTCAATGTATCAATCAACTCACAGGAGCAACATTATTCACAGACAAAATGGGATAATGAAAGGTCTCAAATCATATCAGATGAAGATTGTTTGAAGGGTGTGAGCATATTTAGCCTGAGGATGACCAAACTTGGAAAGTGAGGAAAAGAGAACACATAATTACCTTCGGATAAGTAGTGGATTATTATGGTGGAGGAAATGAGATATATTCTGAGTGATTCCCTATGGTAGAACAAGGATCAGTAAGTAGAAGTCAAATGGAAACATATTGTGTTGTAAATTTTAATAGAGTCTTTTGGATGAGCTGAAAAATGAAATAATGAAGGTCATGACCTCGAAGTTGTTTAAGAAAAGTCTGAATGGGCTCCCATTGTAGATGCAAGAGAGGATTCAAGAACTGGATAACTTTAAAGTCTACTCTGTTTGCCATGTCCTTTGAACTGATGAGTCCATTTGGTCTGGAAACTCCATAAGCAGTTTTTACTTGTATCATGTCCTTAAAAAAATACATCAAAAAGAATTTATCTTGTTTCTAAAACTATTTTTTTTCTAAAGATAGAAACTATATCAAGGCAAAAGTCCCATAGACAGAATGATAGAAAGTCATGCTTATGAACTGACTTAGACACCATAGTTATGACAGCTGCAGTGATTTTCCTCCTCCCAGTTTTTTTAAAAGTAGGGAAGGGTTAGTGGGGGAGCAAAGGGTATGATAAGACTTAGAATGTAGCTTGAATTATATACAACCTGAATAGATTAAACAGTTGGATAAATCAGACAGAAAAAATTGTAAGAAAGTACATTGTTGAAAATAACCTTCTGCTGGGAGGGAAATGGGACAGAAAACATAAGAGGGCTCATCTCTTTCATCTCTAATCTTTGTGATTCCTTGATTTCTTATCTATTTTGCTGCAATAGTCCAAGGAAGATGAATGGAATAATCCTTTTGCCTCAGACTTGCAATTCATAGTAGAAAACTTAGAATATGGATTTAAAAACTTAGAGTAAAATATTCTTTGAATATTATTGAGGAGAGGATATATTGCACTATCTTTCAATGATTGACTCTTCGTTCTCATTTTCCCTCGTCTTTCACAATGAAGAAAGAGAAAGCAAACAGATTATGGATGGATTTGTATTCGGGATAGATGGATGCACTTGGAAGAAATTTTAAAAAATATATTGCAAATGTTTGCTAAAACAAAACAAAACAAAATAACAGCAACAACAGCAACAACAACAAATATCTCTTACTTGCCTGTAATTTTCTAGAGGTCAGAAACCATGTCTTTTATTAAAAATCCCTATACTATCAAATAAAGTATCCAGTATAGAGTCATTCCTTAATTAATTATATTGACAGATAACCCAAGATCATTTCTAAAGGAATATGGGAAAACTTCAAAATTTCAATGTAAATTTCCATCTACCTGCAGCACTTTTGTACAGCTGTAGCAAAAATAGCCTTAGAGGTGAAATGCAATGAAAACAAAGCAAAACATGATGATTGAGGAAAACATGTGGAAGGAAATTGAAAAGTTCTCATTGCTCTATTGGTGATAAAAGAAAGAAGATAATGGTTTCTTATGTACTTGTTTATAGGATGTTCTTTTTTTTAGAACCCATTTTTTAAGCTAGCTCCTTTATATCCTGGCTGCCCAGTGAACTAGTCAAAGCAAAGAGTAATGACTAAAATTCATCAGCATCAGAAGATAAGAACATAGAAATAATAAGATTATAATAAAATATAAATAGAAAAAAACCTTGGCACAAATTCCACCTCAGATACTTACTACTTATATGACCCTGGGTAAGTCACTTAACCACTCTTGTCTCAGCTCCCTCACTCATATACTGAGGCAATTGATTCAATGACCTCAGTGATCCCTTCCATCTAGAAATCTATGGCCATGTGATCTGCTTTTGTGAAAGCTATACAAAAAGATTACATCTTAGGAAAGTTTTTGTGGTGGACTGACTATAGTCCTGATGCTTTCAAGGAAACTCCTTGGTTTCAGGAAAATATCTCATGAAATTTTTGTTTAAAGACTTTGCAATTGGTTCAAAGACTCTTATTGTGGATGCTGGATGGTGGTTGTGGAAGATAATTTATTTTCACATTCTATAGAAAATAAATCTACTCATTCTAGGACTTGGCCAGCATAGAGCCATATCTAGGTGTGACTCAGCACATGTATCAAGTTCTTAACCTGGATATTGCTCAATGCCATGGAATAACAGACTTTATTAAATATCAAGATAAGCAATACCCAGTTTGAAATTGTGCAGTGTTTTATCTTTTATCCAAATGCTTTCCCCCATATTGTTCCATTTGACCTCTATAGCAATCCTGTAAGAGATAAAGAGAATACGGTTATTGGCTTATTTTTTTTTTGTTTTGTATCAATGAGAAAATGAAGATATCATCCTTTCAGCTAAAGGATACTATGCTCTTAGAGAAGCTTCAACTTCATTTCAAATCTTGCCTTCAGAATTTATAGACAGATGGCCGGTGGCAGAAAACTTATCATTTATCTGCAAATACTACTGTCTGAAGACAATATCCTGGGGGTCAGAATCTCTTCAAACTGAGCGGAAACAAAAAACATAACAATAATAGCTGGCATTTCTTATGGACTTTGAACTTTACAAAGCATTCTACTCACGTTATCTCATTAGATCTTTTAGAAAAATCTTGTGTGGTAGATATTAAGACAGCAACCTCTCTTTTCCTGGTGAGAAAACTAAGGATCGGAGAAGTTAAATGAGTAGCCCATGGCTGTGTATTCATCGTTTCTTGCCGAAGAAGACCATGCCAACAGAGAATAGTGACATAACTTGCACTTGACTTTGTTTTGAGTGAGAGAGGGCTGTGCAGCTCACCAGCCTCACTTCTCCTCCAGAGTCATCTGAATCCAGTGACCAAATATTCATCAGGATGACTGGAGATGACCCAGGATGAGGCAATTTGGGTTAACTGACTTGCCCAAGGTCACATAGCTAGTGAATGTCAAGAGTCTAAGGCAAGATATGAACTCAGGTCCTCCTGACTCCTGTACTGGTGCTCTAATCACTGCACCACCTAGCTGTCCCTGCCCATGGTTACAGAGCTCTTAAATATCAGAGATGGGGCTCAAACACAGATCGATATTGATTCTAAGTCCAACATTTTACTTACTACAAACACATAGGACCAAGAGTGGCCATTTATCATGAGCAATCCAAAGACCTACAGTTGGCAGGGAACTCAAAGACTATTTGTTATACCTTCATTTGACATATGAGGAAACTGAAGCCCAAAAAGTTAAGTGACTTGTCCTAAATCACATGACACTGATTATCAGACATAGGATTGCTTCTTTACTCCTCTGGCTTGAGAGTATAACTGACAAAAGTTGTAAGACAAATTATGGCATTATAATAGAAAGAAGACTCTAGTCATCTTTAGAAAAGATCCATTGGGATGAAGGTGAAATAAATTATATGAATTGATGCTACAATAAATTATATTGGAGTGTAAGGGAAAAACTAATACTTAGTCAACAACATCTACCATGTGATTTCCTGCTCCCAAATCTTTTCATCTTCAGGATGTCATGGGCTAATTACTGGACCTGGAGTCAACAGTTAGGTATTGGTCTAAGTTTGTCTAGTAACTGTGTTCACATCTTGATGCCATAATTTTCTCATCTCTAAAATGAGATAGTAAGGCTACCTGAACTCTAAATTTTCTTCAAGTTCTAATAGTCTGTGATTTCATAGTCCTCTTCCTTCTTCCTCTTCCCCTCTACAGAAATATCAGATGTCAGGAAACGATTTCTTTCTGCCACCTTCTGTAAAACTGCTAATGTCTCAAACCTTACAACACAAAGGCAGGAAGTCAGTAGAACCTTTGTTGAGGAAGGAATCCCATCCAGCATTTGGGCACTGGATCTAAGAGTCTAGAGAAGAATATTTATCAAATATAGTGACACCATATAGTTTTGTTGCCTCTTCCTATCATTTGAATATTATATGTCATATGCTGTAACTTAAAACTTAACTTTTTTCATCATTTGCTGGAATTCTATATTTAGATTCATTTTTCACTCAACATATTTCATCCTATCAACACACGTGCTTTTGCTGAGTCTGATGTCTTCCTCTATGAGTTACATTAGTATAATTTCTCATCTCATTAAGAGTTTGGGCCATCTATTGCACATTGGGCTCGTTTAAGTCAGAAGAGATGTTATCTTAAAAGAGCTTAAATTAGCACAGCCCTTGGGGGGAAAAAGACATCAAAAGATCAGAATGTTGATTATTACAGTGATTAATCATGACACAGAGGCCCAGCACATAGGCTGTACCAGCGAGTCCCCACTACAGCAGGAATGAAAAGAAAGCCCTGTGCAATCTGAGGTAGCTGTGTCACTGCAGCACCTCAGGCATATCAGTCAAGGACAGGAATCCAGCAGAACTGAGCAAGTGAGAGATGCGGAGCCCCAGGTATATGCAATGGCTACTCCTGAAACCATTAGCATGCAGACTAAATATCTGTAAGTCATCTACTTGAACTTCCAGGAGCAAAGATGGTGATGTGATCAGTAAATGATCTCATCCTCCCCTTGTTGACCTTGAATGACCCGTAAAATACTTTCCCAGAAAAATCCTGGAACAGTGTGTTCAGCAGAAGGGTCAAACAGTCTCTTAGCACATGAGGCTAGGAAAATCGCTAAGGGGTCCCTCCTGCTATAGCTGAAGGGGACCAGGGCAGGACTGGAACTATCCCACACAGCCCAACCTCAGCAAACCTGAAGGAGATTCTGTGTCCCAGGGGGATAGAGTCCACAAGTCCCAACACCAGGACCCCAGCAGTGCCTCAACACCCCAGGGGAATCAGGAAGACACTAGAGCAGAAAGAATAACCAACTCCTGAACTTGCCTATGCTCTAGCTAAGGAAAGGAGACCTGCTGTGGCCAGAACACACCTCATCCACACTTAACACAGCTAGGTCTAGGACAACTACTAGGAAATCCAGAAGGACTCCACCTGGCCTCTGCTTTTTTCCACCAGCCAACTCAGCACCAAGTAAGCTGTAGCATTTTAGCTTCTAGCTGGAAGAACTGGAGACCACAACACACTAAGTCTCAAGTTCAAGGTGCAAAAACTGTAGGACAGAGCCTCTTGTACCCTAGAAGCAGAGATCTACCTTAAAAGTCAGGAAAAGCATGATTATAATCATCATGAGGAGGAAGCAAAGCAGAACAGAAAAGACCATAGAATCTTTCTATGGGAACAAGGAACAAAACAAGGTCAGGATTGAGAATGTACTCCCACCTGAAACTTCAGAAGGCAATATGAACTAGTTGTAAGCACAAAGAGCACTCTTGGAAGAACTAAAGAAGAATTTTAAAAGGCAGACTGGAGAAATGGCAGAAAAACTGGCCAATGATTTTAATTCACTGAAGAAAAGAGCTCATTAAAAAGCAAAATTGAACAAATGGAAAAGGAAGTACAAAAACCAACTAGAAAAGAATGACTCTTTATCCCATTTGCTTTCCAGGCCTGGCTGGTCCAGCCTGAAAACCTCAATATGTCTGGTCACATTCCTGATCCGATGGTATCCCAGCTGTGGTTCTGACTCTGAATGGTGAGGGGAGAGAAGACCTGGGAAGACTGGGACTAGGGGCCCAGCTGTGATTTCAGAACTTCAAAATTCCCCTCCCTTCCCAGCTTGGGAGTATGATGTCAGCCCCAGAAGGAATGTTCCCTGGAGATCGTGACCTTGACTCCAGCCAGCTCCAGGAGGAACTAAATGAGTTGGACACTTTGAAAGAAGGGGAAAGCCAACCCCTGAAGAATTACTCCAGAATTTTTGCCCCTGAAGTCGCTGTTATTGCACAAGTTATAGGCACCGAGAGATACACCAGTAGATCTGAGATGGGCACGTGCACACTTTACTCTGTCCAACTATCCCATGGTGATTTTACATGGACAACCAAGAAGAAATACTGAAATTTCCAGGATCTTCATCGAGACTTGCTGAGACACAAAATTTTGATGAGCCTCCTCACTCTGGCCCGGTTTGCAGTTGCTTATTCCCCTTCCCAAGAAATTGCTCCTATAACTGAAATACCATCTTTACCTAGAGTGGGTTCTGAAGGTTCTTCCAGATACAGGGCCAGCAAGCAGAAATACATAGAGAATTATCTCAATCACCTCCTGGCCATTTCATCCTACCAGAACTATACAATGCTATGACAGAATTTCTAGAGGTCAATCATACCTGATCTTGGACTCAAAGGATTGGAAGGTTTGATCCACAAGTGCTCAGGAGGTCACTGAGTTCCTGGCTTTACCCACTGTGGCTGAGACCAAGTTTATTTCCAATGGCCCAAGAGATGGCTGGTGGTGAAAACTCCTTCCTGTTGTATATTCACCTAGAAACAGGCTCTATCTCCTTTTTCCAGCTTTTTGATCCTGGATTTGAGGTCCAGGTTGGTAAATAGAATACAGAAACGCATTATGGCATCCAAATCAACACTTCTTAAAGGTCCCTGATCCTCAAGTGCAGTAGTTACCAGCAAACTTGATGGTGGGGTCAGGAAATCACAGAACTAGCTCAGAGTCAGGGATGTGACCTCTTAAAGCTACATAGACACCAGAGCTATGCCCCACTGAGGCCAGAGACTCTGGCCAGATTGTAAATGGGGCAGGTTACTTTGCAGCTGTGGCTGATGCCATCCTCAGGCCAAGGAGGAGATTTTCACTGCAGATTGGTGGTTGAGTTCTGAAATTTATCTGAAGTGTCCAGCCCATTGTGAGGACTGGAGACTGAAGATAACAGTCAAAAAGAAGGCAGAAGAAGGTGTCTGAATTTCTGTGCTACTGTTTAAGGAAGTAGAATTGGCCTTGGGTGTCAACAGTGGCTACAGCAAAAAATCTCTGATGCAGCTTCACCTCAATATCAAGGTGATGCATCACCCAAACCCTGTGACACTGGGGACCCACCCCACAGTAAAGCTAGTTGTGGAACAAGCTGTGGCCTTCATGAGAAAGCTTGACCTTGCCTCTGGCCAATGGAATGATCTGCACTATCGAATCACTGACCTAAAGGGCTATAATGGAACAACCACCCCACAGCTACCCACCCCATGATCAAGTCTTCTCAGTGACCTTGACCTTTCCCACAACCATCTGTTCTGGCTGGGCAAGCATTACATCAATCTGATCACCAAAGATTGGGTACAACTGGAGGGGTCCTTCGAGGATTTTACTGACAGGGAGATGATGTCCCGGATGCCATGGAGGATTTTGGGGGTTGCTGTCCATGGTTCAGCAGAAAGCGATCTTGCCCAACATTTCATCCAGTGCTGGACTTTTACCAAGACAACAAAGTCCAAGTACAAGATCCCTCCGTTCCCATATCTGCTACCCAAGTCACTCAGCACAGCCAACCAGTTACCATTCACCCTTCCTAGAGGGCAGTGTGCCACTGCATAGGTCCTTTGATCAGTGGACCATTGGTCCACTGGGACCTGTGAAAGTTCCATCCTCAATGCATACCTCCATACAATTCAGAAATGCCGCCACTTCATCTACATTGAGAATCAGTTCTTCATCAGCTGCTCAGATGGATGGATGATTCTGAACATAGTGGAAAATGCTATTGTGGAGAGGATTTTGAGAGCCCACAAGCAACAGCAGTGGTTTCGGGTCTATGTGCTGCTCACCTTACTTCCTGGGTTTGAAAATGATATCTCTACAGGTGGTGGAAATGCTATACAGGTAATTTTACACTTCACCTGCAGGAATCTCTGCAGTAGTGAATATTCAATCTGGCATCAGCTCAAAGCTGTCAAGGGTACATCATGGAGAGACTATGTATCAGTGTGTGGGCGCTGGACAAATGGAGAACTGAGAGGAAAGCTGATATTTGAGCTCATCTACATCCATAACAAGCTGCTCATCATCAATGACAGGACAGTCCTTGGCTCAGCAAACATCAATGACCAGAGTCTTCTGGGGAAGGGAGACAGTGAATTAACAATGCTGATTGAAGACACTGATATGGAATCATCACTTATGGATGGAAAAGAGTACCAAACTGGGAGGTTTGCCTTCAGTCTCCGGAAACACCATTTTGGGGGCAGAGTCTCAGTCTGAACTGGACCTCCAGGATCCTATCTGTGACACTTTCTTTCTAGCTGTGGCAGAAGATAACTGAGAGAAATGCCAGCATCTACAAGCAGGCTTTTCGTTGCTTGTCATCTAATGCAACTCAATCACTTTGTGTATTTCAGGAGTATGGGAGTGTGGAGCCTCTGGCCACTGTTAGCCCTGAGAAAGCTATAGTCTTCCAGGAATCTCTTCTTCTCCTACCTCTGATCATCTGCTGCTTGGGTTTCAGAATTTGGAACACCATCACTCCCCTAGTTCATCCGAAAACTAGGACCAAAAAAACTCACTTACTTAGCACAGTCTGGTTACGGACACTAACTGAGCACATGGTTATTTTATGTTAAACACATTCATTTTTATAAGAAAAGTGTTTTTTAAAGTAAAAAAAAAGAAAATAATCTCTTAGAGGAACAATTGGACAGATGGAAAAGGAGCTGCAAATGCTAACTGAAGAAAACATTCTATTAAACATTAGAATTGAACAAGAAGAAGCTAATGACTCTATGAAACACCAAGAACCAGTCAAGCAGAATCAAAAGAATGAAAGGATAGAAGAAAATGTAAAATATCTGTTAGGAAAAACAATTGACCTGGAAAAGAGATCCAGAGGTGAAAATTTAAGAATAACTGGTGTAGCATAAAGTCATGTCATGATGAAAAAAAAGAGCCTGGGCAATATCTTCCAAGAAATCATTAAGGAATAATGCCCAGAAGTCCTAGATCCAGAGGGCAAAATCATCATCAAAAGAATCCACCATTCACCTCTTGAAAGGGATCCCAAACTTAAAACACCAAGGAATATCTTTGCAAATTCCAGAGCTATCAAGTGAGGAGAAAATACTGCAGGGAGCCAGAAAGAAACCATACAAATGTTGAGGTACTACAGTCAGGATCACACAGGACCTTGAAGCTTCAACATGAAAAAATTCGAAAGAACTGGAAAATATTTTGTAAGGCACAGGAGCTGGGACTACAACCAGGGATGAATAACCTCACAAAGTTGAGCATAATATTTCAGGCAAGGAGATGGAATTTCAATCAAATAAGGGATTCCTACACCTTCCTGATGAAAAGGCCAGAGCTCAATAGAAAATTCAATCTTCAAATCTCAAGAGAGGCATGTAAATAGGTGGAGGAAAAAAAAGATTGTTAATCTTGAGAATTGTATAGTTAACATGATATATAAAAAGGATAAACATAGGCAGAGGGAGTGAGTATACAGTAAATGATGTGATGATGAAAATGTGATTTAAGGGTAGATGTGAAAAGAAGGAGGGAAATATGGCAAATTACATCACAGGAAGAGGTACAAAATTATATTACAGTGGAAGGAAAGAGGGGAGGGAGATGAGAATTTTTTGATATTTACTCTTATCTGATTGATTCAAGGAGGGAACAACAAACTCTGTTAAGTAAAGAAATCTAACTGGCTATAGGCAGTAGGAGGGAAAGAAGGAAAGAAAAGGGAGGGGAGACTAAAAGGGAGGGAAGAAGTAGTAAGGGTAAAGGGGAGTAAAAGGGAGGGGAATGTAAAGAAGGAAAGGAAGACTGAGGGAGGTGGTGATCAAAAATTAAAACTATTGTGGAGAGGAAGGGAGAAGGTAGAACTAAAAGCACAAATGGGAAGAAAGACACAGAGAGTAATCACAACTGTGCTTGTGAATGGGATGAACTCTCTCATAAAATGGAGGCAGAAGATTGGTTTAAAAATATTAATCCAACAATATGCTGTTTACAAGAAACATATTTGAAAGGGGAGTATATACACAGGGTAAAGGTAAAAGGTTGGAACAAAAGGTATTGTACTCATCTGATGTAAATGAAATAGGTGTAGCAATCTTAATGTCAGAAAAAGCAAAAGCAGAAATAGATCTCACCAAAAGAAATAAGGAAGGAAACTATATCCTGCTAAAAGACATCACTGACAACGAAGCAATACCAATACTAAACACACATGTTCCAAGTGGTATACCATCAAGATTCCTAGAGGAGAAGTTAAGAGAGTTACAGGAAGAAATAGAAAGCAAAAACAAAGTAGTGGGGGGCTTCAAATTTCCTCTCTATGAACTTGATAAATCTAACCTTAAATTAAACAAGAAAGAAGTTAAGGAGGTGAATAAGACTCTAGATAAGGAAGTTATGATAGATCTCCAGAGAAAATTGAATGGGGATAAAAATGAATACACTCCTTTTTCTCAGTGGCACATGGCACATATACAAAAATTAACCATGTGTGAGGCCAGTGCAGAAAGACAGATATTCAATGCATCCTTCTCAGATAATAACACATTAAAAATTATATGTAACCAAAGGCCATAGACCAAAAATTAAGTAGGAACTAAATAAACTAATGCTGAAGAATGAGTGGGTTAAATAGCAAGTCACAAAAACAATCAATAAATTAAGTAAAGAAAATAACAGTAATGAGACCATCTACCAAATCTTATGGGATACTGCAAAAGTAGTTCTTAGATGTAGTTTTATATCTTTGAAAGTCTACGTGAAATAAATATAGAAAGAGGAGATCAATGAATTGGGCATGCAGCTGTAAAAGCTAGTAAAAGAAAAAAAATGAAAATCCCTAAGTAAATACCAAATTAAAGATACTGAAAACCAAAGGAGATATTAAGAAAATTTAAATTAAGAAAATTATTGAACTAATAAATAAAATTAAGAGTTGTTTTATGAAAAAAAATCAATAAAATTGAAAAACCTTTGGTCAATTCGACTAAAAAAAGAAAGAAGGAAACCAAATTACCAATGACAAAAATGAGAAGGGTGAACTCACCTCCAATGAGGAGGAAATTAAAACAATAATTAAAAATTACTTTGTCCAAATGTATGCCCATAAATTCGACAATCTAAATGAGATGGATGGTTACTTTAAAAAAATATATTAATTGCCCAGATTAACAAAAGAGAAAGTTGAATACTTAAATTACTCCATCTCAGAAAAAAGAAATTGAACAAGTCATCAATGAAATCCCTAGGAAAAAATCTTTAGGGCCAGATGGATTTACAAGTGAATTCTATCAAAGTTTTAAAGAATAGTTAATTCCAACACCATATAGACTATTTGAGAAAATTGGGGAAGAAGAAATCCTCTCAAACTTTTTTATGATACAAATATTGTTTGATACCTAAGCCAGGAAGAGACAAAACAGAGAAAGAAAATTATAAACCAATTCCTTTAATGAATAGAGATGCAAAAATTTTAAATACCATTCTAGCAAAAAGAATATTGCAACTCATCACGAGAACAATATATTATGATCAGGCAGGATTTATATCACGAATGCAGGGTTGGTTCAATATCAGGAAAACTATGAGCATTATTGATCATATCAACAACAAAACTAACAGAAATCTCATGATTATCTCAATAGTTGCAGAAAAAGCTTTTGACAAAATACAACACCCATTCCTATTGGAAACACTGAAAACACAGGAATAAATGGATCTTTCCATAAAATAATCAGCAGTGCCCACCTGAAACCTTCAGCAAGTGTTATATGCAATGGGGATAAGCTTGATGAATTTCCAATAACATCAGGAATGAAACAAGGATGTCCATTATCACCACTCTTATTCAATATGGTGCTAGAAATGTCAACTACAGCAATAAAAGAAGCAAAAGAAGTTGAAGAAATTAGAATAGGCAAAGAAGAAACTAAGTTGTCACTCTTTGCAGATAATATGATGACATACTTAAAGAATCTCAGAGATTCAAGTAAAAAAGTAGTTGAAATAATGAACAACTTTGGCAAAGTTACAGGTTACAAAATAAACCCAAAAAATCTTCTGTGTTTCTATATATTACTAGCAAAGCTCAACAGCAAAAGATCGAGATATAAATCACATTTAAAGCTACAGTAGACACTATAAAATATCTGGGAGTCTACCTGACAAACCAAATCAAGTGACTATATGCACAAAAATACAAAACACTTTTCACACAAAGTCAGATCTAAGTAAGTGGAAAAACATCAGTTACTCATGGGTATTCCAGGCCAATATAATAAAAATGACAGTTCCACTTAAATTAACTTACTTATTCAGTGCCATGCGAATTAAACTATCAGGTATTTTCTAGAGCTACAAAAAAAAAATAATATGAAAATTCATCTGGATGAACAAAACATCTAGAATATCAAGGGAACTCATGAAAAAAAATGCTAGGGTAGGCAGCCTAGCACTACCAGATCTCAAATTGTATTACAAACAAGCAATTATCAAAACAACTTAGTACCAGCTAAGAAACAGAGGAGTAGACCAGTGGAATATGTTAGGTACTCAAGACACAGTAGTCAATGAATATAGCAATCTACTCTTTGATAAACCCAATGGCTGCAGCTTGTGGGATAAAAACTCACTGGTGAAAATAAATTAGTGGGAAAACAGAAAATGGTGTGGTGGAAACTGAGCATAGACCAATGCCTGACACTATACACAAGAATAAAGTCTAAATGTGTATGTGATCTAGGTATAAAGATTGTTAATATAAACCAACTAGTGGAGCAAGGAATAGGGTATGGAGAACAAAGAAATGTATAACTATAGATAGAAAACATTATGTACTGCAAAATAGATAATTTTTATCATACTAAATTGAGAAGCTTTTGAACAGATAAACCCAATGCAAACAAGATTAGGAGGGAAGCAGAAAAATGGGAAAACATTTTTTGCAAATAGTGTTTGTGACAATCGTCTCATTTCTAAAATATTTACAGTACTGAGTCACATGTACAAGAATACAAGTCATTACCAAATGGATAAATAATCAAACGTTATGAACAGTCAGTTTTCAGAGGAAGAAATCAAAGCTATCTACAATCATAAGAAAAATGCTCTGAATCACTATGGACTAGAGAGATGCAAATCAAAACAACTCTGAGATAACACATCACACCTATCAGATTGGCTAACATGACAAAATAGGAAGATGATAAAGGTTGGAGAAGATGTGGGAGAGTTGGAACACTAATTCTTGTTGGTGGAGCTGTGAGGTGATCCAACCATTCTAGAGGCAAAGGGCTACAAAAATATGCATACCCTATCATTCAGCAACATCACTTCTAGGATTGCATACCAAAGCAATCATAAAAGTGGGAAAAGATCCCACATATACAAAAATATTTATAGCAGCTCTCTTTGTGGTGACCAAAAACTGGAAATCAAGGGGATGCCCATCAATTGGGGAACAAGTTGTGGTATATGAATGCAATGTAATACTAATGTGCTATAAGAAATGATGAACTTGAAGACTTCAGGGAGAACTGGAAAGACGTATATGAACTGATGCTGAGTGAAAAGAACAGAACCAGGAGACCTTTTTACATAGCAACAATAACAGTGTGCAAGAAATTTTTTACTTAGTACTTCATTGTTATGCAAGGATGTAAAAAATTTCCACTGGACCCTTGTGGCAAAATGCCTTCCACAACCAGAGAAGGAACTATGAAATTTGATCAGAGGATGTATTTGTATTTTGTTTTGTTCTGTTTTACGATTTCTCCCATTCATTTTAATTCTATGCGACATGAATAAGGTAAAAATGTATTTAATAGGAATGTATGTGTAGAACCTATATAAAATTATTTGTCATCTCCAGGAGGGAGTGAGGAGGGAGAGGGGATGGAGGAGTTGGGAGGGGAAAAAATCTAAGATATATGGAAGTGATTGTAGAATATTGAAAACAAATAAAATATTTTAATTTTAAAGAATCATGATAGAGAGTCAATGAGGAAATATACTCCTATCCACTTGGTATGAGGCGGTGGACTGAAGATTAAGAATGGGTTATATATAGTCAGATATGTCCAGTGTGTTTCTTTGTTAATGTTAGGTAGAGGAGAGGAGCCAAGATAACAGAGTAGAAAGACACACATTCACTTAGTTCTAACCCTAAACCCATAAAATACCTGTAAAGAAGAAAACTCAATGAATTCCAGAGCAGCAGAAGCCACAGAACAAAGAACTGGAGGAGGTTTCTGCCTCAGAGAGATCTGAAAGACCAACGGGAAAGGCCTGTTGCACACCAAACATGGAGCAGAGCCCTGCACTGCCTTGGCCACATGGCACCAAAAGGATCAGAGCCAAGGAGGAGCCAAGATGGCAGAGCAGAAAAATTCACATATGCTAGGTATGAACCCACAGCCCACAAATTACCTGTAAAGAGGAACTCCCAAACAAATTCTGGAGCAGTGGAAGCTACACAACAACGGGGGAGATTTCTGTTCCAGAGAGCCCTGAAAAACCGACCCCAAAGGTCCGTCACGCACTAGACCCAGAGCAGAGCCCAGCCCTGCCTTGGCCACGTGGCACTGAGAGGACCAGATCCGAGCAGGCTTCAGGGATGAAATCTCCGGTGGCCATGTAAGTCCCTCAACCCACAGGCAGTACAGGTCAGTGGGAGAACCTTCTGGGCTGGCCGGGAGGGGAGCAGGTGTCTCCATATTTCAGGCCCCCTTGGGAGGAAGCATCGGGGGAAGCAGAGGCCAGGGGGTCCCAAAGCAGGCAGGAGCTCCATTGTTGAAGGTCTCTGCATAAACCCCCTGAGGGAACTGAGCCTGGGTAGTGGCCCTGTCCCCACCTGAGAACCTGAACTTAATCTTTCACACTGAATAGCAGCCCTGCCCCCCCCCAAAGCCCTGAGGCTGGGAAGCAGCATTTGAATCTCATACCCCAAGCACTAGTGAGGCGGAGGTGGAGAGGAATCTTAGAAGTCAAGTAACTGGCTGGGAAAATGCCCCCAAAAGGGAAAAAAAAATAAATCCATAGAAGGTTATTTTCTTGGGGAACAAGTGTCTCCCCCCCACCCTTTTAGATGAGGAAGAACAAGTCATACTGTCAGAGGAAGTCAAGACCTCTGCCTCTAAAGGGAACTTAAAGTGGACTGAGGTCATAGAAGAACTTAAAAAACAAGTTAGCAGCTTACTAAAGAAGAATAAAAAAAAACCTTCTGAGAAAAATAACAGCTTTAAAAAGAGGCTAACTCAATTGGAAAAAGAGGTCCAAAAGGCCAATGAGGAGAAAGAGGTTATAAAAAGCAGAATTAGCCAAATGGAGGAGGAGGTTCAAAAGCTCACTGAAGAAAATAATTCGTTGAAAGTGAGAATTGAGTTTAGGGAAATGAATGACTCTGAGTTGAAACAAGCAGTTAGTAAACAAAACCAAAAATTTGAAAAAAATAGAAGATGTGAAACAACTCATTGGAAAAACAACTGACCTGGAAAACAGATCCAGGAGAAATAATTTAAAAAATTTATAGGACTACCTGAAAGCCATGATCAAAAAAAAAAAAAAAAAAAGAGCTTAGACATCATCTTCCATGAAATTATCAAGGAAAACTGCCCTGATGTTATAGAATCAGAGGGCAAAATAAAGATTGAAAGAATTCATTGATCACCTCCTGAAAAGTATCTGAACAGAGAAACTTCTAGGAATATCATGGTCAAATTAAAGAGTTCCTAGATCAAGGAGCAAATACTACAAGCAGCTAGAAAGAAACAATTTGAGTACTGTCTAAATACAATCAGGATAACACAGGATCTGGCAGCTATAGCATTAAGGGATCAAAGGGCTTGGAATGAGATATTTCAGAAGTCAAAGGAACTGGGATTGAAACCAAGAATCACCTGAAAGATTCTGACTATAATACTTCAAGGGAAAAATGGTCATTCAATGATATATATGACTTTCAATCATTCATCTTGAGGAAAACACTAAATATGTACAGAAAAACTTGACTTCCCAAGACAAGAATTAAAAGAAGCATGTAAAGGAAAACAGGAAAGAAAAATCATAAAAGACTCTCTAAAGCTGAACTACTTACATTACTACATGGAAAGAAAATACTTTTAACTCTTGAATCTTTTCTCAGTATTTGGGTAGATGAAGAGATTGTATATACACATACATATACACATAGATAGATAGAGAGTACAGGGTGTGTTATACCAGAAGAGATGATATCCACACAAAAAGGTAAAATAAAATAAAAAAATTAAGGGGTGAAGGAGGAAAATTCTGGGAAGAGAAAGGGAGAAATGGAATGGGGCAGATTATAACTCATAAAAGAGACAAGAAATATCTTGTTCAATGCAGGAGATAAGAGAGAAGGGGAGGGTGAAAATAAAGCTATTCTCTCCATATGTGGCTGAAGGAGGAAATAAAATGCTCACTAAATTTGATATGAAAATTTATATCACACCATAGGAAAGTAAGAGAAGAGGTGACAAGTGGGGTGAGGGGATTGTTAGAAG
This sequence comes from Bettongia penicillata ogilbyi, assembly GCA_023548195.1. Classification (NCBI taxonomy): domain Eukaryota; kingdom Metazoa; phylum Chordata; class Mammalia; order Diprotodontia; family Potoroidae; genus Bettongia; species Bettongia penicillata. The sequence goes on from JAJHZJ010000467.1 coordinate 606,864, forward strand.
GGAGGGCAAATGGGAGAAGGGAGTCACTAGAAATAAACACATTTGAGAACGGACAAGGTCAATTTCAGGGTAAAAAATATAAGGGGGAATAGAGTAGGATAGAGGGCAATATAATTAGTACTACACAACATGTTTATTATGGAAGTCTTTTGCAAAAGAACGCATATTTAGTATGTATTGAATTGCTTCCCTACTCAGTGGGGCTTGTGAGGGAGGGGGGAAGGGAGAGAAGTTGGAATTCAAAGTATTAGAAATGAATGCTGAGAATTTTTATTACATATAATCAGAAAATAAGAACTACAGGGAATTGGGGTATAGAAATTTATCTTGCCCTACAAGAAAAGAGAGAAGATTGGGATAAGGGAAGTGTGGGGTGTGATAGAAGGGAGGGTACATGGAAGGAAGGAGTAATCAGAATGCAAGGTATTAGGAAGCAGGGGGAGGGGAATGATGGGGAGAAAAATTGTACATGTTACAAAGTAAGGTAAAAGCAATTAGTTAATATTAGGTAGAATTCACAGTCTTTGATAATTATTTCTACTTACAAAGGAAAGGAATATATTTATTATGTTGAGTAATGAATTAATTGATGAAAAATCATTTAATTTTATTAATCTAATAGTAATTACCAATTGTCAATTAATTATTACTGATTAATCGTATATTCATTATTACTCTGAGTCAAGCAGTGTGTTAAGTTCCAGGTAACAAAGTACAAAAAGATAAACTTTGCCCTGAAGGAAATTAAATTCTATGTGAATATTACATATGTAGAGAAATGGTATCTGGTAAAGGCCATTTTGATCTGAGAAGTCACAGGACTGATGATTATACTTATGGGGCAACTGGTTCACCTTCCTTTTATAAGAATGACAATACTGATTTGATTACTATTTCCAGAGTTAGAAAGTAGAAGAAGTGATGGTCCAGTAAGGTAGGAAGATAGACTCCTAATTGATGAGAGTTATAGTAGGGAAAGAGCAACTAATTTGAGAGCCAACAGTCTTGCCTTCCAGTCTTAGATTTTTTTCTTGTTTCTTTTCTTCTATCCATTCTTCTAGAAGAATGGAAGAGATTTTAAGGGTAAAAAAAAAGGAGAACCCTGAAACCTAGAGTTGTTTGGTAGTTGTTAGATAAATTGTGTGAAATCTCAAGTTTAGATATTAAAATCAGAAAGCATAGAAAATGTTTATAATAAAGTAGGGTAATGATTTTAAAAGAAAAACCTAAGTCTTTAAAGTAGGAAGTTTAATCCAAAGAAACTACATACTTGAACCTAAGTTTACATATTTGATCATAAAGACACTAGCTACTTACCTAGGAGTGACTTTACCTTTTTTTTTTTTCTATTAAGAGGGATTTGGGCATGGTGCTGACGTTCTTCTGGTATAGAAAAGAGGCCTCAGGGCATTTAGTGTTCCATGGTCTGTGGGGGGGGGGGCAGAGGGGGCAGCAGGGTAGAGAAGGGTCTTCTGATTATTTAAAAGACACTTTGGTTTGGTTGTGGAACTCAATTTTCTCTTGAGAAAGATAATAACAGAGCCAAGGACTCCACCTGAAGCCAGATTCAGGAAGTGCAGAGAATTCCTAAAGGCACATGTGTAGTGGGGCTACCCCTGGAAGCCTTCTAGAGAAGGAAGAGTCATGTCCAGAAAAGACAGCTTGTCAAGTAGAGATTCTAAATCCATCAATAAAACAATAAAGCAGCAAGGGGATGTGAGGGAAGAAAGACTGAGCAGTAGATTAAGTGTCTAGCATAGTCACTTCTGATATTGGGAGCCATATTTGGTGGAGACTATCAGTGAGCACGTACAATAAAAACAGCATGATGGCATTACTAAAAGACATATAAACCCCTGAACCATCAGAAGTCTTGAGAGGTCATTTCATCTGTGTCTTCTACCCACCTGTGTTCCCTAAAGGTGTGTCATCACACATGCGTATCCTATTCACATACATCCCTTATATGGGCACCTCCATGTTAGTACCTTTAACTTGTGTGTACCACATAAATTTGCCCCTCCATACATATTCATTTTTGTGTTTCCATCCACTCTTCCCCCTTTTGTCAGGAAGAAGGTATTTATGGGAGGGCATATCCCAAGTTTGTGAGGTCGGTGATCTATTGCCACTTTTATTACTATACCATTCCATTAAATGACTTTGTTTTAAATCAGTTGTGTCCTCTTGCTGAACTATTAAATGTAAACATTAGTGGGAATTTATAAGTAATGCTAATAGTGTATGTAAATCCAAAGAGTACTTTGCACCTGGGATAGCTTTCTCCATGGTGAGCTACTCCAGAGGCATGTCCCCAATAAATGCACTCTGAAGTCTTATCTGAGATCTCTAGATGCTAAGTATTATAAGAATGTACTAGAGAAAACTTGATCATTTTTTTCTTTTTTCTTCAGGCTATAATTACATGGCTAGTTTTTCTGATCAAATTCCTTTACAATTCATTGCTTCAAGTTTGCTTCAGCATGATTGTATGTTGATGTATTAATATCTCTTGTATATTCATTATAACTATGGAAGTTGAAATGAGCAGTATGAGTGTTGTATCCTTAGAGCACTGTTTTATATCAACAAATCAAGAATCACCGAAGGGAACCAATAGTATAGGAGAATATCATGAGTTAAGGAACAAGACTATTGAGAGAAATTTGAGAGGAGCTATAAATATTTTGGAGACATATGAAGTACTTTCTAACTGAAATAAGAAAACTGACACAGTTTTCCATAAATTTCTTGAACCAGTAGATTATTTTAAAATTCTTGGTGAGATAAAAATTATTGAAGAGTACTTAAACAGCAATCACTAGGTCTCTCATTCTGTGCTAAACAATGCTGTGTAGAATCAAAACTCTATTAATGAGAGAGCATCAAAGGGGAAGGGGAAGAAGAGAAAGAAATAAACATTTATATAGTACCCTCTATGTTCCAGCAAACTGTGTTAAGCACTTTTAAAAATAAATAAATGTCATGTGATTTGATCCTCATAACAATTTTGCAAGGCAGATACTATTTTTTATCACCATTTTATGACTGAGAAAATTGAGACAAAACAGATTAAGAAACTCACCCAAGGTCATGCAGTTAAAGTCTGAGGTCAGATTTGAATTCAGTTTTTCCTGACTCCAGGCCCAGCATTCTTTCAGTCATAGATTGCCATGACTAATCCTAGGAGGAAAAAAGATATTTGTAAAACCCAAAGCAGCTGATGATGCTAACAGAACTTCTGCACCAGAGGGAAACCTAATATTTAAGTTAGGAATCTTCTCAGGAAAGGATCCATGTTTCCCTAGGGAACAACCACACAAAATTTTTATGCCTTTGAGTTGGGATAACACGGCATGTGATGGAATTAAGAAATATGGAGCAAATTCTTTGAGTCTAAAGATGCAAAACTTAAATCCTCTATGAAGAATGTTTAAAAGACTAGAGAGGCAATTTGGTAATTGTAGGATAATATGAGAAGCATATGTTAAACTCATAGCTTCTATCATTTAGTGAAAGGGGGAAAGTTTTTCTGACTTAGCAAAGTATGACGAGAGAAAAACAATACATTCTGAGAAAGTTGATGAGGTGAGTCTAGAGCTAAGATATTTATACCATTATGAGACAATGGAGCCTCTGGTTTTGAGTTTGAGTAGAAGTAGTCAGAATGTGATAAGTTGCTACAAAAAGTAAATTTTGAAAAAAGAGATTCCAGGGCTGCAGAGTTCCTAACTTGGGGAAATTAAACTTCAGTCTGGTCCAAGACATCTTCTGATATCTAGGCCACTAAAACAAGACAAAAGACCATCATTGATCATTTAGACTTAATGTCAAGAACTTACAGAAAGCATGAAGAGAAGTAGAACTGTAGGCCATTCCATACGAAGAAGTAAAAGATCAAAGGGCTGACCAGAGGTCTGATTTAAGGAGAGCAGTCAAATGGACAGAGTTATCTTCTACTGCAAATGTGGGCTAGATAACCAAACATGTCAGGTGTATTGAAGATGCAACTTTGTTTGCCAAGTCAAGTCAATCATTTATTAGACATTACTTGGCATACAAATTCAAGCCAAAATAAAGTGCCTACCTACAAGGAATTTATATGCCAAAGTGGGGGAAGGTACATCAAAGTAAATTGCAGGGGAGTGGTACCTGAAAGAAAAAAAAATCCAGAGAGTCAGAAACAAAATAGAGAGTACTGAAGAAATGAATTTGACTCACCTTAAAATGGAGGTTCTGGGAGGAGGCAACTAATCAGAGGTAAGAGTCCATAATGTCGTAGTGACTTTCTAGGATGAGAAGAAATTGACCACAGAATCAGCCCAAGGAAATAACAGGGACCAAAGAACCAGAAATAGTCCTCAATACTGAAAATGTCAAACCCATCTTATCCAACAATTGCATGTGAGTTTGTTCTACTTGGATTCTTGGGAACTGAATGTGTAGAGTGCTCTGTTGTGCTAATCAAGTCACCATCGAATTCCATTCATTCTATTCATTCATTTGGTAAGAAATTCCTTATAGTCCATGAAAGGGTATCATCCTTCAATGGACTATATGGACACATGATGCTATGAAACAATTTATATTCTCTATAGCATTTCACTCCATGACTATGAAGGCTTTATGAGATGACTTTGGTTTGAGAGAATATCTGTTTCTGAGAGACAGATTTTACTGGTGCAAAAGAAAAATGCTACTAGTTCATGCTCTGCAATAGAAATGTAAAGAACGAAAAACCTGTAGTACTTATGTATGTTGACTTTTTGTTTCTGCAAAGGGATAGTAAGAGTATAAACAACACTCAAGTGGTAACTAATCATTTTGCTTTTGCACAGACACACACAAACAGGAACCAGAAAGCTTCTACAATTGACAAGATATTGTAGTATTTTTTTATCTATGATTTCTTCCCTTGCCCAGGTCCACTCCAACCAAGGCAGGGACTAAGAGTAAATACTTAAGAAAATGTTGGCTTTGTCAGGAATCAAGAAACTGAGAGCTATGCCTTACTGTCATCAGGAAGAACAAGAGCTTGAGTTTTCTACCACTACAGGAACCTAAAGCCTTGAGAAGAAATCTCAGTCAGGCCAATATGCTACATTTCCAGTCCATGAATTCAGTGCTTCCAGGTCTTATCTCATGCTATCTGATGTTTTGTGTAAGAATCTCATTTGTCTATTGACTTGTACTTTGAAGTTGCAGAAAATAAAGAAGATATAGTGAAGTACTCCTTCCTGATAAGTCTCTTTTCTGAGAGATAAAGAAATCCTATCAGCTAGCTATAGCCATAGCTCAGGAAAAACCGGTAGAAACAAGTGATATTATGATATTCAAGTTCTTCGAATCAAGATGGATTTCTCAGATACTAAGAGTAATGATAGAGGCACAGTAACTCAAAGCAATACAAACAAAGAAGCTTCATTTCAGGAACGTAGTCACAATGGGTTGAATTGAAGGGAATTCTCTAAAGTCTTAGTGCTGGTGTTGCTAAGGTGTAGTGGGAGTGGGGTTGGAGCTAAGTAATATTTGATAATTCAACACTTTACATTTATGTGGCCACTTACATGTAGCACAACCTGGCCCAAAGGGGACATATCAGTGATTGATCCCTGGCTGCTAGCGAATAATCACTACCACCTGGTGCTTTAAGATTTTGAGTCTGGGGGCAGTTATAGGTAGCACTTGCTACAATACCAAGGAGCTGTAACCACCCAGGAGGTTGCACTTTCAGGAAGGTAATAAAAATCTATTTTAAAATAGTGACGTGCAGTGATCACAAAAGGCAATGGACGAATGTAAAACTACTCTCAGTCAAATAGCTGAGAGACTGTACAATGTATCTGTTTATGAAATAGCTTCAGAGACCGGAGGAGACCCTATAAACTCAATTCATTACTACCACCTGTTGCCTAGTAGGACTTCTAGGGGAACAGGAGGAACATAAAGATGGGACGTAAACTAAGCAAGCAATGAAAAGAAGAACCAGTTCAGCTGTTGCAGAGAAACTCTCAAAGCAAAACAATAGTTCTGAAGGTAATTCACATGAGGCTGGAGTTGGGTTTGATACCCATCAGAGGGTCAAAAGACTTAAATGAAGCCATCTCAAATTCAAACAGACTTCTCTTCAGACAATATGGAAGGAATAGCACCCAAAGTAAGCTTCTTTCCAGTCTACTACTACAGTTTTGGAGGTCACTAGAGAACAAACATGATCTAAGAGACCTATAATAGATACTCTGGACAATACGCAAGTTCAGCATTGGTACTGCGAACCCCAAAGCCTCTGTCTTCCCTGACTTGGAATAGACATGTGGAGGAAAAGTCCTAATGTCACCTAGTGATTGGGGAGCCTTCTCTCCCCTATCCATGTATTTTATTTAGTGAAGAGCCTGAATTCTCAAATTGAATTCATTCAAACTCTAACTAGATTTTTAGTTCAAGTAGTTTATAGCATTTGCTTTTGCCTATAAATAGTACCATGTACTTTGCAGATTGAATTTGTAAAGTCATATCATATGCGAAACTTGGGCGCATAAGTCTCTTTTAAATGACCTAAATAATTTTTGTTAGTTTTAATTTGATTCACTTTTCAAGGAAAATATCAGCTTCTGATTTGATTTAGTGTTCCTTAAACATTTGATTCAGTAGGTCACATGACTTAGGTACACTACAAGTTTAGCAATAGAGAGAAAGCTCAAATGAGGCAAAGGATTTCATGGAAAACTTTCTCCACTTACATTTTTTTTTTCTTTTAAGATATTTACACCAGGTATTTGGAATAAATATAGCAATTTGATATTTCACAACAATTAAAATCTGAAATTAGAGGCATCAACTGTTCATGTGCAGTAGGTAAGTTTGTTGTCATTTTTAAAAAAGGTCTATTTTTAAAGCAACTTGTCAGCTATGCAAGTACTTGCTGTGAAACTGATGGCATTAAAAATAGAGAGGAAAGAAAAGAACGAAAACTGAGAAAGAACTTGGTTGGAGGGAGGTAATTAGAAACTAGAGGAATTACTAATAATTTTAGTCTTGGAGCTCAGCAGCTGGGAAAGTTACAGTGTATTCTTCAGAATGCTAACTAATCTAAGCAAGGAGGGAGGATTCTAGAGACAATGCCTTAGAAACACCATTGACTTTTTATTGTTATTACCATTAATCACCTTCATCAAAGGATTAATTATGGGTTGTTATGATCTTTTAATTCTTAATTATTTTACCTATTTTCAGCATCTTCCTCACTTTCTCCCTTTCTTCTTTTTTTTCCTTCCTTCCTTCCTTCCTTCCTTCCTTCCTTCCTTCCTTCCTTTCTTCCTTTCTCCCTCTCTCCCCTCCTTTCTCTCCCTTTCTTTCTTTCTTTCTTTCTTTCTTTCTTTCTTTCTTTCTTTCTTTCTTTCTTTCTTTCTTTCTTTCTTTCTTTCTTTCTTTCTTTCTTTCTTTCTTTCTTTCTTTCTTTCTTTCTTTCTTTCTTTCTTTCTTCCTTTCGCTCTTCCTTTCTTTCTATATTAGATCTCCACATTTCCAATATTGCATAGGCTTGAAGAGCAATGGCCACTTTTATTCCTAATTGCACTGCTGCTTACCACAGAAACTTTGATGTGACCTGTTCCTGGCCCAGGCCAGTTCAGCCCCCCTTAGGAAAACTCCCCTTATTAGGACCCCGCCCCCACACACTGCTCAGGAGTTCACTATATTGATCACAGAATTAGTGTGGATACCTGATGCATTTTTATCCCTGCTGCAGTCCAAAACTCCTGAATTGAAGAAATACACCAGTCTCAGCTAACCTGCAAAGCAGGGATTATATACTTGCTGCCAGTCCACTGGCTGCATTATTTTCTTTTTGGTAAATGCAAGAAAAAGCATGACAAGGGAAGGAGAAAAGAAAATTAAATGTTATTTTTTCTTCCTGTGAGCAAGTCTGATTTAAACTGAGAAGGGGCATAGCTGAGAGTGTTGGCTAATATGAAGCCTGTGAATAACTAAGAATGGATTGTTTTTATTATTAGATGATGATTTAATCTGAACCAATTCAACAAACATTCTAAAATGTCTACTCTTTGTAACTGACTATTTTATATACTAGGGATTCAGAGATGAATACGACAGTCACATACCTCAGCATTGGTAGCAATTTTAGAGGCCATATAATCCACTGCCTAAAGGATTTCATCCACTATGCACCTCGGTAACAGGGTGGATAGAACCCTGAAGTAAGGAAGACCTGAATTCAAATTCAGCTTCAGACGTATGCTAGCTGTGTGACCCTGAGCCAGTCACTTAGCCTTTTTTTGCTTTAGTTTCCTTATCTGTAAAATGAACTGGATAAGGAAATGGCAAAGCACTCCAGCATCTCTTCCAAGAAAACCCCCACATAGGGTCATAAAGGGTTGGATATGACTGAAACTGAAAAATAACACTTGACAATTGTAAGACTCAAAAGAGATCTTCGTAAAGCACTTAGAACAATGCCTGGCACATAATAGGTACTTAATAAAAAAAAAAATTCTTGTTCTCTACCCCTCTCCCCAACTTCTATACATGCCTAGCAAGCGTTCACCCAGACTCTTCCTGAAGACTTCCAGTAAGAAGGAAACTACTATTTCTTAAAGCAGTCCATTCCATTTTTCAACTTTAATTTTGGAATGTTTTCCATAATTTGGCTTATGTCCATCTCTTTTTTTATAATTTTTACCCACTGTCCTCTGTTGTTGTGTCATGTCATCATCTTGATGTCATAGTCCACTGTCCTCTAACTTGTAGCAGAATGCTCTGATTTCTTGTCCATGTGTCAGACCTTCAAATGCTAGCAATGATAGGTACTAATAGTTGTGCTCAAGGGACTCAATGCTGTAAGAGTCAAATGACTGACCAAAATTGTGAACACAGACTGAGGCAGAGGTTCATGGATTGCGAAAAAGGAAAGAAAAATGCTCTACAACTTTGGGTAAATTATTTAACCTCTCTGTGATGTGATGCTTTCATTTGTAAGATGAAGGGTTTCATGTATATATTCTTTAAGCATCTAATGACTCAAAAATTCAATTCCTTCCATATCTATGCCCATATATGTATGTATTCATGAACACATACATACATACATACACATATGCACAAATACACACATAGAATTTAAATTTACTTCTAGGGAAGTGTTCGTGGTCATATATTTAAAGTTTGATTTCTAGTACCCAAAATGTAATGAATACAAAAGTCATCTGGTTGTCATACTGTATGCTTTTCATGCACTTCAGAATTTTGGAGCCAGAGTTTTGCTTTTTTGTTTTGTTTTATTGTTTTAAACAGTCTGTCCCTAAGGAAGCAAAAGCTATTTCCACTAAAAGGTAGGGAACAGGATACAAGGCTTCGAGAAGTTTATACAGCTTGAATACACTATGAGGAAGGGGAAAAATAAGTCTGAGGATTTAAGGCAGGAATTCTCACTTTACCACCTTCTGTTATGTCAAGCAACTTTTCTGCTACTAATGCTGTTGCAGGAAATGTGAATAGCCAAAAATTTTGATCAGGAAAAGCCCTCTCTGTATCATCTACCTAAGTAACAGAAATTGCATTCTTTGGAAAAGAACAGAGTTGAATTACTTTTGTCGATTGCTGTTTGGCACCCTGGTTGAAATATTATTTCTTCTCTGTCTTTTCCATCATATTTTCTTAAATTCTTTTTTTTTAAATAGAAACAGCTGACATGACAGAGAAGGTACTATCTTGTTCCAAAAACTCTCTATCTAGGGGAAACTTAATTAAAACAGTACAGCATGAAGTGCTTATTCTTCAGAAATATGTCTAAAACCTGCTAAAAACAGTTTAGTGAGGGTATTCTTTCACAGCTAGAAGACAAACAAGAAATCAGTCAATTAAAGGAGCATGAGTTTATAAACTGTTCAATGGTAAAAGAGTAGATAGACAATGGAAAAAATGAAATGATACAAAATAGAATATTATACATCCATTGAAAAGGAATTAAAATAGTGGGGAAAATTATTGTAGATTCTTATTATTCCAATTTTCAAATGTTAACCCATAGGAATTAGTCCAAAGCAATATAATGATAAAAATTAAGAGACTAGACACACCATTAATTATAGCACAAGCCACTCCTACTCCCTATAACTGGAATCCCTGGGCTTGAAGCCAGCCTTCTTGAATGTATATATAATGTTGCTGCTGCTTGCATGTGTTTTTGCTTTCTGTCCTCATTGCAGTTCAAGTTTCACAGAGTTGAACACATTTTTTAAAAAGCACAATCCAGGGTGTTAGAAGTGAGCGTGACTAACAAGCCCCTAAAGGTGAGAAACATGCTCACCTTAAATAAAGAGCAATACTTGTTGTGGAATAAAGAAAGCTTTTATTAATCTTTACATCCATTCCCCCTGAATGAACTAGTAACCTCCAGTTATAGGAAGACTACCACATAAGCAGGAAGATGGACCTTCTTATACTGTTTTCTGAACTTTGGATCTCCTGAGGTTCCATTCCCTGGTCATATGACTCCATATTCTTCTCTCTGATAGGCCCTTCCTCACACAATTTCTTGGGCCTGCACATGAATTTCTGACTTCTAACATATCCATGCTAGGTCATAACCTTTTATCACCTAGGAATGTGGACAACAGAAATTTCTTACTTCCCACAAAGGGGAATTCTGGAAAGATGGTGAAGTAGGTCAAAACATTCCAGGCTCTCCAAATATTCACAGACAGAATACTGCCACAAAAATGAGTGTAGAGGGACAAAAAGGAAGCAGTAAAGTAGTTGTCTTCATAAGACAACTTGCGAGGACTTCAGGAAAGATACAATGTCCAGGGGCTAAGATTTGGCCTGAGTACAGTGTAAATACCTCCAGGTCAGCTCTGATGAATCAATAAACAACACAGGAAGAAGACTAGGCCTCAAGAACTGTTAACTCATGACCTTTCATCCAACAAAGGGCATGGGGAGCAGATAACTGAGTTGGGGAAGATTAAAAAATCCCCCCATCTTCACTCCCCCACTATTTCAGGAAACCAGGTTTAGCAGTGCTGACCAGACATGATTCTAAGCTGTGTCTGTGGTCAATGAACAAGCATACACATGGTAAATTCAGTACTGCAAAGAACAAGAGCATTTTCAGGACAGCATGACTGGGGACCCTAACTATGGCATAGGAGTGCAGAGCAGTGCCTGAGTTTGGGTCCCCAGACAAAATGCAGAACACAACAGTAAGGAGGACCTGAGACCTGGGGCACCATTACCCACAACTCTGATCCAAAACAGTAATTACAAAAATATGCTGCTAAATATAAACTAAAATAAAAATGAACAATCACAAATAGCCGCTATGGTATAAAAGAAGATTTGGGTTCATATTCAGAAGAAGATACTGAAATTAAAAAAGAAAAAAACAACATCACTCTTACTCCAAAGAATAACATCAAATGATCACAGGCCTAAACATAATTCTTGAAAGAACTTAAAAAGATTTAAAAAATCCTGTAAGAGACACTGAGGAAAAAAATAAAAGCAATCTAAGAAAATTATGAAAAAGAAGTTAACCAATTTGAAAAAGTGGGCTAAAATCACGAGGAATAAAATAACTCCTTGAAAATTAGAATTGTACAAGTGGAATCAAATGACATTATAAGACACCAAGAAATAATAAAGCTAGAAAAAAAAGAAGAGAATCTGACATATCCCATTAGACAAATGACTGATTTGTAGACTTTATTAAGTGACAGTATAAGAATTGTTGGACTATCTGAAAGCTATGATTAAAAATTGCTATAGTATTTGAAGAAATCATTAAGGAAAATTTCCCTGAAGTTCAAGAATGAGAGGGTAAAATAGAAATGGGGGAAATAAACAAGCATTAAAAACAAACAAAAAATATCATTCACCACCCGAAAGAGATCCTAGGAGGAAAAATTTTGTGAATATCATATCAGCCATGTTTCAAAAGTCCAAGATTAGGGAGAAGATATTGCAAGCAACAAGAACAAAATATAAATACCTCAGAAATACAATCAGGATTTAACAAGACCAGCAGCTTCTGCACTAAAAGACCATAGGTCTTTGAACCTTATATTTTGAAAATCAAAAGAGTTGGGACTGAGACCAAGAACAGATTACACAGGAAAAATGACTGTAATTCTGAATAATGATAATAACGAAAGTAGAACATTTGATGAGCCGAAATGTTATCAAATATTTTTGACAAAAAGACCAGAACTGAATGGGAAATTTGATGTAAAAGATCCAGAAGAAATATTAAAAAAAAAAAAAACTTTGAAATTTCATTATGAGACTCATTAATGTCAAATTGTTAACTTCTTATATATGAAAACCTTATCAGTATTCATAAGACTGTCATCATTTCCAAGGTAATTTCAGGAATCAGAACTTCCTGCAATGAGGGATGATTCTAAAAAGTAAAATTTGGGAAGAAAAGGTAAAAAGAAGCAATTACCTCATACAAATAGGATGCAAAAGGAAGAACTGATACAGAGGGAGCAGCTAGGGGTGAAAGATTGGAATCTTATTCTAGAACACAAGATGTACCTCTAAAATGATATAAAACACTTCTAAGCTTATAAAGAAATAGCAGGATTAAGGGCAGGTTAAGGGGGGTACTTTTAGAAGACTTTGTATATGAAGGTTTAGGAGGGTGGGGTTAGGGTAAGGAGGGGCTCTTAGAGGAGTGGAGAGAATATGGAATAGGAAGGGAAGAGAATGAGATAATAGAGATAGGGTAAAAAGAGAGGCCCACAATAATGAGTAAAAATAAGATGGAATGAAATTCACAAAGAGTAATTATCATTTTGAATGTGAATATGATAAACTAACCCATAAAACAAAAGTGGATAGCAAAATAGACTAAAGTCAGAATCCAATAACATGTGATTTACAAGAAACACACTTAAAAATTGAGAGATAAAAGCAGAGATAAAATGGAGGGTTGATGTGGAATTTATTATGCTTCAGCTAATGTGAAAGAAGGCAGGGGTAGCAAAGATGATCTCAGACAAATTTAAGGCTGAAATAGATTTCATTAAAGGAGATAAACAGGGTAACTACGTTTTGATAAAAGGTACCATAGACAATGCAACAATATCAATACTAAGCCTATATGTACTAAATACGATAGCATCTAAATTTTTGAAAGAAAAGTTAAAATGATTACAAATGGAGATAGACAGTAGTGTTATAATAGTGTGAGACTTCAGTCTTCCTCTCTTGGAATTAGATGACTCTCACAAAAATATAAATAAGAAAGAAATTGGTGGCAGGGGAGGAAAAAGCTAAAGAAAAGAGAAAGTTATGATAACTTTATTACATATTTAAAAGGAATAATAAGTTGTACATAATTGATTTGCAGATTTATGTAAAATCATCTTTTTTGCTATTCCACTATGGTATGGAAATGTTTGCTTCATTTCTTATAGTTCAGAATAGTGTGTATGTGCATGTGTGAAAAATATTTCTAATAAAATCCAAGTAAATAGAGAATTAATACAAATATATAAGAATAAGACATTCTCCAATAGGTAAGTGATCAAAGAATAAGAATATACAGTTTTCAATAGAAGAAGGATCAATTATAATATAGGAAAATAACAAAGGCTTCATTTTATGAAGAAAATATTTGCAAAGTGATAAAAATGGTGGAGCTGTGAATTGATTGAACTGTTCTAGAGAGCAATTTTAGATTATATTAAAAGTCCAGTACATTGTACCAATCTTTGGTTCAGTGACTCCGCTTCTAGGCATATACTCCAGGGGATCATAGACACAGGGAACTTAGGAAAGTGTCTCACACATACCAATGCATGCACACACACACACAGACACATAGACACACTTTCATGTAGGCACATCACAAAAATAAGGTTGACTATATTCTTCTAAGTAACAGGAAAAGGCTCACTGATTTAGAAATAATTTCAATATCAATTATTTGTGTATGCTTTTACCACAGAACTGTAAATCCAATTATCAAAATCAACATTACATTGTAAAAAGGAATAAAAATATTTTTACAGTGGGAGTGACTTTTAGATGAGCTATATAAATAAATTGTTGATAGTAAATAAATGAGAAATTGGTGAAGGAAAACCAATTAACACAGATTAAATCCATTTCCTAAATTAAGAGAACAAAATTCTTAATTGACACAATTAAGAGAATAAAAGAAGTCAAAGCCATGTTAGACAGAAAACATTTGATCACCTTTTATAACCGTGAGATATTTCAGTAAGAGATATTGATGACTTAGAAAAGAGACATTTATAAAATCTTAGAGAAGACGACGGATAGAATATTTTGAGCATCACTGTCTTGATCAATCAGGGGAAAAAACCTTTATGGAAAGACTGATAAGAAATCTATCTAATACCTAGAGTACTTAAAGATAAACTGAAGGAGTAAAATTGACAGATAAAGAATGGAAAAGGTCTTTGAAATGTCCTTACCGAACTCTTTTTTCCCCCAATGTTAATAGTAAACACTCTATAGTTTCCAATTTGATACCTAGAAAGAAAACAATATTGACCAGAAATGACGAAAGTAGTTAGATTTACCAAACTATCTACAGAAGAGATTTGTGCATGAGGAAACAAAAATTTGAGGGCATTGAAACCTTACTTTTCAAGAAGTTTCTTGAGAGAATAACAGATAAAGGCAACAGCTATCTCCACTAAAATTATTATGTGCTGCTAAACTGAGACTGGGCAGGGGTTACCAATTCATCATTGTTTAATTGTTTAGTAACGGAGAGTTCCTGAACCAAGCAGTTAATATGATCTGTTTTGAAGGTTACTTCAGTTCTGCCTATATTTGAGGCATTTCTCTATTTGATGCAGGAAGTTGAGACCTGATACAAATCTCTAGAAGTGGGTCAAATTCAGATCTTGGCAAATATATCCAGAGAGGGGCACAAAGTCATGAGGGAATTATTGATGTCCATAATATTATCTTATCTTATCCAATTATATTCATTGGATATATGAGTTAGCCCTACTTGCCTGACAAACTGTTGCAATCAGAAGTAGGAGAACATGTTCAGAGAGGGTCTATCTGAATATTCTGCCTTGAAGAAACTTCTACCATAAATTAGAATACATACCAATGAGGAAATGAAAAAAAAAATTTGCATAATGTGATTTTGAAGGAGAGATTTCTAAAACTGATCATATCTGATAATTTTGAGTGTATTGATGCAAAAGCATTGTTATTACTCTTAGTGAGAACTACTTACCAAATTAAATTTATTTTAATAAATTAATTGATGTCTCATTGCTTCAGAGGTTTTCTCACCATGTTAGCAACTTAGTAATGATAGTTCACATTCAAATTTCATGGTAATGGATTTTTAGGCCTCATTGTTGAATCAGTTTGAAACATGATAGTTTATATTGCATATATATATTTTTTGCAGAAAAAAGGTTGTATATTTACTTTGAATCGAGAACAAACTGAGTTAGGGCCACACGTAGCCAAGCAGCGGACAACTAGTAGCAAAATGTCATTTTTGTTGGAAACTGATCATTGAGAAATGACAGAATGAACTGGGTTGAAAGGCTGCTTAAATAATGGCATTAATATCTAAGCAATAAAAACTTTGAAATGCCCTTTTTCTCCTTGAGTTCATTAAGCCTGAGGAGAAACTTTACAGACTCATTATCTTATTTCAGCTTGAATTTTTCATCTCTGAATCTCAAAAAGAGAGAGTTTTTTTTTTTTTAAAGAGAAAGATTTAATGACTTTGGAGGTCATGGTATTCTCACATATAAAGTAATTTAAAAAGATGACCTATTTCATTGACTTTTGACGCCAATTTATTCCACAAACTCCTCAAATCTAAGTGCTAAGGTTTAATTCCTTAAGAAAATACACAAAACACACACACATCCCTATTTTTATTAAGGTAAATCATAATCTTTGTTACTGAAGTGTGTGTATATTATTTATATGTGTATTTCTGTTTATGTAAACACTTCAAAGTAATAAAGATTATGGTTTACCTTAATAAAAAGATGACATATTTTCTATGTAAATGTATAATGTATATGTGCACACATGCAAGTGTATACACTTACATATAAAACATGTATGCTTATATAATTGCATATATAAGTACTTGTATATCTATATAATACATATATATCTGGATATATAAATATGTGTAAGTGTATAATACTAGCATATTAAGCACATTAGTAATGTACTATTTCATGAATGCCCAGATTCTGCCACAGAATATGGTTTTTCTCAGGAGAAAATTTCTGGTATATATTAACTCTTTAAGAAAACTTGAATTCAATAATTTAATTAACGATTTAGTAATAAAGTAGTTTTCTGTTCTGAGTCCTTATATTTTTTTTCTTAAAATAAAAAGAAGAATTTATCAAATTATCATACAAGTTAAAACTTATATTTGGCTTCAATTATCTCTCCAAAGAATAGTTTATAATGCAAATCAATATGTATAATACAAAAGGGAAAACAGAAAAGGTTAAAGGAAAAAGGAAAAAAAGTCAGAAAAAAATTATGTCTTCAAATAAAATTAAACATAGCATATTGATTGTTGTTGACTAATATTTGAGAAGGACTGTAAACAGGACATTCTACAAATTGTCTTCATTGGATAATTTATGGGATAGACACACCAAAAATGGCTTATCCATTTTTCCTTTTTATGTAGGAAATTTCAGTCCATCTCTGACATGAGTGAGCCATATTTTTCCAGTTTTCTTTGGTTCGTAGGAGTTCTACTCACTGTGATTACTAGGGAAGCAAATTAATTATGTGTAATCTCTCTCCAAGGTCCATATCTCAATATATTTGACCATTATAATTCTGAGACTGAAAAAGGAAGGAGAAAGGAAAGAGTGAGAAAGTTGAACACCTTAAAGGCTAACTCAGGTTTTTTCTTATAACAATGAAGACAAACTCTCGTAGGCTTCGCTGGGCTATCAAAAATTTTCTCAGATCTCAGGGACCCAATCTTCTCTTCAAGAGAGCTCATTAAGGACTAAATAAGAAAGCAAAGTGACCTCAGAGTTTGTTAATCACCTAATTTTCTGTTTTAATTCTGAACTATTTAAAGACCACTCAAGGATCTAAAATATGCTATATATCCAGGTATGTAGTAGTGGAAAGGACTGATAAGGATGACTCTGAACAATTAATTTCCATTAAGTACAACTGATGAATTATATACATACAAACATTTATACAAAATATACATACACAAGTATATATGCACATATATACACATACGTGCACATATATGCATACATACCAATGCATACATATACATATATGCACGTATATACATATATGTATCTATGATGTGTAACACAGAAAATAATGTTTAAAAGTCTTAAATGTCTTCTGAAGGGCAATTTGTACTTTATCAAATATTTAAAAGATGTGAAGTTATAAAACCAACTTATATGGAATTAGAGGGGAGAAAGTTATTGGTGGCCTTTGAAAAAAAGTGTATTTCTTTAAGCTTGTTTCAAATTCTCTCCTTTCCCTAATTTCTCCTCCATATACAAAAAAAGCAAGCAGTATATCAGTCATGCCTATGAAGTCATGAATAACATGCTTCCATATTAACCACGGAAAGAATATAAAAAAGAGAGGAAGGAGAGAAAGAAGGAGAGAGAGAGAGAGAGAGAGAGAGAGAGAGAGAGAGACAGAGACAGAGACAGAGAGACAGAGAGAGACAGAGAGAGAAGGAAAAAGGAGGAAAAGAAGAAGAGAGGAGAGGGAAAAGAAAGGAAAAAGGAAGAAGGAAGGAGGGAAGGAAGGAAGGAAGGAAGGAAGGAAGGAAGGAAGGAAGGAAGGAAGGAAGGAGGGAAGGAAGGAAGGAGGGAAGGAAGGAAGGAAGGAAGGAAGGAAGGAAGGAAGGAAGGAAGGAAGGAAGGAAGGAAGGAAGGAAGGAAGGAAGGAAAGAAGGAAGGAAGGAAGGAAAGTTAAAATATAAAGAGTTCACTGATTCTCTCTCTGGAAATGGATATCGTTTTTTCATCTTAGTGCTTTGGAATTGTCTTGGACCATAATCTTGATCAGACTATTCATCCTTAACAGTTTATTGTCATGACAACATTGTTATCACTGCATAGAATGTCCTTCTAGTTCTGCACATTTAACTTTGTACCTGTTCATGTTAAAGTTTTTCAGGTTTTTCTGGAATCATCATGTTCATCATTTCTTATTCCACAATTTTATGTTATCAAAATCATATGCCGCAACTTGTTGAGGCATTATCCAATTGGTGGCCATCCTTTAAAGTCCAAAATCTTTAGCTCCACAAAAATAAATAAGTAAATAAAAAAGTAAATAAATAACAAAACAAACGAATGAATGAATAAATGAATGAATGAACGAATGAATGAATAACTAGACAAATAAATAAAGGAAAGAATGTATAAATAAATAACTGAATGAATGAATAGATAAACAAATAAATGGATAAATAAATAGATGAATAAATAAATAAGTAAATAAGTAGACAGATACATAGATAAGTGAATAAATGAACACATAAATTAATTAATAAATAAGTAAGCAAATAAAGAAGTAGATAAGTATATAAATAAGTGAATGAACAAATAAATGAAATCTGCTTTTTTTTCAAAATACAAATATGTCTTTTTCTCTTTTCTTCAATTTCTTTGTGATATATGCTTAGTAGTGATATTGTTAGATCAAAGGATATGTGCAGCTTTATCACACTGTAGGTGTGATAAATATATTTCTCAGTATTTTGGTAGTTGGAAGGATTATACCAATATAGACAGACAGCACAGGGTGAGTTGAATAGGAATGGAGGATGCATAAAAAAATTACGGGGTGAGAGAATATATTGGGAGGAGAAACATAGAAATGAAATAGGACAAATTATCTCTCATAAAAGAGGTAAAAAAATTTTTTTTGAATGGCAGAGAAAGGGGAAGGTAAGAGGGAAAAAGTGAATCTTATTCTCTTCACATTTGGCTTAAGGAGGGAATAACATGCACACTCAATTTGGTATGAAAATCTATCTTAAACTACAGGAAAGTAGGGGAGAAAGGGAAGAGTGGTCTATTGGGCGTATGATAGAAGCAATGGCAAATGGGAGAAGGGATTAAGTAGAAGTAAACAATTCTGGGGAGGGATAAGGTCAAAAGAGAGAATAGAATAAATGGTGGGCAGGATAGGATGGAGGGAAATATAGTTACTCTTTCATAACATAAGTATTATGGAAATCTTTTGCATAACTACACATGTGTAACCAATATTGAATTGCTTGCCTTCTCAATAGGGGTGGGTGAGGAGGGAGGAAGGGAAACAAGTTGAAACTCAAAGTTTTAGGAACGAATGTTAAAAACTGCTTCTGCATGCAACTGGGAAATAAGAAATACAGGTAATGGGATATAGAAATCTACCTTGCCTTACAAAAAAAGAGAGAAGATGGGGATAAGGGAAGAGAGGGGTGTGATAGGAGGGGGGGCAGATTGGAAGGAAGAGGTAATCAGAATTTAGGTGTCTTGGGGTGTGGGGAGGGGAGAGACAGGGAGAAAATTTGGAACTCAAAATCTTGTAGAAATGAATGTTGAAAACTAAAAATAAATAAATACATTAAAAAAAACTAGCTCATACCTCTAAGGCACAGTGTACCTTTCATTTCCACATCCCCATAGCACTTATAATTTTCCTTTTCTGTCATGTTTGCCAACATGATAGATGTGAAGTGTCGAACATTTTAAGTTGAATTTCTGTAATCAATAGTGAATTAGTTTTTCATGAGACTAATGATTGCTTTGATTTCTTCTGAAAACTACTTGGTCATATCCTTTGATCATTGATGAATGGCTCATTTAAAAAAATTGGCTCACTTCTGAATATATTTAAGAAAGAGTCAGAAAACTTATTTTAATTTGTTCCCCTAGTTTCCTACTTACCTTGTAATTTTGGCTGCATTGATTTTCTTTGAAAAAAAAAATAGAAAACCATTTTTTTTTAGTTTCATATAATCAAAGTCATCTTCTTGATCTCTTGTTTGTCATATTTTTTCCTTTATCTATATATGTGAATTAGCTTATACTCTTCTTATAATAGTAGATGTCTCCTCTGCAATTTACTCAGAAATAGTCTTAAATCTTTTCATTTGTTCCAAATATTTATTAGTCTTAATATTTTTTCTTATATCTCTAATGAAAAGACTTAATTATCTCAGAAAATAATATAGTCTAGTAATTTTATTTCTCTTCAGTAATCATAGTATAATATTTTTAGAAATACACTATACTTGTCAGCTCCTCATAGACATAAAACAAACTTCTCTACATGTTTCTTTATGATGTAACAAAACAGTTTTGATATGTAAAAGCTCTACTTCATCTTCTCCTTCTGTCTTTTCCACAAATTTGTAACAAATATTTATAGAATACCGATAAATTTTCACGATATCCTTAGCGCTATGCACTTCATTGGAAAATATTTTGCAACTGACTTCCAGCTCAGTAAAAATTGTTTTTCTCAGTATCTCATGCTACACTTAAAGATACAGTAACACACTCTATGGGAGAGTCATTTGATAAAAGGGTTACATTTATATATAAAAATACTTTGCATCTTATAATACATTTCATTACTTAGAGCTATAATAGGACCTAGAACATTTAATATCTTTTAAAATAACTTTAAAAATGGTTTATTCTAGTGTAAAAGGAATTGTTTGTTCATAGGAAACTACCTATTGGGAAATTAGATATAAAGGTATATTCAACAGATAAATAAATCCAAAGAAAAAATTACATTAACTTTCGCATTAGGTTGCTCTTAGACATATGGTAGAATGAAAACTTCCTGTCACTGTTGCATCCTTGCTGTAGTGATGAAGGCAATTGAATTTATTTTCTTTTTTTATTTTATCTATTTATTTATTCACGCATTTATTTATTTATTTTTAGATATGGATTTATTTATTTAACTTTTTACATTCATTTTCACAAAATTTTGGGTTCCAAATTTTCTACCCATTCATCCCCACCCCCCACCCCAATACACCCAGCATTCTAATTTCCCCTATCACCAATCTGTCCTCTCTCCTATCATCCCTCCCTTCTCTTGTGCCCATCTTCTCTTTTGTCCTGTAGGGCCAGATGACTTTCTATTCCCCATTAACAGTATTTCTTATTTCCTAGTAGAAAGAACAATACTAAAAAGTTGTTCCTAATACTTTGAGTTCCAAATTCTCCCCATCCCTCCCTCCCCACCCATTCCCTTTGGGAAGGCAGGAAATTCAATACAGGCCATATCTGTGTCGTTTTGCAAATGACTTCCATAATAGTCGTGTTGTGTAAGACTAACTGTATTCCCCTCCATCCTATCCTGCCCCCTATTGTTTCTATTCTCTCTTTTGATCCTGTCCCTCCACAAGAGTGTGAATTCAAATTTCTCCCTCCTCCCATTGCCCTCGCTTCCATCATCCCCCCCACCCTGCTTATCTCCTTCAACCCCACTTTCCTGTATTGTAAGATAGGTTTTCATACCAAAATGAGTGTGCATTTTATTCCTTCCTTAGTCGAATGTGATAAGGGTAAACTTCATGTATTTTTCTCAGCTCTCCTCTTTTTCCTTCCACTAAAAATTCTCCTGCTTGCCTCTTGAATGAGATATAATTTACCCCATTCCATTATACCCTCTCTCCTCCCACTACATTTCTTTCTCACCGTTTACCCTAATTTTTTTTAAGATATGATCCCATCCTATTCAATTCACTCTGTGCTCTCTGTCTCTGTGTGTACGTGCCTGTGTGTATGTGGGTGTGCATGCACCTGTGTAGTGTGTGTGTGCACACGTGTACACACATGTGTGAGTGTGTGTGTGTATGGTCCCACCAAATACCCAGATACTGAAAAGTTTTATGAGTTACAAATGTTGCCTTTCCATTTAGGAATGTAAACAGTTCACCTTTGGTAAGTCCCTTATGACTTCTCTTTGCTGTTTACTTTTTCATGCTTCTTCTCATTCTTGTGTTTGAAAGTCAAATTTTCTTTTCAGCTCTGGTCTTTTCATCAAGAATGCTTGAAAGTCCTCTGTTTCATTGAAAGACCATATTTTCCCCTGAAGTATTATACTCAGTTTTGCTGGGTAGGTGATTCTTGGTTTGAGTCCTAGTTCCTTTGACTTCTGGAATATCCTATCCCATACCCTTTGATCCTTAAATGTATAAGCTGCTAGATCTTGAGTTATCCTGATTGTATTTCCACAATACTGGAATTGTTTCTTTCTAGCTGGTTGCAGTATTTTCTCCTTAACCTGGGAATTCTGGAATTTGGCCACAATGTTCCTAGGAGTTTCTCTTTTTGGATCTCTTTCAGGTGGTGATTGATGGATTCCTTGAATACTTATTTTACCTTCTGGTTCTAGAATATCAGGGCAGTTTCCTTGATAATTTACTGAAAGATGATGTCTAGGCTCTTTTTTTGATCATGGCTTTCAGGTAGTCCCATAAGTTTTAAATTGTCTCTCCTGGATCTATTTTCCAGGTTGGTTGTTTTTCCAGTGAGATATTTCACATTATTTTCTATTTTCATTCTTTTGGTTTTGTTTTGTGATTTTTGGTTTCCCATAAAGTCAATAGCCTCCATCTGTTCCATTCTAATTTTGAGAGAACTATTCTCTTCAGTGATCTTTGAACCTCTTTTTCAATTTGGCTAATTCTGCTTTTGAAAGCCTTCTTCTCCTCACTGACTTTTTGAACCTCTTTTGCCAATTGAGTGAGCCTATTTTTCAAGGTGTTATTTTCTTCAGCATTTTTTTGGGTGTCCTTTAGCAAGGTATTGACCCATTTTTCATGATTTTCTTGCATCTCTCTCATTTCTCTTCCCATTTTTTCCTCCAGCTGTCTAACTTGATTTTCAAAATCCTTTTTGAGCTCTTCCATGGCTTGTTCCCACTGGACATCCACTTGGGATGTCTGGGATACAGAGGCCCCAACCTCCACGTCTTTCCCTGATGGTAAGAATTGTTCCTCATCATCAGAAATGAAAGGCGGGAACATCTGTCTCCCAAGAATGTAACTCTCTATGGTCTTATTTTTCTGCCCTTTTCTGGGCATTTTCCCAGCCAGTTACTTGACTTCTGAGATTCCTCTCCACCCCCGCCTAGATCCGCCCAGCTAGTGCTTGGGGTCTGAGATTCAAATGCTGCTCCCCAGCCTCAGGGCTTTCAGTGGCAGGTGGGGCTGTTATTCAATGTGAGCTTAAGTTCTGGTTCTCTGGTAGGGGCAAGGCTGCCTCCCAGGCTCAGTTACCTCAGGGGGTTTATGCAGACATCTTCCACAATGGAGCTCCTGCCTGCTCCAGGAGTCAGGGGCCACTGCTGACTCTGCCACTGCCTCTGCCACTGCCTCCCGAGGGGTCCCAAGCCACGGAGACTCTCCGCTCCCCTCTTGGCCAGCCCAGAAGTCTCTCTCACTGACCTGTGGGTTGAGGGACCTTCGCGGCTGCAGGGGATTCTGTCCCTGAAGCCTGATCGGATCTGCTCCTTTCTGGTCGTGGGGCTGGGGCAGAGCAAGGGTCGGCTTCGCTGTCCAGTGCGCGATGGACCCCTGGGGACGACTTTCCAGGGCTCTCTGGAACGGAAATCTCCTCCCCTGCATTTCTGCATGGCTTGCACCGATCCACAATTTGTGGGGCGTTCTTTTTACAGGAAATATATGGGCTGTGGTTTCGTAGCTAGCATATGTGAGTCTTTCTACTCCATCATCTTGGCTCCTCCCCCAACTGAATTTCAATATCTATCTTTTAACATGCATCCATTTTGTTACATATTTTTAATGGTTTCCACTCAGCTCTAATAGTTTAAGGAGAGCAAAATGTGAATCACTTGTCTCTAACATAAAATACGTGGTATATAGAACTTTGAATTTTTCCACACATATTCTGTTAAAAAGCAGGTTAAATACAAAACAAGGTGAAAGGAATAATGCAGGTAAGAAGATCAGTACTTGTATGAACATCCATATACCTGAGGTAAAGTGCTTTCTGAAGAGTATTTGATCGAAGAGAAACAGAATAAAAAAAAACAAAAAACAAAATAGGAATAATGTTGTTGTGCAATTAAATATTGAGTACCAAATCAGACAGATGATGGGGTAAGAGCAATATCTATCAAAGTTTTTAACTATTTGAGATACATAACCTTTTTCCTAAAAAGGTCAGGAAGCTGGTCCCAATATTTGGTTGTTTTGGGGAGACTGGGACTCAAGCCACTTTTACAGTTACCTAGGATAACAGAAAGGTCAATCCATGAGAAGTTTATTCCCTTCAGACTTGCTATATTGCCCACTGCTTTGGGAGTTAACAAACTCATCTTGCCCAATACACACTTTTGACCAAACACAACTATTTTCCTTTCAGCATCACTGTTATATATTTTATTATTATTAATTATTTTTATCATTATTTTCAGTGCTATACAATCGCTTCCATGTACCTTATATTTTTTTACCTTCCTTTCCCCTTCTTTCCCCCCTCCCTCCCTACTCCCTCCCTGAGATGGCTTGCAATCTTATTTATAGATTCTACATATATATTCCTATTAAATACAATTTCACCATAGTGTTGTTAGATAGAAAAATTGAAATGAATGGCAGAAACCATAAAACAAACCAAAAAAACAAAAAACCATAACACAAAAGAAAATGGTCTGCTTCATTCTGCAATCCAATTCCTTAGTTCTTTCTCTGGATGTGGAAGGTGATTTGCCTCAAAACTCCATTAGGAATTTTTAAGGTCCTTGCATGTTGTGAAGGACTAAGTCTACCAGAAAGATTCCTCACACACTGTAGTTGTTGCTATGTACAAAGTTCTCCTGGTTCTGTTCTTTTCACTAAGCATCAGTTCATAAAAGTCTTTCCAGTTCTCCCTGAAGTCTTCCTGTTCATCATTTCTTATAATACATTAGTATTACATTACATTCATATATCACAACTTGTTCCCCAATTGATGGGCATTCCCTTGATTTCTAGTTTTTGGCCACCACAAAGAGAACTGCTATAAATATTTTTGTACATTTGGGACCCTTTCCCATTTTAATGATCTCTTTGGCATACAATCCTAGAACCGATATTGCTGGGTCAAAGGGTATGCATATTTTTGTAGCCCTTTGGGTACAGTTTCAAATGACTCTCCAGAATGGTTGGATCAGCTCACAGCTCCACCAACAATGAATTAGTGTTCCAACTCTCTCACATCTTCTCCAACATTTATCATCTTCCTGCTTTGTCATATTAGCCAATCTGATAGGTGTGATGTGGTATCTCAGAATTGTTTTTACTTGCGTCTTTTTAATCAATAGTGATTTAGAGCATTTTTTCACATGACTATAGATAGCTTTAATTTCTTCCTCTCTTAACTGCCTGTTCATATACTATGGCCAATTTTCAAGTGGGTATTGACTTGTATTCTTGTACATTTGACTCAGTTCTCTATATATTTTAAAAATGAAGGCTTTATCACAGACACTAGTTGCAAAAATTCTTTCTCAATTTTCTGCTTTCCTCTTAATCTTGGTTGCATTGGGTTTGTTTGTGCAATAGTTTTCAATTTAATGCAATTAAAGTTATCCATTTCGCACTTCATAATGTTTTCTGTCTTTTGTTTAGTCAAAAGTTTCTCCATTCTCCATAAATTTGACAAATACACTATTGCTTGCTCCCCTAATTAGTTTATGGTATCAGTCTTTTTACTTAGATTATGCACCCATTTGGACTTTATTCTTGTATATGGTGTCAAGCATTGATCACCCAGTTTCTGACATACTGCTATCCAGTTTTCTCAGCAATTTTTGTCAAACAGTGAATTCTCATTCTGGAAGCTGGGATCCCACTATTCTATGTTTAATCACACTAGGAATGATGCAAAACACTATATAAGAATTTTCATAACATTGATTATGCCATAGTTTAAATAAATTGGCAACTCCTTTTAGAAATAATGGACCACCTAATATAACCTGTGTGGCCTGCTCTTATGAAATTTATTATCTGTTCAAGTCAAAATGCTGTCAGGCTCTTTCACTTTCTTAACAGAATCTGCCAACCTCATAGATACCATCTAAAGCAAATACATATTTCTTTAATTAACACTATAATATAACCTAGAGACTTATCTAAGAAATACCTAATAAGAAGCAATATGTGTGCATGTCTGCATGTGTGTTTGTGTGTGTGTTCATCCTTCATTTTTGAGTTAGACCATAATGTCAGAGAAATGATGACATAACTTGCACTTGACTTTGTTCTGAGTGAGGGAGGGCTCTGCAAGGTCACCAACCTCACTTTCTCCTCCTGAGCTATCTGGTTCCAGTGACCAGATATTCATCCGGATGACTGAAGGTGGCCCAAGATGCAATGGGAGACCTTGGCCTTTTTGTGCTCATATTTTCAGGTACTCATTTAGAGGGAGATAACACCAATTGAGTAAATAGTCCTTTTTAAGAAATAGTCAGGGAATGGAACATTTAATGAACAAAAGAAAAAATAACTAAATCAACAGTCACTCTTACCAGTGATAATCACTCTAAGCCAACCATTAAGTGGCGCTTGAGCAGGGACCCGTTGTTGTCGAGTACATGGGCTACAGAATATACTAAGTTTAAGGTTTGGGGAACATGAAGGAGGAAGGAAGGAAAGAAGGAAGAAAAGAAAGAAAGAAAGAAAGAAAGAAAGAAAGAAAGAAAGAAAGAAAGAAAGAAAGAAAGAAAGAAAGAAAGAAAGAAAGAAAGAAAGAAAGAAAGAAAGAAAGAAAGAGAAAGAAAGAAAGAAAGAAAGAGAGGGAGGGAAGAAAGAAGAAAGGGACTTCTAGCTAGAAAATCCCAAAGCCCCAATGGAAGGTAAGAGGAAGTCAGAAGAGAGAGGACCCAATTGGCTGGGTCCTCACTCAGACAGTTCAGTCTACTCACAGTGTGTGTTCATCCTTCGTTTTCCAAGAAGACCATGACATCAGCGACATGATGACATGACTTGCACTTGACCTTGTTTTGAGTGAAAGAGGGCTATGCAAGGTCACCAATCTTGCTTTCTCCTCCTGACCATCTGGGTCCAGTGACTAGATATTCATCAATTTGTTAGGATGACTGGAGATGGACCAGTAAACATAGTAATAGACAACTTTATATAATTTCATTCTAAAACTCAAAGACTGGAATTTTTATTGCACTTCAATTTTATAAGTTCAGACTAGCAAAGAAAATGATGAGAATTGGTGCTGGCAAAGCGTGAGGTTTAAAAGATATTCTTTTTCTATTTTATTTGCTCTCTACAATTCAGAGAGATATTCATTTATCAAAGCAATTTCAAGGAGGTGCATGCTGAAACAAACATTGTATGCATTATATTATTGGAGTCTCATTGGAGGGAAAGTAATTAACATACTTAAAATAAATTTATTTTTACCACTCTAAGTCATTAAGAATGAAATTATTCATTTTTTTAATAAGAAACTTTAATGGTCAAGTTGACTTTTATGTTTTGGCAATATCACCATGCCTCAACCTGCTAGCCTCAATTTTCTTTAAATCCTTTGTACCACAATACTTCTTTGATACATTCCCTCCATGTGCTTACTTCTTTCAGTCATGCGTATAGCTTTTATTTGTTATGGTACTAGTTTCATTTATGGGTCATTGATAGTTTTTGGTCCATTTATTTTCCTTTATAACCTTGAAGCATTTATTTGTAAGGGGAAAAAATACACCAAGGCTTTCCAAGGCATGTAAAATAATGTCTGTGATAGGATTTCTTTAAGTTCATGTTTCACTAATCATTCATTTTTAAGTATGAATCAAAATCTGAAAGTGAAGGTATTAAAGGTAAGCATAGTATTGGTTTTGCTTGGTTCTGTTTTTAAACAATTAGGTCTTATACAACATGCCTCAAAGAAAGAAACCAAAAAAAAATTTTCATGAAATGCGTCTGATTAAAATTAAGCTTTAAATTATCTTTATTATCTCTTATAGACTCAAGGGTTTGAGGCTGTTCTATCATATTTTAGGCATAGCCAAAATTTAGCAATCAAATTTCAATTTTAGTCATCCCGGTTTCATTGTAGGATAGAGTAATTTAATTATTTTTTGACTTCTCTAATTTAGTCACAATGAAAATAATTTTTAAAAATCTTTGAAATTTCCTACAGACTTTGTTCAAGTTTTAAATACTTCCTTGTAGTTATTTGGAAGGAAAAGAAAATCCTTTACCTTTTACCTCTTGGTTCTTCTCCTGCCAGTATGACAAATCTTTGTCAGTCTTATTACCTGTTTCATAGTCATCCTTTGGAGTCTATGTGTGGATAGTCCTCGAACCTTAGTCCTTAGTTCTCTTCTGCTTGAACATTTTCTCACTAAGAGCTATCATTTTTTGCCAATAATGAAACTGGTTCAAAAACTATACAGGTAGTTTCAGTATCTCCAATAATCTCTGTTCTCATATTTTCAACAGTGTACCAGGCATCTCCCCAGTGTCAAACTAAATAAAAGTAGAAAGGATAGTTAACATGTCAGGGTCAAGATTCAAAAAAGAATCTCAACAAATTAGGACATTGTACCAAAAGTAAAAGACGATATTTAATTAGTGTCCATGCAAAATTTAATACTTAGATGGAAAGGGAAAGAAGGAAGAAATGAAGAAGGAAAGAAGGGAAGAAGGTAGAGAAGGAAGGAAGGAGGGAAAGATGCATTTATTAAGCACCTACTATGTTCCAGAAACTGTAATGTGTCACATAAAATATTATTTCATCCAATTCATGCGAAAGTTCTGGAAATAGATTCTATTAGTATCCCCAATTTGATAATTAAAGAAACTGAGGTGAACAGAAGTAAAGTCACTTGCTCAAAGTGTCTGAGGTTGAATTTGAATTCTTCCTGACTCCAGGTCCAGGGTTCTATCAACTCCATTATCTATTTGTCTTTTGCACCAATTCATGTGAAAAAGATCCAGGAGTTTTCATATAAACATAGTAATTTAACATTTGCATATTTCTTTTATTTTTACATCTATTATCTCAGTTGATTCTTACAATAAACCAGTGATTTAAGTGCTATCGAAAGTATTATCCTCATTTAACAAAGGACGAAATTGAGGCCCAGGAAGATTAAGCAGAGAAAAATTAAGTAATTTTTTTCATAACCATATGATTAGTAAATGGCAAAAATAGAGTTCAAATTCAGGTTTTACCTGAGTTTAAGTTCAATGATTGTTCCATTATACCATGATATAAGCTCAATTTAAAAAATAGAGTGACTGTATGCACATATGTATGCCTGCACGCATGTGTGTGTATATATATACGTGTGTGTAAACATATGTGTATGTATGTGTGCATATGTGTGTGTGCATGCAAATACATGAATGCATGTGTACATATACACGTGTGTGTATATATATGTTGTGTGGATAGTTTTCAAACTAGTAGATAGTCCCAAAGTTCCCACACATTGTGTATACACACATGCATATATATGTATGTATGTATATACATACACATATATGTGTATGCATACATGTATGAATATGTGTATATATGTATACACATATGTATATATGAGTGTGTATACAGAATATAACATATACATACACATACTCATATATATGTGTATGTGTGTGTGTGTGTATTTGTGATTTTAGGTTGCATCAAGGGAGGCATTGTATCAAAGGACTGAAAGGTGATCATTCTGACAGATTCCATCTTATTCAAATGGTATCCTCAGTCTTCTTTTCAGTTCAGGGTAGCACCTTTTGGGAAGGACATTGACATGCTGGAAAAAGAGTAATGGAGGATAAACAGAATTATGAAGAATCTTGGGGTCATGTCACACAAGGAAATATTGAAGAAATATGGGCAGTAAGCATGAAGAAATCTTAGCAAGTACATTTTGGCTGTTTTCAAAGTTCTGGAGAGCTATCATGTGTTTAGCTTATTCTGTTGAATACCAGGAAACTAGGGAAAATGAGGAACAGAGGGCAGTTAAGTGCAGTAAGGTAGATTTGAGGTAAGTAAAAGTCTCTTAATAGAGCTATCCACAGTTGAAATGGGTTGCCTCAGAGACAGTGAGTCTCACATATTAGAGATCAAGAAATGACTAAATTAGCTCTTTGTTGGAGATTCTGTAGTGATTTTTATGTTCAAGTGAGAGTCTAAAACTGAACTCATCTTCATTCAGAAACCCAACCTTCATCACAATTTACCTAATTCTCTTTATGGCATCAGGCATTCTTACAGTATGTCAGGTTAAAACCATTACAATCATTTTCCTTCACTTCTCACTTATGTCCAACCAGTTGTCAAGTCCTATTCATTCCATCTCTGCAACAGCTCTTATATCAATCTCTTCATTTACGTTCTTATTGCTACCAACTTAATTCAGGTCCTTAGCCCTTCCTGGTGACTATTTCTAACACTCCCGCTGGAATACTCTGGCACAGTGTAATTAACAATCAAAAGATTTCTTGTCAAGACCTGATTACCACTACTTCAGGTTATAGGGGATAATCATACGGTTATAGGTGGCTGTATTTCTTAACCTATAGCCTTAAAGCTCATCACCAATATGATTTTATTGACAATTATCAAATAGAAAAAAAATTTTTGAACAAAAGCATTTAATGTACTGCTATACTAAAAGCAACACAAATATTTGACCCTTTCTCTCCCTCTGCCAAAAAAAAAAAGCCTGTGGTTCCTCTCTCATACACATATATGGCATTCATAAAAAGTTTGGCCCACATTATGATATTGAAACACACATGTTTGGCAAAAGACAAATCAAAATTCTTTTTAACAGAAATCTTTCCTATCGTTCATAGCCCATATCTTCCCTGGTATGAGGTGTCAGGAGCCTTAAAGCTGTTTTTGATCCCACAAGTGATGACTGTCTTTTCTATGTTAATGATTCTTCTTCATGTGTCTGTCTTATCCCAGAAGGATTAATTGTCTCCAAGTTACCTAGTTTCACTGATACAGATTTTTTTTATTCTGGCAGCCACAGCTAATCTGGTAGAAACCACTGTAGCAACTACAGGCCTCCACACTTTATGAAATTCATATGGCCACTTTGATGCTCTATATTTGGATTATTGTGCATTTGGATTCTTGTTTGTCCTGCATTCCCAAAGAGGACCATGGCATCAGGAAGATGATATCCTGATTTGCATGGGAATTGGATTTAAGTTAAGCAGGGCTTTGCAAAGTCTCCAGTCTCACTTTCTCCTCTGGAGATATCTGGGTTCAGTGGTAAGATATAGATCAATGCAACAGGAGATTGTCCAGGAATGAAGTAGAAGACCTAGGCCTTTCTAAACTAATGCCATGCTCAGGTTTTAATTTGTCTGTTAAAAATATAAATTATAGGGCAGAGCCAAAATGGCAGAGTACAAGGATGACCTGTAGGAGCTCTCCTTCCATATCTTGTGAAATATCCATGAAAAATGACTCTAAATAAATTCTAGAGCAGCAGAAGCCACAAAATTACAGAGTGAAAGAAATTTCCAGCCCAATGCAACCTGGAAGGCTGACTGCAAAGGTCTATCTAACATGCTTCAGAGCAGAGCTCAGTACAGCCTTGGCTGTGTAGCACAACAGGGACAGGACCAGAGTAGGTTTCAAGGAACCACAGTAGCAGCTATGGTTCCCAGACCCCTCAAAACACAATCACCAGAGACAAGCCTCAATGTTCAGTAAGAAAACTCCTTCACCTGGGTGAGAAAGGAACAGGGTCTTTCCCCAATCCTAGCCCTAGTTGGCAGCAGCAGCAGCAATTATTTTCAGAGTCCTAAGCCTAAGCCCCTGGGGAATCGGTCTGCTGATCTTATCCCTGAGTGGCAGTCCTGGGGTGAGGAGGAGTACTGACTGATGGAGCTGGTAGAGGATTTGGAGAAGGAATTCTACTCGCTGATCCTGGGCAGAAAAGTTTTCAGTAGCTCCCAGACCAGAGCATAGGCTAAGAGAGGAGTAAACATCTCTCCCTTTATTTTCCCATCTTGGAAGAACTGAGAACATACAGCCCCCACAGTACACACTCCTTTTGACAAAGGACTCAAAATTCAACTAACTGCCTGGAAAAATGCCCCAAAAGAGAGAAAACTATGACTATAGGAGGTTACTTTCTTGGTAAACGGGTATTTTTTACCATCCTTTCAAATGAAGAAGAACAATGCATATCATCAAAGGAAGACATAAAAGTGAAAGATTCTGCATCCAACACCTCCAAAGTAAATATGCAGTGGTCTCAGGCTATGGAAGAGCTCACAACGGATTTTGAAAATCAAGTAAGAGAGCTGAAGGAAAAATTGGGACAAGAAACGTAAGTGATGTAAGAAAATCATGAAAAGTGATTCAACAGCTTTCTAAAGGAGACCCCCCAAAAATGCTGAAGAAAATAACACCTTTAAAATTAGATTAACTCAAATGGCAAAAGAGACCCAAAAAGCCAATGAGGATAATAATGCTTTAAAAAATAGAAGTAGCCAAATGGAAAATAAGGTTCAAAAGTTCATGGAAGAAATAGTTCCTAAAAAATTCAAATGGATCAGTTGGAAGCTAATGACTTTATGAGAAAAAAGAGCTACAAAAGAGTTTCCAAATCAAAAACAAAAGAATGCAAAAATAGAAGACAAAGTGAAATATCTCACTGGAAAAACAACTGGCATGGAATATAGATCCAGGAGCAAAAATTTAAAAATTATGGGACTCCCTGAAAGCCATGAACAGAAACAGAGCCTAGACATCATCTTTCATGAAATTATCACGGAAAATTGCCTCATATGTTCTAAAACTAGAGGATAAAATAAATATTAAAAGAATCCACCAGTCACCTACTGAAAGAGATCCGAAAAGAAAAACTTGTAGGAATATTGTAGCCAAATTTCAGAGTAACCAAGTCAAGGAGAAAAATATTTCAAGC
This sequence comes from Bettongia penicillata ogilbyi, assembly GCA_023548195.1. NCBI lineage: Eukaryota > Metazoa > Chordata > Mammalia > Diprotodontia > Potoroidae > Bettongia > Bettongia penicillata. The sequence continues at coordinate 639,816 of JAJHZJ010000467.1, forward strand.
AGCCAGAAATAAACAATTTGAGTATTGTGGAAATCCAATCAGGATAACACAAGATCTAGCAGCTTCTACATTAAGGGACTGAAAGACTTGAAATATGATATTCCAGAATGTAAAGGAAATAAGATTAAAACCAAGAAACACCTAGCCAGCAAATCTGACTATAATACTTCAGGGGAAAAAAATGGTCATTCAATGAATTAGAGGACTTTAAAGTATTCTTGATGAAAAGCCAAGAACTGAAAAGAAAATTTGACTTTCAAACGCAAGAATCAAGAGAAACATGAAAAGGTAAACACAAAAGAGAAATCATAAGATACTCACCAAACTTGAATTGCTTGCATTCCTATATGGAAAGATAATATTTGGAACTTTTGAATCTTTTCAGGGACTACACACACACACACACACACACACACACACACACACACACACACATACACACACACACATACACACGCACGCAAATATATATGGCTATAGATATAAATAGACATAGGTAGATAGATAGATAGACAGACAGACAGAGGGCATAGGTTGGGTTGAGTAGGAAGGGATGATATCTAAAAATAAAATTAAGGGGTGAGAGCAATATATTATGAGCAGAAATGGAGAAATGGAATGGGGGAAATTATCTTTCATAAAAGAGGCATGAGAAAACTTTCCAAATGGAGAGTGAAAGGAGGGATGTGAGAGGAAAAAAATGAAACTTTCTCTCATCACATTTGGCTTAAGGAGGGTATAGCATGCAAACTTATTTTGGTATGAAAATCTGTCTTACACTAAAGGAAAGTAGAGGTGAAGGAGACAAATGAGGTGGGAGGATGATAAAATGGAGGGCAAATGAAAGGAGGGCATAATTAGAAGTAAATTCTTTTGGGGATGGACAAGGTCTAAAGAGAGAATAGAATGAATGTGGGGCAAGATAGGATGGAGGAAAATATAGTTATTCCTTCACAACATGGCTATTTTAATGTCTTTAGCAAAGCTACACATATGCAGCCTATTTTGAATTACTTACCTTCTCAGTGGGGATGAGTGGGGAGGGAGGAAAGGAGAGAAGTTGGAACTCAAAGTTTAAGGAATGAATGTTGAGAATTATTTTTGCATACAACTGAGAAAATAAGAAATACAGGCAATGAAATATGGATATCTATCTTGCGCTAAAAGAAAAGAAAGAAGATGAGAATAAGAGAAGAAAAAGCATGTGATATAATGGATGGCAGATTGGGGGAAGGGGTAATTAGAATGCATGGTATTTTGGGGTGGGGGAAGGGAGAGTTGGGGAAAAAATCTGGTCCTCAAAATCTTGTGAGAGTGAATGTTGAAAACTAAAAATATATAAATTAGTTTTAAAAAAGTAATAAAAATAGAAATTATAAAAAAGTAAAGGAAGTCATGTGATAAAAGCAACTTGGTGACCAGGTAGAAGAAAAAGCAATCTTTCTGTATCCCATATGACTCTCAGGACAAGCTCGCACTTGTAGGAAAAGAAGAGTACTCCAAGAATCTAATAGTTTGCTTTTGTATAACCTTTACAACATCAGTTCTTCCAGATCATAAGCTATTTTGAGGATTTTTCTTCACTCTGTGCTCATCTCTTCTGTGGCTGATGTTTGGTCCAGTAAACTTTCACATAGTAGACTTGAAATCTGACAGGGAATTTCTATGCATGTTTAAAGGAATACCAGTTTTCTCACATTGCCTATTCAGTTCAACAAATTCAACAGTTAAGTGCTTCCTCTGTACCATATACTGTGCTGGAGATACAAGGACAAAAACTACAACCAATCCCATTCATAGAAGTTGATTTCTGTCTCATAAGAAGTTCATTCCCAGGCTCCATTCTCTTTTCCTTTTAATTTATGTCAAAGTAGTCTTCCTAATAAAAAAGTTATAAACACATCCCTTCCTCATTCAAAAATATTCAGTGTCTTCCCATTCAATATAGCATAGAATGATACAAACTTCCTACTAAGGGTTGTAAATAAATCTGTAGACACTTAGGACAAACATAAAGAAGTCCAAAAGAAAATATGTATCTGAAAATAGTTAAGGAGAATAACACACAATAATTGATAGCACATGCAAGCTAATGATAGCTAAGATTTAAATAGGTTCTTAAGGTTTGCAAAGTGCTTCACATATTTGAATCCATTTGATCCTGGCAACAATCCTATGAGATAGATGCCATTATTTTTCCCTTTTTAATAGATGAGGAAACTGATGCACAAAGAGATTAGGTGACTTGATCAGGATCACATAGATAGGAAGAAATTCTAAGTCTTTCATTTTATTTACTATATACGTATATGTATATGCTACACACACACATACACACACCATTATATGTCTATATATACATGTCATTGTATATCTATTTATCTGTATTTTATTTAATGTTCTATATTTTAACATTATAATGTAGTACCAATGATTTATCAATGCATTCATGACATTTAATCTATCTTCATTTATACAACATTCTATTAGAGGTGACAGTCAATGTGTCAAAGTAGAAATGCTGTATTTGTGGACAGAGGAACTGGATTCCAATCCTGAGTTTCTTACCACATGAATTTCAGTAAATCATTAAACTTTTTGGAGTTCAGTTTCTTAAGAATTAGGTGGTCTAGAAGACTTCTATTATCACTGGAGTCTTAAATGTCTGATCCTGTGAACATACTTTGTATCATGCTGCTGTATTAACTCATACTCTCTTATTAGACTTTAAGTTACTTGAGAGAAGACACCTGTAAAAATAATTTACTTTGACTATATTTTCATATTCACTTATGCCTTTTATCTGTATTTATCTTAATATGACACAATAAATTATGTAAATACCTATGTTGAATGGAATTTGTATGGTTTAAAAATTAAAATTGTAGGATTCTTCTAAATAGACTATACAATTTTAGTCAAAATGGCAGAAGTGATTGGAAAATAGTATGATGCAGGTGTTTAACCAAATCATTCTTCATTTCTTATCTTGAGTCTGTCTACTTATTTAGAATTCCCCAAACACAAAATTAGAATCTATGCTTCAATGACAATTTATTCCTTCAACGATTGCTTTCATTGATGTGGATATGACATTCAATAATGCAGATCCTAATTCCCTGAAGATTCACATTGATGTATCTTCTGGTCATGAAAATTACCCCTTAGGTCTCAAAGGCTTTGCCAGTAGATTAAAAATTTAAGCATATTTCTCCTAGCTGGAATGATTTCAAAAGTGATCATAAGCCTCAGACATATTTGGTGGAGAAAATCAAACTTTCTGAGTGTGAAGAAACTTATTGAGAAGTAACGAATTCTTTGCCCATAACAACAGAATTCAATAACACTAGAGTTGTTTCCACTGTTCTTTTGCTGATTCAATTAAGATTGTTAAGAAGGTCTATGGAACTTTGCAAAAATGGATTAATTAGCTTTCTTGTCACTGATAAACATTCAAAAAGATGAAAATTATATAACATCATCAATTCCCTAAAGAGCTTCAAAGAAAAAAGGTTCATTGAACCAAGACCTTTCTGAACAACTAAGAGCAAAGAGAGAAAAAGGGTCTCTTTCTTTTCTGCCACATGTCAGAGAACTGTCTTTGAAGCATGGTGTTTTATTCTTGGATTTGTTTAATGTGCCCACCTTGGAATGTCAAATGAAAATTAATTCATGCAAATAGACCTTTAAAAATATGATAACATTACCCCTTTAGAAAAAAGACAGAAAGGAAAATAACCTTGCCGACTCATTAAAATAACATGAAAAAGTGTATCAAGAGAGAAAATATTTCCCTTTGATCAGCATCTTTCCATTTGTCTTGCTTTTTTTTAACAAGACTATTTTTAAAGTATAATATAGAATGAACTCCAAGAAACATGCATGGGAATAGGAGTATGAGGACTATCCCAAGGATTTTTCTCCAGTGCCTAGAGACTCCAGGGATATATTGAACTAAACAATTAAGGGCCTTGTCCTTTGAGAAGATGAAGCAAACTACCGATTGACCACTGATCATCTTTAAAAGAGGGTGATTATGTTCAATTCCATCTCTCTCCTGTTCCAGTTGTTGCCTAGAGTAAAGAAGGCTAAAGCTTAGAAGAGTGGATGGCCAATAAAGCTCATTTCTTGCCTGAGCAAGTCTGCAACTAAATTGGAAGCCTAACTATAGCTCCTATTTTTATCTGTATTTATTTCATTTTAAATGGTTAGTCACTGACAGTTGGACAAATATACCCAGCTTTGGAAGCCATCTTCTGAGTTTCAGAGATAAAGAATTCCTTAGATATAGGATAGGTGTCCTCTCTATTCCCATGACACTTGGGAGTTGGTAGGATAGGTGCCCCCTCTATTCCCATTACACTTGAAGGAAATTCTGAACAATGAGACTATGAGTACAATTCCTGACCAGACTATTCAGAAGACATCTACCTTGAAGGAAAGAGAACTGTTCAGGAATCCCATAAACTGATTTATGTCCCTGTTGTGATCATAAAGCTCCTAGAACAGTATGAGTAATTAAATATGTTTGACTTTGTTAATGTGTGATTATCAGCTGTTTTGTGTTAACCGTTTCTTTTATTTGAAGAAAATAAACAATTTTTTTTATTTCTAATCGTTATTCTACACTGAATATCTTTCATCTCCTTTCTTATAAGACCCTTGACATTAACTAAATATGTTTTAATTTTCCTTGGGATCAATAGATTACATTATATAGCTTCCCCTTAATTTTAATCTATCCTTCCAAGGCACCTGGTTGTATGTAATTTTTATTACATTATGGCTCAAAAATTGTGCACTTCATATTTTATTTTTTCTGTATTTGTTTCTGAGGCTTTTGTGTCCTAATAAATGGTCAATTTGGTGAAAGTGCCATATACTGTTGACAAAATAAATATCTCTTTTGGTTACCATTCCATGGAGCAATCAAACCTAAAATTTCTAAAATTCTATTCATCTTTTAACTTCTTTCTTATCTATTTATGGTTAGATTTATCTAGTTCCGAGAGGGGACAAAAAATAGCAGAGTTTTACTGCATATTTTCTTCTACTATATATTGAAATTTTTCTTTAAGAATTTGGATGTTATACCATTTGGTGCAAATAGGTTTTGCTTTAATATTGCATCATTTTCTATGGTACATTTTAGCAAAATGTTACTTCCCTGATTATCTCTGTTAATTCATCTATTTTTGCCTTTCTTTGTCTAAGATCTGTTTTGATTAAGACAACTGCCCCTCTTAATCTGCCCTCCTTATCACCCTCATTTTACTTTTTACACTTTTCATTTTACTTTTCAGTTGTGTAAAATGGATTTCTCAATTGAATTGATACACACAAAGACAGACATAGATATATGTGTGCATATATATATATATTTGTATATATCCATATATGTGTATATATTATATATATATGAATGTGTGTATACCCATGTATCACACAGGCACATACACATGTATTTCACACATTGGAAGGAAGGAAAAATGGAAAAAAATATGAAGGATGGAGAATGAAGGAAGTAAAGTGGATGGGACACTGCATTTGGGAACAAAATGATCATGTTCTTGAGTTCAAGTCTGGTCTCAGACACTTACCAGCCATGTGACTCTGGGCAAGTCACTTAACCATGTTTGCTTCAGTTCCTCATCTTTATGATGAGCTGGAGAAATAAATGGCATGCACACAGAGATGTATGTACACAAGCAACCATCCATACACACGTGTGTATACTTATATATGCACGTATATACCATATAAATATGTGTGTATACTCATATATACATATATACATGTATGTATGTATGTATGCCTGTATAATATTCTTCTCCCACTGGACCAGGTAAGATGAAAGCATTGCCCACTCCACCCCACTCCCATTTCCCACTGCAATGTTAAATTCTTCCTTGAGTGTAAATTTCTCCACTCTTTCCCTTTCTCTTTTTCCCAGTGCATCCCTCTTTTACAACTTTCCCTTTTTCTTTTGATATCATTCAATATATATAACTCCTTCTAATGGCTACTATAGTAATAAAACTCTTGGAGGTCACATGTATCATCTTAAGGTTTGGGAATGTAACATATTGCCTTATTAAATTTCTTCTGACCTCTCACTTATGTTTATCTTTTTTATGACTCTCTTGAGTCTTGTGTTTAATGTCAGATTTTCTATTTATCTGTGGCATTTTCATTAGAGATAATTGCCAGTCCTCCATTTGATTATTTTTTCCCTTGAAGTGTTACACTCAGTTTTACTGGATGTTATTCTTGGTTTTAATCCTATCTCTTTTACCTTCCAGAATAACATATTTCAATTCCTCTAACTCCTTTAATATATTAGCTTCTAAATCTTGTGTAATGCTGACTGTGATTCTGCAAATAATTAAATGATTTCTTTCTTGTAGCTTGTAGTATTTTCTTCTTGACCTGGAGGCTCTGCAACTTGATTATGATGGTCCTGAACTTCTTCATTTCAAGAACTCTTTGAGTAGATAATTGGTAGATTCTTTCAATTTCTATTTTGTCTTCTTGATTTTACAATACCTAAGCCATTTTCCTTTATAATTGCTTGAACTATGATGTTTAAGCCCTTCTGTGATCTAATAGCAATTAAATTTTCTCTCTCTCCTTAATTTATTTTCCAGGTCAGCTATTTTTCCTGTGACACATTTCATATTTTCTATCTTTTCATTCTTCTGACTTTGATTTGTTTTTCCAGAGCTATTAGCGCCCAGTGACAAGATACAGCTCTGGACAACTGGAAATGACCCTGGACACAGTGGGACACCATGTTTTTTTTGTTTGTTTGTTTGTTTTGGTTATTGTTGTTTTGCTTTGTTTTTTGGTTTGTTTCTTTTTGCTTTTGTTTTTTTTTAAGCTAAAGTGGTTCCCATATCTCAGTTAGGCTAAGGCAATATCCATTCAGCGATTAAAGCTAGGTAAGAAATGATGTAAAGAACAACCTCCTCTTCTATCTAGTTAAAAGAAAAAGAAAAAAAAATATCTGGGAAGGGAAGATGCTCAGGGTTTCTGGCTAAAACAGGAGAAAATTAGGCTGTCACTTTACAAAGCCTTCCCTCATTCACATCCTATTTATTTGCAAGTCATGACATCATTTTCCTATTGTTATGGTCCTCTTCTTTAACAAAGATCCAAAAACAAACTTTCAATACTACCAGGTACCCTACTGGTAACCCAAGTGGCCAGTTCCAATTGAACACTGGCACTATACCTTGGTAGAAGACATGGGCATTTCCCACCCTATATTAAATTCCTTACAGGTTGGGTGTTGTCTGACCAAGATCAATGAGAGTCAATGAAGAGGAGAGTCAATGCAGTCTCATTATCAGTAATGTATTTTAAGTTGGTTGGTTGTTGTCCTTTGTTCTCTAAAAGGACCAAAATGACATCACTATGATTAAGTCAAGTTTTATTGTGTCAAACTGACTGATCAGACTGATCAGACCAATATGAGCTGGCAATGCTCTACCACAAAATAGGCACAGATAGTGCATGTGAACATTTCGGGTGGAAACTCCAAATTTGCACATTCTATGTTTCCTTTGTGCTGTCTCAATTCTGCTTTGCTCATAGAGCACATCACTTTTTCTGATGTGGGCATGACATGCTGAATGTTTCTGTGACCGTGTATTCTATGTCATATAATCAAATCCAAAGTTCTTGACAGAGATCTGTAGAGTGTCCTTATATCACTTCTTTTGACCATTAAGTGATCACCTGCCCCCTGCAAGCTCTCCATAAAATAGTCTTTTTGGCAAGCATACATTTTGCCTTCAAACAGCATGGCCAGTGCATCAGAGTACTGCTCTCTGAATCAGAGTTTGGATGCTTGGCACTTTACTTCGAGTAAGAACTTCAGTGTTAGGTAAGTTATGCTGCGGGGTGATCTTTAGAAACTTCCTTAGACACTACTTAAAATCAGACATTGGAAGAAGAGAGGGAGTTCCGAATCTCCCCAAGATATTGACTATTAATTATTTCTCACATTCTCCCTATTTAATTCTTAATAGGGTTGGCCTCAATGAGTCACTAACTCAAATTATAAATACTTCATCAAGAGTTTCTAACTATGGAATTTGCAAGGAGAGGCAATGTGAGAGGGAAAAGAGAAAGATGGATGGTGCTTTGACAACATCAAAGGGGACAATCCCAGTTGATAAGTAGATCTTACAAATAAAAAGCACATATCTTACAGATAAAAGGTACAAAGTGAAAAAAGTAAACAGTAAAATAAAATTCATTGATATATCTCTGTTCCCCTGGAAACATATGATGCAGTCTTGTGGCTCAGGTGTGATCACAGAACAGTTCCTCTTCTCTGGTTCAGGTCACATAGAAATTCTCTAAAAATTTCCTACAAAATTGATTTTTATACAAATTTAAATTTACTTTGTCAATAACTAGATCAGATAATGAAAATTAACTCAAACCTTATGTTTCTATTACTAGAAAATGAAATTTGGAACCCTTTAAATCATTGATTTACAATCTTAGGTGGCCCAGTTGTCATTTTGATAAAGGAAATTCAGATACAAATAGAAAATTAGGACCCAAATTATACTTGGCATTATTCATTCCCCTATTAGGAGGATGAGATTCCACTAAGGAATTAATAACAGGACTATATGTATGAGATGGACTCCAATTAAAAAATGGATTTCATTTAAAAGTTTCCAGATTAATTTCAATTGTAACAAAAATTCAGGGATGGGATTTAAAAATACATTGAATAATCAATTTTAAAAATAGTACATATCATGTAAGGTATTTGCAATAAATTTGTTATTTGTAATAAAAACCCCTAACAGAAGTAAATGTCTTTTCAAGACATTTGCAGGATAGACCACAAGACATTCTTCCAAGATAACTAATTTTTCTGATAAGCTTTTCTTTAATACAGAACTTAGTTATATTAACTAAATAATAGAATCATATACTGGTTTCAAAGTCTTTATATCATTTGCCTAATTGTCCCTATACAATTATGAGAAATTAAAAGGAAAATAATTCCCTTAATTTGCACAGGGATATGTAGCTAATAACAGAAGTCAAGGCCAAATATTTTTAACTACTTAGTGGTTTGGAAAATAGAAAGGAGTAAAATTGTAGGCCCAATAGGTCAAATCTTATACTTGTATCTTATGATGATAACTCAGATGTACTCAAGTATTAGTCTATAAGATAAAAATTTAATATTTTGTTCATACTGGTCATTTGACATGATTATAGAAATCTGCCATAAAAGAATAGGCACATGAGTGAAAGCATTCCCTTATTTTCATGTCAATTCCAGGTAAAAATTGTATAGATGGTCAGTTGCATTGGGCCAGGTTTAAATTTAGCCAGGTGGGATATTTTTCCTTTCCATGAGTCATATTGGGGAAATTTAGACAGGAGAAATCCATTTCAGCACATGTCAATAATTGTTCTTCTAACCTTTTCCAAGAGAACTGCACCTGCACTTCATTGATATAATTATCATATGATTACTGGTTGTAGAATATCAAGGCAGTTATCTTTGATAATTTCTTAAAAAAGTGTTATCTAGATTCTTTTCTGGTCATGATTTTTAGGTAGTCCAATATTTCTTAAATTATCTTTCTTGGATTTATCTTCTAAGTCAGTTGTCTTCCAAAAGAGATATTTTACATTTTCTTCTAGGATTTTCCTTTAAAATTTTTTTATTGTTTCTTTATATCTCATAAAGTCAGCTTTCATTTGCCCAATTCTAACTTTAAAGGAATTATTTTCTGTAACTTTGTCTATTGACCTTCAAATCACGACTTGCTGCTGTCCCATTTGGCCCCAAACTTTCTTATCTGTCTTCCATTATTTTAATACCAGCCTTTATGTCTCTTTTCAAACCTTTCAAATCCACTACTTAGACTACTTCACCTTCCTTTACGTTTCAACCATATCCCAGGTTGCACTTAGTATTCTTTTTTAAGATTTAAATTTATTTGTCTTTAATTTTCAACAACAATTTCACAAGGTCCTGAGTTCCATTTTTTCCATCTCTCCCTCCCCCCCCCCCCCCACGCAGAGGTAGCAGGCATTCTCACTAACTTTTCCTCCAGTCTTCTCTCCGACTAACTTTTCCTCCCATCTTCTCTCCCTTTTAGCACCTCCCCTCCTCTTCCCCACTGCTTTCTTGACGGGTAAGATAGATTTCCATACCTCTTTGCCTGTATATCTTCTTTGCCAGTTGATTAGAAACATTTTTTTTAAATTTGTTTTTCAAACGTTGAGTCTCAAATTCTCTCCCCTCTTCACTCCTCACCCTCTCCCATTGAGAAGTCAGGCAATTCAATATAAGTTATACATGTGTAGCTTTGCAAAACACCTCCATAATAGCCATGTTATGAAAGATTAACTATATTTCCCTCTATCCTATCCCTCCTCCCAATTATTCTATTTTCTCCTTTGACCTTGTACCTTTTCTAAAGTGTGTGTTACTGATTACTCCTTTCTCCAAGCTGCCTCACTTTATATCATACTCCTCCTTCTCCACTTCCCCCTACTTTCCTTTAGGGTAAGACACCCAAATCAGTGTGCATGTGATTCCCTCCTTGAGCTAAATCCTATGAGGATAAGATTCACTCATTCCCGCTCACCTGCCCCTTCTTCATTCAATTCCACTATGAAAGTTTCTTCTTGCCTTTTTATGTGAAATAATTTACCCTTATTCTATCTCTTCCTTTTACTTTCTCCCAAAATATATTACTCTCTCATCCATTAATTTTATTTTTAGATATTATCTCTTCATACTCAACTCACCCTGTGCCCTATATCTATCTATCTATCTATCTATCTATCTATCTATCTATCTATCTATCTATCTATCTATCTATCTTTCCTGCAACTACCCTAACATGGAGAAAGGTCTTATGAGTTAAAAATATCATCTTTCTATGTAGGAATGTAAACAGTTCAACTTTAATAAGACTCTTATGATTTCTCTTTCCTGTTTACCTTTTCATGTTTCTCTTGAGTCTTGTATTTGAAAATCAAATTTTCTATTCAGTTCTGGACTTTTCATCAAGAATGGTCAAAAATATTTTATTCACCCCCCCCAAGGGAATATACTCAGTTTTGCTGGGTAGGTGATTCTTAGTTTTAATCCTATCTCCTCTGACCTCTGGAACATCATATTCCAAGCCCTGATCCCTTGATATAGAAGCTGCTAAATCTTGTGTTACCCTGATTGTATTTCTGCAATATTTGAATTGTTTCTTTCTGGCTTCTTGCAATATTTTCTTCTTGACAGGGAACTCTGGAATTTGGCTACAATATTCCTAGATGTTTTCTTTTGGGGATTTCATTCCAGAGGTGATTGGTGGATTCTTTCAATTTCTATTTTACTCTCTTGTTCTGGAATATCGGGCAGTGCTCTTTGAAAATTTCTTGAAAGATGATGTCTAAGGTCTATTTTTTTGATCATGGCTTTCAGGTTGTCTAAGAATTTTTAAATTATCTCTCCTGGATCTAATTTCCAGGTCAGTGGAATGTTCAGTGAGATATTTCACATGGTCTTCTTCAGTTATTTTGGTTGTTTTATGATTTCTTGATTTCTCAAAGAGTCATTAGTTTCCATTCACTCCATTCTAATTTTGAAGGAATTACAGTAGAACCTTTGTTTTTGAATTTAATTCATTCTGAGATTCTCTTTGTCATGTGATTTGTTTATAATGCAAAGCGAATTTTCCCATAGGAAATAATATAAAGTTGGTTGATCAGTATCACATGCCCCAAAATATTCATATAAAAGTAATTATTCATAATTTAAGTAAGTTTTCTGCCCCTAATACACCTGAAATATAATAGTGATTATTACACAATATAACCCAAAATTAAAATAATTTAACCTGCACTTTACCTTTGCAAAGAATCATGGCTGTCATGAGTTAGATGAGAGGGACAGGGAAGAGGAAGTGTTATTACCTGGAAGAATATCCTTCTATGAGATCAATGGTGATTTCAATGTTGGGAGTGTTCTCTCTTATGCTACTTTCACTGAAAGTAAGACTGACACTACTGCCTACACTTATTTTTTTGTTTGTTTGTTTTTTAGAATTACTTTCATGTCTTGAGTCACTGATATTTTTTTTTCTTTACATTTGCTTCTCACTAGGAATCTAAAATCAGTGAGCCAAAACACTGAATGAGGCTGATTAGATGGTACACCAACATGAGTTTCCTTTAGCATGTGAAAGCAGAAAAATAAATAAATAAAGATTGCCATATTGATTGTGATCTTCTCAAGTCCAAACAGGATATTTGTACTATGAATTTATGTTCATCCTGCAAGACAAACTTTGTGAAAAAAAAAAGTGAAGCACGCATAAACTAGATCACTCATAAACCAATGTCCTACTGTATTTTCTTCAGTGAAATTTTGAACCTCCTTTTCCATTTGGCCAATTCTGTTTTTTAAGACCTTCTCCTCATTGGATTTTTGGACTTCTTTTGTCATTTGGGTTAGTCTAATTTTGAGGGGTTACTTTCTTCATTATGATTTTGGGTCTCCTTAGGAAGCTGTTGTCTTGTTTTGTTTTTTTTTTATGATTTTCTTACATCACTCTCATTTTTCTTCCTAATTATTCCTCTACTTCTCTTACTTGATTTTTAAAATCCTTTTTGAGCTCTTCCATGGCCTGTGACCAATTCAAATTCCTCTTGAGACTTTTGATGTGTAGGAGCTTTGATCCTGCTGTCAACCTCTGATTATATGTCCTGATCTTCCTTGTCACTAAATTAAGATTCTATTGTCTATGTTCTGTTATAATGTTTCTCATCTTCCCAGCCAAAACCTTGACTTTCCAACTCTTTGTCGCAGTACTCTGCTTCCAGTGGAAAATGGGGTGGAGGGGTGGGTCCCAGACATCAGAGATGTTTTCATTAGTAGCTCAATCCCCCACCTTTGGTGGGCCTAGAACTCCAGAAACAGTCTCTGCTTCTGCTGCCACCACCCACACTCTCCTGGGACTGGGGTCAACCTAACCTAGGTCTCACAGAGTTTTCCCACTGATCTTTCTGGCATTTGTGAGTTGAGAAATCTGGAAACTGCCACAGTTGTCAATGATTCAGTCCTCTGAGGCTTGCATTGGCCTGTCTGTGCCAGTGAGGCCCACACCAGAACACTCTAAGCTCCCTGAATGGTGGGAAAGACCCTTTCTGTTGACTTTCTCAGTAATCTTGGGCTAGGGATTTGTTTCACTGTGTCATTCTATGGGTTCTGTAGATTTGGATTTGTTTACAGTCATTTTTTACAGCGATTTGGATGGCACTGAGAGAGATCTCAGGGATGTCCCTGCTTTTACTCCATCATCTTGGCTTTGCCCCTGCACATACTATTATTAAATCAATATCTTACAATAATTGTAGTTTTCCAAACTATGTAGCTAATTTCATCCATGGGGATTCTCCTTATTAATCTGCATATCAACATTTCAGATGTTTTCTGTGAGATCAAAGACCTCCAAATCTCTCATTCTTCCAAAAGGAGATGAAAACCAGCACTACCTATTCCTAATTCCAATATAGGAAGAAGTTGATGGGACATAAGATAATCTATTAAGATGTTTTAGTGATTACAAAAATTTTTGGAGACATGTAGTGGCTTATGTTCCTATTGAAACACAAGAGTTGGTTTCTGGCTACTCCCAAAGCCATTAACAGATAACCAAGTTCTTGACCGTCTACTTAACACAGTTTTACAAATGAAAAATCATATTCACTTTCCTCTTTGTCCTGCTTCTCTTCACCTTTTAGAACCTGGAGAGACCCAATACTTAAAAATTTACAAATCAACAGAACTTTACTTCTCTCATACCCCTTCAACAACATTACTTATAAAAACACAACTTTTAGAATATTAATATACATGGCAAACCAATTGCTGGAATCCTAAACTACATTTCAGGAATTTATATTTGTATTTATTATTTAAAACCCAGATCAAAATGTCTTAAAATTAAAAAAAAAATCTTATTTTTGCATTTTTAAATACACAGGCTTGATGTGATAAATATTGAGGGGGGGGCAAATACAGTTCTCCAGAATTAATTTAGACATCTAATTAATTAATCTCATTAGAGATAGTAGTCTTGTTCCTAAAATTCACTCCTCACAAGCTACAGCTATATCTGTAGGCTACTTGGTCTAAGATGTTATCAGCTTAGAGCTATAAGTTAAAGCCCTACCAAAGGAGGGGGAGAGTTGTTTTTAACTCAGACAGCATCCTGTCTTTTTCTTTCAATTTTCTTACTTAACAAGCTACTCTTAGAAAATCTCGTGAAAGCATAACAGAAACCTAAGGACACAAAAAGTAAAAATTTGTGAAAGACAAGGATAGAAAAGAACATAATAAAACATATTCTTATAATGGCCTTGGTTCCTATCCTTGAGCCTTATTAAATAGAGATCTCAAAAGTTCTCTTTGGTAGAATGCTACATCTCTTGCCAGAAGTCTAGGACTCTTCTAACTGAACTCTCCTGAAAAAAAAAATAAAAAAAGAAACAAAGAAACAAACAAACAAAAAAAAACATTTGGATCATGCTTGCTCAACAATACTGAAATAGTACAGGCCCCTATTCCACAATGTGTCCAAACGTCCCAGGAAGTCTTTCCAAATATTTTCGTTTACAGTACCAATATGTCTCTGTATTTCAAGTTATTTTGTAAGTAACTTCTTCCTGTTGAGGGTAAAAGTTCAGAAATAATGTAGTTCAAACACTTAGAACAGACATATAGACAGGCACATATGTGCTTACCCAGGAAAAGATAGAAGGTTAGAATCAGAAATTTTAGGCTTAGGAGAGTCAAAATCTCATTTTAGAGTTTCTCAGGAAAGAAAATGTCTCCAGTTGAAGAAATTTCACCATGAGCACTTGAATGAGGCTGATGTGTTTCCTGGGAGACCTTAAGCTAGACCTGTTTTTTTTTTTCCTCTACAGTTCCTTTGTCTGATTTCTATAATTGTGATGATTAAAAAGCCCAAGAGACATAGTTTCTGGGTAATTTAATTATTTTATTAATAAGGCCATCATATTATTAGTGAAAGGATGCTCTTTTGACAATCTCTCCTAGACCAAAGACAATCATGCCAGTGGACTCGGTTTATATACCCTTCGAAACAGTAGGTGATCCATCAAACAGCAAACAAATCTAATTGGTTAACTCTGATTTGAGGTGGGATTATTAAAGCAAAGGACTGAGTATCTGTTGGTTAGGAACAGTATCTCTATAGCAGACCACCCAAAGTTTTAATATATTTTCCAAGAATGTATACCCTACCATAATGCTTTCATGCCCTCTCATTCACCAGTGGAGTGAAACAGGGATGTGTGCTTGCTCCCGTGCTTTTTAGCATAATGTTTTCAGTCATTTTGTCAAATGCTTTCAACGAAGATGAACACAGCATCAAAGCCAACCACCATACTGCTAGTAAGTTCCTTAATTTGAAACGACTACAAGTCAAGACCAAAGTGGAGGGAATACTGGTGCATGATTTTCTGTTTGCACATAATTGTGTACTCAATGAAGCCTCTGAAGCCAAAGTGTGGATCAATTTTCTGCTTCCTGTGCTAATTCTGGCCCACTAATTAACACCAAGAACACACAGTTGCTCCATCAGCCACCACCAAATAATCCAATGTGATATTCACAGCACATAGAGCAGCCATGAACATTCCAGCACAATTCTGAATTGCAAAATACCACAGACTCTCCCCATAGAAGATAGAAGCAAAACATTTATTCAGACACCAGAAAGCCAGTCCCATTGTAACAACAAAAATCTATACATAATAAAAATGCAGAAAACAATACCATCACCAAGCCTTCCCCTTGCTATGTTTTCCACAAATCAGGTTCCTTAAACAAATCACAAACAGGTTTTCCTTAAACAAAATGCCCTTCTCACACTGACAGACAGCTGCAGACTTGCCTGCATCCTTCAGTTCTGACTGCTCCCTCATGACTAACTTTCCCTCAGTTCTACTCCAACCCCATTTTTTCCTGTTCCACCCATTTAACACACTCCTCTCACCACAGACTCCATATGACTCAGACTCAAGTGACTCAGGCTTCCAAGTGAAGGAGGGAAGTCACATGGGCCTATTAACGAATATGATGGATCTCTCCATTTTAATTATCATTATAACGGTACAGCTTGCCCCTTCTACCTAAAATGCACTTTTTTCATTTTCAATGGCTTTTGCAAATCCTAATTTCAACTCAGTTATCACCCATTATATATTCTTTCTTGATTCTAGTTGCTAGTGTCTCCCTTCAAAAATTATACTTATTTTATAGAATATTTTTATATAAAGATAGGCCTAATTTGGTTTCCTTTTTATAATATGTGAACTCCTTATGAGAATATTTAGTTTTTATCTTTATACCCCCTATGCCTGATACATAGGAAAGGCTAAATAAATGTATGTTGGACAATTTGGTTAATTAGCCTGGAATCTTATTCACCAAATAAGAGAAACGGAAAAGGAAGAAAGGAAGGAAAGAAAGAACAATAATAAAATGTACACTGTACCTCCTCATATATTAAACACTTAGAAAGTTATCACTTTTCAAACTGTAATTCAGAAGATTAAAAATAATTTTTAATCCTTGAACCTCATCCCATTCTAAATATATGTTGAAAATCTAGACATAGTGCATAACCTCAGTAAGCTTCTTGATTTGGGGGAGCCAGTATTTTGTTGTCATCAAGTGCAAGGATATCACTCATCAATATCTGAACTCCAAAAGGAAGCAAAGTTTTTGGTTACAATGGCCAAGTTCTTTTGAAAGAAACGTGGTTTTTGATGCTTTGATGGAGAAACACTCTTACAGAAGTGTTTTGTGAAAGACTGACTGGATAATAAAGCTCTTCTCTGTAGGCAATATTGGGATATATGTTTTGCTACATATATTTTGCTTCTCATATTGTGTTACCCATTTAGTGATAGAAGTACCCTTTACTTTCCCTGAGGTCTGTAGATTGCTTTCTTCAGCTATCTGATCTCCCTCCTCTTCAGCTCTCTGCTGAAGAGGAGCTCCAGCCTGTCTTCAACCCCTGCCTAAACCCAAAAGTTTTAAGTCTGAGTTATTGCCCATATTAATGTTTTATAATACTGTCTATCTGAGTATTCAAATATAAAATTTTAAAGTATTACTCATTATAGAATTTTAGTAACAAGTAAATTTCCCAGACTAGAAGTGGTGCTGAGAAACTCCCAGCTGGGAATTCTCTTTTATTTGGAGTTCATGCTAATCTCTATCTGTCTTTCAGTATGTCTTAAAGAATATCTAACCAAAAGAAAGTTTAACTCATCATAGTAGGTTACCGGTGCACTGTTTCTGTAAAAGATTCTCATGAATCATCTTTGAGAACTAAACAGAGTTTGATACGATTAAAATGAGACACACAACTCTACAAAATGTAAAGGAACAAGAAGTGATATGAATTCTTCATCAGTGTTGTAAAAGGACTAATAAGCCGTTTAGGGACTGATTTTCAATATTGTCGACAGGGAGTCTCCAAGTGCAATTCAGCTGTTGGTCATAAGGAAAAATACTTTTAAGTCATAAGAGTTTCTTTGGTAATAACATATTAACTAAAAGTTTCTTTCATCCTTTAAGAGAGAGTGGGTGACAAGGAAAAGGAGTGGAGAGACAAAGAGAAAATGGGTTTAGGGTCAAGAAGACATAAGTTTAATCCCTGCTTTTAATGTTTATCACCTAAAAAATTGTTATTCATTGGGTGCCCTGGGATTTGGAAATTTTCTTTATTCTGATAAACTCACAGTTGCTTATGACACTCAACTATAGGAGGACTGCTACCTTTTGGGGAAGGACTACTGAACCCTTTTCAAGGCTACTTATCTTCCTTTGGTGTCCACATGACATACCAAACTCTCAACTGTGGCTTCAAGAAGCTATAGCTTCCACAGGGGCCACATTCTGGTAAACCATCTCAGGGAACAAGTTAAACAAGTTTGAGGGCTGCCAATGGGCCTAAAAACTGTCAGTGAGTTAGGGGGATTTCTATCTCATGCTTGTGAAGACTTTCCTTGGTGGAATGGATGGAGGGGAACAATTTGTTCCAACTGACATCAAGATGACTATGGCAGTGTGGTGCACTTAGAGCTTGCTCAGTCATCAAAAGATGCCAAAGTCATTCATTGTATCGTGGGTCATCACTAGTCATTTTGACTTGTTTTACCACTGGATTTTGATGACTCAGGAAGAGATGGTGGGAAGTTAACATTTCTACAGCTCTGCCTCATTGAAATCCAATTGACTTGTGTGTGTATGTATGAATATGTATACATATCTACGTATGTGTGTATATGTATATATATGTATGCACACACATATACACATACATATTCACTCACACAAATATGTATAAATACAAAGATGTATATATGTTGCTCAAATATTCAAATATGCATATGTTAATAAATATGCTTACATATTACACATATTATTATATATGTATATTATCTAAACTATTGTCAGAAAGTTTTCTCCTCAGAAAGTATAACTAAATCAGACTAGAATTAAATATTAAGGTAAAATTTTATATTTCAACAATTCTTTCATTCTGTCTCATTGAGTAATAATATTCACTGGAGAAAGAGATAGAAAGACAGACATGGATAAAGTCAAACAGAGAGATAGAACTAGAAATAGACAGACAGAAACAGAGAGAAATCAGGAAAAGAAGTGTTTTAAATCATAGCACTAATACATAATAGTTGGGACTCTGCCTGGGCACTGAGTCTCAGGCAATTCCCTAAAACAGTATTAAAAAAACTGCTTGTGATTTGAATTGGTTGAATAATTTAAGATTTCCACATTGGGAGTCCCCTTTTTCCATTCAAAGAAAATGAAAGTAAACTGTATCTACTTATTTAACAGCTAAAAAAAGAGCTCTTAGTTTTTAAGCACCATGCCCTGAAGAAAGAAGTGTGGCTGATAGACTTTACAACAGCACTAATGAAAAGGATGATGTTCATGTTGGAGGCAAATACTATATCTGACCCTGAGGCTATACTAGAAAATGTGTTGAATCTCTCTGAGACCCAGGCAATAAAGGAAGAGAATTAGAGTGATGGTGAAGATAAGAATTGAGAATGAGCCCTGGCAGTGAGAGACCTGAAGTCATCTTTATATAACCTCAATTGGCAGATTGGAGGGTAAAAAGACTTTCACCATCAAGGAACTTTGGATGATGCAGTAGGTTAAGACACAATGTAATGAGTCAATGAAACAATAATTAGGGAGAGTAGGGACAATGAGAAGTTGCATATCACTAGTCCCATAAAGATGAATTCCTGTTGCCACTGGTTTCTTAATGGAGGTCTTCACACAATGGGGTGAAGTAATTAAAAACGATGGCATTGCTGGACTGAATCTACTCCTGATCCACCCCCATCTGTCTGACATTCCCCATGACCTGCCTTCACTTGGGGCAATTATATACCAACTTCTGTGTGGATTATCAACTGAATGACTTCAGTTTTTTTAACAATGTGCACTCCCACCATCTAACACCCACTGTCAAGTGAGCTATAGTATCATACAGGTATGAACAGACCAAGTGAGAAAAGTAGAGTAGGAAATGTGATTGAGATAGGTGTTCTTTTTATTTGTTTAAATATTTCATTTACTTTTGGGTGCATTTTGAGTTCTTTATTCTCCCCTAACATCCTTCCCATTCTCATATTAGTGAAGATCAACGTTTGATATATAGAAATACACATATACACATATACACGCATTCATATACACACATATGAGTATATGCATACACATATACAAGTGTGTATATGCGTATTTGTGTGTATAAACATATAAATGAATGTGTACATATATGCATATACATGAAAAAACAGAATATGTATATATACATAATACATACACACAAATTTGTACACATGCGCATACACATATGTGTGTGCATGCATGTATACATGCATATATCTGAGTGTACAGATATACATATGTCTATATAGATACATATGTACCTATGTATATAGGCATACACACATATGTGCATATACATACAACACATGCACATATGCATATGTGTGCACATGCACACACATACACATATGTATCCAAATATCAGTTATTTCTCTGGAGGTAGATAGCATTTTCCTTCATAGGTCTTTCATAGTGGATTTGAATGTTCATATAACAGAATAGTTTGCTCCTTCACAGTTATTTTGGAATAATATTGCTGTTACTGTATACTATACTTTCTTGAGTCTATTCATTTCAGGCGGGTGGAGCCAAGATGGTGGAGTGAGAGCAATGGCACACCTAAGCTCTCAGACAAACTCCTTCAGATACCTCTGAAAGGAGAATCTGACCAAATTTTGGAGGTGCGGAATCCAGTGGGAGACAGATTGTGATGGATTCTGAGCTCAGGTTAGACTGGAATGTCCACAGGAAGGATCTGTTTCATGGGGGTGAGCTCACAGCACGCAGCACAATGTGGCCAGTGCAGCAGAGCAGAAGGGACCCGAGAAACCTGAGAGTGGCAGGCAGAACCAGCGGAGCAGCACTGAGGGTGGGAAACAAGCCAAACTGAGCCAGTGAGAGCTGCTGAGCACCAGATATCAGCACAGCAGCTCCTGAGACCCTCAGCTTGAAGATCAAACCTCTGTAAGTCACCTACTTGAACTTCTGGGAGCCAGGATGGCAGAGTGATCAGTAAATGCTCTCTCCTCCCCCCTTGATGACCGTGAAAGAAACATAAAATATTTCCCCACAAAAAATCCCAGACCAGTGGAAACACCAAAGGAGTCAATAATAGTCTCATAACACCTGAGGCTAGGAAAATAGCTAAGGGGAATTCCTCCTACTGTGGTGCAGGCAAAGCGGAAACACAGAGGATCCAGGGTGGAGAAAACTTGCACTAGGGCCCAGGCAAGCTTCAGCACCAGGAGAGGAGCCTCAGGAGGGGTGGGAACACACATTAGCATTTAGGCATGCCTCAGCTGTCCAGGGGAATCAGAAAGACAATAGGGCAGCTGGAATCACCAGCCCATGAGCCTGCCTTTGCCTCAGTTCAGCTGAGGAGATCGCCTATGACCAGACTACCCCTTCCCCACACTTAACAAGCTAACCCCAGGGCTGATCGGGGAAACACAAAACAAAAACCTGCTTTTAGCTTTTTCACAAATCAGATCAACACAAAGTTCTGTAGCTTCTGACTGAAAGAACCAGAAGCCACAACACTCAATCAACGTCATGAACAAGAAAAAGCAGAGGGATGAAAAAAACATAGAATCTTTCTATACGGATAAGGACCAAAACACAAACACCAAAGAGGTCAGAGATGAGACTGTACTTCCATCTGAAACTTCAGAAGGGGCTATGAACTGTTCACAAGCACAAGCAGCTCTCCTGGAATAGCTGAAGAAGGAAATAGAAGAAAAACTGGCAAATGATTCTATTCATTTCATTCTGCATTATTTCAGGCAAGTCTTTCCATGTTTATTCTAAAACCAACCTGCTTGCCATTCCTTACAATGCAGTAGTATTACTTTACAATCATATACCTCAACTTATTCAGCAATTCCCTAATTACAGAAATAGAGTAACCATTGCCTACTAGTAGGTAGAGGGTGATGACACTTTATTCTATAAGGAACTTATGGTATTGCTCTTGAAACATGGAACTGATAAGGAATCCACTGATGCCTAGCCTAAGAAGATACAATAAAAAATGTACAATTACATTATGTAGCAAGGCAGTGGGGGCCCTTTATCATCACCCAAGCATAGAACAACCTCTAAAGCCCCTGTCCAACTTATTTATAAGTAGTTTCTTGACAGTGATGGTTATGATAACTCTTGTAACAACAGATAGTTGAGGTTTTTGTAAGGGATTACAGTTTCCTTGGGGAGGAATTGGAGGACAGATCACCAAGGGAAGGGATATAGTGACTTCTTGATCAATGGTTCCTATGTGGTAATGTACCTCTATGCCACTGCATATAAATAGGATCAAATGGAAAACCTTTGAAGCCATCCTGGGTTCCTACTTCCTCAATTTAATCAATTTTCAGACCCACTTCATTTTATCTATTCATAGAAATTTCTATATTCATAGAAATATTCATACCCTTGACCTGGCTATCACTCACAAGTTTTCCATGTTATTATTCACAGACTTTGAAATAACTTAATCTGTTCATAATCTTTTATCATTTCATATTTTCATGTTCTTTGCAAGTCAGAAAGTAATATGACCACAACTATTCAATTTGTTTTGATTTTTTTAAATATCATTTATTTTCAGTTTCCAACACTCACTTCCATAAGATTTTGAATTTCAAGTTTTCTCCTCATCTCTCCCTTCATCCCACCCCAGGACAGCTTGCACGCCAGTTACCTTTTGTCCAATTCGCCCTCTCTTTTATCACCCCCCTTCTCCCATCCCCCTTCCCTATATTTTCCTGTAGGGCAAGATAGATTTCTGTACTCCACTGGTTGTACAACTTATTTCCCAGTTGCATGCAAAAGCATTTTTTTTCATTTTTCTTTTTTCACATAGTTCATATCACATAAAACAATTCCAGCTTTTGGTCAGGTGATACTTTTCTTAATCCATTTGCAATATAGACTACAAATGAATATTTTTAACATTAATCAACTGAGACACAAATAATAATTATTTATGCTAACTTCACAAGCCCTTGACCTGATTGTCTCCACACTATTGCTAAGAATTAAAGGTCCCTAACTTTTTGTTGTTGGTCTAAAGTCCTAAGCCTAATAGCTTAATTTTAAACTTAACCTTGGATGTTCCCTTACCAACAATCTGTAATTTAATAGATCCAGTATTAAACTTACAAACCTTTTGAATACAGGAAATTGCCACCAAGAGTAGAGATATTGCAGGGAACCAAATCTCCCCAACTTCATGTCAGTTCCAGGCAGGAGTAGATTATCAACTTGTATTCAGTGATGCTTAAAGCCTGACAGGTGTCAGTGGGGAAACTGAGTCAGGAGAATCCTATCTCAACCCAGGCTGAACAGCTGCTCTCCCACCCTTCCCTTGAGATCACCTTTTGCAGTTCATACCAGCATCTCACAGGCTTACTAGTATCATGGATTGGAGGCTTAGATAACCTTCCTTGCTATCCATACCTGAAGTTAGACTCAGAAGAATAGTCAGTTAATAGTCCCATAGAATCGTAAGTAGCAAGTTCCAATAACCAGGTTTCAGATATGACTATAATTTCACATTGGCTGAGGAGCATCTTTTGAGGCAAGTCTTAAGTGAGTTATATGCCTTTCTATACATGTTCTAATACCTGATTAAGTAACAATCATAAAATCAAATTTACCATTAAAACCTTAACTTTTGCATCAATGTCAAATTTTACCCGAGGTTACCTGCCTCTAGGAAACTTAGACTAAAATTCTTTCCCCCAAACTAAAGATATCTTTGATTTAGTCTCAGTAATTAATTCAGTCAATTTTTTTAATACTAATTGCTTTAACATCACTTTGTAATATGTCCAATTTTTCTCCCCTCCCTCCACTCCCTAATATCTTTCATTCTGATTACCCCTTCCCTCAATGTACCCTCCCT
Organism: Bettongia penicillata ogilbyi; assembly: GCA_023548195.1. Lineage (NCBI taxonomy): Eukaryota > Metazoa > Chordata > Mammalia > Diprotodontia > Potoroidae > Bettongia > Bettongia penicillata. Next base: position 663,458 of record JAJHZJ010000467.1, read on the forward strand.
TCTATCACACCCCACCCTTCTCTTATCCCCATCTTCTCTCTTTTCTTGTAGGGCAACATAGGTTTCTATACCCCATTATCTGTGTTTCTTATTTCCCGGTTTATATGCAATACTAATTCTCAACATTCTTTTCTAACACTTTGAATTTCAACTTCTCTCCCTCCCTTCCTCCCTACCCATCCCCACTGAGAAGGCAAGCAATTCAATACAGACTAACTATGTGTAGTTTTGCAAAAGACTTCCATAGAAATCAAGTTGTGCAATACTAACTATATTGCCCTCTATCCTACTTTATACTCCTTTTTTTTATTCCTTCATTTGACCTTGTCCTTTCCCAAAAGTATTTATTTCTAGTTACTCCCTTCTCCCATTTGCCCTCCCTTCTATCATTCCCCTCACCCCACTTGTTGCCTCCTCCCTCACTTTCCTGTAGTGTAAGATAGATTTTCCTACCAAATTTAGTGAGCATGTTATTCCCTCCTCATTGGAGAAACAACTGACCTGGAAAATAGATCCAGAAGAGACAATTTAAAATTATGGGACTACCTGAGAGCCATGATCCAAAAAAGAGCCTAGAAATTTTCTTCCATGAAATTATCAGGACTGAGACCCAGATCTGCTACTCAGTTCCTCCATTGTCGGTACACTGAGAGGTGCAGTAGCTTCCATTGCCCTGGTGCTGGGGACAGACCATGTTCCTCTCCCATCCATGGGAGGGAGCTTCCCTGCTTACCTTTGAAGCTGTCTTTGGCGTTTGTGTGTTGAGAATTCTGGAAACTACTATAGCTGCCATTAATTCAATGCTCTGAGGCCTGCTTCAGTCCTATACATGCTGGCTCAGCCTGCACTGGGGTGTGTTCCACTCCAAACCCAGTACAACAGGCCCTTCCTGTTGCACTTCCAAATTGTCTTGGACAAGACATCTGCTTCACTCTGTCATTTTGGGGCTTTTGCTTCTCTAGAATTTGATTAGAGTCATTCTTTACAGTTATTTTGAGGGGCTTGGGGGGAGAGCTCAGGCAAGTTCCTGTTTCCACTCCACCGTCTTGGCTCTGGTCCCTCCACCTCCTCCAACTCCATCTTTTAAGTTCTTATGGCCATTATAAGTTTTCAAAGTCTGTGTTACCATAAATGAAAGAAAAAACATTTATTCAAGGCTTTTATAATGTGCCAATCACTGGTCTAAGTATTAGAGTTAAAAATGCTCACACTCTAATTGAGGTAGATAATTAGCTTAATCCCAAAGTGTAAATACATTTATATGTGTAAAAAGAAAAATTTAGCTTCAGGGTAGATAGTAAGACTCGGTACATTATTCTATGATCAAAAGTCATATGGGCAGTCAAGCAAGCTGGGTAGTGGGAGAAAGTAAAATAGGAAAGCTCCCCTTTCTTGCTCTCTGCTCAACCTAAATGCACAGCCCAGATAAAGATTCCTAATGATTTCTTTTTTTATAGTAATGATTTCTAAAATGAAATGATATTAGAAATTTCTGCAGTAGAATTACAGATTTGTCTTTTTGTGAGTACAATGAATCCACATTTGCCTATTAGGAAGGCAATCCTCTTGCTCAATGCCACTTGATGCAAATAGAAATGGATCTCTCTGAGCTACATATTGACTTTGAATACCACAAATTTATGCTATCTATATCTCTTATTTAGAGAGAGAGATCTACCTATACTGTAGAGAACTGAGCCTGAAATCAGGATGACCTGATTTAATATCTAGTCCCTGATACTTAATACTGGTATGACCTTGGGCAATCCACTTGACTTCTGTTTGCCTTAATCCACTGGAAAAGGAAATAGCAAACCACTCCAAGATTTTTTAAAAGAAAACTTCATGGACAGTATGGTCCATGGGTATCATGAAGAATAGGGCATGACTGAAAAGCAGTATCTTATTTTTATTTAATTGGTTAAATGTTTTCTATTTACATCTTAATCTGGTGGTGGTTTTACACCAGCATGTTGCCTGAGGTTACAAGTTTGTTAATTCTGCTGTAGTTGTTGAACTGATGGTAGACTCTATATCCAGTGATGCCTTAGTAAATGTTTAACAACTACCTTCTCAAAAAAAAGTACACATGACACATTTTTAAGGTTAAAATTCATTTTTGACTTTTATTCTTCAACCTTTTCTTATGTCTAGATATTCAACAATATAATGAATCAAGTCATTATTGGTAAGATTTGCTGATTTCCAAGGTATACATACTCACTGAAAATTTAATGACTGATTCTGGAGAGCCTGAGCTGGCTTTATCATACTTCTGCATCCCTGAATGAAGAAAGATATGAGAGAATCTTTACCAGGTCCCATGCAAGAAAGAAGGAATCTTTCAAAAGAGATCACTTCTTGTTCTTGAGTACTTTTAGTTGTATCCATCTCTTCATGACCTCATTTTTGGATTTTCTTTGGAAAGATACTGGAAAGGTTTGCCATTTCCTTCTCTTTATTTTACAGGTGAGGAACTGAGGCAGGTGAAGGAGGAAATATTTAATATTCCCCAGTGGTACATCTACCAGGGAAGTAGATATCATGGCTTTGGGGCCAGGAAGGATTGACTGGGTGATGGTATGGGGCAAATCTCAATATCAATCCTGATACCAGGAAAAGTGGCATACTAAATGGCAGCCACCATACTATAGATGACCTGGACTTGTGCAGAGTAAACTGACTATGCTCTCTCATCATATCATCTGTGGCCCAGATAATTCTGTTGATACTGCTAGTCATTATAGTCATAGTTGAAAACCCATTGTGAAATGTACCAAAATAACACATCATGTGATATTATAGGACTTGGTCAATTGAAAGGATAAAGGCAAGTGTGGGGTTTCTGGTCTTGATCTTCCTCTGTATTTGACTGCCTTAGTAGTACATTCCAGGGAACCCTGGGGATACTTAATATTTTTGGTTTGTTTACCGACATATTCTCCCCCCTCTTTCCTCTTTTACTTACATTAAGATCTTCTTTCAATGTTGACTATTCCAGACTACTTGAATCACTAAGATCAAGGTCTTCCAATAATTATTTGCCAGGATCCTTTTTATGTACATTGGGCTAGTTTTTTTAAAGGATTTTCCCAATAAACTAGGCCAACTTTTTTGAAGGCTCTGCCCCATATCAAGTCAAGGGATTGAAAACCATCCAAAAGACTTCATTGCTCCAGAGAATTGTGACTTAAACCATTGAACATAATTACCAATGGCCTAAGTACAAAAGCCAGTGTATAAATCAAGATCCCTGTTTTTGACACTAACTGGAAATTATGATAAAGAAAGAAGGAAAGTGAACCCAACCAAATCAATGCCACATTTTGCTGATAGCTTTTCCTTACTTTGGTTAAGAAAACTTTCTTTAGTTAACTGTTAAGTGGCCTATGAGTGCCTCAATCCATTACAAATCTGTACTTGAGTTTCCAGACTGTGCTGAGTTAGGACTGGTCTATAATAGGTCGAATGTGACCTTCTAGAGTTCATCTGTGAAAGTAAACTGTAAATAGTTTAGGAAAACCTTGGAAAGACTTACATGAACTGATGCACATTGGATTGACCAGAACCAGGAGATCATTTTCCATAGGAACAGCAATAATATATGATGATCAACTGTGACTGTCTAGATTTATGAAAGTTAAAGACAGTGTTACTAATGCACATCAAACTAAAAACACATGTTGCATTTTTTTCAAAAAGCTAGTTGTAAAGCATTTTCCAGCACACACTCCTGCTTAAAGGAGATTCTAGAACTTTTCTCAGTTATCTTTTGAATATTCTCTAGCCCTCATTAGATATCTCTAATAATAATGCAATATAATCTCACTTGAACCATATTGTCACCCTGTAAAGTAGAAAGCATGAATATTAATATCTCCATTTTATAAATGAAGATAGACATTTAGAATGATTGAGTCACTTATCTAAGAGCATGTATCTTTATGACCACATTGTACGTTGAACCCATTTTTCTGATGTCATATCTAGCATTCTTTCCATGATATCATACAGCTACCTATACCAAACAAAAAAGTCTCAATATATTTTGATTCTGGTCTGCCTCACCTCAATAAATTATATGACTTAAACATGATCTTCATACTTATTTTTAAAATATGCACTTTTAACAATTTAGGGTTTTTTAATGGTTCTTTTATTTTTGATTTATTAATTGCTTGTTTATTTCACATGTAAATCTTAAGGAGAAGCAGCATAGCATATTGTATAGAGAACTCTCCTTAGAGGCAGGAAGCCCTGAGTTTAAGTCCCTGCTGTGACAGATGTTGGTATTTGACTCTAGAAGAGACATTTACACTCTCAGACCTCAAAGCCAGCAATGTCAAGGTGAGGTAAAGATGGACCCACTAAACCATACAAAATGATGCCTATAGGCCTTATATTGTCTTAGAAAACTACATATTAATATTATTGGGGCAGGTAGGAGGCACAGGGAATAAAGCACTCAGTCTCGAGTCAAAGAAGACCTGAATTTAAATTCAACCTCAGATCCTTACTAGTTGTGTGAGTTTGAGAAAATAATCTAATTTGTGTGTGAAAATTTCCTCATCTGGAAAATGAAGGTGGTGATAACACCTGCCTCTCACTGTTATTGTGAAGGTCAAGTGAGATAATAATTATAAAGTGCTCACTCAGCACAGTGCCTTGGCATGTAGAAGGCCTATAAAATGTTATTATTATTATTATTATTATTATATTTTATTTTTATTATTATTTTATTTATTATTATTTTTATTATTATTTTATTATTATTATTTTTATTATTTATTATTTTTTTTATTATTTTATTATTTATTATTATTTTTATTATTATTTTATTATTATTTTAAGTATTTTCCAATTAGATTTTAATTTAACTCAGCACATTTCAGAGTTTTGGAGCCTTGTAATCCCATGTTTGAAACCTCTGCTCTAGACGACTTTCTAAGACCATGCTTTGCAGAGAAAGTGTTGATCCCCATGGACAGGAGCTTCCTAATATAGAATCTCCTCTTAAAACCACTGAAATCACACATCGCATCCATATCTAACCTATGCATTTCTAGACTCTGCCTATTTACTAAGTCGAGTCGTTATGTGTATTAAGTCCTTTTTATAGTTTGTTAAATAAAAGTCAGCTAAAATCAAAAGTCTTGTTCAAAGTCAAATCATACAGTTAGATATAAATTACTTAGTCCTACTTCTCAGACCTGGGCTATATGTTACAAACAAAGTAGCCCTTAGAAAAACTATGATGTTAAACAAAGTATTCATCTTTTGTTTCTATTTCAAAACTGAAAGAGCTTGGCATCCTGGCATCTTCCAAGGAATGCGAATTTCAAACTCCTTGGAAATAAAGACACCAATCATTACAACTTCTGACATTTCAGTCCCAGTAAAATTTTCAAAGCTAGAAAAGTGAACATCCATCACTGGGATCTACTTCTATGTGTGCAAAATTTGAAGTGTAACGTCTTGGGGATGAAATATTTATATGTCCATAATTCCTTATTGAAGCTAACACATCAATGAAAATTCATGCAAGTGATGACTATTGGAAGAGAATTATGGAGAAAAAAGAGCTTTTTTGAATTATCCCAGGTAGAAGAAAAATACTTTTTGAATACTCTTTCTGAAACTTTCTCCCCTCCACCTCACAAAAAGCATGACCTTATTATCCAGTGGAAGTTGTTGACTGAGGAGGAAAAAGGAAGTTGGAGAACATATTTTCCTAATCACATGTGGAATAAAGCTTTTGATTTTAAGTAAGCACTCTTTGCAAACCACAGTTTGCTTTTCTTCTGAACCTCTGATCTGAGAGAAAATGAAGAAACAGTGTGACTGGAAAGTAGAATTTGTAAGAAAAACAATCTATTTATCTCAGGATACATAATGGAAGTCATTTAGCACTGTCAGGCACAACCTTGACTACCACCAACCTTAATCCCAGAGAAATAATCTGTTTTCGACTTTGCTGTTCATGAACCTTAACAACAAAGCTCTGTAATGTGCTAACAGTGGATCACAAGAAAACAAACAAAACATATAGCTCTGACTTGCATTTTTGTTACCTGAAAAGTGAGTTCCCAGAAGAAACATGTACCATTTTAGTAGGTATTCTACAGCAGTAAATGCCTTTCCACAGTACAGCATTAATTCTGCAAAGATTACAGTTTTAGGTAAACCTATGGTACCTAAATGCCAGGTCTATTTTAAAAGAACTTCATTAGTTTTGGATATGAAAGTCAAGGTTCCACAGGAGATGAATTCTCCTTTCAAGAAAAATGTAAGGGGTTAAGGTGGGACAGTAAAATGATAATGTCTCTGATTGTGATGAAGACAGAGCAAGCATGTATCTTAAAAATCAAACACTTTCTAGGATTGGATTCATATAGATGAAAGGTTATTATCAGAGGTAGATGATTCTGAACAGAAATATATCTAATTAATAGGAGGCCATTAAATCATACAATATGAGTTTGCTCTGGCCTTTAACTATTGTATTGTCTCCTTTTCGTTTTGGGAGTCAGTGACTAACACCCTAGTTTTATATAACCATTAACATCAGAAAAATCCCATGCTTCTCCTCTTCATCCTGTAATGAACTGAGTTTCTCTTCAAATCTAACTCCTAGATTCAGTAAACTGACTTTTAAAGGTCAAAAATCAGAGAAATGATCAATCATTCTACACCATTGTCCAATTGCTTCCTTTCTAATTCATTTGTACAAATTTGTACAAATTCATTTGTAGAAATGACAATAAAAGGAGAGCATACTGACTATAATGGAGACCTCTCCACCCACAAACACATGCACACACACTCACACATACAGATACACACATTTCACAGGTTGATTAATTCACTATGCAAATATTAGCAGGTAAAAGTATGCATTTTCTATTTGTCATTGATTGAGATGCCATTGAATAACAAAAAAGGGGGATTAAAGCAGAAAATTTATGAAAGTAACTCAGATTTACCCTGTCACAAATGGTTTTTAGGAAATCAACCTCTTCTTTCCTACTGAGCAGTGTTTAATGTCAGGAATTCTTTCACATATTATGAGCTTATACTTATATTACATAGACACTACTCACTTTTTAAAAAATATTTCAGAATTTACAAAGTGCTTTATTCACAAAAATACTGGAAGCACAAAGTAGATATCCCTCTTTATTCTCCATATTTTTTCTTTAGAGATCTTCTCTACTGGATGTGGTTTTAACTACCACCTCTGGGCTGATATTATCTCCATGAAACAGGCTTACATTTTAGAATGCACTTTATAAAGGACAGGGATGTTTCTTTGAGCATTTGGATATATAGAACTTGACAGTGAGTGACAAGTTGAGACTAAAGTTGTAATTTTCATGGGCATCAACCTGTAGAGAATGGAATTTTAGTAGGGGCTTAAACAAAGACAAGGAGGTCAGTAGTCGTAGAACTACATAGGATACAAGAGAGAGTATTCTACACATGGGAAACAGAGAAAATACCCACAGACAAGAAAGGAGAGTAATCATCAGTGTCAAAGGCTGCCTGAAAAATCAAGAAAAATGAGTATTAAAAAAGGCCACTAGATTTGTTGATTAGGGGATCATAATTAACTTAGGATAGACCAATTTTAGTGGAATGATAAGGTCAGGAAATATATTGTAATGGATTAAGGAGAGGGAAGAGAGAAAGTGGAAGCACCTATCATAGATGGTCTTTTTGAGAAGTTTAGTTTCAAAGTCAGGAGAGAAATAGGATGATAAGGGAGACAGAAGGAGGAAGTGAAGGATTTTTCTCAAGATAGGGGAGACATGGGCATGTTTGTAGGTAGTAGGAAATGAAGCAGAGGAGTGAAGGAGATTGAAAATAAGTGAAAGAGTATGAGTGATAGATGGGGCAACTGTTAGAG